>CM029013.1:82153384-82820705 GCA_016801055.1 Panax notoginseng
TTGTCATGGATTGATTCCCTATATATATAAGATAATATATGTATTTGTTAAGAATTAAAAAGGACAAATATCATCTATAACGTTCGTTACAAATATTAATGGTCAAGATTAAAAATGAGGAACGCGGCGTCCATTCGTAATACTAGCGGACGGTGTAATGACACAAATTGGATCATTACACCTCAAGTCAACGAAAATTAACGCGTCAAAAATTACCCCGTCCACTATTAAGGATGCCTTAACACTTGAAACAACTCTAACAAAACCCTTCAATTGACACCAAAAATGCGAAATTCGCATAATTTTGGATGATTTGTGTTTTACATTCAACTTAATCAACTAGGGTTTATAATTTATTAACTAGGGTTTAAGGTTATTAACTAAAATTTAGGGTTTATTAATCAGGTTTAAGGTTTATTAATCAGAGTTAGAGTTTATTAAAAAAAGTTAATAAACTCTAAAACCCTGATTAATAAACCATAAATTAAACATTGGTTTATAAATGTTAAAACCTTAGTTAGTAATTACCTATACCGACGGCCAAATTGTGGCCCTCGGAACAAACTACCTTCAAAGGAATATACTGTGACGCCCCCAGAATAGGTATACAACACCCATTCTGAGTCGCCAAATACATGGTACAGAAAGCAAACTACAACTTCAATAATACAAATGTCATACAAAATACGACAACACACATACTGTGAGTTTAAATACAAATATTGTCTTCTAGACAATATCCACACTCAAATAAATCCTCATTACAATTATTCAAACACTATTTTACAGAAATAGTGAGGACTGCTTATACATCTTTCTAGAACCATCACTCCATACCCCGACTAGATCCTGCTATGTTCTCACCTCCTGAGAAGAAAAATGGAAACAAAAAGGAAAAGGGTGAGCTCAACTAGCCCAGTAAAGAATATTATGACTAAGATAATATACAACAAATTTATCGTTAGTCTTCAACAGGGAAAAAATCTGATAGAATATAATCGACAACAAGTTTAGATCAACAACTGCAGCGGAAACAACAAACCATTAGAAGAGTCAAGTAGAGAAAGAATTCTACTATCTTCTAAGATTTAAAAGTCCATCATCAATATTTTATCCCTGTAACATCAATTAATAATCATCTTTAACCAAATATTCATCTTTGCACTACAGGCCAAAGATATTCATTTGTATCATCAGTCGGTCATGTTCATCTCAACACCTGTTCATCTTTGCACTACAGGCCAAAGATATTCATCAAGTAATTATACATCTTTGCACTACAGGCCAAAGATATTCAGTAATATTCATTTAGGACTGAGGATGATGAAAAATATCTTAAAGAGAACGAATCCAGCGAGACAGAAGGACAAATAGTAGGGTTCGTATTTCGTATAACAGTTTATCCAAGATCATTAATACTTCATAATAATAAATTGTGAAGCAGAATTCAAAAATAAAGATCAAAACATGGATACAATAAAAGATAGTAACCATAATAGACATCTTGGACAAAAAGGGAAAAATTTTATTTTTCGGTGAATAGTGCCGTATTCGTGAATAGTGCCGTATACGTGAATAGTGCCGTATACGTGAATAGTAACCCCGACACAAAAAGTTCCAAATTTGATATAAAAACTCATATCAATATTTTAGCATAATGATATTGAAGAAAATAATATCATTAAGAGAAAATATATTCCCTTACCTCAAAATATCAGTACTTGGTCGGAATACCGGTATAAGGCTGAAAGAAACTTGCTCTGATGAATAGAAACTCTCAAAGTATCTAAATACTCACAAAATACACTCAATAATCTAGAGAGAGAAAGAGAGAAAACTTGTTTCTGTGGTGTGATTTTCAATTCTAACTTAGCCCTCTATTTATAGGAAAATTTTGGTAGGTTTGACCTGCAACCTGATGGCTTTACCTGCTACTATTCCCACCCACCACATTTGAAATATAATTCAGCACATTTCTTCACCAACCACAAGTGGGGCCCACCAATTCTAGAATTTCTCTACCAAAATGATAAACTCCGAAATTTCAATAATTTCTGAACCAGTCATCTTGTAAAATTCGTAATAAATCATACGTTCATTTTTAACGGTTCAAAATTTGTGGACATATACTCAACTTATATATGTATAACATATCCAAAAAAGTACCACGATCCAACGTCGTCGGTATTAAAATTATAACCCCCGCAAAATATCTCAAAAACCTGATTTTAATACCTCCATTCTGACCAAAATACGGATAAAAATCTCAACATTAACTCCTTCATTTTTAACCACAAAAATATATTCCTCATTTATATCCACATAAAAAAATATTTTCTTATCATATGAATCAATAATTAATTATTCACAAATAATATTACAGAATCACATTTATGACAACCAGGCCGTTCCCATGGAAAGAGGGGGCTTTCCAATAAGGATTTTCCTTACTGGCGCGCAATTAGATGACCAAACCTCTCCTTAGACAGAACTTTCTAGACATTGCCAATAATGTTATCTAATAATATTATTCAAATAATATGAATTATTGATCTGATAAATGAAATACTGTGCAGCACAATTATTGAAACAACAATAATATAAAATATCAGCGCAGCAATTATTGAATCAATAAAATAAAATATTGAATAATAACTACTGTAACAATTATTGAGTAGTGCCTTCTTACGTAAGAATCAATAATTGGTGCAATACCGTGTGCTACTGTATTTTAACCACGGGTATTCCAACAGTATTAACGGTAACAACTACGCCGTTATTTATAAACAACTTATACTTGTCGTTTTCTTCATCCAATCGCTTTCCGTTATGGGGCCCACACAAGGCTGCGTCGTCGTACGAATAATCCCCGACAGCAAGAATATTCCACGACCAACCGAATATTCACCGACCAAAAATAAATATTTTATAACCACTTGCTTATTTTGCAAAAATTTGCATTTCACCCATAACCAAAGTATTATATCAAATTAACCCCTTATTATTCACAATAATATTTAGGAGAAAATTTGATTTTATTCATTAATAAGTTGGGGTCTTACAACCTCCCCTCCTTATGAATTTCGTCCTCGAAATTTACGTACGTACCTGATATTTCCAAAAAGGTGAGGATACCTCGCTTTCATTTCTGATTCCAACTCCCAGGTCATTTCTTCAATAGCATGGTTTCTCCACAAACCTTAACTTGTGGTATAACCTTCGTGCGTAGGACATGCTCTTTCCTATCCAAGATCTTAACATGTACCTCCTCGTACGTTAAATCTTCAGCTATTCGTCTGGTTCTAACTCAATAATGTGGTTCGGGTCTTTAACAATATTTACGAAGCATAGATATGTGAAAAACATTATGAACACGAGACATGCTTGGAGGTAATGCGAGTCTATATGCCACATTTCCTATTCGCTCAAGAATCTCAAATGGACCAACAAATCTTGGATTGAGCTTTCCTCTCTTCCCAAATCTTGTAACTCCCTTCCATGGTGCAACACGTAACAATACATGATCCCCAATATTAAATTCCACGTCCTTCCGATGAAGATCCGCATAACTCTTTTTTTCGATCCTGTGCCGTTTGTATACGTTGTCGAATCGTTTGGATCTTCTCTGTAGTAATGCGTACCAATTCTGGTCCCAACAATGTTGCTTCACCCACCTCGTCCCAGCATACTGGAGAACGACATTTTTCTCCATACAACGCCTCAAATGGAGCCATACCTATGCTCGCTGATAACTGTTGTTGTTAGGGAGAATTCACCAATGGTAAGGTACTTATCCCAACTCCCTTTGAGATCTAAGACACAAAGTCTTAATAGATCTTCAAGAGTTTGAATAGTCCTCTCTGATTGTCCGTCCGTTTGAGGATGGTATGCTGAACTGAATCGTAAATCCGTGCCCATAGCTTTCTGCAAGCTAACCCAAAATCGTGAAGTGAATCTTGGGTCACGATCCGAAACTATGGATACTGGCATGCCATGCAATCTCACAATCTCGTTCACGTACATACTAGCAAGACGTTCAAGGGGAATAAGTCTCACGTATCGGCAAGAAAAT
Organism: Panax notoginseng; assembly: GCA_016801055.1. Lineage (NCBI taxonomy): Eukaryota > Viridiplantae > Streptophyta > Magnoliopsida > Apiales > Araliaceae > Panax > Panax notoginseng. The sequence continues at coordinate 82,157,457 of CM029013.1, forward strand.
GAGCGGACTTGGTTAATCTATCAACAATAACCCAAATCGCATCTATGCCTTGAGAAACCTTGGGAAGACCTGTAACAAAATCCATAGTAATATGTTCCCACTTCCATTTCGGGATCTCAAGTGGTTGCAATGGACCCTTTGGCACTTGATGCTCCGCCTTTACACGTTGACAAGTTAAACACCTCGAGATAAACTCCGCTATCTCTCTTTTCATATTGCTCCACCAAAATGTATGTCGAAGATCGTGATACATTTTGGTACTCCCAGGATGGATTGCAAACGGTTGTGTTGTGTGCCTCCATCATTATTCTATGCTTTAAGTCAAAATCGTTAGGAACACAAAGTCTGGAGTTGACTCGAAGTATTCCTTCTTCATCGATTCTTGCTTCTGGAATAGCACCTTCTTGCACTTTCTTCTTCATACGCATCAGCTCCATGTCCGTAGCTTGAGCAGCTTTAACTTTATCGATTAAAGTCGGTTCTACTCGTATATTTGATATCATCATGTGGGTACTCGGAGCCTTCATCTATATCTCCATCCTTTGCAAGTCATACAAAAATGGGCCTTTGTGTTAAAAACATTGCACTCGTACCCGCATATGATCTCTAACTCAATGCGTCAGCTACTACGTTTGCTTTTCCAGGATGGTATTGGATGGTATGATCGTAATCTTTCAACAGCTCAAGCCAACGTCGTTGCCGCATGTTGAGTTCCTTTTGGGTGAAGAAATATTTGAGGCTTTTTATGATCTGTATAGATCTCCACTTTCTCCCCATAAAGGTAGTGTCTCCAGATCTTCAACGCAAAAACGACTGCTGCCAACTCCAAATCATGAGTAGGATAATTTCCTCTCATATTCTTTGAGTTGTCGTGAGGCATAGGCTATGACTTTCCCATGTTGCATGAGAACACATCCTAACCCTTTGCCTGAAGCATCGCTGTAGATAACAAATCCATCCGAACCAGATGGTATTGTCAAAACAGGTGCCGAAATGAGTCTCCTCTTGAGTTCTGGAAACTCTTCTCGCATTCCTCACTCCATTACGAATTTTGTATCTTTCCGAGTCAGCTGAGTTAGCGGAAGTAGCGATTCGAGAAAATCCTTCCACAAATCTCCGATAATAACCAGCTAAGCCCAGAAAGCTACGTACTTCGGTTACCGACTTCGGTTGCTCCCAACTTTGTATGGCTTCAATCTTCGCCGGGGTCGACAGATACTCCATGTTTTGACAACCACGTGCCCAAGGAATGCTACTTCCTCAAGCCAGAACTCGCATTTCTTCAGTTTGGCATATAGCTTGTTTTCACGAAGCCTTTGCAGTACCAGCTTCAAATGGCGCTCATGATCTTCACGGGCTTTTGGAATAGATGAGGATGTCATCAATAAAGACAACAACGAACTGATCCAAATATTCTTTGAATACAACGTTCATCATATCCATGAGGCAGCAGGAGCATTAGTCAATCCAAAAGACATTACTAAGAATTCATAATGCCCGTACCGAGTTCTGAAGGCAGTCTTTGGAATATCCTCAGTTTTAATCTTCAGCTGATGATATCCAGAACGAAGATCGATCTTTGAAAAGAATTGTGCTCCTTGCAACTGGTCAAACAGGTTCATCAATGCGGAGGTAGCGGATACCTATTCTTGATGGTGACATGGTTCAATTCTCGATAGTCAATACAAAGTCCGCATACTCCCGTCTTTCTTCTTTACGAATTAAACAGGAGCACCCCAAGGAGACGTACTAGGACGAATAAAACCGATGTCCAACAACTCCTGTAGTTGGACTTTTAACTCCTGAAGTTCAATAGGAGCCATTCGATATGGAGTTTTAGAAATGAGCTTTGTACCGGGTTCAAGGTCAATAAAGAATTCAATTTCTCGTTCCGGGGGTAGACCGGGAAGTTCTTCAGGAAATACATCGGGAAATTCTCTAACAATAGAAATATTATTCAAATCTGACTTGTCTTTGTTCAAATCCATAACATGGGCTAAGAAAGCTTGACATCCGTTTTTCAATAAACGAATAGCTTTGTGGCTTGATATGACAGTGACTGATTTTAGTGGTTTAGTAGTTTGAATTCGTATGACAGGTTGGTTAGGAATATGATAAACTAACAACCTTACAAAACAATCAATTTTAGCATGATGAGTGGTTAACCAATCAATTCCTAAAATCACATCAAAATAAGTATCTTTAAAGAGATAAGATCAACAGGTAATGTGATAGTGCCAACTTGGATCATTCAAGATTTATAAACTGTAGATGTAACGAAGGTTTTCACCCAACGGAGTTTCAACAGATAAGTTAAAGTCCAATTTCTCCGGAGTCAAGTTTAAACGTTGAGACACAGCAGGAGAGATAAAAGAATGGGTAGAACCGGTATTAGTAAGTATAAACTTCGCAAGAATTCAAGATTAGCTTACCCGTGATCACCTCGTTCGGGTTTCTCGCGTTTTGGCCAGTAACGACAAACGCCCTTCCAGAAACCGCTGATTTCGACTTATCCGGGACAGCTTTTGGAGTCCATCACCCCGCTGAACTTGGTTTTGCTACAGAACACTCTCGAGCTATATGACCTTCCTTTCCACAGTTATAACATACCTTGGATTGTTGTGGGCAGTTGGGCTGATATGTCCCTTTTCCCACATTTGTAACATACGACCGGTGGTGTTTTCTCCTCCCCTAGAAACAGTTGATGTTTGTGCTGACGTCTTCACGTTATCATTGTTGTACCTTCTCTTCTTGAAATCTCCTCCCGATTCGCTCCTTCTATTATCACGACCACGATTACCACCAGAGTGGTTACCGCTTTTGTCCGAATGTTTTCCTCCCTGCTGGTTTTCATTGCTTCGATGACTGCCACCACTGGTATGACCCTGGTTGTAGTCCCTCGGTTGCACATCTCATTATCTCGCTCTAATAATTGAGCCCTGTTTACAAATCATCTGAATATAAAGAAAATTTATGAGAGATAAGATATTGCCGAATCTCGGGTTTAGACCTCTCCAGAAACATCCTTGTCATTCGTTCCTCATTTTCGACCAAATGAGGTGCAAACCTGGATAACTCTGCAAACTTCGCCTCGTACTGGGACACCGTCCATGTTGTTTTGTTCCAGTCTAATAAACTCAACCTCCTTTATTGACGAATACTTCAGGGAAATACTTGTCATTGAACAGTTTTTGAAATGTTTCCCAGGACATGTTGAGTGCGTCAGGCTTGGGTACGCTTCACAGACGCCCACCAGTAGTCTTGCCTCACCGCGGAACATAAATGTGGCGAATGGAAACCTTCTGTTCCTCCGTGCATCCCAAGACATCAAATATCTTGGTAATTTGCTTGACCCACGTTTCCGCCATGATCCGGATCGGCTATCCCTTAAATTCTTGGTGGTCCCAATTCTTTGAACTGCTTAGCTGTGACAAACCGCGCGTTGTTATCATTTCCACCCGTATTCTGCACACGAGTCTCCCTCGTCTGATTTTGCATGAACTGCAAAAGCTCCTAAACATTCCATCATTCATCGTTTGCTCGGTAACGTTGTTTACAGGAGGAATATTGCCTTCCTGTTGCACGTTCCCTTGGGTAGTGATCAAAGGTGTCTCCACGGTCTGATTTACTCATTATTAAACGTTCTCAGGCTGCCATTCTTAAATACTGCCATAAAAAAGGGTTAATAGTCATGTCATATATTATCCCTATACTCTGAGACCAAATAAACACCAAATAAACTTAGTCAGGTCATACTAGCGAAGGAATTCCCCGTCTCTCCCCTCCTAGTTCTTCCTGTCTCAACATCTCAGCCAGGGATCATATCCCTAAGCTCTGATACCAACTGTAACTTGGGACACCAACCTATGTCAGCACCTTACATTGATTCCACTATCCTATCATTTTTCCACCGCAGAACGGCGTCCCCTACGGAGAGTCTGGCTTCGGTGCATCCCCCATCAACAGGAAGTCACCAGCGAGAGGCTCGGGGTCTTTTACTTATAGCTCTGATACCAACTGTGACGCCCCCAGAATAGGTGTATACAACACCCATTTCTGAGTCGCCAAATACATGGTACAGAAAGCAAACTACAACTTCTAATAATACAAATGTCATGCAAAATACGACAACACATACTGTGAGTTTAAATACAAATATTGTCTTCTAGACAATATCCACACTCAAATAAATCCTCATTACAATTATTCAAACACTATTTTACAGAAAATGGAGGACTGCTAATACATTTTCTAGACATCATCACTCCATACCCCGACAGATCCTGCTATGTTCTCACCTCCTGAGAAGAAAAATGGAACAAAAAGGAAAAGGATGAGCTCAACTAACCCAGTAAAGAATATTATGACTAAGATAATATACAACAAATTATCGTAATCTTCAACAGGGAAAAATCTGATAGAATATAATCGACAACAAGTTTTAGATCAAAACTGCAAGCGGAAACAACAAACCATTAGAAGAGTCAAGTAGAGAAAGAATTCTACTATCTTCTAAGATTTTAAAAGTCCATCATCAATATTTTATCCCTGTAACATCAATTAATAATCATCTTTAACCAAATATTCATCTTTGCACTACAGGCCAAAGATATTCATTTGTATCATCAGTCGGTCATGTTCATCTCAACACCTGTTCATCTTTGCACTACAGGCCAAAGATATTCATCAAGTAATTATACATCTTTGCACTACAAGGCCAAAGATATTCAGTAATATCATCATTTAGGACTGAGGATGATGAAAAATATCTTAAAGAGAACGAATCCAGTGAGACAGAAGGACAAATAGTAGGGATTCGTATAACAGTTTATCCAAGATCAATAAACTTCATAATAATAAATTGTGAAGCAGAATTCAAAAATAAAGATCAAAAACATGGATACAATCAAAGATAGTAACCATAATAGACATCTTGGACAAAAAGGGAAAATTTTATTTTTCGGTGAATAGTCCGTATTCGTGAATAGTGCCGTATACGTGAATAGTGCCGTATACGTGAATAGTAACCCCCGACAAAAAAGTTCCAAATTTGATATAAAAACTCATATCAATATTTTAGCATAATGATATTGAAGAAAATAATATCATTAAGAAGGAAATAATATCCCTTACCTCAAAATATCAGTTACTTCTGGTCGGAAAATACCGGTATAAGGCTGAAAGAAACTTGCTCTGATGATAGAAACTCTCAAAGTATCTAAATACTCACAAAATACATTCAATAATCTAGAGAGAGAAAGAGAGAAAACTTGTTTCTGGTGTGATTTTCAATTCTAACTTAGCCCTCTATTTATAGGAAAATTTTGGTAGGTTTGACCTGCAACCTGATGGCTTTACCTGCTACTATTCCCACCCACCACATTTGAAATATAATTGCACATTTCTTCACCAACCACAGTGGGGCCCACCAATTCTAGAATTTTCTTACCAAAATGATAAACTCCGAAAATTCAATAATAATTTCTGAACCAGTCATCTTGTTAAAATTCGTAATAAATCATACATTCATTTTTAACGGTTCAAATTTGTGGACATATACTCAACTTATATATGTATAACATTTCCAAAAATTACCACGAGCATACGGTCGGATTTAAAAATTATAACCCGCAAAATATCTCAAAAACCCTGTTTTTAATACCTCCATTCTGACAAAAATACGGATAAAAATCTCAACATTAACTCCTTCATTTTTAACCACAAAAAATATATTTCCTCATTTATATCCACATAAAATAAATATTTTCTTATCATATGAATCAATATTTAATTATTCACAAATAATATACAGAATCACATTTATGACAACCAGGCCGTTCCCAGGAAAGAGGGGGCTTTCCAATAAGGTTTTCTCCTTACTGGCGCGCAATAGATGACCAAACCTCTCCTTAGACAGAACTTTCTAGACATTGCCAATAATGTTATCTAATAATATTATTCAAATAATATGAATTATTGATCTGATAAATGAAAATACTGTGCAGCAACAATATTGACAACAACAATAATATAAAATATCAACGCAGCAATTATTGAATCAATAAAATAAAATATTGAATAATAAACCACTGTAACAATTATTGAGTAGTGCCTTCTTACGTAAGAATCAATAATTGGTGCAATACCGTGTGCTACTGTATTTTAACCACGGGGTATTCCAACAGTATTAACGGTAACAACTACGCCGTTAATTTATAAACAACTTATATTGTCGTTTCTTCATCCAATCGCTTTCCGTTATGGGGCCCACACAAGGCTGCGTCGTCGTACGAATATTCCCCGACAGCAAGAATATTCCACGACCAACCGAATATTCACCGACCAAAAATAAATATTTTATAACCACTTGCTTATTTTGCAAAATTTGCACATTTCACCATAACCAAAGTATTATATCAAATTAACCCCTTATTATTCACAATAATATTTAGAGAAAATTTGATTTTATTCATTAATAAGTTGGGGTCTTACAACCTCCCCTCCTTATGAAATTTCGTCCTCGAAATTTACGTACGTACCTGATATTTCAAAAAAAGGTGAGGATACCTCGCTTTCATTTCTGATTCCAACTCCCAGGTCATTTCTTCAATAGCATGGTTTCTCCACAAAACCTTAACTTGTGGTATAACCTTCGTGCGTAGGACATGCTCTTTCCTATCCAAGATCTTAACATGTACCTCCTCGTACGTTAAATCTTCAGCTATCTCGTCTGGTTCTAACTCAATAATGTGGTTCGGGTCTTTAAACATATTTACGAAGCATAGATTATGTGAAAAACATTATGAACACGAGACATGCTTGGAGGTAATGCGAGTCTATATGCCACATTTCCTATTCGCTCAAGAATCTCAAATGGACCAACAAATCTTGGATTGAGCTTTCCTCTCTTCCCAAATCTTGTAACTCCCTTCCATGGTGCAACACGTAACAATACATGATCCCCAATATTAAAATTCCACGTCCTTCCGATGAAGAATCCGCATAACTCTTTTTTCGATCCTGTGCCGTTTGTATACGTTGTCGAATCGTTTGGATCTTTCTGTAAGTAATGCGTACCAATTCTGGTCCCAACAATGTGTTGCTTCACCCACCTCGTCCCAGCATACTGGAGAACGACATTTTCTTCCATACAACGCCTCAAATGGAGCCATACCTATGCTCGCCTGATAACTGTTGTTGTAGGAGAATTCCACCAATGGTAGGTACTTATCCAACTCCCTTTGAGATCTAAGACACAAAGTCTTAATAGATCTTCAAGAGTTTGAATAGTCCTCTCTGATTGTCCGTCCGTTTGAGGATGGTATGCTGAACTGAATCGTAAATCCGTGCCCATAGCTTTCTGCAAGCTAACCCAAAATGTGAAGTGAATCTTGGGTCACGATCCGAAACTATGGATACTGGCATGCCATGCAATCTCACAATCCTCGTTCACGTACATACTAGCAAGACGTTCAAGGAATAAGTCTCACGTATCGGCAAGAAATGAGCGGACTTGGTTAATCTATCAACAATAACCCAAATCGCATCTATGCCTTGAGAAAACTTGGGAAGACCTGTAACAAAATCCATAGTATGATGTTTCCACTTCCATTTCGGGATCTCAAGTGGTTGCAATGACCCTTTGGCAACTTGATGCTCCGCCTTTACACGTTGACAAGTTAAACACCTCGAGATAAACTCCGCTATCTCTCTTTTCATATTGCTCCACCAAAATGTATGTCGAAGATCGTGATACATTTTGGTACTCCCAGGATGGATTGCAAACGGTGTGTTGTGTGCCTCCATCATTATTCTATGCTTTAAGTCAAAATCGTTAGGAACACAAAGTCTGGAGTTGACTCGCAAGTATTCCTTTCTTCATCGATTCTTGCTTCTGGAATAGCACCTTCTTGCACTTTCTTCTTCATACGTCATCAGCTCCATGTCCGTAGCTTGAGCAGCTTTAACTTTATCGATTAAAGTCGGGTTCTACTCGTATATTTGATATCATCATGTGGGTACTCGGAGCCTTCATCTCTATCTCCATCCTTTGCAAGTCATACAAAATGGGCCTTTTGTGTTAAAACATTGCACTCGTACCCGCATATGATCTTCTACTCAATGCGTCAGCTACTACGTTTTGCTTTTCCAGGATGGTATTGGATGGTATGATCGTAATCTTTCAACAGCTCAAGCCAACGTCGTTGCCGCATGTTGAGTTCCTTTTGGGTGAAGAAATATTTGAGGCTTTTATGATCTGTATAGATCTCCACTTTCTCCCATAAAGGTAGTGTCTCCAGATCTTCAACGCAAAAAAAAAACGACTGCTGCCAACTCCAAATCATGAGTAGGATAATTCCTCTCATATTCTTTGAGTTGTCGTGAGGCATAGGCTATGACTTTCCCATGTTGCATGAGAACACATCCTAACCCTTTTGCCTGAAGCATCGCTTTACTGTAGATAACAAATCCATCCGAACCAGATGGTATTGTCAAAACAGGTGCCGAAATGAGTCTCCTCTTGAGTTCTTGGAAACTCTTCTCGCATTCCTCACTCCATACGAATTTTGTATCTTTCCGAGTCAGCTGAGTTAGCGGAGTAGCGATTCGAGAAAATCCTTCCACAAATCTCCGATAATAACCAGCTAAGCCCAGAAAGCTACGTACTTCGGTTACCGACTTCGGTTGCTCCCAACTTTGTATGGCTTCAATCTTCGCCGGGTCGACAGATACTCCATGTTTTGACACCACGTGCCCAAGGAATGCTACTTCCTCAAGCCAGAACTCGCATTTTTCAGTTTGGCATATAGCTTGTTTTCACGAAGCCTTTGCAGTACCAGCTTCAAATGGCGCTCATGATCTTCACGCTTTTGGAATAGATGAGGATGTCATCAATAAAGACAACAAAACGAACTGATCCAAATATTCTTTGAATACACGGTTTCATCATATCCATGAAGGCAGCAGGAGCATTAGTCAATCCAAAAGACATTACTAAGAATTCATAATGCCCGTACCGAGTTCTGAAGGCAGTCTTTGGAATATCCTCAGTTTTAATCTTCAGCTGATGATATCCAGAACGAAGATCGATCTTTGAAAAGAATTGTGCTCCTTGCAACTGGTCAAAAAGGTCATCAATGCGAGGGTAGCGGATACCTATTCTTGATGGTGACATGGTTCAATTCTCGATAGTCAATACAAAGTCGCATACTCCGTCTTTCTTCTTTACGAATAAAACAGGAGCACCCCAAGGAGACGTACTAGGACGAATTAAACCCGATGTCCAACAACTCCTGTAGTTGGACTTTTTAACTCCTGAAGTTCAATAGGAGCCATTCGATATGGAGTTTTAGAAATGAGCTTTGTACCGGGTTCAAGGTCAATAAAGAATTCAATTTCTCGTTCCGGGGGTAGACCGGGAAGTTCTTCAGGAAAATACATCGGGAAATTCTCTAACAATAGAAATATTATTCAAATCTGACTGTCTTTGTTCAAATCCATAACATGGGCTAAGAAAGCTTGACATCCGTTTTTCAATAAACGAATAGCTTTGTGGCTTGATATGACAGTGACTGATTTTAGTGGTTTAGTAGTTTGAATTCGTATGACAGGTTGGTTAGGAATATGAAAACTAACAACCTTACGAAAACAATCAATTTTAGCATGATGAGTGGTTAACCAATCAATTCCTAAAATCACATCAAAAGCAAGTATCTTTAAAGAGATAAGATAACAGGTAATGTGATAGTGCCAACTTGGATCATTCAAGAATTATAAACTGTAGATGTAACGAAGGTTTCACCCAAACGGAGTTTCAACAGATAAGTTAAAGTCCAATTTCTCCGGAGTCAAGTTTTAAACGTTGAGCACAAGCAGGAGAGATAAAAGAATGGGTAGAACCGGTATCTAGTAAGTAAAAACTTCGCAAGAATTCAAGATTAGCTTACCCGTGATCACCTCGTTCGGTTTCTCGCGTTTTGGCCAGTAACGACAAACGCCCTTCCAGGAACCGCTGATTTCGACTTATCCGGGACAGCTTTTGGAGTCCACCATCCCCGCTGAACTTGGTTTTGCTACAGAACACTCTCGAGCTATATGACCTTCCTTTCCACAGTTATAACATACCTTGGATTGTTGTGGGCAGTTTGGGCTGATATGTCCCTCTTTCCACATTTGTAACATACGGACCGTGTGGTCGTTCTCCTCCCTAGAAACAGTTGATGTTTGTGCTGACGTCTTTCACGTTTTATCATTGTTGTACCTTCTCTTCTTGAAATCTCCTCCCGCTTCGCTCCTTCTATTATCACGACCACGATTACAACCAGAGTGGTTACCGCTTTTGTCCGAATGTTTTCCTCCCTGCTGGTTTTCATTGCTTCGATGACTGCCACCACTGGTATGACCTGGTTGTAGTCCCTCGGTTGCACATACTCATTATCTCGCTCTAATAATTGAGCCCTGTTTACAACATCTGAATATAAAGAAAATTTATGAGAGATAAGATATTGCCGAATCTCGGGTTTTAGACCTCTCAGAAACATCCTTGTCATTCGTTCCTCATTTTCGACCAAATGAGGTGCAAACCTGGATAACTCTGCTTCAAACTTCGCCTCGTACTGGGACACCGTCATGTTGTTTTGTTCCAGTCTAATAAACTCAAACTCCTTTATATGACGAATACTTTCAGGAAAGTACTTGTCATTGAACAGTTTTTGAAATGTTTCCCAGAGACATGTTGAGTGCGTCAGGCTGGGTACGCTTCACAGGACTCCCACCAGTATCTGCCTCACCGCGGAACATAAATGTGGCGAATGGAACCTTCTGTTCCTCCGTGCATCCCAAGACATCAATATCTTGGTAATTTGCTTGACCCACGTTTCCGCCATTTCGGATCCGGCTTTTCCTTAAATTCTGGTGGTCCCAATTTTTTGAACTGCTTAGCTGTGACAAACCGCGCGTTGTTAATCATTTCCACCCGTATTCTGCACACGAGTTCTCCTCGTCTGATTTTGCATGAACTGCAAAAAGCTCCTAAACATTCCATCATTCCTCGTTTTGCTCGGTAACGTTGTTTACAGAGGAATATTGCCTTCCTGTTGGCACGTTCCCTTGGGTAGTGATCAAGGTGTCTCCACGGTCTGATTTACTCCATTATTTAACGTTCTCAGCTGCCATTCTTAAATACTGCCATAAAACAGGGTTAATAGTCATGTCATATATTATCCCTATACTCTGACCGACCAAATAAACACCAAATAAACTTAGTCAGGTCATACTAGCGAAGGAATTCCCCGTCTCTCCCCTCCTAGTTCTTGTCTCACATCTCAGCCAGGGATCATATCCCTAAGCTCTGATACCAACTGTAACTCTGGACACCAACCTATGTCAGCACCTTACATTGATACCTATCAGTTTGCCACGGCAGAACGGCGTCCCCTACGGGAGTCTGGCTTCGGTGCATCCCCATTCAACAGGAAGTCACCAGCGAGAGGCTCGGGGCTCTTTAACTTATAGCTCTGATACCAACTGTGACGCCCCCAGAATAGGTATACAACACCCATTCTGAGTCGCCAAATAACATGGTACAGAAAGCAAACTACAACTTCAATAATACAAATGTCATGCAAAAATACGACAACACATACTGTGAGTTTAAATACAAATATTGTCTTCTAGACAATATCCACACTCAAATAAATCCTCATTACAATTATTCAAACACTATTTTACAGAAATAGTGAGGACTGCTAACTACATCTTTCTAGAACCATCACTCCATACCCGACTAGATCCTGCTATGTTCTCACCTCCTGAGAAGAAAAATGGAACAAAAAGGAAAAGGATGAGCTCAACTACCATACCCAGTAAAGAATATTATGACTAGATAATATACAACAAATTATCGTTAATCTTCAACAGGGAAAAATCTGATAGAATATAATCGACAACAGTTTTAGATCAACAACTGCAGCGGAAACAACAAACCATTAGAAGAGTCAAGAGAGAAGAATTCTACTATCTTCTAAGATTTAAAAGTCCATCATCAATATTTTATCCCTGTAACATCAATTAATAATCATCATTAACCAAATATTTCATCTTTGCACTACAGCCAAAGATATTCTTTTGTATCATCAGTCGGTCATGTTCATCTCAACACCTGTTCATCTTTGCACTACAAGGCCAAAGATATTCATCAAGTAATTATACATCTTTGCACTACAGGCCAAAGATATTAGTAATATCATCATTTAGGACTGAGGATGATGAAAAAATCTTAAAGAGAACGAATCCAGTGAGACAGAAGGACAAATAGTAGGGATTCGTATAACAGTTTATCCAAGATCAATAATACTTCATAATAATAAATTGTGAAGCAGAATTCAAAAATAAAGATCAAAACATGGATCAATCAAAGATAGTAACCATAATAGACATCTTGGACAAAAAGGAAAAATTTTATTTTTCGGTGAATAGTGCCGTATTCGTGAATAGTGCCGTATACGTGAATAGTGCCGTATACGTGAATAGTAACCCCCCGACACAAAAAGTTCCAAATTTGATATAAAAATCATATCAATATTTTAGCATAATGCTATTGAAGAAAATAATATCATTAAGAAGAAAATAATATCCCTTACCTCAAAATATCAGTACTTCTGGTCGGAATACGGTATAAGGCTGAAAGAAACTTGCTCTGATGAATAGAAACTCTCAAAGTATCTAAAATACTCACAAAACTACATTCAATAATCTAGAGAGAGAAAGAGAGAAAACTTGTTTCTGGTGTGATTTTCAATTCTAACTTAGCCCTCTATTTATAGGAAAATTTGGTAGGTTTGACCTGCAACATGATGGCTTTACCTGCTACTATTCCCACCCACCACATTTGAAATATAATTCAGCACATTTCTCACCAACCACAAGTGGGGCCCACCAATTCTAGAATTTTCTACCAAAATGATAAACTCCGAAAATTCAATAATTTCTGAACCAGTCATCTTGTAAAATTCGTAATAAATCATACATTCATTTTTAACGGTTTCAAAATTTGTGGACATATACTCAACTTATATATGTATAACATATCCAAAATTTACCACGATCCAACGGTCGGATTAAAAATTATAACCCCCGCAAAATATCTCAAAAACCTGATTTTTATAATACCTCCATTCTGACAAAAAATACGGATAAAAAATCTCAACATTAACTCCTTCATTTTTAACCACAAAAATATATTCCTCATTTATATCCACATAAAATAAATATTTTCTTATCATATGAATCAATAATTAATTATTCACAAATAATATTACAGAATCACATTTATGACAACCAGGCCGTTCCCAGGAAAGAGGGGGCTTTCCATAAGGATTTCTCCCTTTACTGGCGCGCAATTAGATGACCAAACCTCTCCTTAGACAGAACTTTCTAGACATTGCCAATAATGTTATCTAATAATATTATTCAAATAATATGAATTATTGATCTGATAAATGAAAATACTGTGCAGCACAATTATTGAAACAACAATAATATAAAATATCAGCGCAGCAATTATTGAATAATAAATAAAAATATTGAATAATAACTACTGTAACAATTATTGAGTAGTGCCTTCGTACGAAGAATCAATAATTGGTGCAATACCGTGTTGCTACTGTATTTTAACCACCGGGTATTCCAACAGTATTAACGGTAACAACTACGCCGTTATTTATAAACAACTTATACTTGTCGTTTCTTCATCCAATCGCTTTCCGTTATGGGGCCCACACAAGGCTGCGTCGTCGTACGAATATTCCCCGACAGCAAGAATATTCCACGACCAACGAATATTCACCGACCAAAAATAAATATTTTATAACACTTGCTTATTTTGCAAAATTTGCACATTTCACCCATAACCAAAGTATTATATCAAATTAACCCCTTATTATTCACAATAATATTTAGTGAAAATTTGATTTTATTCATTAATAAGTTGGGGTCTTACATATACCGACGATCATACCGTGACTGTCGATATAGACATTATATTGCGACGGTTCCGCCCCGACCGTCGCTAAAGCTCGTCGCCTTATCTAGATTTTCTAGTAGTGTCTACACCCTAATTAGTAAAGTCAAACTTTTATTCTTTTATTAGACTGAGATTAGTAAAAATATTCGTTCGGACTGTTTAACTGGGATTATAATGGTTCAAATTCTTTATTTAGCTCGTCCGCTAGCATTAGTAACAGACACCACGTCTTCTCTTTTATTTTCAGTAATTGATTATTGGAACGGACATTCTAAATACTATTTATTCATTTTTAAACCATAACAAATACATATTATGAATAATTTTCTATATATATATTTTGTGACGCCCCCAAAATAGGTATACAACACCCATTCTTAGTCGCTAAATACATGGTACAGAAAGCAAACTACAACTTCAATAATACAATTGTCGTGCAAAATACGACAACACATACTGTGAGTTTAAAAACAAATATTGTCTTCTAGACAATATCCACACTCAAATAAATCCTCATTTTAATTATTCAAACACTATTTCACAGAAATAGTGAGGACATCTAAAACATCTTTCTAGAACCATCACTCCATACCCCGACTAGATCCTGCTATGTTCTCACCTCCTGAGAAGAAAAATAGAATAAAAAAGAAAAGGGTGAGCTCAACTAGCCTAGTAAAGAATATTATGACTAAGATAATATACAACAAATTATCGTTAGTCTTCAACAGGGAAAAATCTGATAGAATATAATCGACAACAAGTTTTAGATCAACAACTGCAGCGAAAATAGCAAACCATTAGAAGAGTCAAGTAGAGAAAGAATTCTACTATCTTCTAAGATTTAAAAGTCCATCATCAATATTTTATTCCTGTAACATCAATTAATAATCATCTTTATCTAAATATTCATCTTTGCACTACAGGCCAAAGATATTCATTTGTATCACCTGTCAGTCATGTTCATCTCAACACCTGTTCATCTTTATACTACAGGCCAAAGATATTCATCAAGTAATCATACATCTTTGCACTACAGGCCAAAGATATTCAGTAATATCATCATTTAGGACTGAGGATGATGAAAAATATCTTAAAGAGAACGAATCCAGTGAGACAGAAGGACAATTATTAGGGATTCGTATAACAGTTTATCCAAGATCAATAATACTTCATAATAATCAATTGTGAAGCAGAATTTAAAAATAAAGATCAAAATATGGATACAATCAAAGATAGTAACCATAATAGACATCTTGGACAAAAAGAGAAAATTTTATTTTTCAGTGAACAGTGTCGTATTCGTGAATAGTACCGTATACGTGAATAGTGCCGTATACGTGAATAGTAACTCCGACACAAAAAGTTCCAAATTTGATAAAAACTCATATCAATATTTTAGCATAATGATATTGAAAAAAATAATATCATTAAGAAGAAAATAATATCCCTTACCTCAAAATATCAGTACTTCTGGTAGGAATACCGGTATAAGGCTGAAAGAAACTTGCTCTGATGAATAGAAACTCTCAAAGTATCTAAATACTCATAAAATACACTCAATAATCTAGAGAGAGAAAGAGAGAAAACTTGTTTCTGGTGTGATTTTCAATTCTAATTTAGCCCTCTATTTATAGGAAAATGTTAGCACGCCGAAGCAGACTTAACCTGCAACCTGATGGCTTTTCCTGCTACTATTCCCACCCACCACATTTGAATAAAAATTCAGCACATTTCTTCACCAACCAAGAGTGGGGCCCACCAATTCTAGAATTTTCTATCAAAATGATAAACTCCGAAAATTCAACAATTTCTGAACCAGTCATCTCGTAAAATTCATAATAAATCATACGTTCATTTTTAACGGTTCAAAATTTGTGGACATATACTCAACTTATATATGTATAATATATCCAAAAATTACCACGATCCAACGGTCGGATTAAAAATTATAACCCCCGCAAAATATCTCAAAAACCCTGATTTTTAATACCTCCATTCCGACAAAAATACTGATAAAAACCTCAACATTAACTCCTTCATTTTTAACCACAAAAATATATCCCTCATTTATATCCACATAATATAAATATTTCCTTATCATATGAATAAATAATTAATTATTCACAAATAATATTACAGAATCACATTTATGACAACCAGGCCGTTCCTAGGAAAGAGGGGGCTTTCCAATAAGGATTTCTCCTTACTGGCGCGCAATTAGATGACCAAACCTCTCCTTAGACAGAACTTTCTAGACATTGCCAATAATGTTATCTAATAATATTATTCAAATAATATGAATTATTGATCTGATAATGAAAAATACTGTGCAGCAATAATTATTGAAACAACAATAATATAAAATATCAACGCAGCAATTATTGAATCAATAAAATAAAATATTGAACAGTAACTACTGTAACAATTATTGAGTAGTGCCTTCTTACGTAAGAATCAATAATTGGTGCAATACCGTGTGCTACTGTATTTTAACCACCGGGTATTCCAACAGTATTAACGGTAACAACTACGCCGTTATTTATAAATAACTTATACTTGTCGTTTTCTTCATCCAATCGATTTCCGTTATGGGGCCCACACAAGGCTGCGCCGTCGTACGAATATTTCCCGACAGCAAGAATATTCCACGACCAAACGAATATTCCCCGACAAAATGATTATTTTATAACCACTTGCTTATTTTATAAAATTTGCACATTTCACCCATAACCAAAGTATTATATCAAATTAACCCCTTATTATTCACAATAATATTTAGAAAAAATTTGATTTTATTCATTAATAAGTTGGGGTCTTACAACCTCCCCTCCTTATGAAATTTCGTCCTCGAAATTGACGCACGTACCTGATGTTTCAAAAAGGTGAGGATACCTCGCTTTCATTTCTGATTCCAACTCCTAGGTCATTTCTTCAATAGCATGGTTTCTCCACAAAACCTTAACTTGTGGTATAACCTTCGTGCGTAGGACATGCTCTTTTCTATCCAAGATCTTAACAGGTACCTCCTCGTACGTTAAATCTTCAGCTATCTTGTCTGGTTCTAACTCAATAATGTGGTTCGAGTCTTTAACATATTTACGAAGCATAGATATGTGAAAAACATTATGAATACGAGACATGCTTGGAGGTAATGCGAGTCTATAT
This sequence comes from Panax notoginseng, assembly GCA_016801055.1. Lineage (NCBI taxonomy): Eukaryota > Viridiplantae > Streptophyta > Magnoliopsida > Apiales > Araliaceae > Panax > Panax notoginseng. The sequence goes on from CM029013.1 coordinate 82,174,645, forward strand.
GCCACATTTCCTATTCGCTCAAGAATCTCAAATGGACCAACAAATCTTGGATTGAGCTTTCCTCTCTTCCCAAATCTTGTAACTCCCTTCCATGGCGCAACACGTAATAATACATGATCCCCAATATTAAATTCCACGTCCTTCCGATGAAGATCCGCATAACTCTTTTGTCGATCCTGTGCCGTTTGTATACGTTGTCAAATCGTTTGGATCTTCTCTGTAGTAATGCGTACCAACTCTGGTCCCAACAATGTTGCTTCACCCACCTCGTCCCAACATACTGGAGAACGATATTTTCTTCCATACAACGCCTCGAATGGAGCCACACCTATGCTCGCCTGATAACTGTTGTTGTAGGAGAATTTCACCAATGGTAGGTACTTATCCCAACTCCCTTTGAGATCTAGGACACAAAGTCTTAATAGATCTTCAAGAGTTTGAATAGTCCTCTCTGATTGTCCGTCCGTTTGAGGATGGTACGCCGAACTGAATCGTAAATCCGTGCGCATAGCTTTCTGCAAGCTAACCCAAAATCGTGAAGTGAATCTTGCGTCACGATCCGAAACTATGGATACTGGCATGCCATGCAATCTCACAATCTCGTTCACGTACATACTAGCAAGACGTTCAAGGGAATAGGTCTCACGTATCGGCAAGAAATGAGCGGACTTGGTTAATCTATCAACAATAACCCAAATCGCATCTATGCCTTGAGAAACCTTGGGAAGACCCGTAACAAAATCCATAGTAATGTGTTCCCACTTCCATTTTGAAATCTCAAGTGGTTGCAATGGACCCTTTGGTACTTGATGCTCGGCTTTTACACGTTGACAAGTTAAACATCTCGAGATAAACTCCGCGATCTCTCTTTTCATATTGCTCCACCAAAATGTATGTCGAAGATCGTGATACATTTTGGTACTCCCAGGATGGATTACAAACGGTGTGTTGTATGCCTCCATCATTATTCTATGCTTCAAGTCAAAATCGTTAGGAACACAAAGTCTGGAGTTGACTCGAAGTATTCCTTCTTCATCGATTCTTGCTTCTGGAATAGCACCTTCTTGTATTTTCTTCTTCATACGCATCAGCTCCATGTCCGTAGCTTGAGCAGCTTTAACTTTATCGATTAAAGTCGGTTCTACTCGTATATTTGATAGCATCATTTGGGTACTTGGAGCCTTCATCTCTATCTCCATCCTTTGCAAGTCATACAAAATGGGCCTTTGTGTTAACAACATTGCACTCGTACCCGCATATGATCTTCTACTCAATACGTCAGCTACTACGTTTGCTTTTTCAGGATGATATTGGATGGTATGATCGTAATCTTTCAACAGCTCGAGCCAACGCCGCTGCCGCATGTTGAGTTCCTTTTGGGTGAAGAAATATTTGAGGCTTTTATGATCTGTATAGATCTCCACTTTCTCCCCATACAGGTAGTGTCTCCAGATCTTCAACGCAAAAACGACTGCTGCCAACTCTAAATCATGAGTAGGATAATTCCTCTCATATTCTTTGAGTTGTCGTGAGGCATAGGCTATGACTTTCCCATGTTGCATGAGAACACATCCTAACCTTTTGCCTGAAGCATCGCTGTAGATAACAAATCCATCCGAACCAGATGGTATTGTCAGAACAGGTGCCGAAATGAGTCTCCTCTTGAGTTCTTGAAAACTCTTCTCGCATTCCTCACTCCATACGAATTTTGTATCTTTCCGAGTCTGCTAAGTTAACGGAGTAGCGATTCAAGAAAATTCTTCCACGAATCTCCGATAGTAACCAGCTAAGCCCAGAAAGCTACGTACTTTGGTCACCGACTTCGGTTGCTCTCAATTGTGATTCATATCCCAATCTTGGATAGCACGTCACAATGGCACCTATTGTTTTACCACCACACAAATATAGAGTCCCCGACGGAGAGTCTGGCTTTGGTGCATTCCACAAAGGAAGTCACCAGATAGAGGCTCGGGTGCCAACTTCTATAGTTGGGTTTTTAACTCCTGAAGTTCAATAGGAGCTATTCAATATGAGATTTTAGAAATGGGTTTTGTATCGGGTTGATGATCAATACAAAAATTCAATATCATGCTCTGGGTTAGGCCAGAAAATTCTTCAGGAAATACGTCAGGAAATTCACTAACAACAGAAATATCATTCAAATCTGACGTATTTTTTTTCAAGTCCATGACATGGGTTAAGAAAGCTTGACATCCATTTTTCAATAAACGAATGGCTTTATGGCTTGGTATGACATCGATTGATTTTAGTGGTTTGGTTGCTTGAATTCGCATAACAGGTTGGTTAGGAATATGAAAACTAACAACCTTACGAAAACAATCAATTTTAGCATGATGAGTGGTTAACCAATCAATTCCTAAAATCACATCAAAAGCAAGTATCTTTAAAGAGATAAGATCAACAGGTAATGTGATAGTACCAACTTGGATCATGCAAGATTTATAAACTGTAGATGTAACAAAGGTTTCACCCAATGGAGTTTCAACAGATAAGTTAAAGTCCAATTTCTCCGGAGTCAAGTTTAAACGTTGAGCACAAGCAGGAGAGATAAAAGAATGGGTAGAACCGGTATCTAGAAAAGTATAAACTTCGCAAGAATTCAAGATTAGCTTACCCGTGATCACCTCGTTCGGGTTTCTCGCGTTTTGGCCAGTCACGACAAACGCCCTTCCAGGAACCGCTGATTTCGACTTATCCGGGACAACTTTTAGAGTCACCATCCCCGCTGAACTTGGTTTTGCTACATAACACTCTCGAGCTATATGACCCTCCTTTCCACAGTTATAACATACCTTGGATTGTTGTGGGCAGTTTGGGCTGATATGTCCCTCTTTACCACATTTGTAGCATACGACCGGTGGTCGTTCTCCTCCCCTAGAAACAGTTGATGTTTGTGTTGACGTCTTCACGTTATCATTGTTGTACCTTCTCTTCTTGAAATCTCCTCCCGACTCGCTCCTTCTATTATCACGACCACGATTACCACCAGAGTGGTTACCGCTTTTGTCCGAATGTTTTCCTCCCTGCTGGTTTTCATTGCTTCGATGACTGCCGCCACCGGTATGACCCTGATTGTGGTCCCTCGGTTGCACATACTCATTATCTCGCTCTAATAATTGAGTCATGTTTACAACATCTGAATATAAAGAGAATTTATGAGAGATAAGATATTGCCGAATCTCGGGTTTTAGACCTCTCAGAAACATCCTTGTCATTCGTTCCTCATTTTCGACCAAATGAGGTGCAAACCTGGATAACTCTGCAAACATCGCTTCGTACTGGGACACCGTCATGTTGTTTTGTTCCAGTCTGATAAACTCCACCTCCTTCATATGACGAATACTTTCAGGAAAGTACTTTTCATTGAACAGTTTTTAAAATGTTTCCCAGGACATGTTGAGTGCGTCAGGCTGGGTACGCTTCACAGACTCCCACCAGTAGTCTGCCTCACCGCGAAACATAAATGTGGCGAATGGAACCTTCTGTTCCTCCGTGCATCCCAAGACATCGAATATCTTGGTAATTTGCTTGACCCACGTTTCTGCCATGATCGGATCCGGCTTTTCCTTAAATTCTGGTGGTCCCAATTCTTTGAACTGCTTAGCTGTGACAAACCGCGCGTTGTTATCATTTCCACCCGTATTCTGCACACGAGTCTCCCTCGTCTGATTTTGCATGAACTGCAAAAAGCTCCTAAACATTCCATCATTCATCGTTTGCTCGGTAACATTGTTTACAGGAGGAATATTGCCTTCCTGTTGCACGTTCCCCTGGGTGGTGATCAAAGGTGTCTCCACGGTCTGATTTACTCCATTATTAACGTTCTCAGCTGTCATTCTTAAATACTGCCATAAAACAAGGGTTAATAGTCATGTCATACATTATCCCTATACTCTGACTGACCAAATAAACACCAAATAAACTTAGTCAGGTCATACTAGTGAATGAATTCCCCGTCTCTCCCCTCCTAGTTATTGTCTCACATCTTAGCCAGGGATCATATCCCTAAGCTCTGATACCAACTGTGACGCCCCCAAAATAGGTATACAACACCCATTCTGAGTCGCCAAATACATGGTACAGAAAGCAAACTACAACTTCAATAATACAATTGTCGTGCAAAATACGACAACACATACTGTGAGTTTAAAAATAAATATTGTCTTCTGGAAAATATCCACACTCAAATAAATCCTCATTATAATTATTCAAACACTATTTTACAGAAATAGTGAGGACTGCTAAAACATCTTTCTAGAACCATCACTCCATACCCCGACTAGATACTGCTATGTTCTCACCTCCTAAGAAGAAAAATAGAACAAAAAGGAAAAGGGTGAGATCAACTAGCCCAGTAAAGAATATTATGACTAAGATAATATACAACAAATTATCGTTAGTCTTCAACAGGGAAAAATCTGATAGAATATAATCGACAACAAGTTTTAGATCAACAACTGCAGCGAAAACAGCAAACCATTAGAAGAGTCAAGTAGAAAAAAGAATTCTACTGTCTTCTAAGATTTAAAAGTCCATCATCAATATTTTATCCCTGTAACATCAATTAATAATCATCTTTATCCAAATATTCATCTTTGCACTACAGGCCAAAGATATTCATTTGCATCACCTGTCAGTCATGTTCATCTCAACACCTGTTCATCTTTGCACTACAGGCCAAAGATATTCATCAAGTAATCATACATCTTTACACTACAGGCCAAAGATATTCAGTAATATCATCATTTAGGACTGAGGATGATGAAAAATATCTTAAAGAGAACGAATCAAGTGAGACAGAAGGACAAATATTAGGGATTCGTATAACAGTTTATCCAAGATCAATAATACTTCATAATAATCAATTGTGAAGTAGAATTCAAAAATAAAGATCAAAACATGGATACAATCAAAGATAGTAACCATAATAGACATCTTGGACAAAAAGGGTAAATTTTATTTTTCGGTGAATAGTGCCGTATTCGTGAATAGTACCGTATACGTGAATAGTACCGTATACGTGAATAGTAACCCCGACACAAAAAGTTCTAAATTTGATAAAAACTCATATCAATATTTCAGCATAATGATATTGAAAAAAATAATATCATTAAGAAGAAAATAATATCCCTTACCTCAAAATATCAGTACTTCTGGTAGGAATACCGGTATAAGGCTGAAAGAAACTTGCTCTGATGAATAGAAACTCTCAAAGTATCTAAATACTCACAAAATACACTCAATAATCTAGAGAGAGAAAGAGAGAAAACTTGTTTCTGGTGTGATTTTCAATTCTAACTTAGCCCTCTATTTATAGGAAAATGTTAGCACGCCGAAGCAGACTTAACCTGCAACCTGATGGCTTTACCTGCTACTATTCCCACCCACCACATTTGAATAAAAATCTCAGCACATTTCTTCACCAACCAAGAGTGGAGCCCACCAATTCTAGAATTTTCTATCAAAATGATAAACTCCGAAAATTCAACAATTTCTGAACCAGTCATCTCGTAAAATTCATAATAAATCATACGTTCATTTTTAACGGTTCAAAATTTGTGGACATATACTCAACTTATATATGTATAACATATCCAAAAATTACCACGATCCAACGGTCGGATTAAAAATTATAACCCCCTCAAAATATCTCAAAAATCGTGATTTTTAATACCTCCATTCCGACAAAAATACTGATAAAAACCTCAACATTAACTCCTTCATTTTTAACCACAAAAATATATCCCTCATTTATATCCACATAATATAAATATTTTCTTATCATATGAATAAATAATTAATTATTCACAAATAATATTACAGAATCACATTTATGACAACCAGGCCGTTCCTAGGAAAGAGGGGGCTTTCCAATAAGGATTTCTCCTTACTAGCGCGCAATTAGATGACCAAACCTCTCCTTAGACAGAAATTTCTAGACATTGCCAATAATGTTATCTAATAATATTATTCAAATAATATGAATTATTGATCTGATAATAAAAAATACTGTGCAGCAATAATTATTGAAACAACAATAATATAAAATATCAACGCAGCAATTATTGAATCAATAAAATAAAATATTAAACAATAACTACTGTAACAATTATTGAGTAGTGCCTTCTTACGTAAGAATCAATAATTGGTGCAATACCGTGTGCTACTGTATTTTAACCACCGGGTATTCCAACAGTATTAACGGTAACAACTACGCCGTTATTTATAAATAACTTATACTTGTCATTTTCTTCATCCAATCGCTTTTCGTTATGGGGCCCACACAAGGCTGCGCCGTCGTACGAATATTTCCCGATAGCAAGAATATTCCACGACCAAACGAATATTCCCCGATAAAATGATTATTTTATAACCACTTGCTTATTTTATAAAATTTGCACATTTCACCCATAACCAAAGTATTATATCAAATTAACCCCTTATTATTCACAATAATATTTAGAGAAAATTTGATTTTATTCATTAATAAGTTGGGGTCTTACAACCTCCCCTCCTTATGAAATTTCGTCCTCGAAATTGACGCACGTACCTGATGTTTCAAAAAGGTGAGGATACCTCGCTTTCATTTCTGATTCCAACTCCCAGGTCATTTCTTCAATAGCATGGTTTCTCCACAAAACCTTAACTTGTGGTATAACCTTCGTGCGTAGGACATGCTCTTTTCTATCCAAGATCTTAACAGGTACCTCCTCGTACGTTAAATCTTCAGCTATCTTGTCTGGTTCTAACTCAATAATGTGGTTCGAGTCTTTAACATATTTACGAAGCATAGATATGTGAAAAACATTATGAATACGAGACATGCTTGGAGGTAATGCGAGTCTATATGCCACATTTCCTATTCGCTCAAGAATCTCAAATGGACCAACAAATCTTGGATTGAGCTTTCCTCTCTTCCCAAATCTTGTAACTCCCTTCCATGGTGCAACACGTAATAATACATGATCCCCAATATTAAATTCCACGTCCTTCCGATGAAGATCCGCATAACTCTTTTGTCGATCCTGTGCCGTTTGTATACGTTGTCAAATCGTTTGGATCTTCTCTGTAGTAATGCGTACCAACTCTGGTCCCAACAATGTTGCTTCACCCACCTCGTCCCAACATACTGGAGAACGATATTTTCTTCCATACAACGCCTCGAATGGAGCCACACCTATGCTCGCCTGATAACTGTTGTTGAAGGAGAATTTCACCAATGGTAGGTACTTATCCCAACTCCCTTTGAGATCTAGGACACAAAGTCTTAATAGATGTTCAAGAGTTTGAATAGTCCTCTCTGATTGTTCGTCCGTTTGAGGATGGTATGCCGAACTGAATCGTAAATCCGCGCCCATAGCTTTCTGCAAGCTAACCCAAAATCGTGAAGTGAATCTTGGGTCACGATCCGAAACTATGGATACTGGCATGCCATGCAATCTCACAATCTCGTTCACGTACATACTAGCAAGACGTTCAAGGGAATAGGTCTCACGTATCGGCAAGAAATGAGCGGACTTGGTTAATCTATCAACAATAACCCAAATCGCATCTATGCCTTGAGAAACCTTGGGAAGACCCGTAACAAAATCCATAGTAATGTGTTCCCACTTCCATTTTGAAATCTCAAGTGGTTGCAATGGACCCTTTGGTACTTGATGCTCGGCTTTTACACGTTGACAAGTTAAACATCTCGAGATAAACTCCGCGATCTCTCTTTTCATATTGCTCCACCAAAATGTATGTCGAAGATCGTGATACATTTTGGTACTCCCAGGATGGATTACAAACGGTGTGTTGTATGCCTCCATCATTATTCTATGCTTCAAGTCAAAATCGTTAGGAACACAAAGTCTGGAGTTGACTCGAAGTATTCCTTCTTCATCGATTCTTGCTTCTGGAATAGCACCTTCTTGCATTTTCTTCTTCATACGCATCAGCTCCATGTCCGTAGCTTGAGCAGCTTTAACTTTATCGATTAAAGTCGGTTCTACTCGTATATTTGATAGCATCATTTGGGTACTTGGAGCCTTCATCTCTATCTCCATCCTTTACAAGTCATACAAAATGGGCCTTTGTGTTAACAACATTGCACTCGTACCCGCATATGATCTTCTACTCAATACGTCAGCTACTACGTTTGCTTTTTCAGGATGATATTGGATGGTATGATCGTTGTAAGACCCCAACTTATTAATGAATAAAATCAAATTTTCTCTAAATATTATTGTGAATAATAAGGGGTTAATTTGATATAATACTTTGGTTATGGATGAAATGTGCAAATTTTGCAAAATAAGCAAGTGGTTATAAAATATTTATTTTTGGTCGGTGAATATTCGGTTGGTCGTGGAATATTCTTGCTGTCGGGGAATATTCGTACGACGACGCAGCCTTGTGTGGGCCCCATAACGAAAAGCGATTGGATGAAGAAAACGACAAGTATAAGTTGTTTATAAATAACGGCGTAGTTGTTACCGTTAATACTGTTGGAATACCCGATGGTTAAAATACAGTAGCACACGGTATTGCACCAATTATTGATTCTTACGTAAGAAGGCACTACTCAATAATTGTTACAGTAGTTATTATTCAATATTTTATTTTATTGATTCAATAATTGCTGCGTTGATATTTTATATTATTGTTGTTTCAATAATTGTTGCTGCACAGTATTTTCATTTATCAGATCAATAATTCATATTATTTGAATAATATTATTAGATAACATTATTGGCAATGTCTAGAAAGTTCTGTCTAAGGAGAGGTTTGGTCATCTAATTGCGCGCCAGTAAGGAGAAATCCTTATTGGAAAGCCCCCTCTTTCCTGGGAACGGCCTGGTTGTCATAAATGTGATTCTGTAATATTATTTGTGAATAATTAATTATTGATTCATATGATAAGGAAATATTTATTTTATGTGGATATAAATGAGGGATATATTTTTGTGGTTAAAAATGAAGGAGTTAATGTTGAGGTTTTTGTCAGTATTTTTGTCGGAATGGAGGTATTAAAAATCAGGGTTTTTGAGATAGTTTGCGGGGGTTATAATTTTTAATCCGACCGTTGGATCGTGGTAATTTTTGGATATGTTATACATATATAAGTTGAGTATATGTCCACAAATTTTGAACCGTTAAAAATGAACGTATGATTTATTACGAATTTTACAAGATGACTGGTTCAGAAATTGTTGAATTTTCGGAGTTTATCATTTTGGTGGAAAATTCTAGAATTGGTGGGCCCCACTTGTGGTTGGTGAAGAAATGTGCTGAATTATATTTCAAATGTGGTGGGTGGGAATAGTAGCAGGTAAAGCCATCAGGTTGCAGGTCAAACCTACCAAAATTTTCCTATAAATAGAGGGCTAAGTTAGAATTGAAAATCACACCAGAAACAAGTTTTCTCTCTTTCTCTCTCTAGATTATTGAGTGTATTTTGTGAGTATTTAGATACTTTGAGAGTTTCTATTCATCAGAGCAAGTTTCTTTCAGCCTTATACCGGTATTCCGACCAGAAGTACTGATATTTTGAGGTAAGGGATATTATTTTCTTCTTAATGATATTATTTTCTTCAATATCATTATGCTGAAATATTGATATGAGTTTTTATCAAATTTGGAACTTTTTGTGTCGGGGGTTACTATTCACGTATACGGCACTATTCACGTATACGGCACTATTCACGAATACGGCACTATTCACCGAAAAATAAAATTTTCTCTTTTTGTCCAAGATGTCTATTATGGTTACTATCTTTGATTGTATCCATGTTTTGATCTTTATTTTTGAATTCTGCTTCACAATTGATTATTATGAAGTATTATTGATCTTGGATAAACTGTTATACGAATCCCTACTATTTGTCCTTCTGTCTCATTGGATTCGTTCTCTTTAAGATATTTTTCATCATCCTCAGTCCTAAATGATGATATTACTGAATATCTTTGGCCTGTAGTGCAAAGATGTATGATTACTTGATGAATATCTTTGGCCTGTAGTGCAAAGATGAACAGGTGTTGAGATGAACATGACCGACAGGTGATACAAATGAATATCTTTGGCCTGTAGTGCAAAGATGAATATTTGGATAAAGATGATTATTAATTGATGTTACAGGGATAAAATATTGATGATGGACTTTTAAATCTTAGAAGATAGTAGAATTCTTTCTCTACTTGACTCTTCTAATGGTTTGTTGTTTCCGCTGCAGTTGTTGATCTAAAACTTGTTGTCGATTATATTCTATCAGATTTTTCCCTGTTGAAGACTAACGATAATTTGTTGTATATTATCTTAGTCATAATATTCTTTACTGGGCTAGTTGAGCTCACCCTTTTCCTTTTTGTTCCATTTTTCTTCTCAGGAGGTGAGAACATAGCAGGATCTAGTCGGGGTATGGAGTGATGGTTCTAGAAAGATGTATTAGCAGTCCTCACTATTTCTGTAAAATAGTGTTTGAATAATTGTAATGAGGATTTATTTGAGTGTGGATATTGTCTAGAAGACAATATTTGTATTTAAACTCACAGTATGTGTTGTCGTATTTTGCACGACAATTGTATTATTGAAGTTGTAGTTTGCTTTCTGTACCATGTATTTGGCGACTCAGAATGGGTGTTGTATACCTATTCTGGGGGCGTCACAGTTGGTATCAGAGCTTAGGGATATGATCCCTGGCTGAGATGTGAGACAAGAACTAGGAGGGGAGAGACGGGGAATTCCTTCGCTAGTATGACCTGACTAAGTTTATTTGGTGTTTATTTGGTCGGTCAGAGTATAGGGATAATATATGACATGACTATTAACCCTTGTTTTATGGCAGTATTTAAGAATGGCAGCTGAGAACGTTAATAATGGAGTAAATCAGACCGTGGAGACACCTTTGATCACTACCCAGGGGAACGTGCAACAGGAAGGCAATATTCCTCCTGTAAACAACGTTACCGAGCAAACGATGAATGATGGAATGTTTAGGAGCTTTTTGCAGTTCATGCAAAATCAGACGAGGGAGACTCGTGTGCAGAATACGGGTGGAAATGATAACAACGCGCGGTTTGTCACAGCTAAGCAGTTCAAAGAATTGGGACCACCAGAATTTAAGGGAAAGCCGGATCCGATCATGGCGGAAACGTGGGTCAAGCAAATTACCAAGATATTTGATGTCTTGGGATGCACGGAGGAACAGAAGGTTCCATTCGCCACATTTATGTTCCGCGGTGAGGCAGACTACTGGTGGGAGTCTGTGAAGCGTACCCAGCCTGACGCACTCAACATGTCCTGGGAAACATTTCAAAAACTGTTCAATGACAAGTACTTTCCTGAAAGTATTCGTCATATGAAGGAGGTTGAGTTTATTAGACTGGAACAAAACAACATGACGGTGTCCCAGTACGAGGCGAAGTTTGCAGAGTTATCCAGGTTTGCACCTCATTTGGTCGAAAATGAGGAACGAATGACAAGGATGTTTCTGAGAGGTCTAAAACCCGAGATTCGGCAATATCTTATCTCTCATAAATTTTCTTTATATTCAGATGTTGTAAACAGGGCTCAATTATTAGAGCGAGATAATGAGTATGTGCAACCGAGGGACCACAACCAGGGTCATACCGGTGGCGGCAGTCATCGAAGCAATGAAAACCAGCAGGGAGGAAAACATTCGGACAAAAGCGGTAACCACTCTGGTGGTAATCGTGGTCGTGATAATAGAAGGAGCGAGTCGGGAGGAGATTTCAAGAAGAGAAGGTACAACAATGATAACGTGAAGACGTCAGCACAAACATCAACTGTTTCTAGGGGAGGAGAACGACCACCGGTCGTATGTTACAAATGTGGGAAAGAGGGACATATCAGCCCAAACTGCCCACAACAATCCAAGGTATGTTATAACTGTGGAAAGGAAGGTCATATAGCTCGAGAGTGTTCTGTAGCAAAACCAAGTTCAGCGGGGATGGTGACTCCAAAAGCTGTCCCGGATAAGTCGAAATCAGCGGTTCCTGGAAGGGCGTTTGTCGTTACTGGCCAAAACGCGAGAAACCCGAACGAGGTGATCACGGGTAAGCTAATCTTGAATTCTTGCGAAGTTTATACTTTACTAGATACCGGTTCTACCCATTCTTTTATCTCTCCTGCTTGTGCTCAACGTTTAAACTTGACTCCGGAGAAATTGGACTTTAACTTATCTGTTGAAACTCCGTTGGGTGAAACCTTCGTTACATCTACAGTTTATAAATCTTGCATGATCCAAGTTGGCACTATCACATTACCTGTTGATCTTATCTCTTTAAAGATACTTGCTTTTGATGTGATTTTAGGAATTGATTGGTTAACCACTCATCATGCTAAAATTGATTGTTTTCGTAAGGTTGTTAGTTTTCATATTCCTAACCAACCTGTCATACGAATTCAAACTACTAAACCACTAAAATCAGTCACTGTCATATCAAGCCACAAAGCTATTCGTTTATTGAAAAACGGATGTCAAGCTTTCTTAGCCCATGTTATGGATTTGAACAAAGACAAGTCAGATTTGAATAATATTTCTATTGTTAGAGAATTTTCCGATGTATTTCCTGAAGAACTTCCCGGTCTACCCCCGGAACGAGAAATTGAATTCTTTATTGACCTTGAACCCGGTACAAAGCCCATTTCTAAAACTCCATATCGAATGGCTCCTATTGAACTTCAGGAGTTAAAAGTCCAACTACAGGAGTTGTTGGACATCGGTTTTATTCGTCCTAGTACGTCTCCTTGGGGTGCTCCTGTTTTATTCGTAAAGAAGAAAGACGGGAGTATGCGACTTTGTATTGACTATCGAGAATTGAACCATGTCACCATCAAGAATAGGTATCCGCTACCTCGCATTGATGACCTGTTTGACCAGTTGCAAGGAGCACAATTCTTTTCAAAGATCGATCTTCGTTCTGGATATCATCAGCTGAAGATTAAAACTGAGGATATTCCAAAGACTGCCTTCAGAACTCGGTACGGGCATTATGAATTCTTAGTAATGTCTTTTGGATTGACTAATGCTCCTGCTGCCTTCATGGATATGATGAACCGTGTATTCAAAGAATATTTGGATCAGTTCGTTGTTGTCTTTATTGATGACATCCTCATCTATTCCAAAAGCCGTGAAGATCATGAGCGCCATTTGAAGCTGGTACTGCAAAGGCTTCGTGAAAACAAGCTATATGCCAAACTGAAGAAATGCGAGTTCTGGCTTGAGGAAGTAGCATTCCTTGGGCACGTGGTGTCAAAACATGGAGTATCTGTCGACCCGGCGAAGATTGAAGCCATACAAAGTTGGGAGCAACCGAAGTCGGTAACCGAAGTACGTAGCTTTCTGGGCTTAGCTGGTTATTATCGGAGATTTGTGGAAGGATTTTCTCGAATCGCTACTCCGTTAACTCAGCTGACTCGGAAAGATACAAAATTCGTATGGAGTGAGGAATGCGAGAAGAGTTTCCAAGAACTCAAGAGGAGACTCATTTCGGCACCTGTTTTGACAATACCATCTGGTTCGGATGGATTTGTTATCTACAGCGATGCTTCAGGCAAAGGGTTAGGATGTGTTCTCATGCAACATGGGAAAGTCATAGCCTATGCCTCACGACAACTCAAAGAATATGAGAGGAATTATCCTACTCATGATTTGGAGTTGGCAGCAGTCGTTTTTGCGTTGAAGATCTGGAGACACTACCTGTATGGGGAGAAAGTGGAGATCTATACAGATCATAAAAGCCTCAAATATTTCTTCACCCAAAAGGAACTCAACATGCGGCAGCGACGTTGGCTCGAGCTGTTGAAAGATTACGATCATACCATCCAATACCATCCTGGAAAAGCAAACGTAGTAGCTGACGCATTGAGTAGAAGATCATATGCGGGTACGAGTGCAATGTTTTTAACACAAAGGCCCATTTTGTATGACTTGCAAAGGATGGAGATAGAGATGAAGGCTCCAAGTACCCACATGATGATATCAAATATACGAGTAGAACCGACTTTAATCGATAAAGTTAAAGCTGCTCAAGCTACGGACATGGAGCTGATGCGTATGAAGAAGAAAGTGCAAGAAGGTGCTATTCCAGAAGCAAGAATCGATGAAGAAGGAATACTTCGAGTCAACTCCAGACTTTGTGTTCCTAACGATTTTGACTTGAAGCATAGAATAATGATGGAGGCACACAACACACCGTTTGCAATCCATCCTGGGAGTACCAAAATGTATCACGATCTTCGACATACATTTTGGTGGAGCAATATGAAAAGAGAGATCGCGGAGTTTATCTCGAGGTGTTTAACTTGTCAACGTGTAAAGGCGGAGCATCAAGTGCCAAAGGGTCCATTGCAACCACTTGAGATCCCGAAATGGAAGTGGGAACACATTACTATGGATTTTGTTACAGGTCTTCCCAAGGTTTCTCAAGGCATAGATGCGATTTGGGTTATTGTTGATAGATTAACCAAGTCCGCTCATTTCTTGCCGATACGTGAGACTTATTCCCTTGAACGTCTTGCTAGTATGTACGTGAACGAGATTGTGAGATTGCATGGCATGCCAGTATCCATAGTTTCGGATCGTGACCCAAGATTCACTTCACGATTTTGGGTTAGCTTGCAGAAAGCTATGGGCACGGATTTACGATTCAGTTCAGCATACCATCCTCAAACGGACGGACAATCAGAGAGGACTATTCAAACTCTTGAAGATCTATTAAGACTTTGTGTCTTAGATCTCAAAGGGAGTTGGGATAAGTACCTACCATTGGTGGAATTCTCCTACAACAACAGTTATCAGGCGAGCATAGGTATGGCTCCATTTGAGGCGTTGTATGGAAGAAAATGTCGTTCTCCAGTATGCTGGGACGAGGTGGGTGAAGCAACATTGTTGGGACCAGAATTGGTACGCATTACTACAGAGAAGATCCAAACGATTCGACAACGTATACAAACGGCACAGGATCGACAAAAGAGTTATGCGGATCTTCATCGGAAGGACGTGGAATTTAATATTGGGGATCATGTATTGTTACGTGTTGCACCATGGAAGGGAGTTACAAGATTTGGGAAGAGAGGAAAGCTCAATCCAAGATTTGTTGGTCCATTTGAGATTCTTGAGCGAATAGGAAATGTGGCATATAGACTCGCATTACCTCCAAGCATGTCTCGTGTTCATAATGTTTTTCACATATCTATGCTTCGTAAATATGTTAAAGACCCGAACCACATTATTGAGTTAGAACCAGACGAGATAGCTGAAGATTTAACGTACGAGGAGGTACCTGTTAAGATCTTGGATAGGAAAGAGCATGTCCTACGCACGAAGGTTATACCACAAGTTAAGGTTTTGTGGAGAAACCATGCTATTGAAGAAATGACCTGGGAGTTGGAATCAGAAATGAAAGCGAGGTATCCTCACCTTTTTGAAACATCAGGTACGTACGTCAATTTCGAGGACGAAATTTCATAAGGAGGGGAGGTTGTAAGACCCCAACTTATTAATGAATAAAATCAAATTTTCTCTAAATATTATTGTGAATAATAAGGGGTTAATTTGATATAATACTTTGGTTATGGGTGAAATGTGCAAATTTTGCAAAATAAGCAAGTGGTTATAAAATATTTATTTTTGGTCGGTGAATATTCGGTTGGTCGTGGAATATTCTTGCTGTCGGGGAATATTCGTACGACGACGCAGCCTTGTGTGGGCCCCATAACGGAAAGCGATTGGATGAAGAAAACGACAAGTATAAGTTGTTTATAAATAACGGCGTAGTTGTTACCGTTAATACTGTTGGAATACCCGGTGGTTAAAATACAGTAGCACACGGTATTGCACAAATTATTGATTCTTACGTAAGAAGGCACTACTCAATAATTGTTACAGTAGTTATTATTCAATATTTTATTTTATTGATTCAATAATTGCTGCGTTGATATTTTATATTATTGTTGTTTCAATAATTGTTGCTGCACAGTATTTTCATTTATCAGATCAATAATTCATATTATTTGAATAATATTATTAGATAACATTATTGACAATGTCTAGAAAGTTCTGTCTAAGGAGAGGTTTGGTCATCTAATTGCGCGCCAGTAAGGAGAAATCCTTATTGGAAAGCCCCCTCTTTCCTGGGAACGGCCTGGTTGTCATAAATGTGATTCTGTAATATTATTTGTGAATAATTAATTATTGATTCATATGATAAGGAAATATTTATTTTATGTGGATATAAATGAGGGATATATTTTTGTGGTTAAAAATGAAGGAGTTAATGTTGAGGTTTTTGTCAGTATTTTTGTCGGAATGGAGGTATTAAAAATCAGGGTTTTTGAGATAGTTTGCGGGGGTTATAATTTTTAATCCGACCGTTGGATCGTGGTAATTTTTGGATATGTTATACATATATAAGTTGAGTATATGTCCACAAATTTTGAACCGTTAAAAATGAACGTATGATTTATTACGAATTTTACAAGATGACTGGTTCAGAAATTGTTGAATTTTCGGAGTTTATCATTTTGGTGGAAAATTCTAGAATTGGTGGGCCCCACTTGTGGTTGGTGAAGAAATGTGCTGAATTATATTTCAAATGTGGTGGGTGGGAATAGTAGCAGGTAAAGCCATCAGGTTGCAGGTCAAACCTACCAAAATTTTCCTATAAATAGAGGGCTAAGTTAGAATTGAAAATCACACCAGAAACAAGTTTTCTCTCTTTCTCTCTCTAGATTATTGAGTGTATTTTGTGAGTATTTAGATACTTTGAGAGTTTCTATTCATCAGAGCAAGTTTCTTTCAGCCTTATACCGGTATTCCGACCAGAAGTACTGATATTTTGAGGTAAGGGATATTATTTTCTTCTTAATGATATTATTTTCTTCAATATCATTATGCTAAAATATTGATATGAGTTTTTATCAAATTTGGAACTTTTTGTGTCGGGGGTTACTATTCACGTATACGGCACTATTCACGTATACGGCACTATTCACGAATACGGCACTATTCACCGAAAAATAAAATTTTCCCTTTTTGTCCAAGATGTCTATTATGGTTACTATCTTTGATTGTATCCATGTTTTGATCTTTATTTTTGAATTCTGCTTCACAATTGATTATTATGAAGTATTATTGATCTTGGATAAACTGTTATACGAATCCCTACTATTTGTCCTTCTGTCTCATTGGATTCGTTCTCTTTAAGATATTTTTCATCATCCTCAGTCCTAAATGATGATATTACTGAATATCTTTGGCCTGTAGTGCAAAGATGTATGATTACTTGATGAATATCTTTGGCCTGTAGTGCAAAGATGAACAGGTGTTGAGATGAACATGACCGACAGGTGATACAAATGAATATCTTTGGCCTGTAGTGCAAAGATGAATATTTGGATAAAGATGATTATTAATTGATGTTACAGGGATAAAATATTGATGATGGACTTTTAAATCTTAGAAGATAGTAGAATTCTTTCTCTACTTGACTCTTCTAATGGTTTGTTGTTTCCGCTGCAGTTGTTGATCTAAAACTTGTTGTCGATTATATTCTATCAGATTTTTCCTTGTTGAAGACTAACGATAATTTGTTGTATATTATCTTAGTCATAATATTCTTTACTGGGCTAGTTGAGCTCACCCTTTTCCTTTTTGTTCCATTTTTCTTCTCAGGAGGTGAGAACATAGCAGGATCTAGTCGGGGTATGGAGTGATGGTTCTAGAAAGATGTATTAGCAGTCCTCACTATTTCTGTAAAATAGTGTTTGAATAATTGTAATGAGGATTTATTTGAGTGTGGATATTGTCTAGAAGACAATATTTGTATTTAAACTCACAGTATGTGTTGTCGTATTTTGCATGACATTTGTATTATTGAAGTTGTAGTTTGCTTTCTGTACCATGTATTTGGCGACTCGGAATGGGTGTTGTATACCTATTCTGGGGGCGTCACAATCGTAATCTTTCAACAGCTCGAGCCAACGCCGCTGCCGCATGTTGAGTTCCTTTTGGGTGAAGAAATATTTGAGGCTTTTATGATCTGTATAGATCTCCACTTTCTCCCCATACAGGTAGTGTCTCCAGATCTTCAACGTAAAAACGACTGCTGCCAACTCCAAATCATGAGTAGAATAATTCCTCACATATTCTTTGAGTTGTCGTGAGGCATAGGCTATGACTTTCCCATGTTGCATGAGAATACATCATAACCTTTTGCCTGAAGCATCGCTCACTACAACAAAAAGGCTTATCAGCGACCGCACATCTGCGACCGCATATAGTCGCAGATGGGTATCAGCGACCGGATGCAGCCGCTAATAGTAGTCGCAGAAAATCTTGTCGCTAAAATGACATCAGCGACCAACAATAGCGACCGCATTTTTAGCGACCGCAATCAGCGGCCTCAGCTGTCGCTATTCTGACTCATGCTGAGTCATGTGTCAGACGTGATATGGCACACGTGTCAGCGACCGGTAATAGCGACCGCAAGCGGTCGCTGATGTAGAAGCACCTTACTTGGTCGCTAATACTGTATCAGCGACCGCGTGCGGTCGCTGACTTTGTTTTTTTTTTTATAAATATTTTTCCTGTTTTATTGATTTCCCAAAATTAACCTGTTTTGTACCTGCTTTTTATCTCAACACACAGCAGTATATATAAGCATCCATCCATCCATGATAACTACTATATGATAAACATCCATCCATACATACAGTCCAAAGAATGAATCTAAATCAACACAACACAATACAATCGTAAACATCCATATAATAGAATCGTAAACCAATACAGTCCAAAGATAAGTAGTTTAAAAGATTACAAGGCTTTAAAAATCTAAAAAACAAGTCTAACAAGGCTTTACAAATCTAACATGCATGACTGGTCTAGCTCTTCATGGATCATTCAAATTAGTACCCTGTAATTAACAAAAGAATAAAACATATATGTTACATGTGTTGATACTGCTATGACTTGGGGAAAGCTAAATAATAGACAATGTACGTAATGAAACATTAAAAGTACCTGGTCGCCACCCTGATGCTGTGATGCTGCTGCTTCCGCCACTGCCTTTGCCAAGTCATCAGGATTCAGAGAATGCAGATGCCCGCCCAGTATAAGAAGAAGATCACGATTATGACAGATCGCTCTCACACAGTCAGCAGGAGTATGATAGGCTGGATGACCTGATAACTGTGTAGACTGTGTAGACTGAGTAGCAGAGCTGCCTGTGCCACTGATGGTCGGGCGTCGTCTTTGTCCTTGGCCTTTAACATAATTTTTCTTCACGACGGACGCCCTCTCCCACAATTCTTGATCAATCGCCGGATGCGGGGTGCCTTCAGGATAGCGCTCGTTCATTAAGCCCTTATAAGTGTCCTGTCAGAAGGTCAACAAATAAATAGTTAAAAATAAATACGAAATGCTAAAAAATATGACAATAATATGTTTAAAGTTAACTTATTACCGCTATCTGAACAGCATCAGGCAGACCATCACGGGTGGCCACATACACATCCAACCAATTGATAGGTTGACCTTGAGACTCAGACTCTTACAGTTCATGTTCTCATATTAATATGTAAACATATGATATTTTAGCTACAAAACATGACTGTAAACATAAAGACAAATAACTAAGCCAATAAGCTTGTTATACATACGTACCCTAGCAGCAATATGTTGCAGCTGAGATATACTGCCGCCCTTGTACGTGCCTTTTGCCTTTTCGCCTTCAGATACACCTGAGGATCTGTTCGAGGCAGCAGTCTTACGTCTCTTGACCCAGCTCTCAGCTCTCCACTGCTCACACATCTGCACCCATATGGGATGTGCGTACCACCAGGGGCAATGCTCATGCATATACTGCTCACCCTGTCCTGGATGGTCAATCTCAGCATTGTGCAGGGCTTTCTGTCGTTCTTTGTTTAGATTATCTTTAGTCCGGACGGCGCACTTCTGCCAGAACAGTGCCTGAATAACTGATGCATGTGCGTCGTCCCATCTATACCGCTTCTGCAAATAAAACAACAATAATAATATTAAAACTACTATAATACCATAATCCAACATTACTAAACTATTAGTTGATTAACTATGTATTATCTATCAGAGTGATTAAATAAATATACCTGAAATTCAGCCCAAACTGCATCCTTATGGGCGAGAGGTGTGCTCGCCCATGTAATCACTGGCGTAGGCCAGTTCTGTAAGCATAATTGTGAAATGCACTTCACAATTTTACTATCTTGAAAATCACTACAATATACAATAATTTACATTAAAATATATTTATAACAATGGAAATATTAAACCCTTATATATACACGATGTTTAACTTACGTGCTTTCTGGAAGAGGACGGATCTGTATAAGAATGCGATCATCCGGATTAGCCGGGGCCTTCGGCACATGATTAGGGCCCCGACCCAACCCGCGCTTTCGTGCAACAGGTTCAGAAGACATCTATAAATAAAAAAAATTAGGATGTTAGTATGAAATTATGAATGACAATAAGTGAAAGGTACATAAACATGACTGCAAAATAGTTAACTACAACAACTACAAATGATATAGTTAAGGATATAGAGAACATTCCTATATAGAGAACATAAATGAAAGGTACATAATTATGAACTAAACATGAACATGAACATACATTTTGTACAATTAAAACTAAACATACATTTTAATGAAAATCGTTGTCTGATGAGTCAGAATCATTTTGTACAAGTATCGGAGATTCATAACCATCTTCTTCAGATTCTGTGTCAGTGTCAGTCAATAACTCTTCCTCAATATCACTGTCATCCTGCACAATAACTGTCTCGGGATCCAATTCATCAGGTTCATCTCCACCCTCTAACTGGATTACATCATTGTTGTCCTCTATATTTATTATAGGAGGTCTCTGAAGCATTTCCTCTTGGTAGAAATTCCCGTCTATTACTTGGACACGACTACGCGCGGGAGTATGAATTACAACTTGCCAATCTGTAGGCGGTCTATCCCTTTTCCTAACTGGACTAGGAGTGTAGTATACTTGTATTGTTTGAGTTGGTAATACAAACGGTTCGTTGGAGTACGCAGACCTATGGAGGTCAATATCGACGATTCCATGTCTGTCAACACGTATCCCTTTTTCTGAATCAAACCAATGGCACTTGAACAAGTGAATATGACCCCCGTACGTGCCCTTGTACGACAACTCTACGATTTCCTCTAACTCCCCATAAAAGGCACGACCAAGCTGATTGTAACAATCTCCTTAGACACACACTCCAGAGTTCGTTGTTCTTTTATCGTGCCCATATGCCTTTGTGTGAAATTCACAACCATTTATTTTGTAACCATTGCGGGTGACTTGGTCCCTGTCTGGTCCCATAGCTAGGACTTGTACATTAGCCGGAATCGTTGAGCCCTTAGTCAAAGCCTACAAAAACTCCATCTTATTAAATGAAGTCATAGTTAACATGGAGTGTATATATATATATATATATATATATATATATTACGTGCTTAAAAATTAAACTTACTTTGTCCTTTAGCCAAAGTGCAAAGTTTTTATCCCGATTGATTTGAATATCTTTATCAGTTATGCCGGGATGCTTCACTTTTAACTCGTCATCGTATAATCTATACCATGTTATAAACATTAACATATTGGAATAAATTGTCAACTTAAAAGATAAATTATCAAGTTTACATGTGTACCTCACAAATTCGTCAATCTCCTCGCAATTGAGAAGAATGTAAGTATGTGCAGCATGTAATTCTTGCTCAGAGAGGAATATGCGCTTCCCTTTTCCATAAGCGCGGCCCGATAGACCAAATACAGATAGTCGACCATTTAGTTCAACATTCCCCCCATCATCATGTCTCGATACTCGATTGGCCTTTGTCAAGACTTCGTCCGAAAAATAGTCTGAGACAAACGTAGATATCTCATCGAAACTGTATGCCTCGCATATCGACCCCTCGACATAAGCTCTATTCTGAACCTTTCTCTTAAGGTTTCCCATCACCCTTTCGAAAGGGTACATCCATCTATATTGAACTGGACCCCCAACATGAGCTTCATAGGGAAGATGGATGTGCAAATGCTCCATGGAGTCAAAAAAACTAGGTGGGAATATTTTTTCCAGTTTACACGTGATCTCTATGATGTTCTTCTCAAGTACAGACATGTCCTTCTCATTTAATGATTTTGAACATAAGTCTTTGAAGAAACGACTAAGATCCGTCAAAGCATCCCATATTGGTTTATCAAGCAGATCCCGAAATGCTATAGGCATGAGCCTCTCCATGAACACATGACAGTCATGACTCTTCATCCCTTGCAATTTTCCACCCGTAACACACCTTGCAATGTTTGATGCATATCCATCTGGTAGTTTCAGAGACTTAACCCATGTGCATACATCTTCAACTTGCTTTTTGGACAATGTGTACCTTGCATGCGGTTTGACAATCTTACCATTAGGAGATTCGTAAAGTTCTAATCCGGGACGCTTACAAATATCTTTCATGTCCAAACGTGCATTATCGTTATCTTTTGTCTTCCCCGTAACATTCATCACAGTGTTAAACACATTGTCAAACACATTCTTCTCAATATGCATCACATCTAGATTATGACGAATCAAATTTGTAGACCAATAAGGCAGTTCCCAAAAGATGCTTCTCCGAACCCAGTTATGAGATTCGCCAAACCCATTGATTATATTTGTGGCATCAACCTTACCAAATGGGATAACCGGCAATCTCATCACACGATCTCGCATCTCCGTTCCCGAAAATCGCGGTGCAGGCATATCATTGCCTACTTTCCCTTTCCTGAAGTGTTCTCTATTTCTTCGAAATGGGTGATCTACCGGTAAGAACCGACGATGACAGTCAAACCAACAAGGCTTTCGACCTTTTGATAGATTCAACAACTTTGTATGCTCCATACAATACGGACAAGCCAACTTCCCGTGTGTACTCCATCCAGCTAACATACCATAAGCTGGGAAGTCACTTATAGTCCACATAACCACTGCCCTAAGGTTGAAATTTGTTTTCGTTGCAACATCCCAAGTCTGTACTCCATCCTCCCATAATACCTTCAACTCGTCTATAAGAGGTCTCAAGTAAACATCTAAGTTCTTTTCAGGACTCTTAGGACCAGGAACCACGAGTGAAAGAAACAAGTATGGCTGTTTCATACACATCCAAGGTGGCAAGTTGTACGGAGTAACAATCACAGGCCAACATGAGTACGGAACAGCTGAGTGGCCAAACGGATTGAAACCATCGGTGGACAATCCAAGCCTCACATTTCTAGGTTCCAATGCAAATCCAGGATGTGCTAAGTTGAAATCTTTCCAAGCCTTCCCATCTGCGGGATGATTTAGTTCTCCATCTTTAGCTGGAGATTTCGCATGCCAACTCATATGTTCAGCTGTTCTTGAAGACATGTACAATCTTTTTAGCCGATGTGTTATTGGAAAATACCTTAGAATCTTAAACGGTATACTTGATTTTTTTGTAGTCACACCCTCTTTATTAGGCCTAAACCGATCATGACTGCAAAACGTGCACCTTGTCATCTGTTCATTTTCCTTATAAAACAACATGCAATCGTTGGGACACGCATCGATCTTTTGGTATCCAAGACCCAACTTCTTCACCATTTTCTTACAAAAGTAATAGTTACCAGGTAATTTCTCACCGTCAGGCAACATACTCTTAATGGCCTTCAAGAGTGACTCAAAACACTCATGGCTCATGTTGTGATCAGCCTTGATGTTAAGTAATGTCGCCACTACAGACAATGTAGTGTGTTTGGTGCAACCATGCCACAATGGCTCGCTACCTTCGTTTAACAACTTAAAGAATTCTTTGGCATCAGAATTCATAGGTTGTTCTCTGCCTTGCTCCCAATCAAAATCTGGCCCTGCAATATCATGAATCATTTCATTCATACGATGAGTACTACTGCCAGAATTGTGTACTTGTGTGATGCCACCATCTCTTCTCTGCCCATGTACCCACCAGCATTCTTCGTAATTTCTCATGAACCCAGAAACAAGTAAATGATAGTTTATCATGTCTCTATCCATATAATTTACATTCTTACACTTCAAACATGGACATCGTATCTGCGACTTACCATTCATACATTCCGGGTGACTATACGCATACTCCAAAAACACTTGGCAACCAGCTCTAAATTCAGCTGTAGCACCTATCTGGGCACTTGACTTTCGTCGTGCCATCCAACTACGGTCTAAATAGAGGTCCATGATTGCACGGTACCTATGTTGACATGAATTTATTGTAGTCCCTTATTAGAGATTTACAATTCAGCTCAATCCCATTTATGATGCTTATAAATACATATAGATGTATATATACATATATAACATGAGTGTGCATCATATATGATTATTCGGGAATTGAACAAGGATACATGCCAAAACAAATTTACACCGCTTGAGATCGACTACCCAAAGGCATGGTATATTGTTATGGATCTTAAATTAGAGTATGGTCTTATGTCATCCTACATATTTTAACTAACACCAACCTAAAGCCAATAGATTCATAGAGGTAGAATACGAATCATTACATCATGTATGGTCTGCATATGCTGCGTATATCAAGATTGCAGAAGAAGGCATACTATTAGTCCCTTAATGTGGGACTATTAGTCCTATTAGTCCCTTATATGGGATATATCTTGCTTTAAGTACGGTTCTAACGTATGTTTCAGTTTCAGTTTTCAAGCGTTGCGTGTACATTTGATTAGCTACTAAGCTACTAAGCATTTGATTAGCTCGTTGTACTTTATAAATGTTCGCAACTACCCGACCAACAAAAAAATTTCGCCTGAGTCTCCCCTATAATATGGACTAGCCACATGCACGACGGCATGCATATATTGTCATTTCTAGGCACCCAAGACACAAACCAAGAGAAATATATAAATAATCATAACATTATCCCTACTTGGCAAGACTTGAAACTTTGTTTTTGTTAGGAATTAAAATTTAATGCAGATTACAAGTTGAACTAATAATTGATTATTTTTCATAGCAGTCAGTCAAACACTACTCTTGCTATTACATGTAACATCACACCTTTATAATTGCTTCAGTTTCTTTTTTCATCATTATATCCCATCTAATTTTTGCTTCTGTATTTAGTTGTCAAGTTACTTATTGCTCATTAGTATTGTCAAGTGACTTATTGCTCATTAAGTTGAAATTCTTAGATTATTATTCTTTGAAGTCAGAAGGGGAAGAAATAAAATAGTTTGTCATTCTTTACTGCTGCTCACTCTTTTTAGTCACAGTTTTAGATATATCTCAGAAATTATTAATCCTACTATATCAATACATAAAATTAACCCACTACATCAATTTAGTTGCAATATATACTATTTTTCTTAAATTATTACCACTATTCAATAAAAAGATTCAACAAAAATCAGATTGATTACGCACCCTACCTACAGTAGTCTGAATTACAAAAGAAAATGAAGGGGTCCCTGCATCACAATGAACAATGCATATAAATATATACATGCATATGTAAAGAAGAAGCAAGACCAACACAGACATGGTCACAGTTGATTGCATCTTTCACAATACACGAGATTTTACTAGTATATCCACGACAATCTGTCAAATCCAGCCCCCCTCCTCAATGTCAGTCATCACTGTCCAAGTACTTCTAACATATCATCAAATCAAACACTAGTATTTACAAGCTAACGAACTAGGTTAATACAATTGAACATACCTTTCAAAAGATTTGCAGGTAGCGGTGGCGCCGGCGGCGGCTGAGGTAGTGGTGGATGGCGGCAGCGGTTTTCCCCTCTTCTCCCTCTTCTTTTCTCCCCCTTCTCCCTCTTCTCCCTCTTTTTTTCTTCTGTTCTGGATCGACAGTGACGAACTGATACTGGTTTATTGAAATACATTTGCGACCGCTATCAGCGACCGCATGCGATCCCTGATTTTTAATGATGTGGAAGTATTCGCGACCGAATGCGGTCCCTGTTACTTATTGGTCGCAAATAAGCAGCGCGCCAACATTTCCAGCCAATTTTTTGGAGGCAAAAATGAGTCTGCGACCGAATAGCGACCGATATCGGTCGCTAACATAAACTAGCGACTAAATTCAAGTGCGGTCGCTAAAGGTGGTCGCTAAAAATCCTATCTGCGACCAAAAAAGGCGGTCGCTGATAAGATTGGTCGCTGTTAGATCATTTTCTTGTAGTGGCTGTAGATAACAAATCCATCCGAACCAGATGGTATTGTCAGAACAGGTGTCGAAATGAGTCTCCTCTTGAGTTCTTGGAAACTCTTCTCGCATTCCTCACTCCATACGAATTTTGTATCTTTCCGAGTCAGCTAAGTTAACGGAGTAGCGATTCGAGAAAATTCTTCCACGAATCTCCGATAGTAACTGGCTAAGCCCAGAAAGCTACGTACTTTGGTCACCGACTTCGGTTGCTCTCAATTGTGATTCATATCCCAATCTTGGATAGCACGTCACAATGGCACCTATTGTTTTACCACCACACAAATATAGAGTCCCCGACGGAGAGTCTGACTTTGGTGCATTCCACAAAGGAAGTCACCAGATAGAGGCTCGGGTGCCAACTTCTATAGTTGGGTTTTTAACTCCTGAAGTTCAATAGGAGCTATTCAATATGAGATTTTAAAAATGGGTTTTGTATCGGGTTGATGATCAATACAAAAATTCAATATCATGCTTTGGGTTAGGCCAGGAAATTCTTCAGAAAATACGTCAGGAAATTCACTAACAACAGAAATATCATTCAAATCTGACGTATTTTTGTTCAAGTCCATGACATGGGTTAAGAAAGCTTGACATCCATTTTTCAATAAACGAATGGCTTTATGGCTTGGTATGACATCGATTGATTTTAGTGGTTTGGTTGCTTGAATTCGCATAACAGGTTGGTTAGGAATATGAAAACTAACAACCTTACGAAAACAATCAATTTTAGAATGATGAGTGGTTAACCAATCAATTCCTAAAATCACATCAAAAGCAAGTATCTTTAAAGAGATAAGATCAACAGGTAATGTGATAGTGCCAACTTAGATCATGCAAGATTTATAAACTGTAGATGTAACAAAGGTTTCACCCAATGGAGTTTCAACAGATAAGTTAAAGTCCAATTTATCCGGAGTCAAGTTTAAACGTTGAGCACAAGCAGGAGAGATAAAAGAATGGGTAGAACCGGTATCTAGTAAAGTATAAATTTCGCAAGAATTCAAGATTAGCTTACCCGTGATCACCTCGTTCGGGTTTCTCGCGTTTTGGCCAGTCACGATAAACGCCCTTCCAGGAACCGTTGATTTCGACTTATCCGGGACAACTTTTAGAGTCACCATCCCCGCTGAACTTGGTTTTGCTACATAACACTCTCGAACTATATGACCCTCCTTTCCACAGTTATAACATACCTTGGATTGTTGTGGGCAGTTTGGGCTGATATGTCCCTCTTTACCACATTTGTAACATACGACCGGTGGTCGTTCTCCTCCCCTAGAAACAGTTGATGTTTGTGCTGACGTCTTCACGTTATCATTGTTGTACCTTCTCTTCTTGAAATCTCCTCCCGACTCGCTCCTTCTATTATCACGACCACGATTACCACCAGAGTGGTTACCGCTTTTGTCCGAATGTTTTCCTCCCTGCTGGTTTTCATTGCTTCGATGACTGCCGCCACCGGTATGACCCTGATTGTGGTCCCTCGGTTGCACATACTCATTATCTCGCTCTAATAATTGAGCCATGTTTACAACATCTGAATATAAAGAAAATTTATGAGAGATAAGATATTGCCGAATCTCGGGTTTTAGACCTCTCAGAAACATCCTTGTCATTCGTTCCTCATTTTCGACCAAATGAGGTGCAAACCTGAATAACTCTGCAAACTTCGCTTCGTACTGGGACACCGTCATGTTGTTTTGTTCCAGTCTGATAAACTCCACCTCCTTCATATGACGAATACTTTCAGGAAAGTACTTGTCATTGAACAGTTTTTGAAATATTTCCCAAGACATGTTGAGTGCGTCAGGCTGGGTACACTTCACAGACTCCCACCAGTAGTCTGCCTCACCGCGAAACATAAAGGTGGCGAATGGAACCTTCTGTTCCTCCGTACATCCCAAGACATCGAATATCTTGGTAATTTGCTTGACCCACGCTTCTGCCATGATCGGATCCGGCTTTTCCTTAAATTCTGGTGGTCCCAATTCTTTGAACTGCTTAGCTGTGACAAACCGCGCGTTGTTATCATTTCCACCCGTATTCTGCACACGAGTCTCCCTCGTCTGATTTTGCATGAACTGCAAAAATCTCCTAAACATTCCATCATTCATCGTTTGCTCGGTAACATTGTTTACAGGAGGAATATTGTCTTCCTGTTGCACGTTTCCCTGGGTGGTGATCAAAGGTGTCTCAACGGTCTGATTTACTCCATTATTAACGTTCTCAGCTGTCATTCTTAAATACTGCCATAAAACAAGGGTTAATAGTCATGTCATACATTATCCCTATACTCTAACCGACCAAATAAACACCAAATAAACTTAGTCAGGCCATACTAGTGAATGAATTCCCCGTCTCTCCCCTCCTAGTTATTGTCTCACATCTTAGCCAGGGATCATATCCCTAAGCTCTGATATTAACTGTGACGCCCCCAAAATAGGTATACAACACCCATTCTGAGTCGCCAAATACATGATACAGAAAGCAAACTACAACTTCAATAATACAATTATCGTGCAAAATACGACAACACATACTGTGAGTTTAAAAACAAATATTGTCTTCTGGACAATATCCACACTCAAATAAATCCTTATTACAATTATTCAAACACTATTTTACAGAAATAGTGAGGACTGCTAAAATATCTTTCTAGAACCATCACTCCATATCCCGACTAGATCCTGCTATGTTCTCACCTCCTGAGAAGAAAAATGGAACAAAAAGGAAAAGGGTGAGCTCAACTAGCCCAGTAAAGAATATTATGACTAAGATAATATACAACAAATTATCGTTAGTCCTCAACAGGAAAAAATCTGATAGAATATAATCGACAACAAGTTTTAGATCAACAACTGCAGCGAAAACAGCAAACCATTAGAAGAGTCAAGTAGAAAAAAGAATTCTACTATCTTCTGAGATTTAAAAGTCAATCATCAATATTTTATCCCTGTAACATCAATTAATAATCATCTTTATCCAAATATTCATCTTTGCACTACAGGCCAAAGATATTCATTTGTATCACCTGTCAGTCATGTTCATCTCAACACCTGTTCATCTTTGCACTACAGGCCAAAGATATTCATCAAGTAATCATACATCTTTACACTACAGGCCAAAGATATTCAGTAATATCATCATTTAGGACTGAGGATGATGAAAAATATATTAAAGAGAACGAATCCAGTGAGACAGAAGGACAAATATTAGGGATTCGTATAACAGTTTATCCAAGATCAATAATACTTCATAATAATCAATTGTGAAGCAGAATTCAAAAATAAAGATCAAAACATGGATACAATCAAAGATAGTAACCATAATAGACATCTTGGACAAAAAGAGAAAATTTTATTTTTCGGTGAATAGTGCCGTATTCGTGAATAGTACCGTATACGTGAATAGTACCGTATACGTTAATAGTAACCCCGACACAAAAAGTTCTAAATTTGATAAAAACTCATATCAATATTTCAGCATAATGATATTGAAAAAAATAATATCATTAAGAAGAAAATAATATCTCTTACCTCAAAATATCAGTACTTCTGGTAGGAATACCGGTATAAGGCTGAAAGAAACTTGCTCTGATGAATAGAAACTCTCAAAGTATCTAAATACTCACAAAATACACTCAATAATCTAGAGAGAGAAAACTTATTTCTGGTGTGATTTTCAATTCTAACTTAGCCCTCTATTTATAGGAAAATGTTAGCACGCCGAAGCAGACTTAACCTGCAACCTGATGGCTTTACCTGCTACTATTCCCACCCACCACATTTGAATAAAAATCTCAGCACATTTCTTCACCAACCAAGAGTGGGGCCCACCAATTTTAGAATTTTCTATCAAAATGATAAACTTCAAAAATTCAACAATTTCTGAACCAGTCATCTCGTAAAATTCATAATAAATCATACGTTCATTTTTAACGGTTCAAAATTTGTGGATATATACTCAACTTATATATGTATAACATATCCAAAAAATTACCACGATCCAACGGTCGGATTAAAAATTATAACCCCCACAAAATATCTCAAAAACCCTGATTTTTAATACCTCAATTCCGACAAAAATACTGATAAAAACCTCAACATTAACTCCTTCATTTTTAACCACAAAAATATATCTCTCATTTATATCCACATAATATAAATATTTCCTTATCATATGAATAAATAATTAATTATTCACAAATAATATTACAGAATCACATTTATGACAACCAGGCTGTTCCTAGGAAAGAGGGGGCTTTCCAATAAGGATTTCTCCTTACTGGCGCGCAATTAGATGACAAAACCTCTCCTTAGACAGAACTTTCTAGACATTGTCAATAATGTTATCTAATAATATTATTCAAATAATATGAATTATTGATCTGATAATAAAAAATACTGTGCAGCAATAATTATTGAAACAACAATAATATAAAATATCAACGCAGCAATTATTGAATCAATAAAATAAAATATTGAACAATAACTACTGTAACAATTATTGAGTAGTGCCTTCTTACGTAAGAATCAATAATTGGTGCAATACCGTGTGCTACTGTATTTTAACCACCGGGTATTCCAACAGTATTAACGGTAACAACTACGCCGTTATTTATAAATAACTTATACTTGTCGTTTTCTTCATCCAATCGCTTTCCGTTATGGGGCCCACACAAGGCTGCGCCGTCGTACGAATATTCCCCGATAGCAAGAATATTCTACGACCAAACGAATATTCCCTGACAAAATGATTATTTTATAACCACTTGCTTATTTTACAAAATTTGCACATTTCACCCATAACCAAAGTATTATATCAAATTAATATTTTATTATTCACAATAATATTTAGAGAAAATTTAATTTTATTCATTAATAAATTGGGGTCTTACATATTTCATGCATGTTCATGGATTTCTTGCTGCATGCATTGAAATGGAGGTTAATTTGTTAAAGTTGCCTTCCCTAAGGGAGAGGAGATCGGTTTAGTTTTGAAGGGTCAACCGATTGCTTGTCATAACAAAATTAAAGTAGCATTTTTTATTTATTATTTTTGCAAATGAAATATGATATATTGAGAGAAGATTTTAGAACATGTATAGAGGAATCACGTTAACTTGTCATTTATAGGAAGTGACACGCAATTTTGTATTTGTATTTTCAAGTATAACCCTATTTTTGGATATGATAGTATTGTATGCGTTTTAAATTATAAAATTATTAAAAATAAGTTTAATTTATTTTCAAATATAAAATTATCGAGATGATTCATAATTTCAATGAATAATATTTTGTAAATACTTTACAATATTTATTATTATATTGATTAAAAATAAAAAAAAATCATATCAATTTAAATTTAAAAATATCTTAATTAAGTTACCTCCAAATAAAAATCAAAATAATTTTATATTTTAAAACAGACACATAGTACAATTTTGATTAAATTTTGTGGAGATATTCTGTTTAATTATTCCTCTTTAATGTTGTACTAGAAATGGAACTTAAAAACCAATACTAAAATTTTCATGTGGTTCATTCAATATTAATTATTGCAATAAAAAATTTAATTATTCCCACTAATTATGAACTTATTTGTAAATAATTAGTATATCATGATTTATTCTTTTCTTTACTCCTAAAACAAATTATATGGAGAAACTGCACACCAATCTTGAACTAGTCCCACAGTCCCAATCATCTCAATAATGAGAAAATTGAAAGAAAACAAAAAAGGCCAGAATGATGTTGATAGAATTGCTTTCAAAATTAATTCATGGAGTTTTTTTTAGGTTCTCTAGAATAATCATACCTACTATTACCTACCTTCCTCCTAAATTTCCACCTTAAAAAATTAGTGATATATTTTATTATTTGCGTTCTTAAAAGATTATCGTTTAAAATTTTTACATATATGAATTAAAAAAATTATTTAATATTATTCCTTCCATTCTTAAAAGACTATCGTTTTAGAAAAAAAAAATTATTCTAAAATGTTTATCGTTTATAACTTTTGAGGATAATAAATTATTTACTTTTATATATTACCCTTACCTTCTCTCATTGTCCCAAAAAATTTTCTCTCTTGTATTAATAGTTTTCAACTTCCTATAAAGGGGTAGTGATAGAATTTCAAACAAATTTTATAAATGATACTTTCTTAATTCATATGCAAAAACCTTAAACGACAATCTTTAAGGAACATAGATAGTATCATTTAACAATTAAAATTTATTTAAAATTTCATCACTACCCCTTTATGGGAAGTTAAAAACTATTAATACAATGTAAGAGTAATATATGAAAGTAAATAATTTATTCTCTTAGAAAGTTGTAAACGACAAACATTTTAGAATAAATTTTTTCTTTTAAAACGACAATCTTATAAGAACGGAGGGAGTAATTTGAAAAGAGAGTGGTTAGTATGAAGTTAATTTTGATCATTTGAATAATACAGTATTGACACAGAGACAAGAGGTGATATCTCTTTCTGTGTGTCAGTACTATATTGATCAATTGATCAGTGAGATGATATCTCTATCTGCGTGTCAGTACTATATTGATCAATTGATCAACGAGATGATATCTCTATCTGCGTATCATTACTATTTGATCAATTGATCAGCTTACAATAAAATTAACTTCATGATAATCGAATCCATATCTGAAAAGTTTTAGTCCCAATCACTTTGTTGTTCCCACCGGCCACCACCCATGGCTCTTTTGCTTTTATTCAGATACAATAATTTTAGGAGGATATTGTTAATTGACATTTCTAGCGACATATTTCTTGTATGTATCTAAATTACACTTAAACACTATTTTTTATAAAAAATTCTGTTAAAATAAATACTATATATTTTTTGAAAGATACTACAAAAAAAAACCCAAAAAAAAAAATTTGCTAAAAATATCCCAAAAAATGTCCTCCTAAAAAGACACTATTGAGATAACATTTTATGGGGAAGGTGCGTAATGGTATTTCCATTAATGAAGTATTTTGTTCATATTTCTCATTGAAAACTGAAATTGAAGTTGACATGACACTAGAAAGAGAAATGTGAAGGCATCTTTGTTGTCCAATACCAACATGACAATGTACTACAAGTCAAATTAAAAATCATTCCGTTTTCCTTAATTCCATTTTACCACCCCCAATATTAAATTTTAAATTAATATAAATTTATTTAATTTAACTGATATAATTATTATAATTTATTATATAAAAAAATTATTAATTATAAAATTATTAATTATTAAAATTATTAGTTATATCAATTTTAAAATTTAATATAATGTCGTTTAATTTTAAAAAATAAAATTATATTTTTAATTTTAAAACGAATGAAATAATTATTATTTAAATTATATTTATAATTTTGTATATACAATTAGTGTTATGATCATAACATATCGTTAAAATATGAGATATTTTATTTAATATAAATTTAAATATTTTATTAATGATATATTATGATTCTAAAATATATTCCCTCCGTTCTTAAAAGTGTGTCCTTTAAAATTTTGATACATTGATTAAAAAAGTAGCATTTATCCAGTAAAATTTATTTGAAATTCTATCACTACCTCTTTATGAGAAATTGAAAACTATTAATACAAGTGGGAGAATTTATTGGGACAATGAAAGAAAGTAGGGATAATATAGGAAAATAAATAATTTATTCTTCTCAAAAGTTATAAACGATAAATTTTTTAAAATAATTTTTTTTTAATAAAATGATAATTTTTTAAGAACGGACAGAGTACAGTACAACTAGATGTAAGTAACTCCTCCATAATTTAAAGCAATTTGGTGCTTTGCTCAAAAAGGTAAAGCAGCCATTGACAACGTAACAAAACCAACCTTTCCTTTTAATTATTCAGAAAAAAAGTTTTTTTAAAGTTAGGAGAAATAAAAAAAAATGCCAAAGAAAAAGTATTTTTCAGATAAACTTGACGGGACCCATTGCTATTATGCGCCGCCATGTGGTCACTAACCCTATGCTTCTTGCAGATAATAATAATAATAATAATATTATTATTATTATTATTATTATTGTTATTATATTCATATATATATATATATATATATATATATATATATATATATATATTCATGATAGAAATATTTTAAGTAGAAAGTAATACTACAAGCTCCTGTAAATTTTCTCTACCAATTCATCGGCGATATATATATATATATATATATATATATATATATATACACTACATCACGTCTTTCGATTTTCGCCATTTTCTCTATTTTGAAGCTTTTGGATCGAATCAAGCAGTCTGCAATCCGGCGTTCTGTCGCCGACGAGTGAGTTGCCGGAGATTCTTATTTTCTTTCAGATCTGTGAGTCGCTCTATTTCTGGCAGTTTATTAATTTCGCTTCAAAAAGTTGTGTGAAAATGGTAGTAGCAGTTAGTTGATTGTTTCAGAGCTAGGGTTTTGTGAACACGGCGTGTTGTCTGTTGAAATGTTTTGTGTTTTGCAGCTCTTTTTGCTTTAGAGTTGTGATTTCTATATGTAATTATGAACATGTGTTCGTGTGTTTGAGTTGCTAATTAAATTGAACAAAGTCTAGAGTTTATGTTGAAAATTTTGTGATTGTTTTGAGTTATTTAGGAATTGTGTTTTTTGGAAATGATTTGTGGAGAATTTCAATTTCAAGCTATTTATTTATTAAAAATTAATATTTTCACAACACTTTTTAATACTTTCACGTGAAACGCTATAGATATACAGCCACGGTGAAAATAGTAGCTGCGATTTTCACTTAGAAATATGTTGTGGATTTATCAGTTTCCTATTTATTTTATGTCTCTATAGTCTTATGTTGTTTCTACAACTTAATTTTCTTTTACTTATTTTTGTCTATTTTTAATCCTTGTTATGATTTTTCTCTATTTTCATTTGTCTGTTAAGGGGTTGTGTGTGATTAATTTTAGTTCTGTAGCAAGTAGGGAAAGTAGCTCGGAAATTTTTTTTTCTTAGGTTGTTGGGTGATCTTATATGTCAAAGCATTGTTGTTGTAGTTTCTTGGCTTTTGACTATTTATTTAATTTGGTATTTACATGATTGTAAACAGGTGTGTAAGTTAACGAAGTCCACTGGCTAGCATTTTGTGATTATCTCGGTTTCTTGGTTATCTGAAGTCTGAATTTCTGTGAAAATAAATTTCTTTATCATGTCAAAAGCTCTTTTTCTAGTATTTTCCTTTTATCCTTTAGTTTCTGTGTGGTTGTGATTTTTATTTAATCAAATTATGAATGTGTATCTTTTCAGAAATATGATAATTTGAAAATGTTATAATCTCTCCTAAAACATTGAAGAACTTAGTTCCTTTACTTTTGTTTAAGGGTTGCTGATATAATGACATTTCCGAATGACTCTTTTCTAAGGGCAGGTGGCTTCTGTTGTTTGAAGATAAACTAAGTTATTCAAGTAGTTTATGGTGCCCGAATGATCAGAACTGATGTTATTGGCAGTGGAAGGAGGAGGGTTTTTCTCTTCTTCAGCTTCTGGGTATAGTAAGGGCCTGACCCTTCTTCTCTTGGGTCAGAAGAACGAAGAAAAACCCATGCGAGTTACGCCGTGGAATCAATACCAGTTGGTAGACCAAGAATCAGATCCTGATCTCCTGCTGGCTTCTGGTAAGAATCGGCTTGTCCGTGGGTGCGCCTCGTTTGTCTGCTTTGGTCGCGCTGCCGCTGGACTTGAGAGCCCATCTCCCCTGAAAGTAGGACCTACCCAACAGCAGGACATCTTGCCAGAACCTCCTGTTTCTGATAAAGGGAAAGATGATACTCATACTGCTGATCTTGTCGACAATGACACTATCGCCAAAAAGGTTGATCTTAAGAGTAGCTTGAAGAAGACGACAATTAGCATTCCAGTTTCTAGTGCTGTTGGTAATGAGAGTGAGGCCTTAAGCAAAAAGGGTAGTAATGTTCCTTGTCATACAGAAAGGAGAAAAGTGCAGTGGACCGATGTGTCTGGAGGAGAGCTTGTTGAGGTCCGAGAATTTGAGGCCAGGTATGAGATCTTCATATCTAAATTTGAATTTATATCAAAGAATATTTTGTGTCTGTTGTTTCTTCCTGAACCATGCATGAAAGTTCCATTACGATTGCCTTTATGCATGTCTAAGTGAGTGCGAGTGTGTGTGTGTGTGTGGTGTAGGATCCAGAGCTTTTTCGGTACATTGTAACAAGATGCATTCTTTCCAATGTTTGCTAATAATAATCTCTTCATTACCTTATGTTTAAATGTACCTGTTGGATGCCAGAATGAGGTTTTGTATCTTCATTAACTTGATGATGAACATGTCTCATAACATTCAACCTTCTTTTGGTGTGTAATCCCCATGTAGGAGGTTCTTATTAGACACTTGAAAAAATTGTATTCAATTTGGCAATGATTGGAACTATCTAGGAAACAGTTAGAAAATTGAGATAAAATGGACCACTTTACAGGAGTCATCAGAATTATGATTTCTGTTCTCTAGTTATTGTTTTTGCAGTCAGTATCGCTAAAATGACTGAAAGCACAAATTCTCTGAGAACACTGTTAGAGAACCAATTTTTGGAACTGTGTCAAACAGGTATAATATGATTGTTGATAGAAAAGTATGCAGCAGTTGGTATTTACTATTAGTTCTACAAAGAACAGAGGCAAACAACAGTTAACGAACCAAAACTAAAATCTGGGTTGTTTTTTACCCAGTGCCCGTGGAACCTTGAGTCATCAGAGATGGAAGTCAACTCTAGTTGCTCGAAATTCTTTGGTCGTCTCACCAGAGGTAAACTTTCAGATGCTACCTAATTCCATTTTCTTTCCAACTATGGGAGTGTATAAGAGAGCAGTATTTCACCAGAAGATGAGGAAAGGTCTAGAAGACCTTGGTACAATATTTTACTTATTACTCTCTCCGTCTGACTTTAGATGTCCCTGTTTGACTTTCACACAATTTCATAGAAGTATTAGATTTTAAACTTAGTGGAACCCACTTTGGATCTTTCATTTCAAACTAATGATAAAGTGATATTCTTCAAATAAGCTAAAATCTGAGAGGACATGGTTTTACTATCCAAAAAAGAAAGGTGAACAACTAAGCCCAGAATCCAGATTGGAGTAATTTTTTTTATATCAAAAGTCACGATATTGCTCTTGCAAATGACTACAATATATTCTTCCCTTTCCTTCGTGTTCTTATTCATTAAATGTTTATTAGGCTCCAATTGCTCAAAGACCTCCATTTGACAATTTAAAAACTAAGTAATGCTCCAATCGAACTTCCGTTGCTGAAAGACCTTGATCGGAAAATAAGTAGTACTCTCTAATAGACATAGTGAGACAATTTACATTGAAGGCTATATTGTCTTTCTTTTGAATCATAATTCATAAGATATCATGTTATTAAGTGTTTTTAGATGAGCTTATAGCAGTCAATTACATTGAATTACTGTAGCATAAGTTTCTTACCAGAACTTGGCTATTATTATAGCTGGTTATTCAATTGTTTCTATGTTATATAGCAGTTCCAAGATTATTTTTTTTATGGAAAAGAATTATTGCAAGAAAGATTTGGTGAAATGTGAACAATTAAGATCAATCACTGAACAACCACAGTGAATTGGTCCATGTTGCTCGCAGTCCATGTAAAAAGGAATCCCAACTAATAATACAAATGAGCTAGGAAGAAAAATATGATGGCACATATCTTTTAGAAGATTACATGACTTTTGAGTAACAATACATTTAAGAGGTTTGTAACCCAACAAAATGTTTCTAGTAAAAAGTTTGTTGCAACGTGCACAGGGCGTGAAAGTATTATAGGGTACTTTATGCTCAAGGAAAATATAAAATCCCCTTATGGAGTGGATAGAAATACGGGAGCACACCAATGGTTATATTAAAAATTTGAGGAATCTTCCCACATAACTGTAACAAGGGATATATGTATCTTGGAGGTCCATGAACTACTACCATGATGTCATAACAGCAGTTGTCTACATATTACTTGTGGCTTCTAGCGTTTGCATTCTTATTAGATTTTACTCCCTGTAAATGGAACATGGATGTTTTTTTCTTTTGACCCCTTTAGTTATCCAAAAAAGAGAAAGTAACTTCTTAAGAAACTGATATTAATTTTTTAAATTGATACTTTTGCTTAAACTTGAAGACCAAATTTGTACCGTGTTTTGTCATTATCTAAGGATATAAAAGATCATTATCTAGCCCATATATTCACACAGGTATGGAGGTCTAGAATGGGTAAACCTGACGACTGATTGTATTTGCACAAAGCAGTTGTGTGCAAATTGATGCATGTCGATTTTGTTTATACCATTAAACAAGCTATGGTACCACATAATTATGAAGTTAATATTGCTAATAATCAATTAATAGTTCTCAAAAAACTTTTGTGGGGGAAGCTGTTACCATATGGTAGCTTAAAAGAAATTGAACGTTTTTAAGGAATATTATCCATAAACTTATTGGAATGTCTCTGACTTTTGGGGGACACTCGGTGGGAAACTTCATACGATATCTTATTTTGATAGGTGGGTTGGTGGTGCGTGGACTCCTATATGGTAATAGCCATCTGATAAGGATTTTGAGAAAAAAGTTGTGAGTTATTTCAGCTCAGAGAATGGTTCGCTGTCATGTGATAAATTGTCTGCTTAGTAGGACCTTTTCTGCATCTATCAAGCTCTCAGTTTTCAAATCCCTAAGATCTCTCTCCAAAGTAAAATATTAGGGAACCTGAAATCTGGCTTCCAAGGTAAGGGATGCTCTAGCAATATTGTTCTCCTCAATCCTCATCTTAACAGTAAGAAACTTATTTTTCTTCATTTTTGTTGTCAACCTAAATTAGGTCCAAAAATATTTTAGGGATCTGGTGATGTGCATCCAGCATCTTTAGAATTTATGCCTTCAGATCTTCTGCTATGTTTTGTCATTGAAGTCCCTTAAATATCGCAGTATTGCCTTTCATGACTTGCAACTAATGATTTATCCTTCAAGTTGGGTTTATACTTCAATAATCCATAAATGTTTTTTGTCTACTTGCCCTTGATGACATTGTTGGATACAAGTCCTGATTAAACAATGATTTATCCACAGCTGAGTTTTCATGCATATATACTTGAAGGACGTCAATAATTACTGGATATGTTTGTGCTGCATAACCTTTTGTACTAATTTTACACCTGGAGTTGATCTTTTGTAATTCTTTTTCTGCTGTAAACTATGAACTAGTATTTTCTGGCAGTTCTCTTGCTAAAGTGCAATTTTTCTGATTCCCTTTGCTGTTATTATTTTATGAGTATTTGTCCTGCTTCCAATTCTTGACACCTTTTTGTCAAACGAATGTATGAACTTCGTGCTGTAGCAGTGATGATGGTGGATCCGATAATGAATTTGACAGCGGGAATGAAAGAACATGTTCGTGCAAGATAATGTAGCTTGCGCTTTGAACCGTTATATGGGGAACTTTTACGAAAGCAAGCAAATTGTTTTGGTTCGTGGAACGCGAATGGGAACCAGAAACGTCACTTTCCATGAAACGTTTTACCTTTGGTAGATTTCTTTGCATGACAAAAGTGGAAAATTATTAAGGTTGTCTTGTAAAATTATAATTCTCTCATTATTTAAGTTTTCTTTTTTAGGAGATAGAGTAAATTCTTGAGTTAATAATGTATCTGTAATTATTGATGACATCAGATTTTTGGGATTTATTTTTTTCTAATTCAAAGAATCCTTTACACAGCTGCTTTGTCAGAGAGCCTTTTTCTTTTTTACTGTCTAGATAATTGAGGTGTTTATTTAATTTGTTTGTCAACTAATAAAGTAGACATACTAGCGGGGCAGTTTGCTATCCTGATCTGACCCGTTTGAGCTTGGCTCAAGCCGTCTGGAGATTGCGGCCAGGTTTGTTTGAGTCTGGCTCAGGTTCGTTCAAGTTTAACACAACTCGTCCAGAGTTTGCTTAATGAGTTGTATTTGAACACGCTTGAATTTAAATTGCCATCATATTTTGACTTGACTGGACTTCTTTAAATTTGATACACTCAGCTCGGGGAGGAGATAAATTATTGTTTTCAATTTTATCGTACACAGTTGTCTTCTGAACTAGTTTGCTGTCAGCATGAATCAAATTCTCGATTAGATCTGACAAACGGGCTGGCCAAGTCTAAATGGGGCTGGCGGGTCGGGTCAAAAACGGGCGAGTAAAGAAGGCTTGGATTTTGTTGGATTAAAATTCTGCAGTCCAAAGCCCGGCTCATGGCGAGCGGGCTGAGATTAATTCATACCTATTAAGCGGATCGGACGGGTGGCCAGCCGGGCCAAAAGCGGGCAGGCAACAAAATGTCTGGGTTTTATTAGGCTAAAATTCTTTAGCTCAAGGCTCGTGGCAGGTGGGTTGGCCCAGTTCGCGGACTTGGGCCATATTTGCCAGATCTATTCTCGACCTTTATATTAAGGATCAATTACATATTCTATTACATTTTTTAAAATAATTACAACAATAGTGCACTCATAAAATATTTACACAATTAATATATTTAAAATTTTATTTACATAATTAGTAAATTTATTCTTCCTTTAATTTAGTTGTGTGATTTACACCTCGCCCACCCTCCACCTCATCCCTACCACTTCATTCCTTACTACCTTGCGCCTCCCCCTCTCTCTCTTTGTAAAATTCATAATTCCCTTTCGATTTTTCTTCCCCAGCTACCACCATGACCACCGCCGACGGGGATGTCGCGGAGGGTGCCACCGTGAGTCTAGTAGCAGCGGCAGGCTTTACAGTAATGGCGAGGTTGCGAGAAGTTGTAGTTGTTCTGGACAGAGTAGGTGCTCTGGTTTCGGCGGTGGTCCACCCATTTGGTTTGGTTTTGTGGGTCGCCGAATTTTATGGAGGAAGACATGAAGTTGGAGAGAGAAAAAACGAGATTAATTTTGGAAACACAGCAACTTCTGAGGCTTATTTGCAAAAAGCAACCAGGCTTTGAAAAGAGTTTAATATTTTCAGTCGGCTAAAAAGCAGGTTTTGTTTGATAATTTTTTCATAGTGTAGTTGGTAGCCAAACATTCATACCAATGTAACCAATTCAGTGTTATTAGATTACCTATTTATTTTGAATG
Organism: Panax notoginseng; assembly: GCA_016801055.1. Taxonomy (NCBI): domain Eukaryota; kingdom Viridiplantae; phylum Streptophyta; class Magnoliopsida; order Apiales; family Araliaceae; genus Panax; species Panax notoginseng. The sequence continues at coordinate 82,216,124 of CM029013.1, forward strand.
TGATGCAGTTGGTAGCCAACCCTTCATGCAGTTGGTTGCCAAACATTCAGACCAAGATAACCAATTCATACTGCAAGTATGGAGGTAGATTGGTTACCTTGGTATAAAAGTTTAGTTACCTTGGTATAAAAGTTTGGTTACCTTATTAAGAAGGTTTGGTTTTCAACATTATATTACACGTCACTCTCTTATCTCTCTCTTTCCTATGCAGTGTTCTTATTTTCCTTTGGATATGAAATTGGAATTGAAATTTCCGGACATGAAGAAATTGTAAAAAATCAAATATCCACGATTAAGGTTTGCAGAAGAGAAGCGAAGTTTCTGAGAATATTTGAGGGAGATAAAAATTTGAATTTGAATTATTATTTTGAATTTGAATTTATTTTTGTGTTAGATCCAAGATATTTGAATTTGAATTATTAATTATAAAACTCCTTGAATTTAGGTTTAGTTATTATTATGTATTGAATCTTATACTAATTTCCTAAATTAAGGAATCATAATTACACTAATATTATAAATAAATATTGAAAAGTATATTATTTTTATAATTATTTTGTGCATGTTCTAATAGTATAATTACTTACTAAATATTATATATTATTATAAAGGACCCTTATATTAATTGAAGTGAGTTATTGGGTTTGACTTAAACTTTACTTGATCTATTCCCTCTCATTCATTCACGACAGGTTAAAAAATGCTAAGAACTAAAGAACAAGACCAAATATCAAAATAATTTAGTCAGTCATTTGTTTTTGAAAAAAATTAAGTCCAGATGCAATTGATTCAATGCCTTCTTTCAAGCATCAACAATCAAGTTCATCCTCAATATCATTTTTGAATGTTCATCTCTTTCTCACCCCGACTGAGCACAAATTGATCAACTATAAAAATTCTAAGATCAGTACACGCCTCTCATATAAATGAGAAAATTATTTTATTTAACCTTTTTAAATAATTTTATTTTCTAGTCTTTGAAAGTTGACCATGAAGAGTTGTTGGACTGGTGGCGGAATCAGAACATTTTTAGAGGGAGGCCAAAATACATCAATAAAAAAAATTAATTATTAACGCTTGCGGTGCTTCTTTCAAATTTATTTTGCTCAATTATAGTATTTCACAGCATCTTATTCCAACCATTGTAAATCTATGAGTTGTGAGTCTAATAACTTTAAATGTATATATATACAGAGCCGTTCTAAAGCGGACCAAAGAACGGGTCAATGCAAAAAAACACGCGGGTCGAGTTTAACCCGAAAAAACACGCGGGTTAAACCCGACCCGCGTATTTTTTTGCCTTGGTCCGTTCTTTGGTCCGCTTTAGAACGGCTCCGTATATAAGGTTAAATACACTTTTTCCCACTCTACTAGGGATCGATTTACAAATACATCATCGAACTGATTTTTTTTACGGTCAACTCACTGAACTATATATTATTTACAAAAATTGATTTTTCCATCTATGTCTGTTAACTATTTGACAGAAAAATGACGTGGCTGGTGAGAGAAGCTGAGTTGGATAACTAATTAAATTAAATTATACTCAATTCTATAACAAATGATTAAACAAAATATAAATTAATTTAATATACATAACAAATAATTAAATTAAACTAATTAATTAATAATAAAATAAATTAATGAATACTTTTTACAAATGTATTTATATAAATTAACAAAATATAAATCAAATTAATATACATAACAAATAATTAAATTAATTAATTAATAATAAAATAAATTAATGAATAATTTTTACAAATGTACTTATATAAATTAATTAATTCATATTTTTTAAAAAATTTAATTTCACTCTAAAAATATAAAATTATCTAATATTTTAAAATTGAGGGATTATTATTATTATTATTATTATTATTATTATTATTATTATTATTTTTATTCTTCTTCTTCTTCTTCTTCTTCTTCTTCTTCTTCTTCTTCACCACCACCACCACCACCACCACCACCGAACCCAGTTCCAATAACCACCCTTAATTCCAAGTTCACCCATTGTACAGAACAACAATAATTGCCTTACATATTAGAAAATAAATGCATCCTCTAATTTGACATAATGGATTCATGATAATAATCCAATAGACAACAATCGTTCCCACCTACCGCCACTGTTCCCATCTACCGCCGCCGCCACCACCGAATGATTTACAAAGTTCCTATGTAGACTCATTAATCTTCTCTCATAAAGGCCCCAATACCCAAGTTCGTCTTTCTGCGTTCCCCCGCCACCGTTCCCATCTATCGTCACCGCCGCCGCCACCACCATGGAATCCGTCTACCATGGCGCATGTGTCTGGAGCAGATATGAAATTCGGCGACCAAACCATCATGGATAGGCCTTTTTTCAGATCTAGATCTGAACTAGCCACCATGGCTGGAGCAGATATGAAAGGATATTCCTAATTATCAACTTGAAATTAGAGTTTTAATAGTTGAATAAAAATTTAAAAAATATGAATTTATTAATTTTATATAAATATATTTGTAAAAATTACACATTAATATATTTTATTATTAATTACTTTAATTAATATATTTTATTTAATTACTTTATTTGTTTTTTAATATATTTTTATTTAATTTAAATATTTGTTAATATATTTAATATTTATTTAATGATTTCATAATATAAATAATAATTATATTAGTTTTCAAAAATAAAATCAATAATTAATTTTCAAAATTTTAGTTATATTTTTGAAGTTTGAATTTATTTTCATAAATTTTAAATTTTAATTTATGCTTATTATAAAATACTTATGAATAATGTTAAAGACATTATTCAAATTCAAAATTTACTGAGTTATTTAAATTAAAAGAAAATTATATAATTATGTGTAATTTATATAATTTATTTAAAATTATACAAATATTCATGATTAAAATAAAATTTTAAAAATTATTTTTATTATAGTACTTTTATTTTGAATGCATTATTTTATTTTATTTATTTGATTTTGATTAATTTAACATTAAATTTTTACAAGTTTTCCATCTAGACATGCCACATAGACAAATGTCTGACAAAAATAGGTTTCTCTCTCTCACGTGGTAACTTCTGTAATTTTTCCGTTCAAAGTCAAACAATTTAACGGAATTTATAACGGTTTGTAAAAATATTGTAGTTCAGTAAGTCGAATGAAAAAAAATTCAGTTCAATGATTCATTTGTAAACCGAGGTCGAGTAGGATAAGGAAAAGTATATTTAACCCTATATATATATATATATATATATATATATATATATATATATTAGTTTCTCCCTAACTATGAGACTATTAATTAGATTTTGAATTTTTTAGTCAACTGATTAACTACTTTTATAGATAAATTATAAATTATAATATTATATATTCAAAACCTTATATTGTGGTTTTGGTCATCTTGTTTGGAGACAACTGAGAGTAGCCACTCAAAGCAAAAAAATGAATTAAGTTATTCTCATTTATAAAAAAAATTGATACCAATGTATGATTAAGTCAGTAAGACAAATGAGTGTAATATTAATTAATTATCAAATATTAATTAATTATTTTATCTTATAGTAATATTGTTAATTTATTATAGGTGAAAAAACATGAAAAATAAATAAATTAATACCATCTGTGACGCCCCCAAAATAGGTATACAACACCCATTCTGAGTCGCCAAATACATGGTACAGAAAGCAAACTACAACTTCAATAATACAATTATCGTGCAAAATACGACAACACATACTGTGAGTTTAAATACAAATATTGTCTTCTGGACAATATCCACACTCAAATAAATCTTCATTACAATTATTCAAACACTATTTTATAGAAATAGTGAGGACTGCTAAAACATCTTTCTAGAACCATCACTCCATACCCCGACTAGATCCTACTATGTTCTCACCTCCTGAGAAGAAAAATGGAACAAAAAAGAAAAGGGTGAGCTCAACTAGCCCAGTAAAGAATATTATGACTAAGATAATATACAACAAATTATCGTTAGTCTTCAGCAGGGAAAAATCTGATAGAATATAATCGACAACAAGTTTTAGATCAACAACTGCAGCGAAAATAACAAACCATTAGAAGAGTCAAGTAGAGAAAGAGTTCTACTATCTTCTAAGATTTAAAAGTCCATCATCAATATTTTATCCCTGTAACATCAATTAATAATCATCTTTATCCAAATATTCATCTTTGCACTACAGGTCAAAGATATTCATTTGTATCACCTGTCAGTCATGTTCATCTCAACACCTGTTCATCTTTGCACTACAGGCCAAAGATATTCAGCAAGTAATCATACATCTTTGCACTACAGGCCAAAGATATTCAGTAATATCATCATTTAGGACTGAGGATGATGAAAAATATCTTAAAGAGAACGAATCCAGTGAGATAGAAGGACAAATATGAGGGATTCGTATAACAGTTTATCCAAGATCAATAATACTTCATAATAATCAATTGTGAAGCAGAATTCAAAAAAATAAAGATCAAAATATGGATACAATCAAAGATAGTAACCATAATAGATATCTTGGACAAAAAGGGAAAATTTTATTTTTCGGTGAATAGTGCCGTATTCGTGAATAGTACCGTATACGTGAATAGTGCCGTATACGTGAATAGTAACTCCGACACAAAAAGTTTTAAATTTGATAAAAACTCATATCAATATTTCAGCATAATGATATTGAAGAAAATAATATCATTTAAGAAGAAAATAATATCCCTTACCTCAAGATATCAGTACTTCTGGTCGGAATACCGGTACAAGGCTGAAAGAAACTTACTCTGATGAATAGAAACTCTCAAAGTATCTAAATACTCACAAAATACACTCAATAATCTAGAGAGAGAAAGAGAGAAAACTTGTTTCTGGTGTGATTTTCAATTCTAACTTAGCCCTCTATTTATAGAAAAAATTTAGTAGGCTTGACCTGCAACCTGATGGCTTTACCTGCTACTATTCCCACCCACCACATTTGAAATATAATTCAGTACATTTCTTCACCAACCACAAGTGGGGCCCACCAATTCTAGAATTTTTCATCAAAATGATAAACTCTAAAAATTCAACAATTTCTGAACCAGTCATCTTGTAAAATTCATAATAAATCATACGTTCATTTTTAACGGTTCAAAATTTGTGGGCATATACTCAACTTATATATGTATAACATATCCAAAAATTACCACGATCCAATGGTCGGATTAAAAATTATAACCCCCGCAAAATATCTCAAAAACCCTGATTTTTAATACCTCCATTCCGACAAAAATACGGATTTAACTCCTTTATTTTTAACCACAAAAATATATCCCTCATTTATATCCACATAAAATAAATATTTCCTTATCATATGAATCAATAATTAATTATTCACAAATAATATTACAGAATCACATTTATGACAACCAGGCCGTTCCCAGGAAAGAGGGGGCTTTCCAATAAGGATTTCTCCTTACTGGCGCGCAATTAGATGACCAAACCTTTCCTTAGACAGAACTTTCTAGACATTGTCAATAATGTTATCTAATAATATTATTCAAATAATATGAATTATTGATCTGATAATAAAAAATATTGTGCAGCAGCAATTATTGAAACAATAATAATATAAAATATCAACGCAGTAATTATTGAATCAATAAAATAAAATATTGAACAATAACTACGGTAACAATTATTGAGTAGTGCCTTCCTTCGTAAGAATCAATAATTGGTGCAATACCGTGTGCTACTGTATTTTAACCACCGGGTATTCCAACAGTATTAACAGTAACAACTACGCCTTTATTTATAAACAATTTATACTTGTCGTTTTCTTCATCCAATCGCTTTTCGTTATGGGGCCCACACAAGGCTGCGCCGTCATACGAATATTCCCTGACAGCAAGAATATTCCACGACCAAACGAATATTCCCCGACAAAATGAATATTTTATAACCACTTGCTTATTTTGTAAAATTTGCACATTTCACCCATAACCAAAGTATTGTATCAAATTAACCCCTTATTATTCACAATAATATTTAGAGAAAATTTGATTTTATTCATTAATAAGTTGGGGTCTTACAACCTCCCCTCCTTATAAAATTTCGTCCTCGAAATTGACGTACGTACCTGATATTTCGAAAAGGTGAGGATACCTCGCTTTCATTTCTGATTCCAACTCCCAGGTCATTTCTTCAATAGCATGGTTTCTCCACAAAACCTTAACTTGTGGTATAACCTTCGTGCGTAGGACATGCTCTTTCCTATCCAAGATCTTAACAGGTACCTCCTCGTACGTTAAATCTTCAGCTATCTCGTCTGGTTCTAACTCAATAATGTAGTTCGGGTCTTTAACATATTTACGAAGCATAGATATGTGAAAAACATTATGAACACGAGACATGATTGGAGGTAATGCGAGTCTATATGCCACATTTCCTATTCGCTCAAGAATCTCAAATGGACCAACAAATCTTGGATTGAGCTTTCCTCTCTTCCCAAATCTTGTAACTCCCTTCCATGGTGCAACACGTAACAATACATGATCCCCAATATTAAATTCCACGTCCTTCCGATGAAGATCCGCATAACTCTTTTGTCGATCCTGTGCCGTTTGTATACGTTATCGAATCGTTTGGATCTTCTCTGTAGTAATGCGTACCAACTCTGGTCCCAACAATGTTGCTTCACCCACCTCGTCCCAGCATACTGGAGAACGACATTTTCTTCCATACAATGCCTCGAATGGAGCCACACCTATGCTCGCCTGATAACTGTTGTTGTAGGAGAATTCCACAAATGGTAGGTACTTATCCCAACTCCCTTTGAGATCTAGGACACAAAGTCTTAATAAATCTTCAAGAGTTTGAATAGTCCTCTCTGATTGTCCGTCCGTTTGAGGATGGTATGCTGAACTAAATCGTAAATCCGTGACCATAGCTTTCTGCAAGCTAACCCAAAATCGTGAAGTGAATCTTGGGTCACGATCCGAAACTATGGATACTAACATGCCATGCAATCTCACAATCTCGTTCACGTACATACTAGCAAGACGTTCAAGGGAATAAGTCTCACGTATCGGCAAGAAATGAGTGGACTTGGTTAATCTATCAACAATAACCCAAATCACATCTATGCCTTGAGAAACCTTGGGAAGACCCGTAACAAAATCCATAGTAATGTGTTCCCACTTCTATTTCGGAATCTCAAGTGGTTGCAATGGATCCTTTGGTACTTGATGCTCCGCTTTTACACGTTGACAAGTTAAACATCTTGAGATAAACTCCGCGATCTCTCTTTTCATATTGTTCCACCAAAATGTATGTCGAAGATCGTGATACATTTTGGTACTCCCAGGATGGATTGCAAACGGTGTGTTGTGTGCCTCCATCATTATTGTGACGCCCCCAAAATTAGGTATACATCACCCATCTTGGGTCGTCAGATACATAGTACAGAATACAAATACAACTTACTAATACAACTGTCGTGTACAATACGACAAAACATAAACTGTGAGTTTGAATACAAATATTATCTTCTAGAGAGTATTCATACTCAAAAGGAGTCCTCGTTACATTTATTAACACACCATTACATAGAATAATGAGGACTACTAACTAATACTATCATTCGGACCATCACTCCGTTCCCCGACTTGCCCCAGCTACGTTCTCATTTCCTGAAGAGAACAGTGAAAGAAAGGGTGAGCTCAAGTAGCCCAGTAAGAAATATTACGACTAAGATAATGCAGAATAAATTATCATTAGCCTTCAACAATGTTAAACTGATAAAATATAATAGACATCAAGTTTAACTGTAGCGGAACAAGCAATCCATTAAGAGAGTCAAGTAGAAAATAAACTCTACTATCTTTTATGATTTAAAAGATTTTCCAACACTTTGATCGCTGAGACTCAGCTTAATAAAATAATCCACATCATCGAATCACCCCTACACTACGGCCAAGGATATTCGTATATTCATTAATGGTCATGATCATGCCAACAACTGTCCATCAATGCACTACGGGCCAATGAGGACTTTTACCACATCATTCGTAACATTACGGTCATGATTACACCGAATAATCCCTGGTCATAATCATACCAAGTCCATCTATGCACTACAGGCCACAGATGACTTTCAACAGAATATAAACATGAGGATGATGACAATGATATAAGAATTCAATAAAATAAGTTCAAGAATTAATTTATCCAAGAATTAACAACGTCCAAATTGTCAACATGATACTACTTTGTGGAGTATTCAAGAATGATCAGGAGAATATTTTTATGAATAGATACTAGATGAAGCGCAAATGTCAAGGATATTCCACAAATTTCATGGAGTATAGAAGTCAAAACTTAACCAACTGAGTATAATAAAGAATGGAATAACAAAAGAAATCACCATGCATGCGATAGACCGCACAGACAGGTTATTCTTAACAGAATAATAATAATGGAACCAGGTCCGGCGTAAACGCACAGACATGATATTCCGACAGAATAATAATAATGGAACTAGGTCCGGTGTAAAACACACAGACAGGATATTCCGACAGAATAATAATAAAGACGGAACCAGTTCCGGTGTAAAACACACAGACAGGATGTTCCAACAGAATAATAATAAAAACGGAACCAGGTCCGGTGTAAAACACACAGACAGGATGTTCCAACAGAATAATAATAAAAGCGGAACCAGGTCCGGTGTAAAACACACAGACAGGATGTTCCAACAGAATAATAATAAAAACGGAACCAGGTCCGGTGTAAAACACACAGACAGGATGTTCCAACAGAATAATAGGAGAATGTCACCAAGTATAGGGTAGACCGCGTATACAGGTTATTCCAACAGAATAATAAGAAATGGAATAACAACAGTTCTCTTCATGAATAAGAAAGAATAACACCCCTTACCGTTTTAAAGAAGAGCTGAAGTAAGGAAGTAGTTAAGTAGCAGAATACTCTTCTTCTCTCTCTCTATAGTTTCTCTCTATAGTTTCTCTCTCTAGAGTTCAGTGAATTCGTAAGAAATAATGAAGGAATGAGCTGCTATTTATAGAAAAATAGAATGCATAGTAACTAATCCATGAACAGTCCAGATTGATTACTTTAATCTGACGGTCCATATTTAAAGAAAAATCTTTTAAATAAAATATAATATATTCTATTTATAGAATAACTTTAATAAAGTATTTTGTTTTATATAAAAAGATGTTTCTGTTTTATTACGTTAATAATACGAATAAAACAAAACGTCATTATCGCTAAATAATTCATATTATTAACTGACAATAATGGAATCAAACTGAGTGACTTCTCACATAAGCATTAATAATCAATACCGTGTGCTACTATGCAACCACACGTATTACTGTACTTTTACTACCGAGTAGTTCAACAGTAACAATGGTAAAACTTCCGCCGTTATTTTTAACAAAATATTTTTGTCGTTTTCTCAATCCGACAATAATTCCGTTGTGGGGTCCACCAATGATTGTGTCGTTGTACGAATATTCTCTGTTAAAACGAATATTCCCCGACCAATCGAATATTATATAACAACTTGCGTACTTTGCAAAATTTATAAATATTACCCACAACTATAACATTATATCAAATTAACTCCATAATATTCAAAAATGATATTTATAGAAAATTCATCTTTATTTATAAAAGTTGGGGTCTTACAACTATTCTATGCTTCAAGTCAAAATCGTTAGGAACACAAAGTCTGGAGTTGACTCGAAGTATTCCTTCTTCATCGATTCTTGCTTCTGGAATAGCACCTTCTTGCACTTTCTTCTTCATAAGCATCAGCTCCATGTCCGTAGTTTGAGCAGCTTTAACTTTATCGATTAAATTCGGTTCTACTCGTATATTTGATATCATCATGTGGGTACTTGGAGCCTTCATCTCTATCTCCATCCTTTGTAAGTCATACAAAATGGGCCTTTGTGTTAACAACATTGCACTCGTACCCGCATATGATCTTCTACTCAATGCGTCAGCTACTATGTTTGCTTTTCCAAGATGGTATTGGATGGTATGATCGTAATCTTTCAACAGCTCGAGCCAACGTCGCTGCCGCATGTTGAGTTCCTTTTGAGTGAAGAAATATTTGAGGCTTTTATGATCTGTATAGATCTCCACTTTCTCCCCATACAGGTAGTGTCTCCAGATCTTCAACGTAAAAACGACTGCTGCCAACTCCAAATCATGAGTAGGATAATTCCTCTCATATTCTTTGAGTTATCGTGAGGCATAGGCTATGACTTTCTCATGTTGCATGAGAACACATCCTAACCCTTTGCCTGAAGCATCGCTGTAGATAACAAATCCATCCGAACCAGATGGTATTGTCAGAACAGGTGCCGAAATGAGTCTCCTCTTGAGTTCTTGGAAACTCTTCTCGCATTCCTCACTCCATATGAATTTTGTATCTTTACGAATCAGCTGAGTTAACGGAGTAGCGATTCGAGAAAATCCTTCCACAAATCTCCGATAATAACCAGCTAAGCCCAGAAAGCTACGGACTTCGGTTACCGACTTCGGTTGCTCCTAACTTTGTATGGCTTCAATCTTTGCCGGGTCGACAGATACTCCATGTTTTGACACCACGTGCCCAAGGAATGCTACTTCCTCAAGCCAGAACTCGCATTTCTTCAGTTTGGCATATAACTTGTTTTCACGAAGCCTTTGCAATACCAGCTTCAAATGGCGCTCATGATCTTCACGGCTTTTGGAATAGATAAGGATGTCATCAATAAAGACGACAACGAACTGATCTAAATATTCTTTGAATATACGATTCATCATATCCATGAAAGCAGCAGGAGCATTAGTCAATCCAAAAGACATTACTAAGAATTCATAATGCCCGTACCGAGTTCTGAAGGCAGTCTTTGGAATATCCTCAGTTTTAATCTTCAGCTGATGATATCCAGAACGAAGGTCGATCTTTGAAAAGAATTGTGTTCCTTGTAACTGGTCGAACAGGTCATCAATGCGAGGTAGCGGATACCTATTCTTGATAGTGACATGATTCAATTCTCGATAGTCGATACAAAGTCGCATACTCCCGTCTTTCTTCTTTACGAATAAAACAGGAGCACCCCAAGGAGACGTACTAGGATGAATAAAATCGATGTCCAACAACTCCTGTAGTTAGACTTTTAACTCCCGTGATCACCTCGTTCGGGTTTCTCGCGTTTTGGCCAGTCACGACAAACGCCCTTCCAGGAACCGCTGATTTCGACTTATCCGGGACAACTTTTGGAGTCACCATCCCCGCTGAACTTGGTTTTGCTACAGAACACTCTCGAGCTATATGACCCTCCTTTCCACAGTTATAACAGACCTTGGATTGTTGTGGGCAGTTTGGGTTGATATGTCCCTCTTTCCCACATTTGTAACATACGACCGGTGGTCGTTCTCCTCCCCTAGAAACAGTTGATGTTTGTGCTGACGTCTTCACGTTATCATTGTTGTACCTTCTCTTCTTGAAATCTCCTCCCGACTCGCTCCTTCTATTATCACGACCACGATTACCACCAGAGTGGTTACCGCTTTTGTCCGAATATTTTTCTCCCTGCTGGTTTTCATTGCTTCGATGACTGCCGCCACCGGTATGACCCTGGTTGTGGTCCCTCGGTTACACATACTCATTATTTCGCTCTAATAATTGAGCCCTGTTTACAACATCTGAATATAAAAAAAATTTATGAGAGATAAGATATTGTCGAATCTCAGGTTTTAGACCTCTCAAAAACATCCTTGTCATTCGTTCCTCATTTTCGACCAAATGAGGTGCAAACCTAGATAACTCTGCAAACTTCGCCTCGTACTGGGACACCGTCATGTTGTTTTGTTCCAGTCTGATAAACTCCACCTCCTTCATATGACGAATACTTTCAGGAAAGTACTTGTCATTGAACAGTTTTTGAAATATTTTCCAGGACATGTTGAGTGCGTCAGGCTGGGTACGCTTCACAGACTCCCACCAGTAGTCTGCCTCACCGCGAAACATAAAGGTGGCGAATGGAACCTTCTGTTCCTCCGTACATCCCAAGACATCGAATATCTTGGTAATTTGCTTGACCCACGCTTCTGCCATGATCGGATCCGGCTTTTCCTTAAATTCTGGTGGTCCCAATTCTTTGAACTGCTTAGCTGTGACAAACCGCGCGTTGTTATCATTTCCACCCGTATTCTGCACACGAGTCTCCCTCGTTTGATTTTGCATGAACTGTAAAAAGCTCCTAAACATTTCATCATTCATCATTTGCTCGGTAACGTTGTTTACAGGAGGAATATTGCCTTCCTGTTGCACGTTCCCCTGGGTGGTGATCAAAGGTGTCTCCACGGTATGATTTACTCCATTATTAACGTTCTCAGCTGCCATTCTTAAATACTGCCATAAAACAAGGGTTAATAGTCATGTCATATATCATCCCTATACTCTGACCGACCAAATAAACACCAAATAAACTTAGTCAGGTCATACTAGCGAAGTAATTCCCCGTCTCTCCCTTCCTAGTTCTTGTCTCACATCTCAGCCAGGGATCATATCCCTAAGCTCTGATACCAACTGTGACGCCCCCAAAATAGGTATATAACACCCATTCTGAGTCGCCAAATACATGGTACAGAAAGCAAACTACAACTTTAATAATACAATTGTCGTGCAAAATACGACAACACATACTGTTAGTTTAAATACAAATATTGTCTTCTGGACAATATCCACACTCAAATAAATCCTCATTACAATTATTCAAACACTATTTTATAGAAATAGTGAGGACTGCTAAAACATCTTTCTAGAACCATCACTCCATACCCCGACTAGATCCTGCTATGTTCTCACCTCCTGAGAAGAAAAATGGAACAAAAAGGAAAAGGGTGAGTTCAACTAGCCCAGTAAAGAATATTATGACTAAGATAATATACAACAAATTATCGTTAGTCTTCAACAGGGAAAAATCTGATAGAATATAATCGACAACAAGTTTTAGATCAACAACTGCAGCGAAAATAGCAAACCATTAGAAGAGTCAAGTAGAGAAAGAGTTCTACTATCTTCTAAGATTTAAAAGTCCATCATCAATATTTTATCCCTGTAACATCAATTAATAATCATCTTTATCCAAATATTCATCTTTGCACTACAGGCCAAAGATATTCATTTGTATCACCTGTCAGTCATGTTCATCTCAACACCTGTTCATCTTTGCACTACAGGCCAAAGATATTCATCAAGTAATCATACATCTTTGCACTACAGGCCAAAGATATTCAGCAAGTAATCATACATCTTTGCACTACATGCCAAAGATATTCAGTAATATCATCATTTAGGACTGAGGATGATGAAAAATATCTTAAAGAGAACGAATCCAGTGAGATAGAAGGACAAATATTAGGGATTCGTATAACAGTTTATCCAAGATCAATAATACTTCATAATAATCAATTGTGAAGCAGAATTCAAAAAAATAAAGATCAAAACATGGATACAATCAAAGATAGTAACCATAATAGACATCTTGGACAAAAAGGGAAAGTTTTATTTTTCGGTGAATAGTGCCGTATTCGTGAATAGTACCGTAAACGTGAATAGTGCCGTATACGTGAATAGTAACTCCGACACAAAAAGTTTCAAAATTGATAAAAACTCATATCAATATTTTAGCATAATGATATTGAAGAAAATAATATCATTTAAGAAGAAAATAATATCCCTTACCTCAAGATATCAGTACTTCTGGTCTGAATACCGGTATAAGGCTGAAAGAAACTTGCTCTGATGAATAGAAACTCTCAAAGTATCTAAATACTCACAAAATACACTCAATAATCTAGAGAGAGAAAGAGAGAAAATTTGTTTCTGGTGTGATTTTCAATTCTAACTTAGCCCTCTATTTATAGAAAAATTTTAGTAGGCTTGACCTGCAACCTGATGGCTTTACCTGCTACTATTCCCACCCACCACATTTGAAATATAATTCAGCACATTTCTTCACCAACCACAAGTGGGGCCCACCAATTCTAGAATTTTCTATCAAAATGATAAACTCCGAAAATTCAACAATTTCTGAACCAGTCATCTTGTAAAATTCATAATAAATCATGCGTTCAATTTTAACGGTTCAAAATTTGTGGGCATATACTCAACTTATATATGTATAACATATCCAAAAATTACCACGATCCAACGGTCAGATTAAAAATTATAACCCCCGCAAAATATCTCAAAAATCTTGATTTTTAATACCTCCATTCCGACAAAAATACGGATTTAACTCCTTCATTTTTAACCATAAAAATATATCCCTCATTTATATCCACATAAAATAAATATTTCCTTATCATATGAATCAATAATTAATTATTCACAAATAATATTACAGAATCACATTTATGACAACCAGACCGTTCCCAGGAAAAAGGGGGCTTTCCGATAAGGATTTCTCCTTACTGGCGCGCAATTAGATGACCAAACCTCTCCTTAGACAGAACTTTCTAGACATTGCCAATAATGTTATCTAATAATATTATTCAAATAATATGAATTATTGATCTGATAATAGAAAATACTGTGCAGCAGCAATTATTGAAACAACAATAATATAAAATATCAACGCAGCAATTATTGAATCAATAAAATAAAATATTGAACAATAACTACTGTAACAATTATTGAGTAGTTCGTAAGAATCAATAATTGGTGCAATACCGTGCACTACTGTATTTTAACCACCGGGTATTCCAACAGTATTAACGGTAAAAACTACGCCGTTATTTATAAACAACTTATACTTGTCGTTTTCTTAATCCAATCGCTTTCCGTTATGGGGCCCACACAAGGCTGCGCCGTCGTACGAATATTTCCCGACAGCAAGAATATTCCCCGACCAAACGAATATTTCCCGACAAAATGAATATTTTATAACCACTTGCTTATTTTGTAAAATTTGTACATTTCACCCATAACCAAAGTATTATATCAAATTAACCCCTTATTATTTACAATAATATTTAGAGAAAATTTGATTTTATTGATTAATAAGTTGGGGTCTTACACCATCTCATAACAAAGATTAAATTTAACTAATATTAACATGCTTCAGATTACAGAGTTGGGGGGTCATATGACCCCCTTGCCCTCTAGTTCCGCGTTCCGCCCATGGTTGGACACCGATTAAGATCCTCCCCGTTTTAAATAAATAAACACTTTATTTTATAGTTCAGTAAGTCTTGGCAGACCGTTTTATTGGACATGAAAATGAGATATTTTTAGTTTTTTTTTTGCTTGACCCTTAAAAAATATATACTATTTATTCCAACAATAATTTTTATAAAATATAGTATTTTAGGTATAATTTAGATACATATACAAAAATAAGGTTATACAGACAGTATAACCCTGTTTTTATATATATATCTAAATTATACCTAAAACACTATATTTTATAAAAATTCTTATTAAAAACTTAGAATAAATACTATATATTTTTTTAGAGTTATAAACAAATAAAATTAAAAATATCTAATAAACATGTCCAATAATAATATCCACGTAGGACTCTTTATAATTATGGTAGGAGAGAGATAATTTTAAATTTGAATAATTTCAGGAGCTATAGAGGATCCATGTCGGTTGGGCACACCTTATCCACACAATAACACTCCAACGATTTCTGAGTCTGATAGCACACAACAAAACACCCGCCATCCAATCTTCTAATTCTCCCTTCTCTCTCCGATCTCCATAACCAAACAAAATCCAATTCACAAAATTTTCCAGAGAGAGAAAATATGTCATCAGCTACAACATTCCCTTGTATCAAAATCTCAAATTTAGCAACATGTTCTTCTTCTTCATCATCTACAACTACTTTTAGATTTTCTGCTGCTAAGCCTTCAATTGTTACCATTCGGAGCTCTCAAGCCGATGGTCCTTTAAGGAGACCGGTGGCTACTCCCCCGGCACCACCATCGCGGCCGTCAGCTTCACCACCGCCGCCAACAGCTCCGCCGAAGCCGGTGGCTGTCGCAGCGGTGGAGGATAGTAAGAAGAGTGTAGTGACGATGGAGTTTCAGAGGCAAAAGGCTAAGGAGCTGCAGGAGTATTTTAAGCAGAAGAAACTTGAAGAGGCTAATCAGGCTCCGTTTTTTGGATTTATTGGCAAAAATGAAATTTCCAATGGCAGGTAAAATTATATAACTTTTTAAGTCGTGTTTTTTTTAGATTGGAGTATATCCTATTATCAAATTAACTATAATTGTGGGAAGATTAAAAATAATTTTGAGATTAAGATTTTTTTTTAGTGAAATTTCAATGGGATTTATTGCAATAGCAAATTTAGGAAAATGACATTTCTACATGTAATTTTTTCTATGTATCGTACGATACGAAAACAAGAAGAAATGGTTCCTTACTACCAAGAAGAATATCTCCAAAGATCCATCGAGTTCTCATTAAAAACTCTTATATTTTTGTTGCTACTACTAGCACTCAAAACTCTTATATTTTGTTGGAACCATTTAAGATGTACCGACTTTTATTATCTACGTCTGTCTCACGTGTAGAAATGTAGTGTTGCCTCTTACCTGATGACTGCTTCTATTTAGGAAGCCTAGTTCAACTCTTTAGCTAAGTTGAAGTTTCTAATCCTATAACCAACACAACAATAAAATATGGGACTGAAACCTCATAATAGGAATATATCTAGATAGTTTTATTTCAAAATTAAAGTGAGTGTGATCTGCTGAAATGAGTTTTGAAGCGTTCCGGAATTTTTAAGGAAGGCCAAGCATGTCTTTCCCCTGCTACCTTTTGGGGGAAACACTTTTCAGAATCTTGCTTTTGCTTTTGCTTGGTGTTGAATTAATTATACAGGAACGTGTTATTGCATAGAATAAAATAAAATCAATAATCGTAATAATATTAAATACTTACATGAATTGAGAGAAGTCATCTCGTATATATCACGCTTCCGCTGCGCTTAAGGGTGAAGGTCTTCAATTGTCTCTCTCAATCTTACGATGGATGTATAGGTGTGTATAAAAAATTCTTGAGACGACAATTGGGACCAAACCCTAACTGTTTTATTTATAGAATAACTAAGGGTCAAAATCGTCCATCAAGATTATGAAACCCTAGGGCCCATTATGCCAAATACTATTAGGAATATTATTTATAGGTCATAATTAATTACCAAACCCATAAATAAAGTTATTAAATTAATGCAATATGTAAGCCCAATAATTACATAAATAGTAAAGCCACATAAGGAATAAAATATTCTAACATTCTCTCACTTGGTCGAAATACTATTTATATACAAAACATAACGCTTACAATCATTAATTTGGCCAAGTATTAATTTAATGTCTACATCCTGTTCAAATAAAAATACCAATGCGAATTAATACAATCTTTGTGTCACTATTAACACAAGATCCCCATTAGTTACACAATTAGTACTTTTATTAAAACAAAGATTAACATTAACCATAACAGGTATGAATAGAGTTTACATAAGTGGTAATTGAATAAACTCATTCATATGGTCCAAAACATTACCGTACCGTTTGCTCATAAGTTCTCAAGTGTGCACAATAAAAAGAATAGCAAACCATAAACATAATGTGAAGTTCAAAACAACGAGCTCAAAATTGTTGTCTTACATCATAATAACTTACTAATTAAGACTACCAGTTAAACCCATGCCGGCAACATGCTCTAAAAGAGCTTGGGTGATAAGTCTTTCATAAGTGGATCCGCTAACATATCATGCGTACTAATATACTTAATGACAACGTTTTGATCTTCAACTCTTTCCCTGACAAATAAGTACTTAGTGTCGAGGTATAGTCCAGCACCACTCAAAATGGTGATGTTGGAAAAATTAACAGCAGAATTATTATCACAAAATACTTTCAATGGCCTTGAAATGGAATCTTCAACCTTAAGTCATGAAATAAGATTCCTTAATAATATGGCATGGCAAGTAGCATGATAATAAGCCACATATTATGCCATCATCGTGAAAGTGGTAGTTAACTCTTGTTTATGAGTTCTCCACGAAATAGGGCCTCTTGAAAACATAAAGATGTACCCTGGTGTAGATTTCTTTTCGGCTTTACACTTGACAAAATCAGAATCAGAATAACCAACAACTTCAAGGTTATCTGTTTTTCTAAATGTAAGCATAATATCCTTAGTACCCTGTAAGTAGCGTACATAAGACTCCCAACTACAGAAGTATAGGGAATAAGATTCATTTAATCACGATGAAGCTGGTTCTTAGGACATTGATATGAGCCAAATTTGTCACCCTTAACAACATGGGCGACAGTAGGGGAGCAATTTTGCATATTGTATTTGTTAAGAATTTTGTCAATATAAGCTCTTTGGGACAATCCTAATATCCCGCAAGACCTATTTCGATGAATTTCAATACCTATAACATAAGAGGTTTCACCGAGATCCTTCACATCAAAATTTCCAAAAATGAAACGTTTGGTCTCATGCAACATGTCTAAGTTATTAATTGCAAGTAATATATCATCAACATACAAAACAAGAATAACAAATTTACTCCCACTGACCTTCAAGTATATGCATTGATTCACTATATTTTTCTTAAAATCAAAATTACTCATCACCTCATGAAACTTAAGATACCATTGTCGAGAAGCCTGTTTTAACCCATATATGGACTTCTTAAGTCTACATATCATATGTTCCTTGCCTTTAACCAAAAACCTTGTGCCATATAGACATTCTCATGCAAGTTACCATTAAGGAATGCAGTTTTAACATCCATCTGATGTAACTCTAAATCATAATGAGCTACTAAAGTCATGACTATTCTAAATGAATCTTTCCTAGATACTAAAGAAAAAGTTTCATTATAATCCACACCTTCCTTTTGAGTGAAAACCCTTAGCAACCAATTGAGCTTTATTCCTTTCAATGTGATCTAATTTGGTCTTATAGACCCACTTACAACCAACAGGTTTTAAAACCTTTTGGTAATTCTTCAAGATCCCAAACGTTATTAAGCTCCATTGATTTCAACTCATCATTCATGGCTTCAAGCCATTGAGTTGATTGAGCACTCGTAATGGCCTCTTTATAGGAGATAGGATCATTAATCTTACTTGAATCATAGTCAATCTCATTAAGATATGTTATAAAATCATCAAAATTAATAGGCTTTCTAGGTCTTTCGGACCTACGTAAATGCTGCACAATTTCAGGAATATGATTTTCAATAATGTATGGTTCAACATTAAGTCGTCGCTCAGGATTAGAAACATAAAACCTGTTTTCTTCAAGATCAATTTTTCTAGGCTCACCACTCCCACTTAAATCACCATTCTCTAAAAACTCTGCATGCCTAGTCTCAACAATTTTAGTGGTATGCAAGGGACAGTAAAATTGAAAATCCTTAGATCTCTCAGGATATCCAATGAAATGACAACTAATGGTTTTAGAATCAAGTTTCTTTATGTGGATTAAAAAAAAAACTTAGCCTCGGCTGGACAGCCCCACACCCGTAAGTATTTTATACTAGGTTTCCAACCTGTCCAAATTTCATAAGGAGTGTTAAGGACAAATTTGCTAGAAACCCGATTTAAAATATGAACAGCTGTCTTTAATGCCTTAGTCCACAAAAACGCAAGTAAGCTAGAATTGCATAACATATTACGTACCATATCCATAAGGGTACGATTTCGCCTCTCAGCTACACCATTTTGCTGCGGTGTACCAGATATTGTATACTGAGTGACGATTCCATTTTCTTGACAAAATAAGGCAAATGGGCCAGGACTATGACTTGTATCGAAGTGTTTACCATAATACTCTCCGCCTTTATCTGATTCAGCTTTGAAAACTTCAGCTTCAGCTTTGAAAACTTTAAACATATTTAGTGATTCAGATTTTTCATTAATCAGGTAGCCATAAGTATAATGAGAATAGTCATCAATGAACGTAATGAAAGATTTGTGTCCACAAATTCTTGGAGAAAATAGTCCACATATATCAGTGTGAATCACCTCAAGAAGTGCACTACTTCTTGTTGGTCCTTTCTTATTACCTTTCATAAAATTTTCCTTTTATACATTCAATACAATGATCAAAATCAGAAAAATCTTGTGAATGAAGAATTCCATCATTTATAAGACGTTGCATTCTGTCTTTTGAAATATGGCCTAAGCGTTAATGCCATAATTTTGAAGAATTCTCATTATCTAGTTTTTCTCATTTTCACTTTTAGAGGTACTTTCTGTCACATTCATTGTTAACAAGAATTCAGCAAAGACATTATCAAAATTTATCTTATAGAGGTTTCCCTCTAAAGAGCCATAACCAATAACATGAGAGTAACGATAAATTATTATTTTATTATTCTCAAACTTAAACGAAAATTCATCAACGTCAAGTTTAGATACAGAAATTAAATTCCGTGTCATACTGGGAACATAAAGAGTATCATATAAATACAAGGTGAAAACCACTCTCCAAAACTAAAGGAAGAGTTCCTACAGTTTCAACTTGTATAAACTCTTCATTGCCAACTTTAATGGTTCTTTCCCCCTTTTTTTTAGAGTGTCTTATTTGAAAGGAATCCATGCAATGAATTAGTAATGTGAATCATAGCACCAGTGTCAAGCCACCATGTATTAGAAGGAACATCAATTAGAAAGGATTCATTTACATAATTGATGGACGATTTACCTTTCTTTTCAAGCCATTCTCTTAATTTAGGATATTTTTTCTGAATATGTCCTTACTTTTTTTACAGAAGTGACATTTAGGACATGTCTAAGAGTTGCTACCTGAATAATTTGCCTTATTTATTTTGGTAGAAATTGGTTTATCCTTATTCTTAAAACCTTTGCCATTTTTATAAGCATTCTTCTTATAGGACCCAGTGGTAGTCAAATAAGCAACATTAGATTTTTCAACCTTAAGCTTTTCTTCATCTTGGACGCACATAGAGATTAACTTACTCATCTTCCACTTTTCTTTCTGCGTGTTATAAGTGATCTTAAATGAATCAAACTGTATAGAAAGAGAAGTCATAATGAAGTGAAAAAGAAAACTCTCAAAAATCGTCATGTCCATACACTTTAGTTTAAAGGTCATGTCGTTCATCATCATAATGTGCTCGCGCACCCCACTAAGCCCATCATACATACTAGTAAGCATTTTTAAAATAAGGGTACTTGCATGAGTTTTAGAAGAACCCTTAAATTGTTACTCGACTGAAGTTAAGTACTCTTTAACATTCTCAAAGTCAGGAATGACTCCTCGAATGGCTGTCGTGATAGAGTTTTTCATAATCATAAGGGACATGCAGTTGAATCGCTCCCACTTTTCATAAATAACATTTTGCTCAATTGAGCTAGTAGTTGTAAGTGGAGCAGGATGATCTACTCGTAATGCATAGTCCAAAACCATAATGCCGAGAACAATTTTTATTTACACTTTTCAAGCAGTAAAATTAGTTTCATTAATGATTTCAATTCCAGAGAGATACCCAGAAATACTAGTTGGAGTCAATGTCAAAACATAATCAAGCTCATAAACATACTTACAAAAAACTAAAAGAAATCCACAATGTACAACAATAATTAATAATTAATCATAATGAAAACCAACTGTAGGACAAGCAGTTAGTTACATAAAATGTATTTACAACACCTAAAAAAATAGATTTTAATGAGATGTTGGTGTATAATTATTAATTTTTCGTTGGTCAAATTAATAATATACTAATAACATCCCCATAAAATAATGCACAACACATTTATCCACGCATCACCGTTGGGCAGAAAACGAAATAAACATGTTACTTATGCAATAAAATTCTATTTAATAAATTCTAATTCTAATTTTCCGTTGGGTAAAATTAAAATACTCATTTATTAAATGTAATATTATGTGACTTTTTCTTAATTTTTAATTGTTTCAATTAATAACCCTCCGTTGGGTTGATTATTAATTTTAACAATAAAAGAGTCACGCATACATGTAAATTATTATGATCAAACTCAATTTTCTTTAAACAACATATTAATCAAGTTTGAAAATTAACATTATTTAAAATTTACATGCAACAACTTAAAAGTCCTAATAATATATAACATCATGTTCACAAATTTTAAATTAAAATATATAATTATGAACATGAATTGATTATAAAATAATCACGTTAATTTTAACATGAATACATGAGGTCATAAGAATATCACAATATTATCTAAACATAATAAATACTAAATTGAACATATATAATTTTAATATTCATGTTCTTATTCACGCATAATATTATGAACAATAAAACTTAATATATATACTGCAATTTGCAATCTTTATATATAAACAGAGTACTTATCTATTAATAATTAATAATTATAAACATGAATATTACATGATGCAATCTGTATGTATATAAACATGCTGCAAGTATTTATAAACAGAGTACTTATCAATTCAGTAGCATATAGCATATTTGATGAATTCGTATATGTTAATTGGTATTTTGAGAAGCGTGTAATAAAAAAAACATGATAACAAAAGTAAGTAATGAATTAGGATTCAATATATATGTCAATTGGCAGAACACTTTATGAATTCGTAAATAAATACTCAAAATCATAATCATAATTACAAAACAGAGAACTATACCTCCAGTTAATTAAGAACCAAAAAAAGTGAGATATGATCAAATTACGGGAATTAATTTTTACTGAACTTTCTCCATTAATTAGCTATACACCGTAATTAAATAATTATACAGTATTAAACTTTATATCATAAAAATATAATTAATTTATTCTATACAATAACGTAACCATAGCTCTGATACCAGATGTTGAATTAATTATACAGGAACGTGTTATTGCATAGAATAAAATAAAATCAATAATCATAATAATATTAAATACTTACATGAATTAAGAGAAGTCATCTCGTATATATCACGCTTCCGCTGCGCTTAAGGGTGAAGGTCTTCAATTGTCTCTTTCAGTCTTATGATGGATGTATAGGTGTGTATAAAAAATTCTTGAGACGACAATTGGGACCAAACCCTAACTGTGTTATTTATAGAATAACTAAGGGTCAAAATCGTCCATCAAGATTATGAAATCCTAGGGCCCATTATGCCAAATACTATTAGGAATATTATTTATAGGTCATATAATTAATTACCAAATCCATAAATAAAGTTATTAAATTAATACAATATGTAAGCCCAATAATTACATAAATAATAAAGCCACATAAGGAATAAAATATTCTAACAGTTCTCAGAAACCCAAAAAAAATAAAAAATAAAATATATATATATATATATATATATATATATATATATATATATATATACTAAATTTTGATTCAATTATATTTTATCAACCACTTGAGTCTATTCAGTTATAAGAAACTGAAGAAATCATGATATCTTCGTTTGAATCACCAACTCCTTTTTATCGGTCATTGCATCACCAACTCTTAAAACAACATTCTTTATTTGTTGATTGTACAAAAACATATACATTATGGGTGCTTGTAATATTAGTAATAAGAAATGGAGATTTATTT
Source organism: Panax notoginseng (assembly GCA_016801055.1). Classification (NCBI taxonomy): domain Eukaryota; kingdom Viridiplantae; phylum Streptophyta; class Magnoliopsida; order Apiales; family Araliaceae; genus Panax; species Panax notoginseng. The sequence goes on from CM029013.1 coordinate 82,239,768, forward strand.
CAATTTTATTGCTACCTTTAAATCAGTCAATGGATTTTTCATACCTATTCAAGTTATGTTAATATAGTTAACCCTTTTTATTCTATTGACATGTATATATGCCAAACATGATTGCTGCCATGAACTATCTTATTCTGTGTGTTGAAATATTGTTTTGAGCAGATGGGCGATGTTTGGTTTTGCTGTTGGGATGTTAACAGAGTATGCAACAGGCTCAGACTTTGTTGATCAAGTAAAGATCCTTCTCTCAAATTTCGGGATAGTAGATCTTGAATGATTTTTATTCTTGCTCTTCAACGCCACTATATTTTACTGTGAATTCTTTTTAATCATCTCCAATGTACCACTGTAATTTCTTTAAGTGATATGTTTAATTTTATTTGCTCAAATCACTTCATTCCATTATGTTGTAACCTCGCAATCACAACACTTTTGCACATTCGATAATACAAGAAGTTAGCAATTTTTTGCGCTACATATGGACCCTACAGGAGTAACTAAATAAATGTTTACAAGGTTTAAAGTTGGGACAGCATGGGTGGTTGTCGCAGACCTGCAATTTCAGATGTCTATGCAGATTGCAGTACAGGATGACCTTTGATGTCCGATGCTTGGCAAGCATCAAAACTTAATTAGAGAGTAATTGAGCTATATTTTTATTTAGATAAATCAAAATTTTGATTACAGGTAAATACTTTGATCTAAAGGAGAAGGTTATGTCTATTGAAATTGATGCCAAAATAATAGGATCTTACCCTGCTCTGTTTGTGAGTTTCGGACGGGAAAGAAATGAATAGAAAATTTATGAATTTTTTTCAGGTCGTTAGTGGGGTAGTGTTAGATGTGTCCAATGATGTATAATGAACAAGACAAATGCTACACAAACCAATCCCGGGCGCTGTGCAACTACACTACTGTCTGTGGGTGTTCTATAATTCTCCATTAGTTCTCCTTATTTCATATATGTATGTATATATTTTTTCCAAACAATAGCTTATAACCTAGTGAAATCTGTTTTCTCTAGTCAACTTTAGTAGTTATCAGACTAAATCAATCCTTGTGCTCAAAAACACTCCAGATATTTTTAGTAACCTCTTAATGACTCTAAATGGTTGAGATAGAAAATCAAATCTAAATTATTCAGACATGCCTCTTAATGACTTTGTTATTTTTTAGACACAAATACCCTCTTTAATATTATCAATTTTCAATATTACCAACATACCAAATCCAATCTCCGGTCTGTTTCTCAGACCAAAAAAATCGATTTTCCAGCGAGATTAATCATTTGACTACAACTCATTCAATAATCTAATTTTCTAATCTAAAGTAGGCACTTCTGAGAATTTTTTAGAAAAACATGGTGTCAATAAAACGAGATGCAGCAAAACAAACTAGCCATTTTAACCAATTTCAGAGTCGACCAAAACCCTAGGTTGAACAGCACCCAACTCTCTTCATAGTAGTAACATCTTTACCAACATCAATTTTCTCTCTTACACAAGGCACGGTAGAAGCAGTTCCATTTTCGGCAGTATTCATGGCCTTCTTGCTCACAATTCGATAAATCTGATAGACAACCTTTGTCGACATTTGTAGCTTCCAACGCAAAAGTTTCCATGAAGTAAAGTGATTCCCTCTCTACAAAGGATATCCCCTCCTCCATTGGCACCGTCACAAGGTGGCGAAGATCTGATTTGTTACCGAGTAGCATGACCACAATGTTGGGATCTGTGTGAACCCTCAACTCCCTCAATGTGAGGCGGGGGAGGAGGGAGGAGGGAGGAGGTGGGTGGGGCAGGGGCAGGGGCAGGGGCGGGGGAGGAAAGGAGGGGTCGGGTGGGATGGGATGGGGATGGGGGTGGGGATGGCCCGGATGGGGGAGGGGGGAGGGGGGAGGGGGGAGGAGGGAGGAGGGAGAAGAAGAAGAAGAAGAAGAAGAAGAAGAAGAAGAAGAAGAAGGGAGAAAGAGAAGGAGAAGAAGAAGGGTTAAAATAGTAAAAATATGTTATTCAGACATTTTGAAAAAATAATTATCAAACAATATTTTTTCATTCAGATACAATTCTATTTAGATATTCTATATTATTCAGATGTCTAAATTATTCAGATCTTAACAGCCAATTTTATCAAACACAACCTTAGTTTACTTCAATTGACAGGTTTTTGTCCAAAAATAGGATACGTGGTTTGTTAGAATATTATATATATATATATATATATATATATATATATATATATATATATATATATATATATATCCTTGCAGTCTGCAGGGGAAAAATCAATAAATGAAATATCAATTTTCCTGTTTCCTTCTTCTTCTTTTTTATCCTTTCCTTTTATTTGTTATTTTTATGTCATCTTGTTCAATGTCAATTCATGAATATCTTTGTTATTATCATTGCATGACTGGTTATATGGATATTTTGAACCCATATCCTTACAATTATACTGCCATGGCTGAGTCCCAAGCTCCATCAGACCTCGATGGTTCGACAGTCATGAAACCAGATCGTGACACTCTTCTTTTAGAATTATGCTCTCCTAAATCTCTCTTATTAAAAATATGTTTTCTTCATGAGATGACTGATTTCTTTCTCTTTTGTGAAGAGATTTCAGTATTATCTCTTGAGAGATTTTGCTTTCTTGGTTTGAGAGATTTAATTTTCTCCGTTTGGGAGATTTCTTTTGTTCACGAGACATTTTTCAGTGCATAAATTGTTGAGGATTATTTAGATTTGGATGTGACGCTTCCATTGCGGTTTTTTCTTCTGTTGTCACGCTGAATAATGGTTTATATCTGCGTATTCTATTATTATTTTGGGGATATGACTATATTTCAAGAGTTTATTTGGTGTCCACTTACGTTGTTACGATTGATTATTTTTTTTAATTATTATTGTTTTATTTGAAAAAATTACTGTTTGAGTTTGTTTTTTGTAATCATTTCATCCTTTATAAAAAATTACAATTTTAATATATTTTAGTCTTTTGGACTATTTGACCAATAAAAAGCTACACAAGTGACCATGATCATGTATTTGGATCATCAACTAATTACAATTTAACACATCATTTTTAGGGTAATTTTTAGCATTACTCGTGTTTTTTTGTTTTGTTTTTGGATTTATATGTATAATATTACTCTTTTTTAATTGACGTTTTAGGAGAAAAAATATATATTAAAAAGTATAATAAAATATTTTTCTAATCAATTAAATTATACTTCTCGATTATCCTTCTAAATTCATAATATGAAGGATGAAAAAATAAGAAGCAAATAAGTAACATTTGATGTTTAGGGATGATGTGAGAAACTAAATTATTATTTCTTCTTGAAATGTATAAAGACAGGAATAAAACATATTGAGGGGTGTTTGATAAAAATTGAATGAATCTGAATCTAAATAAAAAAAATTGTTTGATAATTGACATGTCTGAAACATCTGAATAATTTTTTTTTTACCCCTCTTAAAAAATTCAAAAAAGTATTGTAAATTTATTTAATATTACTTAATATAATAGTTAATATTGTAAAAAAAAATAAAAAATCATTCACTCGCTCATCGTTCAACTCATTCAGCTAAACAAATAGGACTAAACCATTCAGTCCAAATCGTCTGAATTGCTGACCAGTTTAGCCATTCAGACGAGTTGAATAGCTGAATCGATCAGTCATTCAGCCATTCAACAGAAAATAAACAGCCCTAAGTCTTAAAAAAGAGTAGCAATTATTACTACAGCTGGTTGTAATTATTTTAACCAACCCATGTGACTCTACTTAATATCGGCAGCGGACGGCGAGCGGTGGGCGGCAGCAAGAAGAATTGGTTGTTTAAACACTGAATAACAAACTAATATAGCTCAAATAGTCTATGTCATTTTCCCTTTTTGATTTATCAATCTTGAATTATGTTATAGTGTATGAACAAATCAATACGTTGCACATTAAATTTGTTAGGGAGAGGGTTTGGGCTCGAGGCCCATGACCCATGTGAACTAGGGGTGAGCAAAAAAAGGATTAATTACATATTTTAGTACATTTTTAGAAATAATTACAATAATGGTGCATTCATAAAATAATTAAAAAAGTAATACACTTTCCCACATTTATTTATAATATTAGTGCAATTAAAATTTCTTAATTTAAGAAATTAGTATGGAATTAGGATTCCTTAATTTCTCCCTTATCTCCTCTGTTGATTCTCCCGTTGAAAGGTAATCAAGTTTTTCGCGAGTTCTGTTTATAATTTTCAGTCCTGCAGAAGAAACAAGTTGATTTAACTCTTCAAATTATGCAGTTACCCGAGTGGAGGTAAGATATAAATATCTTATGAATTTTAACTGATATTTAATAGTTATTTAACATCATCTTCCATATAGGTTTACAAAACTATAGTCAGGCAAAAAATTTGACCCACGCGGCCATGCTCCATGGTAATATTATTAACTTCATATAGCCAAAAAAATAATTATCATGTCTCTTCGAAGTGTAGATATGTTCCAACTAAAGCTAGTAAGAGAATAAAGGAAATCTGCAAGGAATTACAAATTCTACCAAGGGGTATCGTCAGTAAACGCCAGATTGCAATGGAAATGGGAGAAGTCAAGAATGATGACTTGCTGGGTATTTCGAAAGCTGCATTTAGAAGTGTAGGTGGTGTTGGTGGTTGTTGTGACGCCCCCAAAATAGGTATACAACACCCATTCTGAGTCGCCAAAAATATGGTACAGAAAGCAAACTACAACTTCAATAATACAATTGTCGTGCAAAATACGACAACACATACTGTGAGTTTAAATACAAATATTGTCTTCTGGACAATATCCATACTCAAATAAATCCTCATTACAATTATTCAAACACTATTTTACAGAAATAGTGAGGAGTGCTAAAACATCTTTCTAGAACCATCACTCCATACCCCGACTAGATCCTGCTATGTTCTCACCTCCTGAGAAGAAAAATGGAACAAAAAGGAAAAGGGTGAGCTCAACTAGCCCAGTAAAGAATATTATGACTAAGATAATATACAACAAATTATCGTTAGTCTTCAACAGGGAAAAATCTGATAGAATATAATCGACAACAAGTTTTAGATTAACAACTGCAGCGGAAACAGCAAACCATTAGAAGAGTCAAGTAGAGAAAGAATTCTACTATCTTCTAAGATTTAAAAGTTCATCATCAATATTTTATCCTTGTAACATCGATTAATAATCATCTTTAACCAAATATTCATCTTTGCACTACAGGCCAAAGATATTCATTTGTATCACCAGTCGGTCATGTTCATCTCAACACCTGTTCATCTTTGCACTACAGGCCAAAGATATTTATCAGTTAATCATTCATCTTTGCACTACAGGCCAAAGATATTTAGTAGTATCATCATTTAGGACTGAGGATGATGAAAAATATTTTAAAGGAAACGAATCTAGTGAGACAGAAGGACAAATATTAGGAATTCGTATAACAGTTTATCCAAGATCAATAATATTTCATAATAATCAATTGTGAAGCAGAATTCAAAAATAAAGATCAAAATATGGATACAATCAAAGATAGTAACCATAATAGACATCTTGGACAAAAAGGTAAAATTTTATTTTTCGGTGAATAGTGCCGTATTCGTGAATAGTATCGTATACGTCAATAGTGCCGTATACGTGAATAGTAACCCCGATACAAAAAGTTCTAAATTTGATAAAAACTCATATCAATATTTTAGCATAATGATATTGAAGAAAATAATATCATTAAGAAGAAAATAGTATCCCTTACCTCAAAATATCAGCACTTCTGGTCGGAATACCGGTATAAGGCTGAAAGAAACTTGCTCTGATGAATAGAAACTCTCAAAGTATCTAAATACTCAAAAAATACACTCAATAATCTAGAGAGAGAAAGAGAGAAAACTTATGAATTCTGGTGTGATTTTCAATTCTAACTCAGCCCTCTATTTATAGGAAAATGTTAGCACGCCGAAGCAGACTTAACCTGCAACCTGATGGCTTTACCTGCTACTATTCCCACCCACCACATTTGAATAAAAATCTAAGCACATTTCTTCACCAACCAAGAGTGGGGCCCACCAATTCTAGAATTTTCCATCAAAATGATAAAGTCCGAAAATTCAACAATTTCTGAACCAGTCATCTCGTAAAATTCATAATAAATCATACGTTCATTTTTAACGGTTCAAAATTTGTGGCCATATACTCAACTTATATATGTATAACATATCTAAAAATTACCACGATCCAACGGTCGGATTAAAATTATAACCCCCGCAATATATCTCAAAAACCCTGATTTTTAATACCTCCATTCCGACAAAAATACTGATAAAAACCTCAACATTAACTCCTTCATTTTTAACCACAAAAATATATCCCTCAATTATATCCACATAAAATAAATATTTCCTTATCATATGAATCAATAATTAATTATTCACAAATAATATTACAGAATCACATTTATGACAACCAGGCCGTTCCCAGGAAAGAGGGGGCTTTCCAATAAGGATTTCTCCTTACTGGCGCGCAATTAGATGACCAAACCTCTCCTTAGACAGAACTTTCTAGACATTGCCAATAATGTTATCTAATAATATTATTCAAATAATATGAATTATTGATCTGATAATGAAAAATACTGTGCAGCAACAATTATTGAAACAACAATAATATAAAATATCAACGCAGCAATTATTGAATCAATAAAATAAAATATTGAACAATAACTACTGTAACAATAATTGAGTAGTGTCTTCTTACGTAAGAATCAATAATTGGTGTAATACCGTGTGCTACTGTATTTTAACCACCGGGTATTCCAACAGTATTAACGGTAACAACTACGCCGTTATTTATAAACAACTTATACTTGTCATTTTTTTCATCCAATTGCTTTCCGTTATGGGGCCCACACAAGGCTGCGCCGTCGTACGAATATTCCCCGACAACAAGAATATTTCACGACCAAACGAATATTCCCCGTCAAAATAAATATTTTATAACCACTTGCTTATTTTGCAAAATTTACACATTTCACCCATAACCAAAGTATTATATCAAATTAACCCCTTATTATTCATAATAATATTTAGAGAAAATTTGATTTTATTCATTAATAAGTTGGGGTCTTACAGTGGTGGCATATTCGTCCCAATGTTTACCTTGATTATTGGATTTGATCCAAAATCAGCAACTGATAGAAGAGATTGGTAACCTAACCTTCATACCAAGGTTATCAATCCACTTCCACACCTACAGTTTTTTCATAGTGCAGTTGGTAACCAAACTTTCACACCAAGGTAACCAAACCGTCATACCAAGGTAACCAATCCACCTCCACACCTTCAGTTTTTTCATAGTGTAGTTGGTAACCAAACCTTCACACCAAGGTAACCAAGCCTTCATACCAAGGTAACCAATCCACATTATCGACATCTGCAGGTTTTTCATAGTGCAGTTGGTAGCAAACATTCATACCAAGATAACAAATTCAGTGTTATTAGGTTACCAATTTATTTTGAATGTGATGCAGTTGGTAACCAAACCTTCATGCAGTGGATAGCCAAACCTTCATACCAAGGTAACCAATTCAGTTTTATTAAGTTACCAATTTATTTTGAATGTGATGTAGTTGGTAGCCAAACCTTCATTCAGTTGGTTGCCAAACTTTCAGACCAAGGTAACCAATTCATACTGCAGCAGGTGTGGAGGTAGATTGGTTACCTTGGTATAAATGTTTGGTTACCTTGGTATAAAAGTTTGGTTACCTTGGTACGAAGGTTTGGTTATCAACATTACATTACACATCATTCTCTTATCTCTCTCTTTCCTATGTAGTGTTCTTATTTTCCTTTGGACATGAAATTGGAATTAGAATTTTCGGAGTCGTGTCAGAGAATCTCACCGATACATGGTACTGGACAGATCAGTTGTAAGACCCCAAATTATTAATAAATGAAATTTAATTCCTCTATTTATTATTTTGAAATAGTAAGGGTTGATTTGATTAATGTGATAAGTTATGGGTAAAATGCGTAAATATTTTAAATAAACAAGTGGTTATAAAATATTCATTGTTGTCGGGGAATATTCATTTGGTCGTGAAATATTCTTGCTGTCGGGGAATATTAGTACGACGGCGCAGCCTTTTTTGTGGGTCCCATAACGAAAAGCGATTGGATGAATAAAACGACAAGTATAAGTTGTTTATAAATAACGGCGTAGTTGTTATCGTTAATACAATTAGAATACCCGGTGGTTAAAACACAGTAATACGCGTTGTTGCACAGTAGCACACGGTATTGCACCAATTATTGATTCTTACGTAAGAAGACACTACTCAATAATTGTTACAGTAATTACTATTCAGTATTTTATTTTATTGATTCAATAATTGCTGCGTTGATATTTTATATTACTGTTGTTTCAATAATTGTTACTACACAGTATTTTTCATTATCGGAGCAATAATTCATATTATCTGAATAATATTATTAGATAACATTATTAACAATGTCTAGAAAGTTCTGTCTAAGGAGAGGTTTGGTCACCTAATTACGCACCAGTAAGGAGAAATCCTTATTGGAAAGTCCCTTCTTTCCTGGGAACGGCCTGGTTGCCAGTATTGTGATTCTGTAATATTATTTGTGAATAATTAATTATTAATTTATATGATGAAGAAAATATTGTGGGCATCATTAACATGTGATAGGGGCTGAATTCAGTTGGCAAAGGAGTGCATAAGAAATTTTGATATATATATATATATATATATATATATATATAATATTATATTAAATTTTCTGCTTTGGTGTTCTAAGCATTTTCCTATAAATAGGGTGCTTAGGTTAGAATTAAAAATCACACCAGAAACTAAAAATTTCTCTCTTTCTCTCTCTATAATATCGAGCGTATTTTGTGAGTATTCTATTACTTTGAGTATTGTTATACGGTGCAAGTTCTTTCAGCACTATATCCAGTATTCCAGTCAGAAGTACTATTCTTTCTGAGGTAAGGGATGCTATTTTCTTCGTAAGTGATATTATTTCTTCAATATCATTATGCCGAAATATTGGTTGGAATTTTTTATCAAATTTAGAACTTTTTTATGTCGGGGTTACTATTCACGAGTTACTATTCATGAGTTACTATTCACGAGTTACTATTCACGAGTACTATTCACGAAGCATGATGATTTTTTTTGTGAAATTTCTAACTTTTAGTGTCGGAGTTACTATTCACGTATACGACACTATTCACGTATACGGCACTATTCATGAATACGACACTATTCACAGAAAAATTAAATTTTCTTTTCTGTGTCCAAGATTGTCTGTTATGATTCTTATCTTTGATTGGATTTATGTTTTGATCATTCTTGAATTTTACTCCACTCTGATTATTTATGTAGTATTTTTGAACTTGGATTGTGTAAAGTACGACTCCTTAATATTTGTTCTTTTGTTTCACTGGATCCGTTTTTCTTTAAAATATTTTTCATCATCCTCAGTCATAAATGATGATATAAGTGAATATCTTTGGCCTGTAGTGCAAAGATTAATGATTTTATGATGAATATATTTGGCCCGTAGTGCAGAGATGAACAAGTGTTGAGATGAACATGACCAACTGATGAATATCTTTGGCCTGTAGTGCAAAGATGAATATTTAATTCAAGATATTTATTGATTGATGTTACAGGGATAAAATATCGATGATGGACTTTTAAATTCATAGATGATAGTAGATTTCATTCTCTTGTTAACTATTCTAATGAATTATTATTTTCGCTGCAGTTGTTGATCTAAAACTTGTTGTCTATTGTATTCTATTAGATTTTTTCCTGTTGAGGACTAACGATAATTTGTTCTATATTATCTTAGTCATAATATTCTTTATTGGGCTAGTTGAGCTCACCCTTTTCCTTTCTGTTCTATTTTTCTTCTCAGGAGACGAGAATATAGCGGGAACTAGTCGGGGTGTGGAATGATAGTTCAAGATAGTTATTTTAGTAGTCCTCACTATTTTGTAAAATAGTGTATCAATAATTGTAATGAGGACTTATTTGAGTATGAATACTGTCTAGATGACAATATTTGTATTTAAACTCACAGTATATGTGTTGTTGTATTTTGCACGACAATTGTAATAATAAAGTTATAGTTATTTTCTGTACCATGTATTTGACGACTCAGAATGGGTTGGGTGAAATGAACCTATTTTGGGGGCGTCACAGTTGGTATCAGAGCTTAGGGATATGATCTCTGGCGGAGATCGGGGAATAGAACTAGGAAGGGAGAGACGAGTAAATCCTTCGCTAGTGTGTCCTACCTAAGCTTATTTGTTGGTCGGTCATAATATAGGGATATTATGTGATATGTTAATTTGTTAAATTAATCCTTGTTTTATGGCAGTATCTGAGAATATCGACTGAGAATGTTAATAGTGGAGTAAAAGAGACCGTGGAGACACCAGTGCTCACTAACGAGGAGAACGTGCAACAGGCTGTCAATGTTCTTCCTGTGAACAACACCACTAAGCAGATGACGAACGATGGTATGTTTAGGAACTTTCTAGAATTCATGCAAAACCAGACGAGGGAGACTCGTTTTCAAAATACAGGAGGAAGTGATAGCAATTCACGGTTTGTCACAGCCAAGCAGTTCAAAGAATTAGGACCACCAGAATTTAAGAGAAAGCCGGATCCGATTAAGGCGGAGACGTGGGTCAAGTAAATTACCAAGATATTCGATGTCTTGGGATGCACGGAGGAACAGAAGGTTCCATTTGCCACTTTTATGTTTCGTAACGAGGCAGATTACTGGTGAGAATCTGTGAAACGTACCCAGCCTGCCGCACTCAGCATGTCTTGGGAGATATTTTAGAAACTGTTCAATGACAAGTACTTTCTTGAAAGTATTCGTCATATGAAGGAGGTAGATTTTATTAGATTGGAGCAGAATAACATGACGGTGTCCCACTACGAGGCGAAGTTCGCGGAGTTATCCAGGTTTGCACCTCATTTGGTGGAGAATGAGGAACGTATGATGCGGATGTTTTTGAGAGGTTTGAAACCCGACATACGTCAATATCTCATTTCTCATAAATTTTCTCTATATTCAGATGTTATGAATAGGGCTCAGTTATTGGAGTGCGATAATGAGTCAGCTCAATCGAAGAATAACGACCTACAATTCGATGATAATCGTACCGATGGCAACGGTCATCAGAACAAGGATAACCATCGTGGAGGAAATTATCGTGCCAGAAATAGTAACCACTTCGGTGGTAATCATGGCCAAGATAATAGAAGAAATAACTCAAGTGGAAATTTTAAGAAGAGAAGATTTAACGATGACGGGAAGATGTCAGCACCAGCACCAGCACCAACAACAAATTCTAGGGGAGGAGAACGACCGCCAGTTAGATGCTACAAATGCGGAGAGGAGAGACATATAAGTCCAAACTGTTCACAGCCTTCCAAGGTATGTTATAATTATAGAAAAGAAGGTCGTATCGCTCGAGATTGTACGGTAGCAAAACCCAGTCCAGCGGGGATGGTGACTCAAAAGGCTGTCCCAGAAAAGTCAAAGTCAACGGTTCCTAGAAGAGCGTTTGTCGTGACTGGTCAGAATACGAGGAACCCGAACGAAGTTAGCACGGGTTAGTTAATTATAAATTCTTACGAAGTTTATATCTTATTAGATACCGGTTCTACCCATTCATTTATCTCTCTTGCTTGTGCTCAACGTTTAAACTTGACTCCGGAGAAATTAAACTTTGACTTATCTGTAGAAACTCCATTAGGAGAAACTTTCATTACATCCACTATTTATAAATCTTGTTTGATCCAAGTTAGCACCATCACATTACCTGTTGACTTTATCTCTTTAATGATACTTGCATTTGATGTGATTTTAAGGATTGATTGATTAACTACTCATCATGCCAAAATTGATTACTTTCGTAAGGTTGTTAGTTTTCATATTCCTAAGCAACCTGTTATTCGAATTCAAGCAACCAAACCATTGAAGTCAAACACTTTTGTAAGACCCTAATTTTTATAAATAAAGATGAATTCTCTATAAATATCATTTTTGAATATTATGGAGTTAATTTGATATAATGTTATAGTTGTGGGTAATATTTATAAATTTTGCAAAGTACGCTAGTTGTTATATAATATTCGATTGGTCGGGGAATATTTGTTTTAACAGAGAATATTCGTACAATGACACAATCATTGGTGGACCCCACAACAGAATTATTGTCGGATTGAGAAAACGACAAAAATATTTTATTAAAAATAACGGCGGAAGTTTACCATTGTTACTGTTGAACTACTCGGTAGTAAAAGTACAGTAATACGTGTGGTTGCATAGTAGCACACGGTATTGATTATTAATGCTTATGTGAGAAGTCACTCAGTTTGATTCAATTATTGTCAGTTAATAATATAAATTATTTAGCGATAATGACGTTTTGTTTTATTCGTATTATTAACGTAATAAAACAGAAACATCTTTTTATATAAAACAGAATACTTTATTAAAGTTATTCTATAAATAGAATATATTATATTTTATTTAAAAGATTTTTCTTTAAATATGGACCGTCAGATTAAAGTAATCAATCTGGACCGTTCATGGATTAGTTACTATGCATTCTATTTTTCTATAAATAGCAGCTCATTCCTTCATTATTTCTTACGAATTCACTGAACTCTAGAGAGAGAAACTATAGAGAGAAACTATAGAGAGAGAGAAGAAGAGTATTCTGCTACTTAACTATTTTCTTATTTCAGCTCTTCTTTAAAACGGTAAGGGGTGTTATTCTTTATTATTCAGGAAGAGAACTGTTGTTATTCCATTTCTTAATATTCTGTTAGAATAACCTGTATACGCGGTCTACCCAATACTTGGTGACATTCTTCTATTATTCTGTTGGAACATCCTGTCTGTGTGTTTTACACCGGACCTGGTTCCGTCTTGTTATTATTCTGTTGGAACATCCTGTCTGTGCGTTTACGCCGGACCTGGTTCCATTATTTAATATTCTGTTGGAATATCTTGTCTGTGCGTTTACGCCGGACCTGGTTCCAATATTTATTATTCTGTCGGAATATCCTGTCTGTGCTTTTACGCCGGACCTGGTTCCATTATTTATTATTCTGTCGGAATATCCTGTCTGTGCGTTTACGCCGGACCTGGTTCCATTATTTATTATTCTGTTGGAATAACCTGTCTGTGCGGTCTATCGCATGCATGGTGATTTTTTTTGTTATTCCATTCTTTGTTGTACTCAGTTGGTTAAGTTTTGACTTCTATACTCCATGAAATTTGTGAAATATCTTTGATAATTGCGTTTCATCCAGTATCTTTTCATGAAAATATTCTTCTAAGCATTCTTGAATTTTACTCCACAAAGCAGTATCATGTTGACAATTTGGACGTTGTTAATTCTTGGATAAATTAATTCTTGAACTTGTTTTATTGAATTCTTATATCATTGTCATCATCCTCATGTTTATAAAATGTTAAAAGTCATCTGTGGCCTGTAGTGCATAGATGGACTTGGTATGATTATGACCAAGGATTATTCGGTATAATCATGACCGTAATGTTACAAATGATGTGGTAAAAGTTCTCATTGGCCCGTAGTGCATTGATGGACAGTTGTTGGCATGATCATGACCATTAATGAATACACGAATATCCTTGGCCGTAGTGCAGGGGTGATTCGATGATGTGAATTATTTTATTAAGCTGAGTCCCAGCGATAACAGTGTTGAAAAACCTTTTAAATCATAAAAGATAGTAGAGTTTATTTTCTACTTGACTCTTTTAATGGATTGCTTATTCCGCTGCAGTTAAACTTGATGTCAATTATATTTTATCAGTTTAACATTGTTGAAGGCTAATGATAATTTATTCTGCATTATCTTAGTCATAATATTTCTTACTGGGCTAGTTGAGCTCACCCTTTCTTTCACTGTTCTCTTCAGGAAATGAGAACGTAGCTGGGGCAAGTCGGGGAACGGAGTGATGGTTCGACTGATAGTATTAGTTAGTAGTCCTCACTATTCTATGTAATAGTGTGTTAATAAATGTAATGAGGACTTCTTTTGAGTATGAATACTCTTTAGAAGATAATATTTGTATTCAAACTCGCAGTTTATGTTTTGTCGTATTGTACACGACAGTTGTATTAGTAAGTTGTATTTGTATTCTGTACTTTGTATCTGACGACCCAAGATGGGTGATGTATACCTAATTTTGGGGGCGTGACAACTTTTATATCAAGCCATAAAGTCATTCGTTTATTGAAAAATGGATGTCAAGTTTTCTTAGCCAATGTCATGGACTTGAACAAAAATACGTCAGATTTGAAAGATATTTCTGTTGTTTGTAAATTTCCTGATGTATTTCCTGAAGAATTTCTTAGCTTACTCTCAAAGTGTGATATTGAATTTTGTATCGACTTTGAACCCGGTACAAAACCCATTTCTAAAATTTCATATCGAATGGCTCCTATTGAACTTCGGGAGTTAAAAATTCAACTATAGAATTTGGTACCCGAGCCTCTATCTGGTGACTTCCTTTGTGGAATGCACCAAAGCCAGACTCTCCATAGGGGACGCCATATTTGTGTGGTAGTAAACTGATAGGTACCATTGTGACGTGCTATCCAAGGTTGGGATATGAGTCACAGTTGAGAGCAGCCTAAGTTAGTAATCGAAATACGTAGCTTTCTAGGCTTAGCTGGTTATTATCAGAGATTCGTGGAAAGTTTTTCTCGAATCGCTACTCCATTAACTCAGCTGTGTCGTAGAGATACAAAATTTGAATGGAGCAAGGAATGTGGGAAGAGCTTCGAAGAACTCAAAAGGAGACTCATTTTGGCACCTGTTCTGACCATACCATCTTGAAAAAACGAACGTGGTAGCTGACGTTTTAAGTAAAAAAATCGTATGTGGTTACGAGTGCGATGTTTTTAACAAAAAGACCCATTTCGTATGACTTACAAATGATAGAGATAGAGTTAAAGACTCTAGGGACCTACGAGTAGAATCGACTTTAATCGATAAAGTTAAAACCGCTCAAGCTACACACCGGAGCTGATGAATATGAAGAAGGAGGTGCAAGAAGTTGTTATTTCAAAAGTGAGAATCGGCGATGTGAGGAAAGCTCAAACCTTCGATTTATTAGTCCATTTAAAATCCTCGATCGAATAGGAACTGTGGCCTATAGACTCGTTTTACCGCCAAGTATGTCGCGTGTTCATAACGTTTTTCACGTATCGAAGTTACGAAATTATGTGGACGACCCGAACCACGTTATTGAGTTAGAACCAGACAAAATAGCCGAAGATTTAACGTACGAGGAGGTACCTGTCAAGATCTTGGATAGGAAGGAGCATGTCCTACGCACAAAGGTCATACCGCAAGTTAAGGTTTTGTGGAGGAACCATGCTATTGAGGAAATGACTTGACAGTTGAAAATAGAAATAAAAGCGAGGTATCCTCATCTTTTCGAAATACCAGGTACGTACGTCAATTTCGAGGACGAAATTTTATAAGGAGGGGAGGTTGTAAGACCCCAAATTATTAATAAATAAAATTTAATTCCTCTATTTATTATTTTGAAATAGTAAGAGTTGATTTGATTAATGTGATAAGTTATGGGTAAAATGCGCAAATATTTTAAATAAGCAAGTGGTTATAAAATATTCATTGTTGTCGGAGAATATTTGTTTGGTCGTGGAATATTCTTGCTGTCGGGGAATATTCGTACGACGGCACAGCCTTTTTTATGGTCCCCATAACGGAAAGCGATTGGATGAAAAAAACGACAAGTATAAGTTGTTTATAAATAACGACATAGTTGTTACCGTTAATACTGTTGGAATACCCGGTGGTTAAAACACAGTAATACGCGTTGTTGCACAGTAGCACACGATATTGCACTAATTATTGATTCTTACGTAAGAATGCACTACTCAATAATTGTTACAGTAATTACTGTTCAGTATTTTATTTTATTGATTCAATAATTGTTGCGTTGATATTTTATATTACTGTTGTTTCAATAATTGTTACTACATAGTATTTTTCATTATTAGAGTAATAATTTATATTATCTGAATAATATTATTAGATAACATTATTGATAATGTCTAGAAAATTCTGTCAAATGAGAGGTTTGGTCACCTAATTGCGCGCCAGTAAGGAGAAATCCTTATTGAAAAGTCCCCTCTTTCCTGGGAACGGCCTGGTTGTCAGTATTGTGATTCTGTAATATTATTTGTGAATAATTAATTTTTGATTTATATGATGAGAAAAATATTGGTTTTATGTGGATATAGATGGAGAAAATTTTTAATGTGACAATTGTTGAAAATTAATATTTTATCTTTTTCTGATAAAATAATTTATTTAAATATATTATTATATTTTAATAATATAATAATGGTGATATTTTTACAATGAATGTGGGATATATGAGTATATGAAGAGGAAGAGTATTTTTGTTGCAAAAATTATTTAAAACATGTTAAACATGTTGGTGGACCCATTTCTTGACTGAAATTTAATTATAGCCTGTAAAATCGTCCGTATGTGGATTTTGGTCAATTTCTGTTTAGAATTTGGAAAAACTTTCTTCTGCAAAGTTGTAGAGAATTGAATTTCCTATTAAAAATCGCGAGATTCGAATTTTCTGATAATAAGGCTATTTATTATGAATTATTGAAATTTCAAAATTCTGGAATAATTGGTTTTTGGAAGTTTTAATTATTTTAATTAAGAAAAACATTTTTTACATTTTATGGGCATCATTAACATGTGATAGGGGCTGAATTCAGTTGGCAAAGGAGTGCGTAGGAAATTTTGATATATATATTAATATTATATTAAATTTTCTGCTTTGGTGTTCTAAGCATTTTCCTATAAATAGGGTGCTTAGGTTAGAATTGAAAATCACACCAGAAACTAAAAATTTCTCTCTCTATAATATCGAGCGTATTTTGTGAGTATTCTAGTACTTTGAGTATTGTTATACGGTGCAAGTTCTTTCAGCACTATATCCAGTATTCCAGTCAGAAGTACTATTCTTTCTGAGGTAAGGGATGTTATTTTTTTCGTAAGTGATATTATTTCTTCAATATCATTATGCCGAAATATTGGTTGAAACTTTTTATCAAATTTTAAACTTTTTCATGTCGAGGTTACTATTCATGAGTTACTATTCACGAGTTACTATTTATGAGTTACTATTCACTAGTTACTATTTACGAAGCATGATGATTTTTTTTATGAAATTTCTATCTTTTAGTGTCGGAGTTACTATTCACGTATACGGCACTATTCACGTATACGACACTATTCATGAATACGACACTATTCACAGAAAAATTAAATTTTCTTTTCTGTGTCCAAGATTGTCTGTTATGATTCTTATCTTTGATTGGATCTATGTTTTGATCATTCTTGAATTTTACTCCACTCTGATTATTTATGAAGTATTTTTGAACTTGGATTGTGTAAAGTATGAATCCTTAATATTTGTTCTTTTGTTTTACTGGATTCGTTTTTCTTTAAAATATTTTTCATCATCCTCAGTCCTAAATGATGATATAACTGAATATCTTTGGCCTGTAGTGCAAAGATTAATGATTTTATGATGAATATCTTTGGCCCGTAGTGCAAGGATGAACATGTGTTGAGATGAACATGACCAACTGATGAATATCTTTGGCCTATAGTGCAAAGATGAATATTTGATTCAAGATGTTTATTGATTGATGTTACAGGGATAAAATATCGATGATGGACTTTTAAATTCATAGATTATAGTAGATTTCATTCTCTACTTAACTCTTCTAATGAATTATTATTTCCGCTGCAGTTGTTGATCTAAAACTTGTTGTCTATTGTATTCTATCAGATTTTTCCCTGTTGAGGACTAACGATAATTTGTTCTATATTATCTTAGTCATAATATTGTTTACTGGGCTAGTTGAGCTCACCCTTTTCCTTTTTGTTCCATTTTTCTTCTCTGGAGTCGGGGCGTGGAATGATGGTTCAAGATAGTTATTTTAGTAGTCCTCACTATTTTATAAAATAGTGTATCAATAATTATAATGAAGACTTATTTGAGTATGAATACTGTCTATATGATAATATTTGTATTTAAACTCACAGTATATGTGTTGTCGTATTTTGCACGACAATTGTAATAATAAAGTTGTAGTTATTTTATGTACCATTTATTTGGCGACTTAGAATGGGTTGGGTGGAATGAACCTATTTTGGGGGTGTCACATCAGTTTACTTTGGAGATTATTTACCACAACTGTATGATGAATTATCATTGCAGAACTTTGGAGCCAGAATCCGCTATGGCGTTCTACATTCCATTCTATGTTGGACTCGCGGTGGGCAAGTATTTATGGACGTCGAATTACACATTCAGGGACCGTGATCGCCATTGCGAGATGATTCTGAAGAAGGCAACCTATGAAGAAGGAGATTTGCGACGGAGTAGTGGCGGGGTAGTGGAGGAGATGGCTACTGTGAGAGAGATGAAGATTTGAATTTATTTTTGTTGTTAGATCCAAGATATTTAAATTTGAATTATTAATTATGACAGTTATTTCTCATTGATTTTAGGTTTCCTTATTAATGTGAATTGTATTATTTTTGTAATTATTTTTTGGATGTATTATTTTTGTAATTACTTTTTAATTGTTGTATATTAGTGTTAAGGACCCAAAAAAAATCAGAAACTGAAAAAATTGTAGAAAAAACGTAACCAATGAAAAATTCAATATAAACTGAAAAAATATTATTAGCGAAAAATCGCACCAAATTAACCAATCATCACAAATATATATGTGTATATATATATACACGCACATAGACACACACCAACATAATTAATTATATGTATGTTAAAACTCTACAATATGATTACTAACTTAATAATAGAAAGTGCATTCATGAATGAATTAATTGTCTACATGTTGTAAGTTTTTTAGCAGTCTTCTATTTGTTCATATCATTCATGTATAAAAAACTTGCGGGAAGTTTTCATAACTTTTTCGTTTATAGTATAATGTTGTTTTTAAGTTCTAATAATTTCATAGACTAATTCGTAGCAAAATTAATAGTGGGTAATAGTTGTGGTTTGAATTTTAAACTCCTTTCAATATTAACTTGCTTACTTATTTTTTTTATTGTTTAAATAACATATTAATCGAAAAAATAACCGTAATCGAAAAATATTAATCGAAACCGTTAGTAACTGAATGATTTGATTAACCGTTACAGTTACTTCTATAATATTAACCGCATCATACGGTTTGATTACGATTACACTTTATAACTACATCATGCACACCCTTAATGAGAATATAAGAATCTAGTCCCAAAACACTATTAGCCCAAAGTAGAGGACCCAACGTCCAATAGATAACGTTAGAAAGGTTTAAGGCCCATGGCTCATAGAAGTATAACGATCTAGGAGTAGAACCTTGACGGCCCATGATTGGAGCCCAATCACTTCTAGGTATTTCTAGTGCCGAAATGACAGTTTGGGGCCATTGACTTAGGGTGGCTGAAGGGATTGCAACATCCTTTCCTATGTGAAGTGGTTCCACATTTACTATAATTGGTGATGGGACATATCCCACTACCAAGCACGACCTACAAATAGGAAATGGAAGTCGTATGCAATGTTAGACACTTTATTTTACACATGCATACACTGTTAATATGGTTGAAATTCTATCTTTTATTTTGGTTGTGACGCCCCCAAAATAGGTTCATTCCACCCAACCCATTCTGGGTCGCCAAATATATGGTACAGAAAACAACTACAACTTTATTATTACAATTGTCGTGCAAAATACGACAACACATATACTATGAGTTTAAATACAAATATTGTCATCTAGACAGCATTCATACTTAAATAAGTCCTCATTACAATTATTGATACACTATTTTATAAAATAGTGAGGACTACTAAAATAACTATCTTGAACCATCATTCCACACTCCGACTAGTTCCCGCTATATTCTCGCCTCCTGAGAAGAAAAATAGAACAAAAAAAAAGGGTGAGCTCAACTAGTCCAGTAAAGAATATTATGACTAAGATAATATACAACAAATTATCCTTAGTCTTCAACAGGGAAAAAATCTTATAGAATACAATAGACAACAAGTTTTAGATCAACAACTGCAGCGGAAACAACAATTCATTAGAAGAGTTAAGTAGAGAATGAAATCTACTATCATCTATGAATTTAAAAGTCCATCATCGATATTTTATCCCTGTAACATCAATCAATATACATCTTGAATCAAATAGTCATCTTTGCACTACAGACCAAAGATATTAATCAGTCGATCATGTTCATCTCAACACCTGTTCATCTTTGCACTACGGGCCAAAGATATTCATCATAAAATTATTCATCTTTGCACTACAGGCCAAAGATATTCAGTTATATCATCATTTAGGACTGAGGATGATGAAAAATATTTTAAAGAAAAAGAATCCAGTGAGACAAAAGATCAAATATTAAGGATTCGTACTTTAGACAATCCAAGTTCAAAAATACTCCATAATAAACTATTGTGGAGCAGAATTCAAAAATAAAGATCAAAACATAGATTCAATCAAAGATAGGAACCATAATAGACAATCTTGGACACAGAAAAGAAAATTTAATTTTTCTGTGAATAGTGTCGTATTCGTGAATAGTTCCGTATACGTGAATAGTAACTCCGACACTAAAAGGTAGAAATTTCACAAGAAAAATTATCATGCTTCGTGAATAGTACTCGTGAATAGTAACTCGTAAATAGTAACTCATAAATAGTAACCCCGACATGAAAAAGTTCCAAATTTGATAAAAAGTTCCAACTAATATTTCGGCATAATGATATTGAAGAAATAATATCACTACAAAGAAAATAACATCCCTTACATCAAAAAGACAGTACTTCTGACTGGAATACTGGATATAGTGCTGAAGGAAACTTGCACCGTATAGCAATACTCAAAGAATCAAAATACTCACAAGAATACACTCGATAATATAGAGAGAGAAAGAGAGAAACTTCAGTTTTTGGTGTGATTTTTAATTCTAACCTAAGCACCCTATTTATAGGAAAATACTTAGAACACCAAAGCAGAAAATTTAATATAATAATATTATATATAAAACAAATTCCTATACCGACTTAGAAATCTGATTTCAGCCATCTAACACATGTTAAAGATGTCCACAAACATTTAAAAAACGTTTTTCTTTTAAAACATAAATAAAACTTCCAAAAATCAATTATTTCGGAACTACGGAACTTCAATAATTCATAATAAATAGCCCTTTTATCAGAAAATTCGAATCTCGCAACTTTTTATAGGAAATTCAATTCTCTACAACTTTACAGAAGAAAGTTCTTTCAAATTCCAAACAGAAATTGACCGAAATCCACAAACGAACGATTTTACAGGCTATAATCAAATTTCAGTCAAGAAATGGGTCCACCAACATGTTTAACATGTTTTAAACATTTATTATAACAAAAATACTCTTCCTCCTCATATACTCATATATACCACATTAATTATAAAATATCACAATTATTATATTATTAAAATATAATAATAAATTATTTTATCAGAAAAGATAAAATATCAATTTTCAATAATTATCACTTTAAAATTTTTTTCCATCTATATCCACATAAAATGAATATTTTCCTTATCATATAAATCAATAATTAATTATTCACAAATAATATTACAGAATCACAATAATGACAACCAGGCAGTTCCTAGGAAAGAGGGGGGGCTTTCCAATAAGGATTTCTCCTTACTGGCGCGCAATTAGGTGACCAAACATCTCCTTAGACAGAACTTTCTAGACATTGCCAATAATGTTATCTAATAATATTATTCAGATAATATGAATTATTGCTTCGATAATGGAAAATACTGTGTAGTGACAATTATTGAAACAACAGTAATATAAAATATCAACGCAACAATTATTGAATCAATAAAATAAAATACTGAACAATAATTACTCTAACAATTATTGAGTAGTGCCTTCTTACGTAAGAATCAATAATTGGTGTAATACCGTGTGCTACTGTGCAACAACGCGTATTACTGTGTTTTAACCACCGGGTATTCCAACAGTATTAACGGTAACAACTATGCCGTTATTTATAAACAACTTATACTTGTCGTTTTCTTCATCCAATCACTTTTCGTTATGGGGCCCACAAAAGACTTGCGCCGTCGTACGAATATTCTCCGACAGCAAGAATATTCCACGACCAAACGAATATTCCCTGACAACAATGAATATTTTATAACCACCTGTTTATTTTTAAAATATTCGCGCATTTTACCCATAACTAACCACATTAATCAATTCAACCCTTACTATTTTTAAAATAATAAATAGAGAAAATTAAATTTTATTTATTAATAATTTGGAGTCTTACATTGGTTACATAGATTGGAGGCGTTCCATGGTAGAATAACCTCCGGTCCACCGTGAGAGTATGATTTGCAAGGTCAGAGGACGAAGGACCATACCCGAAAGATAAAACATCATCAAAAAATTAAAGTACACTATGTAAATAGAATATACACGCTTAATAACTCGTGCAAACACAATGAAATTTAAAAATAATATATTGGATAAATTTTCAAAATATAACATATTTGAGCTACAATATTTATAATAATAATAATAATTTGCTTAATTTCAAATGATCTCATTACAATATGTCATTTTAATTATAATAAGAATAATAAAAAGGATACATTTTCGGTTTATGAATTTGAGAAGTCATTGTAAGTTTATGAATTTGAGGAGTCATTGTAAATGAATATATGACACCAAAAAATAGGAAAACCAAAAAAACTATTGAGCTAGTCACCAAAAAAAACTTTCTTAAAACTACTAAGTTGGCTTGGGACCAACGAAAAATACTCGGTACTTCTTGTTATATTTTGGTATTAATATATACGGTCCACTTTTGTATTTGTTTGGCCGATTTTTGGTATGGATTTATTTTATGGAAGATCCTAGGGATCTCAATTTTTTTATCTTAGAAAGTATCTCAAATGATGTGTTATCATGACTTGAGTAATCACGATTTCAACATCTTTCTTCATGTTCATGTTCTCTTCTTTCATTGCTGCACTTTGGGAATGAAGGGTTTTGTAGCGCTCTGTTACTTCGGCTACCTTTTGCTTCTTGGCCTTCAGCTCGTCTTTAAGCTTCTGGCAATAGAATTAGGTGTCGGAATGTTGGCTCTGTTATTTCTTGTATCCGGCTAAGGTGACGTTCGATCTTAATTTGGTACGGTAAAGGTCTTTTTTGAGCAATCCGGCTTCGTCTAGTTCGAATTTCAGCTCTTGTATATCTACGTCTAGCTTCTTCTCTCTTGCGTTAACTTGGTTGAATTGCCGAATAACATGCCCGGTGACTGCATTGTCTTGGAGATGTAAAGGTTTGTTAGCTCGGTATAAGTTGTACAGAGATTCAATCAAGAAGAAGAAGGGTGTTTCTTACCCAGCCTTGGTGTATCATACCAACATAAAATAGTTCTTGGATACTAATGTTTCGGAACTGGGGCTCGTTGGCTGGGAGTATGAAGTTTTCAAACAGTTCGTGGGGATATTCTTCGAGGTCAGTTGGCCATAGGGTCATCCTCGATCGGACCTCTTGAACTTTGCTGGTAGAGGGTCCGACGTGTTGAGAGGTAGGGATTGGTGAAGGGAGTCGGGGTGGAGATTCGATGCATAACTTCTTGTGTAGTGGAAGGTCTTCGGGTGTTCTCGTGGGTTATTCTTGGTTAGTTATGTCTTCTATTTCTACTATTTTAATATTTGGGTTAGGGTCAATGATGGCTATTGGCGTTTGACTGGTAAGGATGGTGGTCATTTCAGTTGAAGATGTTCGAGTATGAGTTAGGCTGCTTCTGAAGTGATGGGTTTAGAAGTAATGATTTAGGATGTTTTGGCAGCTGGCTTGGTTCGTCCATGCTTAATTCTAAGTAGGGTTTTCTTTTGGTTAAGGGCATGTCAAGATGACTTATTTTTGTAAAGGAGGGAGTGGGGATCATAGTTGTTTGAGGAATGTTTGTAGGTGGGTTGACTTGGGTAGTGATATTGGGTGACCTGTCGCTTACGACTATGAGAGGAGTGGTTTCGATGACTGGGGGATCAGCATAAGTTTGTTCAACGTCCTCCGAGATGTCATCTTCGGGGTCGTCTCTTTCAGGAAGTGTGGATTTGATAAGGGACACTGCAAGGGAAGAAATGGTTAATATTCGGTTTAAAGGATATAAACAAGAGTAAGGAAGGGGATCGAGACTTACATTTGTGCTCATATAGCCAAGATTTTTTTTTTTCAGAAGCTTGAAGGGGAGTTCTTTCAGGGGAAGTCTTTCGATTAACATTACTATTTTGACTATTCTGTCTTGGGGAATTTCCCCAATAGCTACGCTTGGTTTGCTGAAACGGACCTGTTAGTTCCCAGTAAGCACACAATAGATCTAGATGGGGGGTTGAATAGATCCTTTTTATTTTCAAATACTTTTCTCGTTTATTTTGTATTGCTAATGAATTAGCATATGACAAATATAAGAATCTTTTCAGGCGCAGCGGAATAAGTAAAAGATCTCCTTCATTGATATATTCATAATCATACATACATTGTTCTTAGAGTTAGTTCAGTGGTAAGCAGTTAATACATACATAGCAGTTATAGTAGTTAAGTGCATAATGTACATGACATAAAGTAAATGACACAAGAGATTTTAAGTGGTTCAGATACTCAAGCTCCTAATTCACTCTTCTGCTTTCAACTAGCAGGATTTCCACTAAGGAAGGACAGCACCCTGAATCACTAAGATTCCTTCAAGGCCAGCAGCCTTGGAACTTCAGTTCAGTAAGAATTCTTCAAGGCCAGCAGTCTTGGAACTTCTTTAGTTCCCTAGAAACTCTTCAAGCCCAGTAGTCTTGGAACTTTATTTAGTCCCTCTAGACAAGGACCCCTCAGGCCCTGACTTCTTGTTGGTGTTGTTGTTGTTGTTGGAGCTGAGCTGCTAAGTTGTCTTTAAGCTTGAATATCTTTTATACTTAGCAGTTTGGTGTGATCCTCTTTGCATTCTGCTTCGAGTCTGGACCATATCTTCTTTGGTGCAGCTGATCTTCATTCTGTTTTGTTCATCTTCATATGATGTCAGCTGAGCACCATCACCATTTGGGTTTACCAAGTGTTTGAGCTTTTGGTAAAATTCGTCTGGCACTTAGCATTCCCTAAATCCTTCTTGATTGGTTGGCAGACATGGTTCTGCACTTGTTCTGATTCAGCTTTTGGTTCATGGTGATTCGTAAAGTGGCTCTCTGGATCTTCTTTGTGCTTTGCCACTCTTCTGGATGCTATCTTCTTGTCCTTCTTGGCTTTCAGCTTAGCTGCCATCTTCAGTGGCATTCTCATCTTTGTTGAGTGAAGCTTTAGCCTGTTTGAGTCCTTCAAATTTGCTTTACTTCCACCTTCGTAGTCTCACTATCACTGAGACTTATTCTGTTAAGCTCTGGTGGAACTCGTAGAGTTAACAGTGTAGCATTCCAACAACTCAACTATTCTGTAACTTTACAATCATCAGCAACTTTTGATCTTTGAAGCTCTGGTTTATATATACTCCTTCCCAATCTTCCCGTTGGTATATAGCCGTTGAAAGCTATTTGAATTGCTTCGCAGATCTCGAGTTTTTTAGTATAGACTGCAGATGTGACATGACATCCCCTTTATGACTTTTTTGACACTGTAGTCTACTGTTTCACCTACCCCGTCAAAGATGTCACCTTGATGTCTTGGACAGGTAGTCGACTTTATTTCCTCCTTCTGATTTCTCGATCAGAGGTTGTCCTTTTGCATCGATGCTCTCAATAAGCTCTGTTCGAATATCGATCTTCAGATTGAACCGTTGCCAATGCTTCAACATTCAAATGACCAAACTCTACGATTCTGATGCACATCTTCTTAGACCTGAACGTAATGTCTTATTGAATGTTTCTCATTGACAGGTAGAGATAACACTACTATCTTGAAGAGTGTTTGTTGAATCTTCAACGTAGAACACCTCTTCCTTCTCTTGTGCTGTGCTTCAATACTTCTGTTTGCCTCGACTGCTCTCAGATACTGATGGCTTGACTCCTTGTTCTGGCCCCTTCTAAATAGCAAGACACTTCAGATGTGTGGCATGTCCAGCTCGCTTTCTCCTTGTGATCTCCCGTTCACTTATCCTCAATGGACTGACCCAATGCTTAATCACTTTAGCCTTGTTCTTCATAGGCTGACCTGTATTTTTGTGTACGCTTCATTTGTTCCTTCTTTGTTTGGTAAACACTATGATCCTGATTGCTTCCAAGATCGTTGTCTACTGTTTTCTTAACAGCAACTGCACTAGCTGACTTTCCTTAGTCAGTTACTTTGATTGAAGTCTTCTTTTGATCAACTTGTGGAAGACTTCAACTTTAATGGCTTCACAACTCAATCTGTATGCTGATTAGATTGGTGCTTAGATCTTCTGTTAGCTTGCATGCCATTTGTTGAGTGCTCTCTGGTTTCCTTCAGGTTGGATGTAACTTTGTAGCTTAGACCAGAGACTTCATACTTTGGATATTTTGGGAGTGCTCATTTGTTGAGAATCGTGTTTGCTCTACGATTCTGCCTTAGTGTTGTGAGCACATCTGTTGAGGCCTTAGTTTTACACTCTACGATTCAGCTTTGGCTGTGCAGACATTACGACCCCGAGATTAGATCTTGACACTCTAAGACTTCTGTCTTTATGCTTGTTGTCTTCATATGATCTTGCTCGACTACGATCTCTGCCTCTGATATGATCAGTAGATGCTACGACTCCGAGTGTAGTCTACGATTCTTGACTTAGCTTCTGCAGATGCTCTGTCGGCTCGTAGACAGACTGTTTCTAGGATTCTGAATGTGACGCCCCCAAAATTAGGTATACATCACCCATCTTGGGTCGTCAGATACATAGTACAGAATACAAATACAACTTACTAATACAACTGTCGTGTACAATACGACAAAACATAAACTGTGAGTTTGAATATAAATATTATCTTCTAGAGAGTATTCATACTCAAAAGGAGTCCTCGTTACATTTATTAACACACCATTACATAGAATAGTGAGGACTACTAACTAATACTATCATTCGGACCATCGCTCCGTTCCCCGACTTGTCCCAGCTACGTTCTCATATCTTGAAGAGAACAGTGAAAGAAAGGGTGAGCTCAACTAGCCCAGTAAGAAATATTATAACTAAGATAATGCAGAATAAATTATCATTAGCCTTCAACAATGTTAAACTGATAAAATATAATAGACATCAAGTTTAACTGTAGCGGAACAAGCAATCCATTAAAAGAGTCAAGTAGAAAATAAACTCTACTATCTTTTATGATTTAAAAGATTTTCCAACACTGTGATCGCTGAGACTCAGCTTAATAAAATAATCCACATCATCGAATCACCCCTGCACTACGGCCAAAGATATTCGTATATTCATTAATGGTCATGATCATGCCAACAACTGTCCATCAATGCATTACGGGCCAATGAGAACTTTTATCACATCATTTGTAACATTACGGTCATGATTATACCGAATAATCCCTGGTCATAATCATACCAAGTCCATCTATGCACTACAGGCCACAGATGACTTTCAACAGAATATAAACATGAGGATGATGACAATGATATAAGAATTCAATAAAACAAGTTCAAGAATTAATTTATCCAAGAATTAACAACGTCCAAATTGTCAACATGATACTGCTTTGTGGAGTAAAATTCAAGAATGATCAGGAGAATATTTTCATGAAAAGATACTGGATGAAACGCAATTATCAAGGATATTCCACAAATTTCATGGAGTATAGAAGTCAAAACTTAACCAACTGAGTATAATAAAGAATGGAATAAGAAAAGAAATCACCATGCATGCGATAGACCGCACAGACATGTTATTCTAACAGAATAATAAATAATGGAACTAGGTCCGGCGTAAACGCACAGACAGGATATTCCGACAGAATAATAAATAATGGAACCAGGTCCGGCGTAAAAGCACAAACAGGATATTCCGACAGAATAATAATAAAAACGGAACCAGGTCCGGTGTAAAATACACAGACAGGATGTTCCAACAGAATAATAATAAAAACGGAACCAGGTCCGCTGTAAAACACACAGACAAGATGTTCCAACAGAATAATAATAAAAACGGAACCAGGTCCGGTGTAAAACACACAGACAAGATGTTCCAACAGAATAATAATAAAAACGGAACCAGGTTCGCTGTAAAATACACAGACAGGATGTTCCAACAGAATAATAATAAAAACGGAACCAGGTCCGGTGTAAAACACACAGACAGGATGTTCCAACAGAATAATAGGAGAATGTCACCAAGTATAGGGTAGACCGCGTATACAGGTTATTCCAACAGAATAATAAGAAATAGAATAACAACAGTTCTCTTCATGAATAAGAAAGAATAACACCCCTTACCGTTTTAAAGAAGAGCTGAAATAAGGAAGTAGTTAAGTAGCAGAATACTCTTCTTCTCTCTCTCTATAGTTTCTCTCTCTAGAGTTCAGTGAATTCGTAAGAAATAATGAAGGAATGAGCTGCTATTTATAGAAAAATAGAATGCATAGTAACTAATCCATGAACTGTCCAGATTGATTACTTTAATCTGACGGTCCATATTTAAAGAAAAATCTTTTAAATAAAATATAATATATTCTATTTATAGAATAACTTTAATAAAGTATTCTGTTTTATTACGTTAATAATACGAATAAAACAAAACGTCATTATCGCTAAATAATTCATATTATTAACTGACAATAATTGAATCAAACTGAGTGACTTCTCACATAAGCATTAATAATCAATACCGTGTGCTACTATGCAACCACACGTATTACTGTACTTTTACTACCGAGTAGTTCAACAGTAACAATGGTAAAACTTCTGCCGTTATTTTTAATAAACTATTTTTGTCGTTTTCTCAATCCGACAATAATTTCGTTGTGGGGTCCACCAATGATTGTGCCGTCGTACGAATATTTCCCGACAAAAAGAATATTCCCCGACCAAATGAATATTTTAAAATAACTTGCTTACTTTGCAAAATTTATAAATATTACTCACAACTATAACATTATATCAAATTAACTCCATAATATTTAAAAATGATATTTATAGAAAATTCATCTTTATTTATAAAAGTTGGGGTCTTACAACCTCCCCTTCTTATGAAATTTCGCCCTCGAAATTAGGGTACATACCTGGTATGTCGAAGAGGTAAAGATACCTTGATTTCATTTCAGATTCTAACTCCCAGGTCATTTCCTCAACATCGTGGTTTCTCCACAAAACTTTGACTTGAGGTATAACCTTGGAGCGTAGAATATGTTCCTTCTTATCCAAGATTTGAACAGGAACTTCTTCATACGTCAAATCCTCCGCTATTTCGTCCGGTTCTAACTCAATAATGTGGTTCGGGTCTTCCACATATTTGCGTAACATGGATATGTGAAAAACGTTATGAACACGAGACATACTTGGCGGTAAAGCGAGTCTATAAGCCACAGTTCCTACTCGATCGAGGATTAAAAATGGACCGATGAATCGAGGATTGAGCTTTCTTCTCTTTCCAAATCTCGTAACTCCTTTCCATGGAGCAACACGTAAGAACACATGATCTCCTACATCAAATTTCACGTCCTTTCGATGAAGATCATCATAACTCTTTTGTCGATCTTGTGAGGTTTTTATACGTTGTCGGATCGTTTGAATCTTTTCTGTAGTCATACGTACCAACTCCGGTCCCAACAACGTTGCTTCACCCACCTCATCCCAGCATACTGGAGAACGACATTTTCTTCCATACAATGCTTCGAATGGAGCCATGCCAATACTTGCTTGATAACTGTTGTAGGAAAACTCCACCAATGGCAAGAACTTGTCCCAACTTCCCTTGAAGTCAAAGACACAGAGTCTTACTAAATCTTCTAGAGTTTGAATAGTCCTCTCTGATTGTCCGTCCGTCTGAGGATGATATGCCGAACTAAATCGTAAATCTGTGCCCATAGCTTTTTGTAAACTAACCCAAAATCGTGAAGTGAATCTTGGGTCACGATCAGAAACTATGGATACTGGCATACCATGCAGTCTTACAATCTCGTTTATGTACATACGAGCAAGACGTTCAAGTGTATAAGTTTCTCGTATCGGTAAGAAATGAGCAGACTTGGTCAATCTATCAACAATGACCCAAATCGCATCTATACCTTGAGAAACCTTAGGAAGACCGGTAACGAAATCCATGGTAATGTGCTCCCACTTCCATTCTGGAATTTCAAGTGGTTGCAATGGACCTTTTGGTACTTGATGTTCCGCTTTGACTCGTTGACAAGTTAGACACCTTGAGATAAACAGCGCTATCTCTCTCTTCATATTGCTCCACCAAAATGTATGACGAAGATCATGATACATTTTGGTACTTCCAGGATGGATTGCAAACGGTGTGTTGTGCGCCTCTATCATGATTTCATACTTTAAATTAGGGTTATTAGGAACACAAAGTCTGGAGTTGACTCGAAGTATTCCTTCTTCATCGATTCTTGCTTCCGGCATAGCACCTTCTTGCACTTTCTTCCTCATACGCATCAGCTCCAGGTCTGTAGCTTGAGCAGCTTTAACCTTATCGATTAAAGTTGGTTCTACTCGTATATTCGCCATCATCACATGGGTCCCTAGAGTCTTTAACTCTATCTCCATCCTTTGCAAATCACACAAAATGGGCCTTTGTGTTGACAATATTGCACTCGTACTTGCATATGGTCTTCTACTCAATGCGTCAGCTACCACGTTCGCTTTTCCAGGATGGTATTGAATGGTATGATCATAATCTTTCAACAGTTCAAGCCAACGTCGTTGTCGCATGTTGAGTTCCTTTTGAGTGAAGAAATATTTAAGGCTTTTATGATCCGTAAAGATCTCCACCTTCTCCCCATACAAGTAATGCCTCCAAATTTTAAGTGCAAAGACAACAGCTGCCAACTCTAGATCATGAGTAGGATAATTCCTCTCATATTCCTTGAGTTGTCTTGATGCATAGGCTATGACTTTTCCATGTTGCATGAGAACGCATCCCAACCCTTTGCTCGAAGCATCACTGTAGATGACAAATCCCTCCGAGCCAGATGGTATTGTTATAACAGGTGCTGAAATGAGTCTCCTCTTGAGTTCTTGAAAACTCTGCTCACACTCTTCGCTCCAACCGAACTTTGTATCTTTCCGAGTCAGCTGAGTTAATGGAGTAGCGATTCGAGAAAATCCCTCCACGAATCTCCGATAATAACCAGCTAGACCGAGAAAGCTACGTACTTCGGTTACTGATTTAGGTTGCTCCCAGCTTTGAATTGCTTCAATCTTTGCCGGGTCAACAGATATTCCACGACTTGATACTACGTGCCCAAGGAATGCTACCTCTTCCAGCCAGAACTCGCATTTCTTCAACTTGGCATAAAGTTTGTATTCACGAAGCTTTTGGAGTACCAACCTCAAGTGTTGCTCATGATCTTCACGGCTTTTGGAATAAACAAGGATGTCATCGATAAAGACGACCACAAAGTGATCCAAATATTCCTTGAATACCCTGTTCATCATATCCATGAAGGCAGCAGGAGCATTAGTCAATCCAAAAGACATAACTAAGAATTCATAATGCCCATACCGAGTTCTGAAGGCAGTCTTTGGAATATCCTCAGTTCTAACCTTCAGCTGATGATATCCAGAACGAAGATCGATCTTTGAAAAGAATTGTGCTCCTTGCAACTGGTCAAACAGGTCATCAATACGTGGCAATGGGTACCTATTTTTGATGGTGACATGATTCAACTCCCGATAATCAATACAAAGTCGCATACTCCCATCTTTCTTCTTCACGAACAGAACAGAAGCACCCCAAGGAGAAGTACTAGGACGAATAAAACCAATGTCTAACAATTCCTGCAGTTGAGTCTTTAACTCCTGAAGTTCAATAGGAGCCATTCGATATGGGGCTTTGGAAATGGATTTTGTACTGGGTTCAAGGTCGATACAAAATTTAATTTCACGCTCTGGGGGTAGGCCAGGAAGTTCTTCGGGAAATACGTCAGGAAATTTATTAACAACAGAAATATCATTCAAAGCTGACGTATTTTTATTTAGATCTGTGACATGAGCTAAGAAAGCTTGACATCCGTTTTTCAATAAACGAATAGTTTTATGGCTTGAGATGACAACGATTGATTTTAATGGTTTGGTTGCTTGAATTCGCATAATAGGTCGATTAGGAATATGAAAGTTAACAACCTTACGAAAATAATCAATTTTTGCATGATGAGTAGTTAACCAATCAATCCCTAGAATCACGTCAAATGCAAGTATTTTTAATGAAATCAGATCGACAGGTAATGTGTGGGTACCAACTTGAACCAAACAAGACTTATAAACCGTGGATGTAATGAAGGTTTCTCCCAATGGAGTTTCAACTGCTAAGTCAAAGTCTAATTTCTCCGGAATCAAATTTAATCGATGAGCGCAAGTAGGAGAAATAAAAGAATGGGTAGAACCGGTATCAAATAAAGTATAGACTTCGTTAGAGTTTATGATAAGCTTACCCGTGATGACCTCATTTGGGTTCCTTGCTCTCTGAGAGTTCACAACAAACGCTCTCCCTTGCACAACCTGTTTTGACTTTTCTGGGACGGCCTTTGGTGCCTCCATCCTAGCTGAATTTGTCTTCGATAAACGACAAAATCGGGCTAAATGACCTTCTCTTCCACAATTATAACATGCTTTGGACGGCATCGCGCAGTTTAGACTGATGTGCCCCTCCCCTCCGCATTTGAAACATATGATATGTGGTCGTTCTCCTTCCTTAACGACAGGTGCTGGTGCTGACGTCTTTCCATCATTGTTGAATCTCTTCTTTTTGAAATGCCCATTCTAATTGTTTTGGCCCTGATTACCACCGAAGTGGTTACCATTTCTGGCCTGTTGATTCCCTCCACGCTTGTTGTCACCGGTTCGATGACCGCTCTCACTGGTATTATCATTTTGTCGGCTGCTCTCTTTTGGTTGCGTTGTCTCGTTATCGCGCTCCACCAACTGAGCCCTATTTACAACATCTGAATACAAACACAGTTTATGAGAAACAAGATGTTGACGTATCTCCGGCTTCAAACCTCTTAAAAATATCCGCGTCATTCTTTCTTCATTATCCACCAGGTGGGACGCAAACAGGGATAACTCCGTAAATTTTGCCTCGTACTGCGACACGGTCATATTATTCTGCTCCAATTTGATGAACTCCACCTCCTTCATGTGACGAATACTCTCGGGAAAGTATTTGTCGTTAAACAGCTCTTGGAACTTCTCCCAGGTCATCTTCAGTGCGGCAGGTTGAGTACGCTTTATCGATTCCCACCAGTAATTTGCCTCTCCTCGCAACATAAAGGCGACAAAGGGAACCTTTTGCTCCTCGGAGCAACTCAAGACATCAAATATCTTGGTGATCTGCTTTATCCATGTTTCAGCTACAAGTGGTTTGGGTTCTCCCTTAAACTCCGGTGGTCCCAGCTCCTTAAACTGTTTAGCGGTGACCGCCAGAGAGTTTCCAGTATTTCCACCTACGTTGTGGACAGGAGCCGCTTTCACCTGTTGTTGCATGAATTGCATAAAGCCTCTGAACATTTGATCATTCATCATTTGGTCAGTGTTGTTGTTTGCATGAGGATTGTCACCTTCCTGATGCACATTATCCTGATTATTGATATGTGGTGAATCAACAGTCGCCTGTGCTCCATTGCTATTCTCAACATTCTCAGATGCCATTTCCAGATACTGCCACAAAATAAAAATTAATTGATATGTCATATTTTATCCTTATATTATGACCGACCAAGTAAATACCATGCAAATAAACTTAGGTAGGTCATACTAGCGAAGGAATTCCCCGTCTCTCCCCTCCTAGTTCTATTCTCACATCTTAGCCAGGGATCATATCCCTAAGCTCTGATACCAACTGTGACGCCCCCAAAATTAGGTATACATCACCCATCTTGGGTCGTCAGATACATAGTACAGAATACAAATACAACTTACTAATACAACTGTCGTGTACAATACGACAAAACATAAACTGTGAGTTTGAATATAAATATTATCTTCTAGAGAGTATTCATACTCAAAAGGAGTCCTCGTTACATTTATTAACACACCATTACATAGAATAGTGAGGACTACTAACTAATACTATCATTCGGACCATCGCTCCGTTCCCCGACTTGTCCCAGCTACGTTCTCATATCTTGAAGAGAACAGTGAAAGAAAGGGTGAGCTCAACTAGCCCAGTAAGAAATATTATAACTAAGATAATGCAGAATAAATTATCATTAGCCTTCAACAATGTTAAACTGATAAAATATAATAGACATCAAGTTTAACTGTAGCGGAACAAGCAATCCATTAAAAGAGTCAAGTAGAAAATAAACTCTACTATCTTTTATGATTTAAAAGATTTTCCAACACTGTGATCGCTGAGACTCAGCTTAATAAAATAATCCACATCATCGAATCACCCCTGCACTACGGCCAAAGATATTCGTATATTCATTAATGGTCATGATCATGCCAACAACTGTCCATCAATGCACTACGGGCCAATGAGAACTTTTATCACATCATTTGTAACATTACGGTCATGATTATACCGAATAATCCCTGGTCATAATCATACCAAGTCCATCTATGCACTACAGGCCACAGATGACTTTCAACAGAATATAAACATGAGGATGATGACAATGATATAAGAATTCAATAAAACAAGTTCAAGAATTAATTTATCCAAGAATTAACAACGTCCAAATTGTCAACATGATACTGCTTTGTGGAGTAAAATTCAAGAATGATCAGGAGAATATTTTCATGAAAAGATACTGGATGAAACGCAATTATCAAGGATATTCCACAAATTTCATGGAGTATAGAAGTCAAAACTTAACCAACTGAGTATAATAAAGAATGGAATAAGAAAAGAAATCACCATGCATGCGATAGACCGCACAGACATGTTATTCTAACAGAATAATAAATAATGGAACTAGGTCCGGCGTAAACGCACAGACAGGATATTCCGACAGAATAATAAATAATGGAACCAGGTCCGGCGTAAAAGCACAAACAGGATATTCCGACAGAATAATAATAAAAACGGAACCAGGTCCGGTGTAAAATACACAGACAGGATGTTCCAACAGAATAATAATAAAAACGGAACCAGGTCCGCTGTAAAACACACAGACAAGATGTTCCAACAGAATAATAATAAAAACGGAACCAGGTCCGGTGTAAAACACACAGACAAGATGTTCCAACAGAATAATAATAAAAACGGAACCAGGTTCGCTGTAAAATACACAGACAGGATGTTCCAACAGAATAATAATAAAAACGGAACCAGGTCCGGTGTAAAACACACAGACAGGATGTTCCAACAGAATAATAGGAGAATGTCACCAAGTATAGGGTAGACCGCGTATACAGGTTATTCCAACAGAATAATAAGAAATAGAATAACAACAGTTCTCTTCATGAATAAGAAAGAATAACACCCCTTACCGTTTTAAAGAAGAGCTGAAATAAGGAAGTAGTTAAGTAGCAGAATACTCTTCTTCTCTCTCTCTATAGTTTCTCTCTCTAGAGTTCAGTGAATTCGTAAGAAATAATGAAGGAATGAGCTGCTATTTATAGAAAAATAGAATGCATAGTAACTAATCCATGAACGGTCCAGATTGATTACTTTAATCTGACGGTCCATATTTAAAGAAAAATCTTTTAAATAAAATATAATATATTCTATTTATAGAATAACTTTAATAAAATATTCTGTTTTATTACGTTAATAATACGAATAAAACAAAACGTCATTATCGCTAAATAATTCATATTATTAACTGACAATAATTGAATCAAGCTGAGTGACTTCTCACATAAGCATTAATAATCAATACCGTGTGCTACTATGCAACCACACGTATTACTGTACTTTTACTACCGAGTAGTTCAACAGTAACAGTGGTAAAACTTCCGCCGTTATTTTTAATAAATTATTTTTGTCGTTTTCTCAATCCGACAATAATTTCGTTGTGGGGTCCACCAATGATTGTGCCGTCGTACGAATATTCCCTGACAAAAAAAATATTCCCCGACCAAACGAATATTTTAAAACAACTTGCTTACTTTGCAAAATTTATAAATATTACCCACAACTATAACATTATATCAAATTAACTCCATAATATTCAAAAATGATATTTATAGAAAATTCATCTTTATTTATAAAAGTTGGGGTCTTACACTGAACATGACTTCCTCAGCAGACTACGGCTCCAAGAAAGTTCTACTTGATACACTACGATCCTTCCTTGTCTCTCCTGACAGTCGACGAACTCCGAGATCTACTATCTTGCAGACTATGATTCTGCCTTCATAGCTCTCGAGTTTTCCTTGACTCTCCTGACAGACTACGATTTCTGGTGCAGTGCTCGACGATCAGATAAGCCTATCTATTACATTATAAGATCAACCTAACAAGCTTGATCTTTCTATATTTATAGTCATTGTACATCATTTCTTTTTAAGGACTTTACAAAGCTGTTTTGCTTATGTAGGATCAACCTAACATATTTGATCAATTCATTCTAAGTCCTTGTACATATATTCCTATTATCTATCAAAGAACTTTATAGCTTTTCTTAATGCAAGCATACTTGTATATTCATTCATATATATCATAATCAAATCATATGTAAATAGGAATAACATTCATATGCTTAATCTTGACAATCTCCCCCTATTTAATTATGACAAAAATAATTAGTGCATATGCATTATATGAATGAATCTTATATACAGTGAGCATCTATATTTCTAAAATAGATAATCATGAATGTCATTGATACTTATATGAAAATTGCATAAACTATGACACTTTACATCCTGGATCTAGAACATACCTGACTAGTTAGAAATGTACCTTTTTGGCTCGATGTGTGTTTCTAGGATGTCTGTTGATCAGCTATTCATCTGTTCAATCTCTTTGCTCCTGCTCCCCCAGGGATGGTGACGTCATTTCTTTTCTCTATTCCCCCTCAGATTCATGCTCTTCTTCTTTTTATGGCTCCCCCTCAAACTCTGTGTTCATAGGATCATCATCCTTTGACTCCCCCTCAAATGATGATTCTGCTTCTGCTGCTGCTATCTTCTTCTTAGCCTTCTTGTCTTCTTTGCTTCTTTTATCCTTGCTCCTCCTTGAGTGCTTCTTCCTATGTCTCTTTTTCTTCCCCTTTTTTTCATTAATCACTTGTGAAAGCTGCTCCATGTTGGACATTAGTTGCTCCATCAGGTAAGATGAGTTACCAACCTCAATCTTAAGTTTTTGTTGGCTCAGCTCAATTTGTAGGGAGAGAGACTGATTCAGATTGTCAATCTTGTCAGAGAGGGATAGGATTTGCTCTTTATTTGCCTTTTGTGCTCATAGAGCTTCTGCCTTCTGATCATTTATAGCCTTCAAATAGATTTGATCTCTCTCTTTGATTTTGAGAGAGATTTCAGATAAAGTGGCTTGAAGTCTGTCTTGGGCTGCATTTTCTCTTGCTTCTGTCAACATCTTTGACCCTTCTGTAATGATTGATATCTTATCAGCCAATTCATAAGTATTCTTTACTAACTCCTGCTCCATACGAGTTTGGTCATTTAATTGGGCAGCTTCTTATTGAGCACTAGACTAGACTCCACGATTTCCATTTTTGAACAGATTTTTGAAAGCAGTGAGAATATGATAAATCGTTGAGTGCCAATCATTGGTGGAGGATGAAGGAATATCAGACAACTGTGCTTGGGCAGAGGGAAGCTTCTCAAACTGAACTTGATCATTTTCAATGGTATAGTGAAAAGACTCTACGATCATCTCCTTGGCCATGATTCTTCTGCCATCAGAACCCACTCTACTATCATAGGGAATATAATGGTTGCCAGCATGTCAGTAGACTTTGTAGTAAGGCTGGTCTTTGATCATCATGGTTGCAAATCTCTTCACCCTTGGAAAGTTCTGTGACACCAGCTCCAGGCTTGGAAACTGAGAGTTGCACCAGCTGAAGTAACTTCCATTCTTTTCAGTATATGCCTTTAACCAAGGCATCCAAGGGAAAAGCCATCTCATCAGAAGGTCATCAGGATTGTAGAGGATAGTAGTGCAGTCTAACTCCATGTTGTTCCAATTTTTAAACACTTCAAATGCAGTCATATTCACAACCTTGAGCTGTTCATTGTCATAGTTTACCCAACTTTCTGTTGGTACTTCTGGTGGTTCATCAGAAACTTCCACTACTATTCTTCTACTGATTTTTCCTGGAGAGAAGACAGGATAGTATTCTGGTTCCTCTGATTCCTGATTTGCAGAACCAGAATCTTTCTCCATTACTTCACCTTCAGAGCTTGAATCATGCTGACTTCTTTCATCAGATTCATTAGTGAATTCTTCTTGTTGATTTTCAGCACTA
Organism: Panax notoginseng; assembly: GCA_016801055.1. Classification (NCBI taxonomy): domain Eukaryota; kingdom Viridiplantae; phylum Streptophyta; class Magnoliopsida; order Apiales; family Araliaceae; genus Panax; species Panax notoginseng. Next base: position 82,278,546 of record CM029013.1, read on the forward strand.
GTAATTTCTTCAGCATCTTCTTCCTTGGATTTAGATTCATCATCACTCACTTCAATGATTACAGTAGAGTTTTCACCTTGCTTCTTTGGGACAGATTTAGCAAGTAGTTGATTGTTCTTTCTTCTCCTTGGAGGTTCATCTATAGGAGAGTCAAACTTTTCTTCTTCTTTAGATTCTGAAGCCTTTGAATCATCAGACAAGCTTTCTTGATATTTATCAACACTAGGGGCATGTCCTTCTTCTCCGGACTCAACATCTTTGGAAACATCATCTGAACTTGTTGGGACATTTACAGTAGGAGATGCAGTTGTGTCAACTTGCATCCTTTCTTCATCATCAGAGTGGATGCTCTGAGAGTTACCCATATAGCTAGCATATTCTTCTTCATCGTTAGATTTTGTAATTTCTTTCATGGATCCAACTTCACCTTCATTGCTGGATTTGTTCTTCGAGAGTTCAATCTTAAGACTTTCAGCTCCCTTCTCATCTTCTGACTCTACGCTCTCATCCTTGGAAGATAGACTTTCTTGGGGAACTGAGGTTGACTTCTTTATCACCTTTGCTCTATTTTTGGATGGCCCTTGGAGTAATTTGTCACTTCTTCTCTTCGGAGTTTCTGCAGTTGAGACCTTTTCTTTTCCTGCTTCCTTGTTGTCAATGGAGAGATTTCTTGGTGGAACCTCTATTTTCTTCACACCCTTGGACTTCTTCTTTGCTGGTGTGGCTGCTACTGATACAGAGTCATCAGATTGAGAGCTTTCTACCTCCTTCGCTTTTCTCTTCTTTGCAGAGACCTTGCTGCTGCTCCCAGTTGTTATTAAACTCCTGTTTTCCTTGGAATTTTTCTTCCAGTTTACAAACAGCTGTGGAGACCTCACTTTGTGAACGTTCAGTGATTCTCCCTCATCATCCTTTATCTTGCTTCCCAATTTCTTCTTCAGCACAATGATCAACAGTTTTCTATGAAAAACCTTTGTAAAGGGTTTGTCTGTAGACTTCTTCATTTCAGCCTTTTCCAGCCATTTGGAGATTTGATCGAGCAAGACAACTCCAAAGTTTATTCACTTCTTCAGAACTATTACAGGCATAATCTTTAGTTATTGATCAATCATAGTGTCATGAGCAATATCCTTGCATAGTATACATTTGCCCACTATCTCAGCAAGGAACTCGAATTCTTCAGGAAACTCCTTTTTCTTCATTTCCTTCAGGCTAAGGTTTCTCTTGTATACCATAATCTTCTTTGCTTGTTCAGTGTCAATCTCATCAAGGATTTTCAGTCCTAGGTCAGGAAGGCCTAAGCATTGATTGATGTCAGACGATTTCAGCTTTAGAATCTGACCTTCGACCTTGGTAGAAAGAGTTTTGAAATTTATGGATGTGTTTGAGTAAAACTCTTTAACTAGTTGATCATATATTCGAGTGTTCGCCTCAAGACATTCTGAGAATCTAGCCTTCTTCACCAATTCAAGAATATCTCTGGACTTCTTTTTGGATTTCTCAAACGTCTTGGTTTCGAGCTGAATGCTAGTGATTACTCGCCAATCTGCCATTTAAAGAGTTCGAAGAATATGGGTATTAAATTTAGGAAGTTTTATGAAAGATAGTTGAATGTGATTTGGGCAAGGCTCTGGAGGGTTAATTGATTTAGGCTGTGAATAGGATTCTAGGGTTTAAAAAAGAGAGGGAGAGAGGTTCGACAGCCTTTGATAACAGTTTGCAGATTTTGAATTTGTCTTTATGGCAGTTCCTTCTGACTCTGCATAAGCTGTGATGTGTCAACCAGCCATTGGTTGCACGATGCCCAGTAATAAACTGTAACTCCCCATAAACTTTTCAGTTTGATATTCCTTTTAAGAAAATAGACGTCAATGATGTGGATTGACCGTTGACCTTTTTGGTTCGTAGAGTAGCTTGGTGAGGTAGCTATGGACTCTACATTTATCTTTGTTGACTCAACGATCTTCTTCTGAGAGATGCTGTCGTGGATGGTTTGACATTAATCCTCATCTTGAAACTGCATAGCTCATCCACTGACATACTCTATGAAGGTTTGGGCACTCTTCTTCAGAGGTGAGTCTGCAGGACATCTTTCCAACGTATTCGAACTTATCTCCCCGTGATCTGAATAGTTGAGCATTTGTTTAGTTCTTCAGAGCTCCTCATGAGCTAGTGTACCCTCTAGGAAGTCTGCGATCGTCGAGTCTGCTTCTTCGATCATTGAGATTGCACTACGATCATTGAGTTCTCTTCAAACTTTGCTCTACAATCGTTAACTATCTTGGTCCTTGAGATGAACTTTGCTAAGCATTCCTTCTGGGTTAAGGTAGCTCAGGAAGGGCCAACCTCTTAGAGTGAACTAAGGGTCAGGTTTGTCCCTGAGGCGCTTTCTAGATGGAAAACTTTAGAAGTGATTTGTACTAATATCTCATTTGACCTTTTCTGCTGGGGAGTTCCTCAACCAACTTTAAACATTTGTGTTTGCTGTAATCGTGGTGTCTTCCTATTCTTACACTACGATCAGATGTTTAATTATAGGCGCTTCATGATTTTGAGTTGGGTGGTTGACAAGGTTATCAGTAGTACGTTATGAGACATTCCTACTGACTATGGATCTTTATTTGGTTCATCAGCCACAAAGTTTTGGGACTCTATAACTGGTACATTACTTCGTAGTGTATTTCTGATACCTTCAGTGCTGCTGCTTTGTTAGTAGGTCACTGCTCCCCCATGGTTGATACTGTCTTCTCAGAGAGATGTGAGTTCTTCTTCTTCATGTGTATTAAAAGGCAGTCTTACATATCTCATTCTGACCGAAATTATCACTATTAATTAAATCTCCTTATATCATGGACATCGATATCTTCAGGACTGATCATTCTACGATCATTTGACAGTACTACGAACGTAGTCTTCTTTGTTAGTGTGTACTTGTGGAGTTCTGCTACCGTAATGAGTTCCTCATGATTAATGCTCGATGATCCTATGATGTGAACTTCCTTGAGGATTCTTCTCATATGATATGCTTTGCATGATTGAGCATATAAGACCTTTTTCATCTTAAGTTGAATGGCCTGCTTTCATATAAAGATCAACAGCCATGTGAGCTCCATTCAAGTTAGCTTAGCAGATCTTCAAGGACAGGCTTTGACACATAGAAATTTTATCAGAAACATTTCTGAACAGTCTTAAGCCTTCTGCTGGTTGAATCTTCCTGACTGAAGTCTTCTGCTTCAACATTCCTTAGTGTGGTCAGATATACCAAGCACCTACAGGTTAGATAGATTTCTATTTGTGGTACCCACGGCTGAATGGGTCCTGCCAAGTTAGTTTTCAAAATCCATGTTCCTCATATATTTGAATAATCATCATATTGATCACCAGCAATCATATTCATGCATGTATCTAATTTAGATATGATATCTTAAGATGCATGATGATGAGTGTGTGTAAGGTTAGTCATTTAAATAAAATACTCTTTTCCTTTGATGGTTTCATCATTTGCTTGGTTATGTTCATAGAGTTTAAATGTTCACAGAGTGAGAATCAGCACTATCACTTATTTGTATCTGGTTGATTCATGGAGGTGATCAGTTTCTATGAATCTTCAAGATACTCTTATAGAACTGATCATACTCTATGTGTTATCAAAAACCTAGAACATAGGTTTGTACATATAAACAAACCCATCAGCAAAGATTATTCCACATAAGATTAATTTAAACCTTGATATGCTTATGACCTATTTCAGATTTCTTTCAAGATGTCATCTTCAACTTGAAACTTGGATGGAGAGAAAGTTTGTAAGCATTTGAGTTTCCAACCTCAGTGTACTTTCTCTCTTCACCTTTTTAGGTAGAGTATGATTTCTTGAAAGAATACTGTTATAGTGCATAAGGAGGTGCAACATGATGTACACATTTATATTAGTGAGGAACCTTACCTTTCTACTGTCAGTTTCTTAACAGTCATTTAACTTAGATATACTGAGGTTAGGCATTGATGTGCATAGTTTTTCATTTGCTCCTGACAGCTTGTTGCTACAATTTTCCTTCAATCAATCAGTCATGGTCTTGAAGATGTAAGCTAAGAGAATCTTAGCATCTTTAGTTCTTTGACATCCTTGAGTCCACAAGATTTACATCCAGCTGCTGGTTGACCAAATACATATTTGAGAGGTTCTTCTTTCTTCTTTGGATAAACATTTCTTAGCATGTATGGCCTTTTCATCTTTCAGGCTGGTGGATGTTTGACTCTTTGCTGTTGATGTCTCTTGAGCTTCCTAGCCTGGTCTTCAGACTACAAGATTGACTGCGGCTAAGAATTGGTCTTGTTGTAATGGCTTTTAAGAGCATGGACCAATCTGAGCAGCTTCAGGTGTATATACACATCTACCTGTACACAATATTTTCAACGTGTGAGCTCATCTGCATTTACAAGTGACTTACTACTAAACTAAGTTTAGAACAATGTTTGTACCTAGGATCAGACTCAAAGCGATTAGCTTTTGAATATAGCATGAGAACCTGCTTTGATACCAATTGTTAGTTCCCAGTAGGCACACAATAGATCTAGAAGAGGGGGTTGAATAAATCCTTTTTATTTTCAAATGCTTTTCTCGTTTATTTTGTATTGCTAATGAATTAGCATATGACAAACATAAGAATCTTTTCAGGCGCAGCGGAATAAGTAAAAGATCTCTTTCATTGATATATTCATAATCATACATACATTGTTCTTAGAGTTAGTTCAGTGGTAAGCAGTTAATACATACATAGCAGTTATATCAGTTAAGTGCATAATGTAAATGACATAAAGTAAATGACACAAGGGATTTTAAGTGGTTCAGAGACTCAAGCTCCTAATCCACTCTTCTGGTTTCAACTAGCAAGATTTCCACTAAGGAAGGGCAGCACCCTGAATCACTAAGATTCCTTCAAGGCCAGCAGCCTTGGAACTTCAGTTCACTAAGAACTTTTCAAGGCCAGCAGCCTTGGAACTTCTCTAGTTCCCTAGGAACTCTTCAAGCCCAGCAGGCTTGGGACTTCATTTAGTCCCTCTGGACAAGGACCCCTCAGGCCCTGGCTTCTTGTTGTTGTTGTTGGTGCTGAGCTGCTAAGGTTTCTTTAAGCTTGAACATCTTCTGTACTTAGCAGGCTGGTGTGGTCCTCTTTGCATTCTACTTCGACTCTAGACCACATCTTCTTTGGTGCAACTGATCTTCATTCTGTTTTGTTCATCTTTATATGATGTCAGCTGAGCACCATCACTATTTGGGTTTGCTAAGTGTTTGAGCTTTTGGTACACTTCGTCTGGCACTTAGCATTCCCTGAATCCTTCTTGACTGGTTGGCAGACATAGTTCTACACTTGTTCTAATTCAGCTTTTGGTTCATGGTGATTCATAGAGTGGCTCTCTAGATCTTCTTTGTGCTCTACCACTCTTCTGAATGCTATCTTCTTGTCCTTCTTGGCTCTCAGCTTAGTTGCCATCTTCAGTGCATTCTCATCTTTGTTGAGTGAAGCTTTAGTTTATTTGAGTCCTTTAAATCTGCTTCACTTCCACCTTCGTAGTCTCACTGTCACTGAGACTTGTTCTGTTAAGCTCTGGTGGAACTCGTAGAGTCAACAGTGTAGCATTCCAACAACTCAACTTTTCTGCAACTTTGCAATCATTAGCAACTTTTGATCTTTGAAGCTCTAGCTTATATATACTCCTTCCTATTCTTCCCGTTGGTATATAACCGTTGAAAGCTATTTGAATTGCTTCGCAGATCTCGAGTTATTTGGTGTAGACTGCAGATGTGACGTGACATCCCCTTTATGACTTTTCTGACACTGTAGTCTACTGTTTCACCTACCCCGTCAGAGATATCACCTTGTTGTCTTGGGCAGGTAGTCAACTTTATTTCCTCCTTCTGATTTCTCGATCAGAGGTTGTCCTTTTGCATCGATGCTCTCAATAAGCTCTGTTCGAATATCGATCTTCAGATTGAACCGTTGCCAATGCTTCAACATTCAGATGACCAAACTCTACGATTCTGATGCACATCTTCTTAGACCTGAACGTAATGTCTTGTTGAATGTTTCTCATTGACAGGTAGAGATAACACTACTATCTTGAAGAGTGTTTGTTGGATCTTCAACGTAGAACACCTCTTCCTTCTCTTGTGCTGTGCTTCAATACTTCTGTTTGCCTCGACTGCTCTCAGATACTGATGGCTTGACTCCTTGTTCTGGCCCCTTCTAAATAGCAAGACACTTCAGATGTGTGGCATGTCCAGCTCGCTTTCTCTTTGTGATCTCCCGTTCACTTATCCTCAATGGACTGACCCAATGCTTAATCACTTTAGCCTTGTTCTTCATAGGTTGACCAATATTTTTGTGTACACTCCATCAGTTCCTTCTTTATTTGGCAAACACTACGATCCTGATTGCTTCCAAGATCGTTGTCCACTGTTTTCTTGATAGCAACTGCATTAGCTGACTTTCCTTAGTTAGTTACTTTGATTGAAGTCTTATTTTGATCAACTTGTGGAAGACTTCAACTTGAATGGCTTCACAACTCAATCTGTATGCTGATTGGGTTGGTGCTTAGATCTCCTATTAGCTTGCATGCCATTCGTTGAGTGCTCTCTGGTTTCCTTTAGGTTGGATGTAACTTTGCAGCTTAGACCAGAGACTTCATACTTTGGATATTTTGGGAGTGCTCATTTATTGAGAATCATGTTTGCTCTACGATTCTGCCTTAGCGTTGTGAGCACATCTGTTGAGGCCTTAGTTCTGCACTCTACGATTTAGCTTTGGTTGTACAGACACTATGAACCCGAGATCAGATCTTGACACTCTACGATTTCTATCTTTATACTTGTTGTCTTCATCTGATCTTGCTCGACTACGATCTCTGCCTCTGATATGATCAGTAGACTCTACGACTCCGAGTGTAGTCTACGATTCTTGACTTGGCTTCGGCAGATGCTCGGTTGGCTCGTAGACAGGCTGTCTCTACGATTCTGAACATGACTTCCTCAGCAGACTACAACTCCGAGGAAGTTCTACTCGACACACTACGATCCTTCCTCGTCTCTCCTAGCAGTCGACGAACTCTGAGATCTACTATCTTGCAGACTACGATTCTACCTTGATAGCTCCCGAGTTTTCCTTGACTCTCCTGACAGACTACGATTTCTGGTGCAGTGCTCGACGATCAGACAAGCCTATCTATTACATTATAAGATCAACCTAACAAGCTTGATCTTTCTATATTTATAGTCCTTATACATCATTTCTTTTTAAGGACTTTACAAAGCTGTTTTGCTTATGTAGGATCAACCAAACATATTTGATCAATTCATTCTAAGTCCTTGTACATATGTTCCTATTATCTATCAAAGGACTTGACAACTTTTCTTAATGCAAGCATACTTGAATCTTCATTCATATATATCATAATCAAATTATATGTAAATAGGAATAACATTCACATGCTTAATCCTGACAGGACCTAGTTTGGAATTTGGTGGGTGTCGGGTCCTTTAACAAAGAACCAGTCTTTGTGTCATCCTTTGTTGCTCGAAGGTGCGCTCATCAGACTTCGTTTCTCTATGTGATAATGGGGTTTGGGTTGTTATTTGGTCAAGGATCGGAATCCTGATTCTCTGGATCGGTTGAGTTGGAACAATGAAAGGAAGAAGTCGATGGACAAGGGGATGCCAAGATCGTTGCATACGGCGATAAAGGCGACGATGTTGATATAGGAGTTTGGCACCAATTGGGTGAATCTAATGCCAATGAACCCTAGTAAGGACAAGATAAAGGTGTGACAAAGTAATATGACTCCTTTTTCAAGGACTGCAAGGGGTATTACGGTCCAACCGTTGGGGCGATGGTACATCTAGTCAGATTCTAAGGGGGCTTTTAGTTGGTAGGTGATAGGGATGTGGTAGCGGTCTCTGATTATGACTAGGTCGCCTTCAGAGATGTCGAATTTGGTGTTGGCGTAGGGGAATTTTGTTTCATCTGAATATTCCTTGATCATTTTTTGATATTTCGTTTCTGTTGGAGTTGGGGTTTGAGGGGCAAAGCTAGTAGTGGTGGTGGTTACGATGGTGGCTTCAGTGGTAGTTACTTGGAGGTTAATGGTTGTAGAGGTGGAGGCGGTGATTGGCAGAGCGGGGATGGAGGAGAGAGGGGTAATGTTCATTGGTTCTTCGATGGAAGGATTTCTTAATAACGCCATTGAAAGGTGTGTTGAGGGGATTTCTGGTTGCTGGCGAGGTTTTTTTTTTTTGCAAAGAAAGGGGCAAAAGGGATGCTAGTTCACTGAGAGTTGCAATTGGTGTAAAGAAGGTTGTCGAGTTTGGGGGCAATAGGTTTGAAATGGTTTGCCTTTTCAGATTAGCGAGCTTCCCGGAGGCGGCTATTAAATGACCTGCCATCATTGCGAACATGGGAGCTGATAATGGGTCCATACCTAATGAGGTGATTTTCCAAGGAGGATGTTGGGCTTTGCATTATTTATTGCCAATTATTGGGCTTTGTTTGAGATACTCTTCAATTAAATGTTTTATTTAACCAAAGATTGGGGGCAATATTGGGACATGGTTATTTGGGCCTGAATTATATGGTGGGCCAAGGTCCACGTGGAGTTATTTTAACCCATGTACGATTTTGTTTGTGCAGTGGAGAATTTTAAGGAATCAAAGATTTCTAATTATATTTTATTTCTAATCCCTAAGTATAATGTCAGGTTTTAAATCGACTTCCTTTCCTTAAGGTAATTATATTTGTTCCCATTAAGGTATCTTACCTAATGAGGATGTGACGCCCCCAAAATTAGATATACATCACCCATCTTGGGTCATCAGATACATAGTACAGAATACAAATACAACTGATTAATACATCTGTCGTGTACAATACGACAAAACATAAACTGTGAGTTTGAATACAAATATTATCTTCTAGAGAGTATTCATACTCAAAAGGAGTCCTCATTACATTTATTAACACACCATTACATAGAATAGTGAGGACTACTAACTAATACTATCATTCGGACCATCACTCCGTACCCCGACTTGTCCCAGCTACGTTCTCATTTCCTGAAGAGAACAGTGAAAGAAAGGGTGAGCTCAACTAGCCCAGTAAGAAATATTATGACTAAGATAATGCAGAATAAATTATCATTAGCCTTCAACAATGTTAAACTGATAAAATATAATAGACATCAAGTTTAACTGTAGCGGAACAAGCAATCCATTAAAAGAGTCAAGTAGAAAATAAACTCTACTATCTTTTATGATTTAAAAGGTTTTTCAACACTGCGATCGCTGAGACTCAGCTTAATAAAATAATCCACATCATCGAATCACCCCTGCACTACGGCCAAGGATATTCGTGTATTCATTAATGGTCATGATCATGCCAACAACTGTCCATCAATGCACTACGGGCCAATGAGGACTTTTACCACATCATTTGTAACATTACGGTCATGATTATACCGAATAATCCCTGGTCATAATCATACCAAGTCCATCTATGCAATACAGGCCACAGATGACTTTCAACATTTTATAAACATGAGGATGATGACAATGATATAAGAATTCAATAAAACAAGTTCAAGAATTAATTTATCCAGGAATTAACAACGTCCAAATTGTCAACATGATACTGCATTGTGGAGTAAAATTCAAGAATGCTTAGAAGAATATTTTCTTGAAAAGATACTGGATGAACCGCAACTATCAAGGATATTCCACAAATTTCATGGAGTATAGAAATCAAAACTTAACCAACTGAGTACAATAAAGAATGGAATAACAAAAGAAATCACCATGCATGCGATAGACCGCACAGACAGGTTATTCCAATAGAATAATAAATAATGGAACCAGGTCCGGCGTAAACGCACAGACAGGATATTCCGACAGAATAATAAATAATGGAACCAGGTCCGGTGTAAAACACACAGACAGGATATTCCAACAGAATAATAATAAAACGGAACCAGGTCCGGTGTAAAACACACAGACAGGATGTTCCAACAGAATAATAAACGGAACCAGGTCCGGTGTAAAACACACAGACAGGATGTTCCAACAGAATAATAGAAGAATGTCACCAAGTATAGGGTAGACCGCGTATACTGGTTATTCCAACAGAATAATAACGAATGGAATAACAGAAGTTCTCTTCATGAATATAAAAGAAATAATATTCCCTACCGTTTTAAAGAAGAGCTGAAGTAAGGAAGTAGTTAAGTAGCAGAATACTCTTCTTCTCTCTCTCTATAGTTTCTCTCTATAGTTTCTCTCTCTAGAGTTCAGTGAATTCGTAAGAAAATAATGAAGGAATGAGCTTCTATTTATAGGAAAATGGAATGCATAGTAACTAATCCATGAACGGTCCAGATTGATTACTTTAATCTGACGGTCCATATTTAAAGAAAAATCTTTTAAATAAAATATAATATATTCTATTTATAGAATAACTTTAATAAAGTATTCTGTTTTATATAAAAAGATGTTTCTGTTTTATTACGTTAATAATACGAATAAAACAAAACGTCATTATCGCTAAATAATTCATATTATTAACTGACAATAATGGAATCAAACTGAGTGACTTCTCACATAAGCATTAATAATTAATACCGTGTGCTACTATGCAACCACACGTATTACTGTACTTTTACTACCGAGTAGTTCAACAGTATCAACGGTAAAACTTCCGCCGTTATTTTCATAAAGTATTTTTGTCGTTTTCTCAATCCGACAATAATTCCGTTGTGGGGTCCACCAATAATTGTACCGTCGTACGGATATTCCCCGACAAAAAGAATATTCTCCGACCAATCGAATATAATATGACAACTTGCATACTTTGCAAAATTTATAAATACTACCCATAACTATTATATCAAATCCACACAATAATATAAAAAAAATTATTTCGAGAAAAATTAAATATTTATTCATAAAATCTGGGGTTTCACAGAGGAGCTCCAATTCTATACGGGTAATAACTCTATGGAGGTGGTGAGATCATTATAAATATAAGGCTTTACTCTGATTCTAAAGTACACTCATAATTATTATTTTTCAACACTAGAGCTTTAAGCCTCCATTGTTAACCTTATTCAACATGTATTTATTCTCACACCGGAGCTGTCCCCCTGCGGTCCAAGCAGTCAAGCTTTTGGTATTTACCCGTTTCTATGCAGGATTGGACGCGCTTTGGTGATTGGAGCGCGTGAACGGATCTTGACGTTAACATTGAGGCTAGAAGGAGAGCTTTTCTAGTGCTGCTATATTTCAATCACAATAGTAGTTTTTTGGGTATCATCATAGTGAACAACAAGACAGCTTCTGTTATAAGGAAGTCAACAGCGGAAGGGGTTGCCCAGCCTAGAGGTTCGGTAAAGGACAGGTTGAGCCCGTCCAAAAACATCCAGGATAGGCTCGGGCCCAACAGTCCTCGGTAGGATAAGGAGGTAATGACAGGGCAGAGGGCCCTCGGTGAAGATTATTCTCAACTGCCATTCGAAATGTTGGTTATGGGGGTCGTGTCAAGGATGCACCATCCCGAACGCATCCCCATGACGGAGGCTATGATGAAAGGAAACATATTTTATCTAGAAAGGCTCAAGAGAGGGATGATGCCTTGAAGGCCTTGCTCTTGTAACGAAAGGAGATTGACCAAAATATGGTGTTATTGATCGGGGAAAATGAGGAAGGTGCCTCTAGCCATAGCCGATGGCGGGGGAGGTTGCCATAAGTTCAGTCCAGGATACACCATCCAGACTATTCTAAGCGGACTGAGAACAGGCTTCGGAGTCGCTCTCGAGATAGGAGTAGATCGGGAGAACGGTCACCCGAGAACCAGTCCAGGACACAACGTCCGGACGGCTCTCGGCACACAAGGAGCAGGCACCAAAGTCGCTCCCGGACAACAAGTTTTGAACGCATAGGTCAGTTAAATTGCAAGAGACGGGATCCATCTCCCGATAGAAGAAGGCGGAACTGAAGAGATCCTTCCCCCTGAAGAAGTGTGACCGAGGAGTTAGCAAAAAAGGTGGTCAAACTAGAGAAACGGTTGGCCGAGGGGAATCAAAATGTTACGACCCCGTTTAAATCTTCATCACCATTTTCCCCAGAGATTGTGAAAGAGAAGGAAGATCCGAGTAAGAAACCCCCTCATATGGAGAGTTATAATGGTTCGGGGGACCCTTATGAGCACAACCAGACTTATGGTAAGTAGATGGACTATTACGGCCACTCGAATGCTGCTAAATGTCAGATGTTCATGACTACTTTAAGGAAAGACGCTCGGCAATGGATGATGACATTAGCCCCAAACTCAATTTCTTCTTGGATAGGGCTCTGTGATAAATTCCATGCTCAGTTCAGTAGTAATAAAAGGAGAGAGAAGCCAACCGGTTCACTGTCCCAAATCAGGCAGTATTCAAATAAAAGCTTGGGTCAGTATGTCAAACGATTTCGGGAAGCCGTGGGTCGGGTCTCGGATTTGAACGACCTTCAGGAGGTGGGTCTCTTTCAGAATGGTTTGGATCTTGTTAAATCTAAGAAGTTGGTAAAGGAGATGATGTTCAACCATCTGAAGAGCTTGGTCGAAGCCTTCGACAAGGCCGGAGGATTTATTATAGTAGAGGAGGCGATGGACAACTTGAAGCAGAGCCCATCAGAAAAACCGAAAGATAAGGAAAATGATAAATGAAATAATAATAATGGTAAGTCGGATGGTTATCAGAAGAAGTATGGCAACAACAATGGCAGTTCGGGTGGAAGACGTTCGCCTTTTTTGAATCAGAGAGTTAACAAGTTCTACACAAAACTCAACATTGATCGGGCTACTTGTTGGTCGAAAAACTGATCACTAAACACGTACAAGTATACGCGGTCTAACAAGTAATACAGTGATAAGGAGAGTGTCGTACCCACGAGGAACTATGACTAATATTTACCAAGTACCGATTGTTTATCGCTAAAGTCTTATTCGAACAGCAGTAAATGAAAGGGTGATTTATCTAATTATACTACTTAACAAAGCAAGTAAATGGATAACAAATGGAAATCTAAGGAATTACAAGCTAAGGTCACAACTTCACCCCCACACAAGCATTCTGTCTAACATCTGGCGCGTTATGTTTCATTAAACTAGCTACCCTTTCTCTCTTTGGTCTTAATGGTCACAATAATTTGTCGACCGAGAATGCACAGGTGCCTATGCACCTTTGTCGAGGTATGCACAAACATATCCTCTCTAGATCCACCCTAAAGGGAACAGAACAGAAATGAACACCCAAGCTAGATGCAATCCTACATATGTCTATGCGAATTAATCATAACAAGGATTTAAGCATAAGTTCTCATTGAGGTCGCACGTGGCGCACAGAGATATGTCTATTCTACGCACAACTTGTGCAGTCTAAACCCACAATCACATGCCAATATATTTAGGTGTAAATCTACAATTCTTCTGTCGATATCATGCAGATTACCAAAATCATCACTAATGTCTTAGCGAGAATCATAAAGCACAAATATATTAGGCCAAATCATATGGTGCCAACCGAAGAGATAAAGACAGTCAATTCAAATAACAAAGGGATCCATTATAACCCTAGAGAAAATATTCAGTTCATAGCTATTAAACCAAATACAAGTAGCAAATAAGACAACATTTATAGATTACAATAATAGAGGAAATAAATAGATAGAAGAAACTCTGTCAAAGCCCCTTCAATCCCCACGCATTCCGCTCAAATCAAGCTTTCCAATCGTGTCACTCGTTGCTCTTGTGCTCTAAAGAAATACAGACTTCTCCCTAAATCTACCTAATCTATACGTACAGACATCAACTAAGGGAAAGAAAGAGAAATTACAAAGAAAAACTAAAAACTAAGCTAATCTATCCTATTCTAAGTTCTGTGTTATGAGAGATATATCTATGCAGTGGCTTCTCTCTGATATATATGTTTTCTTCCTTTGCTAGGGCAAAATCACTTGGTCTCTGCCTGGGCACCGGAGGTGGCGCTGCGGCGCGACCCATTAAGCTATGATTGGTGTTGCGGCGCCACGTGTGCTTAGAAAACACGGAGCCCACGCTACGACGCGAGTCTACATAGAGTCATTGGCGCTGCAGCGCCATGGTGATGTCATCTGGCCCATGAGGGTGGCGCTGCGGCGCGGCCAATAAGCTTGGCATTGGCGCCGCGGCGCGAGCATGAGAAATATGACCAATTTTCCCTTGATTGCTAGAAAACACCTGATAAGCCATGCATTGCATCGATTAAGCACAATAACACTATAATCATATAAAACTATATAAAGACTACGAATTCAGGCAATTATTTAAGTCATAAAGTATCTGATTCACGGGTATAAATCCCACTCATCAAATATCCCCAAACTTAAGTCTTTGCTTGTCCTCGAGCAAACTAACTAACACAACACTAATAATAAATAAAACACACGCGAAAGAAAAATAAAATAGTAAAGTAGTATCATGGCTTCAAAGCTCGATCATAGCCATTCCCAGAAAATAGGGCAAACACAGAGATGAATAAGGGTTCATTCAATTTCAAGCATAAGACTGTATTCGATCTATTCTATGTGTGTGTGTGGAGACCAACCGTTCTAACCAATCATAACTCAAACAAGCTCGCACTATCGATTGTTAATCATAATATGCACACTCCGCAACTTAAACATTCAACAAGCATTAAGAATAAGAAGCAAGTGCAGGAAAAGATCAAAAGACTCTAGCACAACGACAGCAAAATCTGACTCGGACATTACTTAATTACCTTAGGCTATTTAGAACTACCCATGAATGAGCTTTTGATCAGTGACTCCCAAGCCAGACGACTTTAGGGCACTAGGTGTAGAACACCCCTATGAATCTAATAACTCGAGCAGTAAAGGCCACGTAATCAACATAAGCCATTGAGATTTTACAACAAAAACGAAGATTACTAAGCGAGTGCATTTTATGCTCCATCTCGATATCGGTCCTGCGTTTATGGGCGAGTGCGTTTTACGCTCCATCTCGACCCACTGCAAAACTTTCGATATAAACTCTTCTTTTCTATTTTTATTCTGTTTTCATTCATTTTTTTATATGTCAACATGCTAGAATCCAAGATCCAAAACTGTATAAACGTCTAAGTCTTTTATTACCTTGTAAAAATGAAAGTTTATAAGAGTGAACAAATTCTCAAAGCAATACATGCGCCAACTAAATTTGAAAAATAACTAGTTAAAAATAGTTGGTCGGTGCGTGCTAAGAAGGACGGATCAATAACAGTCTAAACTTATTAATTGAACAACCCCTTGCTCATACATGCTTGACACGACTCTAAGAGATAGGCATAGATACTTGACGCTCGTCATCAACCACAATCAAAAAATAATAATAACTATAATACCCTTGGTAAATAGCAGCTCAAAATAGGGTAAAAAGGTCATTCAAAAGGCACAAGCATCTAATCTGCATAAGCCCCAAAAAGATAGCTATAAACCACAATCATGCCGATAGAAATCAAAGCATTAATAAAATGAAAACCAAAAATAGTTCATGGCATAATAATAATTAAAGCATAATCCTAAAAATCTCGCAGTTCAAAACGACTGCACCACAATACTTATAATAAAACAACCATAAAAAGTACTAAAGTATGCATCCTAACATGGCAGTAGAGAAATAAAACAGATAATAGCTAAAAATACCCCTAAACTTGAGGTGAGCAATGCCCTCATTGCTAAACATAAAGCAATGGTATACAAGAGGGCTTCCCTAAAGTGGCTCACTCAGCAGCAGTCTCGTCCTCGTCAGCCTCGGCGGGTGGTGATGGGGGAGGGTAGGGTGGGAAAACAGGCAGCTCTGGAAACTGGTATGGCGTGAACTAAGCATTCTCACCACAATAATCGGTGTAGATGCTCTGCATGGTGTTCACCAGCTCAGCCTGGTACTGCATCGCTATCTCTTGCCTCTGAGCCACTGCAGCTATATGCCTCCGCTGCCTCTGTGCTTCAGCATCCTGTTTCTGGTGTAGCAGGGTGAGGGATGTCATGATATCCGTTAATAGACCCTGTGCAGCTGGGCCGGCATCTGAAGTCTGTGCCTGTTCTGGCTCTACTGTAGGAGGTCCGTAGCCTTCACCTCTGCTATGCGACTCTGCCCCATCCCACACAATGAAACGGGAGATTGTTTGGTGGTCAATGACTGACATGGGTGGCAAAGTTATCTCTTCAGGCCCCCAATGGATACCTGCCCTTTTGCATAGCCTGGTGATCATGGATGGGTGAGGGAGTCCCGAAGCAACTGTGCTCTTGATCGCTTTTATGATGAACTCATGTATGAGCACCCCGATGTCCATTTTCACGCCCGTGATAATAGCAAATAAAAGGATCGCTCTATCCTTCGTCACGTCGCTCAGGTGACGGGTCAGAATCATATTCGCACAGATGAAGCTAAACCATGCCTTCCCATAGCGACTGAGCGCTGAAGACGGGAAGCTGGTATTTTCCCCCGTGTAGTCATTCATTTTCCATGAAATCCCGGGCTTGCAAAGCCTCCTGATAATATCCTCTAAGTCATAGCTGCGGAGTCCCAGCTCCGTATAATCCTTGCCCTCATAGTTGGGCATGGCAAACAGATCGTTAATAGCTAGGCTTCCAAAATCCACTGTCTTCCCCCTAACTTGGACAACTAAAGGACCCTCGGCATTTGCGTTGGCGTAGAACTCCCGCACCACAAATACAATAGTTGACTCGGGTGCCCTTGTGAAGTGGATCCACTGGCGTCCTAAGATCATAGTTACCAACTCGCCATCATTTTTGCTTGGCCTTAACCCCCGCTCGGGAATCAAATTTTGAGCGACAAAAGAACTCTTGTAGCATTTCCATGCCTCCTCATTGGTAAATTTGGCTCTGTCCCATGGCGTTGGTGCAGCGGATGAGGAACCGCCGATGCTAAGGCATTGTCGCTTTTGTGCCATTTCAGAAATCGCCACATTTAGTTTACACAAGCAGAAAACTGAAGCACACACTCCCCTAAACTTATGCAGATATTCCCCAAATAAAAGCCCAGTGAATCCAAACCAAAACAGCCCCAAATCAGTCAACTTTTTAGTTGAGGCAATTTATCGAACACCTAGAGTGCACTCCAAAAAACCAATATGGACAACCTTTGTTTGAAAGCGCTCTAGCCCTATTTCTGTCAATAAAAATCTCCCAAATCACAGAGAAAAATTTGCACAAACAATCCACAATTAAACCAAAAAGAATTCTGCTTGAAAGAAATCCAACCAAATTACCTTAAATTGCAAAATCTAAGTGAGAAACCCAAAGTGAGAAGTGTGGGCTCGAACTCTGACAGTAGATTTGATGGAATTTTCGATTTGTGATGTTGGATTGAGATGAGAAATCAAGGTCGGCTGCAATTTTGTGGGAGGGGCAAAGGATTTTTGGCTTTATGATGCCAAGTTTGCTCGAGAAAGATGAAAAGGCGTGGCCTAACTGCTGGCCAAAATCAACTTTTAAAAACAAAAATTCGCTGCCGGCGCCGCAGGGCGAAACTGCCTTTGTTCCTTGGCGCTGCAGCGCGAGTTAGCAGTAGCTGCTACCATTTGTTGGCGCTGCGACGCGAGATTCCCTATGTTGGTTGGCGCTGCGGCATGAAGGAGAGAGGATGTGCCAATAAGCATGGCGCTGCAGCGCGAATGTTGGAGCCGGGGCGCCAGTCCGGCGCTACGGCGCGGCTCGCAGTACATTAGTTGGCGCCGCGGCGCGAGTGACAATTTCTGTGTTTTCTCTATCTATTTTCTGCACTTGCCAGGACAAGTATAACAGAAAACACCTTGAAGCAAATATACATTATTATAAACAATATAGCAACTAACTACACACTGCTACCTACAAATAGCATATGATAGCTATGAAATCATGCTTAAAGAAAAACACAGAGTAAACTATATATAGGTAAACGAAAACAGATAAAATTTATACCGAGATGGGGGTGCCTCCCCACCAAGCGCTTATTTTAAAGTCATCGGTTTGACTATACCGACGCCGTTCAATCCGGCTCATAAGCGAAGATGACCTTTTCATGCCGCCGATTCGTCAGTTCCTTTGGATTTTTGGCAAACATGGATGATGGATCATCCTCGTTTTCTTCATCCTTCGGCACAAAGAATCTTTCACCACTGGAATTATCCACTAATTCCCCTTGTTCATTAAATTGAAAGCGTTCTTTGTGCTCTATTGGGCCCTCTCGGGTTTCAGTCGTGAGCATGGGTTCTGGTTGTTGATCAGTCTTGACAGTGTACCCACTGGTGATCCCCTCTTTTGCTAGCTCAGCCTCCGCAGGTTGGTCAAGTTGCACATTGACATTGCCCTCAACACTTTGGTGAGGCTCATCACCTTCTCCTCGAGTATCCACCGTGCACTGCTCCACTTCTTCATCGTCGAGATCAATTATAACCTGTAGATTGCATTGCGGTGGATTCGTGATGGCAATGATGAGTTGATTCTCAAGGCTTTGCAATTGTTGATTGAATTCACAATCAACGAATACGTGCAAGTATACACGGTCAACAAGTAATATAATGATAAATTAGAGTGTCGATTCCTCAGAGATTTCCAATTAATAAACTTCACCTACTAGTATTGTATCAATTCAATTTTATTTAAACAACTGAAAATTTTGATTCTCTAAAACTAAAAGAAAATTTTATTTTTATTAAAGCAAGAAATTATTCTAAAAGAAAATAAAGAACAAATTAATAATTATATGAATGCAAATAAATAATAATTAAGATTCCAATTTCCCCAATTATGATTATTAAATCAATTATCTAATTATCCCAATTATTACACCTACTGAATTGTTAACAGGAATTCTCAAATGCCAAAAGCCCTCTCTCGAGTGATCAATTGCCTTCTATTTAACCCAGATTAATTTTACTATATCTCTATGCAAAATAATTGAATTAAACTCGTTACACACCCAATTCCTTTTATGTTACATGCGGCAAATAGATATTCTCATTCTATTCACAAACCTAATTATTCACTGTGCAAATAACTAAGTCACATGTCACCCTGCCCAGTTCTAACCCTAGAATTCCTTTCCCAATTCCTTCTAGAGTAACAAGGTAATTATTGGCCAGATAATTAATCAATAAACACAAGGCAAGATGAACAATTCACTTCAACATAAATAATTGAAATAAATTAAATAATTAACTTATAACCATAATAAGTTCCATTGGAATCTTAATAAAAGGAATTAGTTTATGATGGAAATAAAAGCTATAAATAATTGATAAATCATCCTCATTAAGTTAACAATTAAAAGAATAAAGAAGAAGAAGAACTCCAAGTTTTCAGCCTTCAGATCTGCTCCTCTTCCTCCGTTAATCTCCCTGATGTTCCCCCTCTGTTAAAAAGACTCACTTTATATATATATATTTATCCACAACTCCTAATCCAAATAGACTCCTCATAAATTCCTCCAACAAGATCAAACTGATATTCAAAGTGTTGTCCACGCCTGCCTCACGTTCGCGCTCCGCGTCAGACCCATCCACAGTATAGCGCCCCGACGCTATTTTCTATGTATAACACAGCGCCCCGGCGCTATTTGTTAGAAAATTACGACTTTGCCATTTATTAGCTTAAATCCCCAATTTGTCTCCTCAGCTTCCGTATCTGCAATACAACACATAAACACAGTAAAAACATTCCTAAATGACTCAAAAATACAATAATTTAAACCCAAGTATATCCGATTCATGGGTATATTACCCAATCATCAGCAATGCGGCTTCTTGGCTTTCCATCCGAACCTCATTTCTCTCAATAAAGTTGGTGAGAAGCTCTTCAAGCCTGCTTCCTTCTTCTTGCACCGAGTACTCAGAAAAGCTCTCATTGAGTTGAGACGTCAATTCATATTGCGGCGGAGACTGATAGTCAAACAGAGAGGCATGATTCGGATAATGATATTGCTTTTGATTGTAGTCCCATGAGTTTGGATAACCCTGGCAGTTTGGATGGTAGGGAATCGGTTCAAAGTCAGCTTGATCCTGACAGTAGGCACTCTGAGTGGACTGACACTCAAGATTGTCAGAAAATCTCAAGGCATTAGCAATTTGAAGTTGTAATTTCTCGAGTCCTTCTTCCGAGCTTGGTTGCGTTGTCCCCTCATAAGGCCATTGATAACATTGATCGTCCATAATCCGTAGACTTAAAAACAAAAAGAAAGGAACATCAAACAAATAAAAGAAATAAATATATACAAGTTCAATGTAAGACTAAATTGATTTAAATCAATATTGGACAATATTAGAATAATAGTTCCCCGGCAACGGCGCCAAAAACTTGTTGGTCGGAAAACCGATCACTAAACACGCGCAAGTATACGCGGTCTAACAAGTAATACAGTGATAAGGAGAGTGTCGTACCCACGAGGAACTATGACTAATATTTACCAAGTACCGATTGTTTATCGCTAAAGTCTTATTCGAACAGCAGTAAATGGAAGGGTGATTTATCTAATTATACTACTTAACAAAGCAAGTAAATGGATAACGAATGGAAATCTAAGGAATTACAAGCTAAGGTCACAACTTCACCCCCACACAGGTATTCTGTCGAACACCTGGCGCATTATGTTTCATCAAACTAGCTACCCTTTCTATCTTTGGTTTTAATTGTCACGACAATTTGTCGACCGAGAACGCACAGGTACCTATGCACCTCTGTCGAGGTATGCACAAACATATCCTCTCTAGATCAACCCTAAAGGGAATAGAACAGAAAAGAACACCCAAGCTAGATGCAATCCTACATATGTCTATGCGAATTAATCATAACAAGGATTTAAGCATAAGTTCTCATTGAGGTCGCACGTGGAGCATAGAGATATATCTATTCTACGCATAACTTGTGGAGTCTAAACCCACAATCACATGCCAATATATTTAGGTGTAAATCTATAATTCTTCTGTGGATATCATGCAGATTACCAAAATCATCACTAATGTCTTAGCGAGAATCATAAACCACAAATATATTAGACCAAATCATATGGTGCCAACCAAAGAGATAAAGACAGTCAATTCAAATAACAAAGGGATCCATTATAACCCTAGAGCAAATATTCAGTTCATAGCTATTAAACCAAATACAAGTAGCAACTAAGATAACATTTATGGATTACAATAATAGAGGAAATAAATGGATAGAAAAAACTCTGTCAAAACCCCTTCAATCCCCACGCATTCCGCTCAAATCAAGCTTTCCAATCGTGTCGCTCGTTGCTCTTGTGCTCTAAAGAAATACAGACTTCTCCCTAAATCTACCTAATCTA
The DNA here is from genome assembly GCA_016801055.1 of Panax notoginseng. Taxonomy (NCBI): domain Eukaryota; kingdom Viridiplantae; phylum Streptophyta; class Magnoliopsida; order Apiales; family Araliaceae; genus Panax; species Panax notoginseng. The sequence continues at coordinate 82,299,947 of CM029013.1, forward strand.
TATGTACAGACATCAACTAAGGGAAAGAAAGAGAAATTACAAAGAAAAACTAAAAACTAAGCTAATCTATCCTATTCTAAGTTCTGTGTTATGAGAGATATATCTATGCAGTGGCTTCTCTTTGATATATATGTTTTCTTCCTTTGCTAGGGCAAAATCACTTGGTCTCTGCCTGGGCACCGGAGGTGGCGCTGCGGCGCGGCCCATTAAGTTGTGATTGGCGCTGTGGCGCCACGTATGCTTGGAAAACATGGAGTCCGCGCTGCGGCGCGAGTCTACATAGAGTCATTGGCGCTACGGCGCCATGGTGATGTCATCTGGCCCATGAGGGTGGCACTGCGGCGCGGCCAATAAGCTTGGCATTGGCGCCGCGGCACGAGCATGAGAAATATGACCAATTTGCTCTTGATTGCTAGAAAACACCTGATAAGCCCTGCATTGCATCGATTAAGCACAATAACACTATAATCATATAAAACTATATAAAGACTACGAATTCAGACAATTATTTAAGTCATAAAGTATCCGATTCGCGGGTATAAATCTCACTCATCACTATTATACTAAAACATATAAAGGATAAGCCTTACTTTGAACCAGTCAAGGACAACATCAAATATAGCAGAGGGAATATGAACAAATACTATGATTATCATGGGTCGGCTGGACATTCTATAAAGACTTATTGGGGGTTGATGGAGCTGATTGAGAAGAATGTTCAGAATGGGTCGTTGGTTCAGTACGTCACAAGACAGAACACTTCGAGGGCTCATCAAACGAACGACATCTCAGTACCGAATCAGACCACCCAGCCACAATAACAAGATCAGACTCATGCAGTACGTCGGGTGGTGGATGTGATCACGGGCGAGTCAGTTGGAAAGGTTACAGGAAAGAAGCGGTTAGGATTCTTGGATGCAGTGTTGACAATGTCTGATCAGCCTGTTAGGCGTGAAAGACCGTACCCAGGTTTGATAATTTCTTTTACTGATGAGGATTTCCCTTTGGAGCCTATTGAACCCCATGAAGGAGCCTTGGTAATCACTGCACATGTGGGTTCGTTGGATCTGAAACGGATGATGATTGATAATGGCTCGTCAGTGGACATATTGTATGCTTATGCTTACGAAAGGATAGACTTGGGAGGCAAAAAGTTGAAGGTTAGCCAGGAGCCTCTCTTGTATAGATTTAGCAATGACCCGATTAAGGTTGCAGGGACGATTGAGTTACTGTTGATATTCAGAACGACTTATTAGCAAGTTGAGATAGTTTGAAGTACATGTAGATTCTGCATATAATGTTATTCTGGAGAGACCGACTTTAACAGCTTTTCAGGTGATGACTTTAATTCCTCACTTCAAAATTAAGTTTCCTATGCCGAATGGAGTTGGTGGGGTGGCAGGGGATCTCAACTTAGCAAGGAGGTGCTACATGAACGCTTTGATCTCTTCAGGTATAGGAGTCAGTAAGCAGACAATGGCAATAGATATCACACCATTTACCGAAGGTATTACAGAGCTCTGGTTATGCCTGCAGAAGAGATAGAAGAGGTGGAGTTGATTCCGGGAAAAAAGGATAAGACTGTCAGGATTGGGTCGGGATTACAAGAGCCTCTTCGAACAAGCTTGGTAAAGTTATTATAGTTTTATGTGGACATTTTTGCGTGGGCCCCCAATGACATGCCTGATGTTAATCAGAAGGTAGCAGTGCATAGGCTGCATGTGGACCCGATAAAGAAACATGTTCTGCAGAAGAGGAAGATTTTCGCCCCAGAGAGGTAAAAGATAATAGATGAAGAGATAGCCAAGCTTCTAGCGGCAGATTTTATTTTTGAGATCGACTACCCCGAGTGGATGGTGAATGTAGTATTGGTTCAAAAATAGAATGGGAAGTGGCAGGTCTGTATCGACTACACGAATTTGAACAAAGTATGTCCTAAAGATTTTTATCCACTTCCGCATATTAACCAATTGATTGATGTTACTTCGGGGTATGCCTTGCTCAATTTTGTGGATGTTTTTTCAAGATATCACTAGATTTCGATATATAAGGAGGATATCCCGAAGACAACATTCATCACTCATCTGTCGGTTTATGCTTATAAGAAGATGACTTTCGGATTGTTGAATGTGGGGGCCACATATTAGAGGATGATGAACTATATGTTCTCAAAGTAGTTGGGCTAAAGCACGGAGGTTTACATTGATGATATGATAGTCAAGAGCATGTCGGTTAGAGGGCATCTGTATAATTTAGAGGATTGCTTTTAGACTGTTCGTCACTACAAATTAAGGTTGAATCTTACGAAGTGTACCTTCGGTTTGGGGGCAGGGAAGTTTCTATCTTATTTGATCAGCTAAAGGGGAATAGAGGCAAATCCAGAGAAGATAAAAGTTATTTTGGATATAAAGACTCCTCAGTTGTACAAGGATGTTTAGTGTCTGATGGGTCAAATATCAGTTTTAAGGAGGTTTATGTCTAAGTCAGCAGAGAAGTGTTTGCCATTTTTTGATACATTTAAAATGCCGAAGAATGAGAAGACCTTCCAGTGGACTTTAGAGTACGAGGATGCTTTTCAGGGGATTAAGAAGTACTTGTCTTCAGCCCCTTTGTTGGTGAAGCCAACTCCTGCTGAGACTTTTTATTTATATTTAGCGGCAAGTTAATTTGTTAGTAGTAGGAGCAGTTTTAGTGCGGGAGATTGGGGGTAAGCAGCACCCAGTTTACTATATGAACCATGCTCTTAGGGATGCAGAAACATGGTATCCGAATCTTGAGAAGTTTGCTTATGCAATGATAGTAGTTTGTCGAAAGCTTTGGGAATACTTCTAGGGTCGGTTAATAATAGTATATACTGACCAACCTCTGAAGAAAATGTTGGGTAAACCAGATGTCTTAAGTCAGCTTGCAGCGTGGACAATGGAGTTGTCGCAGTTTATACTGGATTATCATCCTCGGACAACAATAAAGGGTCAGGCATTGGCCAACTTTATAGTAGAATGTTCGTTTTCCGAGGCAGACGATGGTATGAGTCCGATAGAAGGGGTTATTCAAACAGTCACGGATGTTCAGCCAGTGTAGAGTTCGTGGACGCTGTATGCGGATGGGTCTGCAACTTTGGATGTCAGCGGTACAGGGGTTATTCTGACAAGTCCAGAAGGGTTTAAGGTTCAACAGGCGATTCGCTTCAGGTTCAAAGCGACTAATAATGAGACAGAGTATGAAGCGATTCTAGCAAGTCTGCGGCTGGTGAAGAGTCTCGAGGTGCAGAAGTTGGTGATCTTCAGTCATTCCTAGCTGGTCGTTAAACAAATTTCGGGGGAGTACAAAGCCCGGGGAGTAAGAATGATGATGTATCTGGCCGAGGTTAAGGATTGACTGTTGTACTTCAGTTAGTTTACCTTTTAGAGAATTGATAGATCGAACAATACTATAGTTGATGCTCTGGCGAGATTGGCTACGACAAATGCGAATACATTCAGTGGGTCAGTTTACTTAGAAATTTTGAATCAACCAAGTGTACAACATGTTGAAGTTATGTTTGTAGAGCGATCGACTGTTGGATGACTCCCTATTTGGATTATTTGGTTGATGGTGTCTTGCCTTCGAATCGGATGTTGGCAAAGAAGGCCAAGCATAGGTGTGATGCCCCCAAAATAGGCATACATCACCCATTCTGAGTCGCCAAATACATGGTACTTAAATCAAATACAAACTTCTTTTATACAATACGACAACAGTGTAACTTAGAGTTTTTACATGAATATTGTCTCATAGACAGTATTCAAACTCAAATGAAGTCCTCATTACATTTATTATCACACTATTTCATAAAATAGTGAGGACTACTATAGCCACCATCTCGGACTGTCACTCTGTTCCCCGACTAGTCCCGGCTACGTTTTCATTTCCTGAAGAGAATAATGAAAGTAAAAGGGTGAGCTCAACTAGCCCAGTAAGAAATATTATGACTAAGATAATGCAGAATGAATTATCGTTAGCCTTCAACAGTGTTAAACTGATAAAATACAATAAACATCAAGTTTAACTGTAGCGGAACAAGCAATCCATTAGAAGAGTCAAGTAGAGCATGATATCTACTATCTTCTATGATTTAAAAAGTTTTTCATCAACTTTATTGCTGAGACTCAGTTTAATAAATAAACCACAACATCAAATCATCCCTGCACTACAGGCCAAAGATATTCATATAATTATCAATGGTCATGATCAAATCAACAACTGTCCATTAATGCACTACGGGCCAATGAGGACTTTTATCACATCATTTATAACATTACGGTCATGATTATACCGAATAATCTCTGATCATAATCATACCAATCAATAGTACATCTATGCACGTAAGCCACAGATGACTTTTATCACAATATAAGCATGAGGATGATGACAATGATATAAGAATTCAATTAAAAGAAAGCAAAGGATAAAATTTTAAAGATTTATAATTTAATTTATTCAGAATTCAATAATGTCTAAATTGTCAACATAATACTGCTTTGTGGAGTAAAATTCAAGAATAATATTGTATCAAAAATGATTTTGACCGAAAAAAAATTAATTTTTATCATGAATAGTACCCCGGGTGAATAGTACTCGAGTGAATAGTATCCCATAAATAGTAACTCGGTATGAAAAGTACCCCGAATCCTCGGGTGAATAATATTCGAGTGAATAGTAACCCGTAAATAGTATTCCGGGTTAAAATATTGATATTTAATAAGAAAGTTCAGATCAATATTTCAATAAAACGATACTGGATGAAGCGCAAAACTCAAGGATATTCCACTAATTTCAGGAATTATAGAAGCAATACTTACCATAGTAAGTTTAGATTTAAGAATATGAAAAGAAATAATATACAAAACTGCAAATGAATTTTCACCTGTCATGCGGTAGTCCGCGTAGACAGATCATTTCCACAATTTAATAACAATTGAATACGAAGGGTTATTCACCAGGCATGCGGTAGTCCGCGTAGACAGGTTATTCTAACAGAATAATAAAGAATGGAATAACAACCCTTACGAGTATTGAAAGAAAATAACTGTAAGACCCCGAATTTTATGAAATAAAAGTATTTAATTTTTCTTATAATTACAATTCAGTAAATGGTTAAATTGATAAAAAGTTAAAGTTATGGGTGAAATGCGAAAATTTTTCAAAATAAACAAGTGGTTATAAAATAATCATTGTTGTTGGGGAATATTCGTTGGTCGTGGAATATTCTTTCTGTCGGGGAATATTCGTACGACGGCGCAGCTATTTGTGGACCCCATAACGGAAAAAGGTCGGATGAAGATAACGATAAAAATTGAGTTTTTATAATTAACGGCGTAGTTGTTACCGTTAACACTGTTGGAATACCTGGTAGTTAAAATACAGTAATACGCGTTATTGCACAGTATTGCACAGTATTTTTGAAATTATTGATTCTTACGTAAGAAGACACTACTGAATAATTGTCACAGTAATTGCTGTTCAATATTTTATTTTATTGATTCAATAATTGCTGCGTTGATATTTTATATTATTGTTGTTTCAATAATTGTTGCTGCACATCATCTCCATTATCAGATCAATAATTCATATTATTTGAATAATATTATTAGATAGTATTATTGGCAATATCTAGAAAATTATGTCTAAGGAGAGGTTTGGTCATCTAATTGCGCGTCAATAAGGAGAAATCCTTATTGGAAAGCCCCCTCTTTCCTAGGAACGGCCTGGTTGCCAGTACTGTGATTCTGTAATATTATTTGTGAATAATTAATTATTAATTTATATGATGAGAAAAATATTAATTTTATGTGGATATAGATAGAGAAAATTTTTAAAGTGACAATTGTTGAAAAATGATATTTTATCTTTTCTGATAAAATAATTTATTATTATATTTAATAATATAATAATAGTGACAGTTTTACAATGAATGTGGGATATATGAGTATATGAGTAGGAAGAGTATTTTTGTTGTATTAAATGATTAACACATGTTTTGTGTGTCGGTGGACCCCATTTCTTGACTGAAATTTGATTATAGCCTGTAAAATCGTCCGTTTATGGATTTCGGTCAATTTCTATTTGGAATTTGGAAAAGCTTTCATCTGCAAAGTTGTAGAGAATTGAATTTCCTATAAAAAATCGCGAGATTCAAATTTTTTGATAAAAGGGCTATTTTTTTATGAATTACTGAAGTTTCGGAAAATAAAATGATTTTTATTAAATTATGGGTGGGACCCACTCTTTGGTTGGTGATGAATTCCCATGTGGGCTGCTGATTTTCTTTTTCAAAGGTGGTGGCTAGCTTGCATGCGTAGAAAATGGGAAAAAAATAATATTAGTTTATTATTTAGTCTCCTTTGGTGTTCTAGCATTTTCCCATAAATAGAAGCTTAAGTTAGAATTGAAAATCACACCAGAAATAAGTTTTCTTTCTCTCTATATTATCAAGCATATTTTTGAGAGTATTTAGATACTTTGAGAGTTGCTATTTAGTAGAAGTTTCCTTCGGTATTCTAGTCAGAAGTACTGCTCTCTTAAGGTAAGGGATTTTAAGGGTTATTATATTTTTCAGTTCGTACTTCTTCCGACCTTTAGAAAATTTTGAAAAAATTTAAAATGATATTTTGATGAGTTTTATTGATTGTGTCCAAAAATGGTGATTTTTGGATGTATAGATTAAGAGTTATGAATTTTATGAGAAAAGACTATTTTAAAAATAACCGCTTATAACTCCTTGTGGTTAACTCCAAAATTGATAAAATTTTTATTGAAAGTATATCTATATAATATCAGAGTACCCTGTGAATTTTGAAATTTTTGGATAAAATTATAATTTATGATAAATGTCTAAATATTCGGTTGTTTTGGCCATATGAAAAATAGTAAATGAGTTTTAAAAACTCTGAGAAAAATATATGTTCAATATGGGACTATATTCTGCTAAATTCCAGAAAAGAAATATTTTTGGAACTGATTTGGTATTTTTCATGAAAATAGACTAGTTATGAGTAAATAAATTAAATATGTTATGTGAAGTAAGAAAATTAGAAAATAGGATTTTATGGCTTGAGAATCCTATATGAGGTATATGCAGATTTTTGATGAGGGTTTTGGTTATTGGTAATGAAATCTTATGAGTTTAGCATTTTAGGATGATTAAATGAATTATTTAGTAAAGTGTAAACAATTAAAATAAATTGTTTATAAGCTTAAGAAATATTATTCTTTCAATATCATTATACCGAATTATTGGTATGAATTTTATTGTAGAATTTCTACCTTTTTCATGTCGAGTTACTATTCATGAATTACTATTCACGAGTTACTATTCACGAATTACTATTCACGAGTTACTATTCACGACAAAATTGGTTTCTTTTTCTGACCAAATTATAGTTAATTTATGAATATTACTCTTGAGATTAAATCTATATGTTGATTATATTGATTTTATTATCATATATAATATTTTTATAACCCTAATGATGATATTTATCTTTGACTTGAGTGTAAAGATGGGTAGATTTTTGGTATGATCATGACTATGGGTTCCCTTTGGATAGTAGTGCAAAGTTGAATTGTTGACTGGTATGATCACGAATATTGAATTTATAATTGAATATCTTTAGCTTAAGTGCAAAGGTGAATTGATCAACGTGGTTATAATTATTGTTTATATAAATTCTGAAATGATTATATATTTCGTTGAGATATTAATATATTTGGCCTATAGTGCAAATATGAACTGTTGATAAATATATTTGGCCTGTAGTGCAAATATGAACTGTTGTTGAATATCTTTAGCCTGTAGTGCAAAGATGAACTGGTGATGAATATCTTTGGCCCATAGTACAAAGATGACCTGTGGTTGAATATCTTTGGCTAGTAGTGCAAAGATGAATTGTTGATGAATATCTTTGTCCCGTAGTGCAAAGATGACATGTTATTGAATATCTTTGGCCAGTAGTGCAAAGATGAACAGGTGTTGAGATGAACATGACCAACTGGTGATACAAATGAATATCTTTGGCCGTAGTGCAAAGATGAAGTTATTAGTATGATTATGAACAGGAAATGTGATTTGGTGTAACCATGATCTTTGATGTTTCAGGTAAAGATAGGTGATAAAAATTATCTTCGTCATGGATGAGAAGAGGAATTTAGAACTACAATTATGATTATGAGTTATTCATATGATTGTGGACCAGAATTGTTGATTGATGTTGCAGGGATAAAACATTGTTGGTGAATTTTTAACATGGAGAAGATAATAGACTTTGTAGTCTATTTGACTTTTCTAATGGATTGCTCGTTCCACTGCAACTATGGTTGAAATGTTTATCATCTACCATATGTTCTAAGTCTCTGATTTAATTCTGTTGAAGGCTATTGATAACTTATTTATCTTTAGTCATGATATTCTTTACTGGGCTAGTTGTGCTCACCCTTCTGTTTCACAATTCCTTTCAGGTAATAAGAGTGTAGCTGGGTCGAGCGGGGGTAACAGGGGAATAGAACGGTGGTCATCATTTAGTAGTTATATTTGGTGAATCATCTAGGGTGAAGCGAACCCAACGTTGGAAGGGTGTTTTGCCACTATCATACAAGATGTCTAATGACATACAACCTCGTGTCATCATAAGACAAGATTGTGCTCATCCACTTGCTGAGTATATTTACGAGCACTACCTATATAATCTTGGTGTTTGTTTGAAGTATAATTCTCAATTAGAGACAGTGGAGATAATGATAAGTCAAGAGAAGACTCACTATTGGGAAGAATATGATAGTAATCTTCTCGTTTTTCTTTGGAGTATATTGGGTCAACCAAGGATAATTCTATGGCCATATGATATCTATCACAACCTAGAAGCATGGCCTCCTATGTACAAAGGTTTCCTTGAACACTTTTCAAAGATTCTAATTTCTAAAACAGTTTTTGACTATACCTTTATGTAAGGTGACATTGTGAGGTGCTATCCACGGTTGGGATATGAGTCACATTTGGTATATATTTGTATCCAAACTCACAGAATATGTGTTGTTGTATTTTGCACGATAATTGTTGTAATAAAGTTGTAGTTATTTTCTGTACCATGTTTTTGGCGACTCAGAATAGGTTGGATGGAATGGACCTATTTTGGGGTTGTCATAATAACTCTCTTCATGAATACGAAAGAAATAATACCCCTTACGAATACAACAAATAATATCCCTTACCTTAGTAGAAAATTGAATAATGAAGTATGGTTGTAGAAGAATACTCCTCTTCTTTCTCTCTATAGTTTCTCTCTCTAGAGTTTCAATAAATTCGTAAGAAATAATGAAGGAATGAGCTTCTATTTATAGGAAAAAGGACTGAATAGTAACTAATTCATGAATGACCCAAATTAATTTACTTTTAAACGGACAGTCCATATTGATTTACTATTAAAACTTAAAGCAACGATCCATACTGATTTACTATTAAAACTTTAAACCAGCGATCCATATTGATTTACTATTATAACTTCAACCAACGGTCTGAAAAATTAGCACATCTCCTCATGGAATAATAAGCCAAACTTATAACAAACACCTCATAACAAACCCTTCTATTTATATCAAAATTGAATAAATAATTACCACACATCATTTATCTTTAATAAACACATTTTTAATCTATTAACAATTATTCATCATTAATCTTATAACTCACAATATTTAACAACCAGATCATTCCCAGGAAAGAGGGGGCTTTCCGATAAGGATTTCTCCCTATTGGCGGGTAATTAGGTGACCAAACCTCTCCTCGACAGAACTTTTTAGACATCGTCAATATTGCAAATAATAATATGAATAACTTTGTCGTCTCAGTTATTGATAAAATAATATAAAAAATTATGCAGATGATACTGTGACAATAATTGAATCAAATAACGTGAGATACTATGCAGTAATTACTGCAGCAATAATAGAGTATAACTGAGTGACTTCTTACGTAAGCATCAATAATCAATACCGTGTGCTACTATGCAACCACGCATATTACTGTTCTTTTACCACCGGGTATTTCAACAATTTAACTGTAAAACTTTTGCCGTTATTTTTATAAAAAGATAATTATGTCGTTTTCAAACTCTGGCAATAATTCTGTTTGTGGGGTCCACCAATGATTGTGTCATCGTACGAATATTCCCTGTTAAAACGAATATTCCCTGACCAATCGAATATTTTATAACAACTTGCTTACTTTGCAAAATTTATAAATATTACCCACAACTATAACATTATATCAAATCCATACCATAATATTCAAAAATATAATTCGAGAAAAATAATCTTTATTCATGAAAGTTGGGGTCTTACAACCTCCCCTTCTTATGAAATTTTGTCCTCGAAATTAGGGTACGTACCTGGTATGTTAAAGAGGTAAGGATACATTGACTTCATTTCAGATTCTAACTCCCAGGTCATTTCCTCAACATTATGATTTCTCCACAAAACTTTAACTTGAGGTATAACCTTGGAGCGTAGAATATGATCCTTCTTATCCAATATTTTAACAGGTAACTCTTCATATGTTAAATCTTTCGCTATCTCGTTTGGTTCTAATTCAATAATATGGTTCGGGTCTTTTATATATTTACATAACATAGATATGTGAAAAACGTTATGAACACGAGACATACTTAGCGGTAAGGCGAGTCTATAGGCCACAGTTCCTACTCGATCGAGGATTATAAATGGGTCAATGAATCGAGGATTGAGCTTTCTTCTCTTTCCAAATCTCGTAACTCCTTTCTACGGAGCAACACGTAATAACACATGATCTCCAATATTGAATTTCACGTCCTTTTGATGAAGATCAACATAACTCTTTTGTCGATCTTGTGAGGTTTTTATACGTTGTCGGATCGTTTGAATCTTTTCCGTAGTCATACGTACCAACTCCGGTCCCAACAACGTTGCTTCACTGACCTCATCCTAGCATACTGGAGAACGATAGTTTCTTCCATACAACGCCTCAAATGGAGCCATGCCAATACTTGCTTTATAACTGTTGTTGTAAAAAAATACCACCAATGGCAAGAACTTATCCCAACTTCCTTTGAAGTCAAGGATACAGAGCCTTAATAAATCTTCAAGAGTTTGAATAGTCCTCTCCGACTGCCCGTCCGTTTGAGGATGATATGCCGAACTAAATCATAAATTCGTGCCCATAGCTTTTTGTAAACTAACCCAAAATCGTGAAGTGAATCTTGGGTCTCGATCAGAAACAATGGATACTGGCATACCATGCAATCTTACAATCTCGTTCATGTATATACGAGCAAGACGTTCAAGTGAATAAGTTTCTCGTATAGGTAAGAAATGAGCAGATTTGGTCAATTTATCGACAATGACCCAAATTGCATCTATACCTTGAGAAACCTTAGAAAGACCAGTAACGAAATCCATGGTAATGTGTGTAAGACCCCGAATTTTATGAAATAAAAGTATTCAATTTTTCTATTCAGTAAATGGTTAAATTGATAAATGTTAAAGTTAAGGGTGAAATATAAATTTTTTTCAAAATAAGCAAGTGGTTATAAAATAATCATTGTTGTCGGGGAATATTCGTTTAGGTCGTGGAATATTCTTTCTGTCGGGGAATATTCGTACGACGGCGCAGCTATTTGTGGGCCCCATAACGAATAACTGTCGGGTGAAGAAAATGACAAATTTGAGTTTTTATAAATAACGGCGTAGTTGTTACCGTTAACACTGTTGGAATACCCGGTGGTTAAAATACAGTAATACGCGTTATTGCACAGTAGCACACGGTATTGCATAGTATTTTTGAAATTATTGATTCTTACGTAAGAAGGCACTACTCAATAATTGTTACAGTAATTACTGTTCAATATTTTATTTTATTGATTCAATAATTGCTACGTTGAAATTTTATATTATTGTTGTTCAATAATTGTCACTGCACAGTATTTCCCATTATCAGATCAATAATTCATATTATTTGAATAATATTATTAGATAACATTATTGGCAATGTCTAGAAAGTTCTGTCTAAGGAGAGGTTTGGTCATCTAATTGCGCGCCAGTAAGGAGAAATTCTTATTGGAAAGCCCCCTCTTTCCTGGGAACGGCCTGGTTGTCATAAATGTGATTCTGTAATATTATTTGTGAATAATTAATTATTGATTCATATGATAAGAAAATATTTATTTTATGTGGATATAAATAAGGGATATATTTTTGTGGTTAAAAAATGAAGGAGTTAATGTTGAGGTTTTTATCCGTATTTTTGTCGGAATGGAGGTATTAAAAATCAGGGTTTTTGAGATATTTTGCGGGGGTTATAATTTTTAATCCGACCGTTGGATCGTGGTAATTTTTGGATATGTTATACATATATAAGTTGAGTATATGTCCACAAATTTTGAACCGTTAAAAATGAACGTATGATTTATTATGAATTTTACGAGATGACTGGTTCAGAAATTGTTGAATTTTCGGAGTTTATCATTTTGGTGGAAAATTCTAGAATTGGTGGGCTCCACTTGTGGTTGGTGAAGAAATGTGCTGAATTATATTTCAAATGTGGTGGGTGGGAATAGTAGCAGGTAAAGCCATCAGGTTGCAGGTCAAACCTACCAAAATTTTCCTATAAATAGAGGGCTAAGTTAGAATTGAAAATCACACCAGAAACATAAGTTTTCTCTCTTTCTCTCTCTAGATTATTGAGTGTATTTTGTGAGTATTTAGATACTCTGTGAGTTTCTATTCATCAGTGCAAGTTTCCTTCAGCCTTATACCGATCAGAAGTACTGCTCTTTTGAGGTAAGGGATTGTATGGGATTGTAAGGGATAGTAAGGGATAGTAAGGGATTGTAAGGGATAGTAAGGAATTTTAAGGGTTGTTATATTTTCCAGTTTCGTAATTTTTCTGACCTTCAAAAATTCTGGAAAAATTTGAAATGATATTTTGATGAGTTTTATTGATTGTGTCCAAAAATGGTGATTTTTGGATGTATAGATTAAGAGTTATGAATTTTACGGGAAAAGACTATTTTAAAAGTAACCGCTTATAATTTCTTGTGGTTAACTCTAAAATTGATGAAATTTTTATTGGAAGTACATGTATATGATGGAAGTATACTCTGTTAATTTCAGAATTTTTAGACAAAAGTACAATTTTTGATAAATGTCTAAATATTCGGCTGTTTTGGCCATATGAAAAATAGTAAATGACTTTTAAAAATTCTGAGAAAAATATATGTTCACTATGGGACTATATTATGCTAAATCCCAGAAAAGAAATATTTTTGGAACTGATTTGGTATTTTTCATGAAAATAGTCTAGTTATGAGTAAATGAATTAAATATGTTTTGTGAAGAAAGAAAATTGAAAAATAGGATTTTATAGCTTGAGAATCCTATATGAGGTATATGCAGATTTTTTATGAGGGTTTTGGTTATTGATGATGAAATTGTAAGAGTTGGCATTTTATGATGATTAAATGCATTAATTAGTAAAGTGTAAACAATTAAAATAAATTGTTTATAAATTTAAGTAATGTTATTCTTTCAATATCATTATACCGAAATATTGGTATGGATTTTATTGTGGAATTTCTATCTTTTGTGTCGGGGTTACTATTCATGAGTTACTATTCACGATTTACTATTCATGAGTTACGAATATTACTCTTGAGATTAAATCTATATGTTGATTATATTGATTTTATTATCTTATATAACATTTTTATAACCCTGATGTTGAAATTCTCTTTCACTGGAGTGTAAAGATGGGTAGATTATTGGTATGATCATGACTAGGGTTCTCTTTGGCCTGTAGTGCAAAGTTGAATTGTGACTGGTGTGATCATGACCATTGAATTTATAATTGAATATCTTAAGCTTAAGTGCAAAGGTGAATTGATCAACATGGTTATAATTATTGTTTATATAAATTCTGAAATGATTATATATTTCTTTGAGATATGAATATATTTGGCCTGTAGTGCAAATATGAATTGTTGAAGAATATCTTTGGCCTGTAGTGCAAAGATAACCTGTTGATGAATATCTTTGGCCTGTAGTGCAAAGATGAATTATTGATGAATATCTTTGGCCTGTAGTGCAAAGATGAACTGTTGTTGAATATCTTTGGCCGTAGTGCAAAGATGGTTTTATTAGTATGATTATGAACAGGAACTGTGATTTGGTATAACCATGATCTTTGATGTTTCAGGTAAAGATAGGTGATGAAAATTATCTTCGTCCTGGATGAGAAGAGGAATTTAGAACTACAATTATGATTATGAGTTATTTATATGATTGTGGACCAGAATTGTTGATTGATGTTACAGGGATAAAACATTGTTGATGGATTTTTAACATAGAGAAGATAATAGACTTTATAGTCTATTTGACTCTTCTAATGGATTGCTCGTTCCGCTGCAACTATGGTTGAAATTTTTAACATTTACCATATGTTCTAAATCTCTGATTTATTATTGATGAAGGCTATTGATAATTTAATTATCTTTAGTCATGATATTCTTTACTGAGCTAGTTGTGCTCACCCTTTTGCTTCACAATTCCTTTCAGGTAATAAGAGTGTAGCTGGGTCGAACGAGGGTAACGGGGAAATAGAACGGTGGTCTCTAGCTGTGGATGTTCTCCCGAAGCAGTATAGAAAAGTTCATTTAGTAGTTATATTTGGTGAATCCAATAGGGTAAGGTGTACCCAACGTTGGAATGGTGTTTTGTCACTATCATACAAGATGTCTAATGACATACAACCTCGTGTCATCATAAGACAGGGTTGTGCTCATCCACTTGCTGAGTATATCTATGGGCACTACCTATATAATCTTGGTCTTTGTTTGAAGTATAATTCTCAGTTAGATACAGTGGAGATAATGATAAGTCAAGAGAAGACTCACCATTGGGAAGAATATGATAGTAATCTTCTCGTTTTTCTTTGGGGTCTATTGGGTAAACCAAGGATAATTCTGTGGCCATATGATATCTATCATAACCTAGACGCGTGGCCTCCCATGTACGAAGGTTTCCTTGAGCACTTCCCAAAGATTCTAGTTTCTAAAACAGTTTTTGACTGTACCTTTATGTAAGGTACCTTTGTGAGGTGCTGATACATGATGGTGTCCAATGTCACATTTGGTATATATTTGTATCCAAACTCACAGCATATGTGTTGTTGTATTTTGCACAACAATTGTTGTAATAGAGTTGTAGTTATTTTCTGTACCATGTATTTGACGACTCAGAATGGGTTGGATGGAATGGACCTATTTTGGGGTTGTCACAATGTGCTCCCACTTCCATTCTGGAATTTTAAATTGTTACAATGGACCTTTTGGCACTTGGTGCTCCGCCTTGACTCGTTGACAAGTTAGACACCTTGAGATAAACCCCGCTATCTCTCTTCATATTGCTCCACTAAAATATATGTCAAAGATCACGATACATTTTGGTACTCCCAGGATGGATTACAAACGGTGTGTTGTGCGCCTCCATCATGATTTTATACTTCAAGTCAGAATCGTTAGGAACACAAAGTCTGGAGTTGACTCGAAGTATTCCTTCTTCATAGATTCTTGCTTCCGGAATAGCACCTTCTTGTACTTTCTTTCTCATACGCATCAACTCCAGGTTTTTAGCTTGAGCAGCTTTAACTTTATCGATTAAAGTCGGTTATACACGTATATTCGCCATCATCACATGGGTCCCTGGAGTCTTTAACTCTATCTCCATCCTTTGTAAGTCATTCAAAATGGGCCTTTGCGTTGACAATATCGCACTCGTACCCGTATATGATCTTCTACTCAATGCGTCAGCTACTACGTTTGTGACGCCCCCAAAATTAGGTATACATCACCCATCTTGGGTTGTCAGATACATAGTACAGAATACAAATACAACTTACTAATACAACTGTCGTGTACAATACGACAAAACATAAACGGTGAGTTTGAATACAAATATTATCTTCTAGAGAGTATTCATACTCAAAAGGAGTCCTCGTTACATTTATTAACACACCATTACATAGAATACTATCATTCGGACCATCACTCCGTTCTCCGACTTGCCCCAGCTACGTTCTCATTTTCTGAAGAGAACAGTGAAAGAAAGGGTGAGCTCAACTAACCCAGTAAGAAATATTATGACTAAGATAATGCAGAATAAATTATCATTAGCCTTCAACAATGTTAAACTGATAAAATATAATAGACATCAAGTTTAACAGTAGCGGAACAAGCAATCCATTAAGAGAGTCAAGTAAAAAATAAACTCTACTATCTTTTATGATTTAAAAGATTTTTCAACACTGTGATCGCTGGGACTCAGCTTAATAAAATAATCCACATCCTCGAATCACCCCTGCACTACGGCCAAGGATATTCGTATATTCATTAATGGTCATGATCATGCCAACAACTGTCCATCAATGCACTACGGGCCAATGAGGACTTTTACCACATCATTTGTAACATTACGGTCATGATTACACCGAATAATCCCTGGTCATAATCATACCAAGTCCATCTATGCACTACAGGCCACAGATGACTTTCAACAGAATATAAACATGAGGATGATGACAATGATATAAGAATTCAATAAAACAAGTTCAAGAATTAATTTATCCAAGAATTAACAACGTCCAAATTGTCAACATGATACTACTTTGTGGAGTAAAATTCAAGAATAATCAGGAGAATATTTTCACGAATAGATACTAGATGAAGCGCAAATGTCAAGGATATTCCATAAATTTCATGGAGTATAGAAGTCAAAACTTAACCAACTGAGTATAATAAAGAATGGAATAACAAAAGAAATCACCATGCATGCGATAGACCGCACAGACAGGTTATTCCAACAGAAAATAAATAATGGAAGCAGGTCCGGCGTAAACGCACAGACAGGATATTCCGACAGAATAATAAATAATGGAACCAGGTCCGGCGTAAACGCACAGACAGGATATTCCGACAGAATAATAAAGAACAATATAATAAATAATAGAACCAGGTCCGGTGTAAAACACACAGACAGGATATTTCGACAGAATAATAATAAAGACGGAACCAGGTCCGGTGTAAAACACACAGACAGGATGTTCCAACAGAATAATAGGAGAATGTCACCAAGTATAGGGTAGACCGCGTATACTGGTTATTCCAACAGAATAATAAAGAATGGAACAACAGAAGTTCTCTTCATGAATATAAAAGAAATAATATTCCCTACCTTAAAAGAACTGGATATTGGAAAAGTGAAGTAGCAGAATACTTTTATTCTCTATCTCTTATTCTCTCTATACTTTCTCTCTCTATAGCTTGAATGAATTCGTGAAAAATAATGAAGTCCTAGGCCTCTATTTATAGAAAAACTGAGGGTGACTCTTGGTCTTAACGAAGGGTCAAATGACTCTTGGTCTTAACGAAGGGTCAAATGACTCTTGGTAATATTGAAGGGACAACTACTATCGACGAAAGTAATTACTATTGACCAAGGTAAATACTATTGACCAAGGTAATTACTATTGACCAAGGTAAATACTATTGACCAAGGTAAATACTATTGACCAAGGTAATTACTATTGACCAAGGTAAATACTATTGACCAAGGTAAATACTATTGACGAAGAGACTCTTAGATGATGACATATGGCCCCCCAAACGTACCACAATGTCTCAATTATTGATTTAATAATATAACATATTATACAGATGATACTATGACAATAATTTAAGAGATATGATGCAGCAATTACTGTAGCAATAATTGAGTATAGCTGAGTGACTTCTCACGTAAGCATCAATAATCAATACCGTGTGCTACTATACAACCACGCGTATTACTGTACTTTTACTACCGGGTAGTTCAACAGTTTTAACGGTTTTAACGGTAACACCTCAGCCGTTATTTTTATAGAAAGATAATTTTATCGTTTTCTAACTACGACTATACTTCTGTTGTGGGGTCCACCAATGATTGTGCCGTCGTACGAATATTCCCCGACAAAAAGAATATTCCCCGACCAAACGAATATTTTAAAACAACTTGCTTACTTTGTAAAATTCATAAATACTGCCCATAACTATAATATTATATCAAATCCACACCATAATTATTTCGAGAAAATTAAATATTTATTCATAAAATCTGGGGTCTCACAATCTCCTCTCCTTATGGAATTTCGCCCTCGAAATTTACGTACATACCTGGTATGCCGAACAGGTGAGGATACATTGACTTCACTTCAAATTCTAACTCTTGAGGTATAACCTTTGAGCATCGAATATGATCCTTCTTATCCAAGATGTTAACACGTATCTCCTCATACGTTAAATCTTTCGCTATCTCGTCCGGTTCTAAATTAATAATGTGGTTCGGGTCGTCCACATATTTACGTAACATCGATACGTAAAAAAAATATTCTGAACACGCAACATACTTGGCGGTAAAACGAGTCTATAGGCCACAGTTCCTACTTCATCGAGAATTTCAAATGGGCCAATTAAATCGAGAGTTGAGATTTCTTCTCTTCGTCGATTCTTGCTTCTAGAATAACGCCCTCTTGAACCTTCTTCTTCACATTTATCAGCTCTGAGTATGTAGCTTGAGCGGCTTTAACTTTATCGATTAAAGTCGATTTTAATCGTATATTCGTTATCTTCACGTGGGTTCGTATATTCGCACTTGTAACCGTATACGATCTTCTACACAACGCGTCAGCTACCACGTTCGCTTTTCCACGATGTTATTGAATGGTACGATCGTAATCTTCAACAGCTCGAGCCAACGTCTTTGGCGCATAATACGTTCGTTTTAGTTGAAGAAATATTTGAGGGTCTAAGAAATGGGTTTTGTACTGGGGTCAATACAAAATTCAATTTTACGCTCTGGGGTAGGCTAAGAAGTCTTCAAGAATACGTCAAGAAATTTATTAACAATAGAAATATCGTTCAAAACTGTGACCCTCATCCAAGACTTGGATAACACGTCACATTGATACCTATCAACTTGCCATCGTCATTTACAACGTCTCCTACGGAAAGTCTAGCTTCGGTGCATTCCACACTAGGAAGTCAACAATGAAAGGAACGAGGATTTTTACTTATGGCTTGATATGACAATGATTGACTTTAGTGATTTGGTTACTTGAATTCGCATAATAGGTTGGTTAGTAATATGAAAGCTAACAACCTTACGAAAAGCATGATGAGCAGTTAACCAATCGTTTCAAAAAATCACATCAATACAAGTATTTTCAAAGAGATAAGATCAACAGGTAACGTGAAAGTGTTGATTTGAACAAGATTTATAAATAGTGGAGGTAACGAAGGTTTCTCCCAACTGAGTTTAAACAGATATATCAAAGTCTAAGTTCTCCGAAGTTAACTTCAAACATTGAACACAACTAGGTGAAATAAAAGAGTGAGTAGAACCGGTATCTAACACGGTATAGACTTCGCAAGAGTTTATGACTAACATACCCGTGATAATTTTATTCAGGTTCCTCGTCACGAAAAAAAAACGCTCTCTCTTAAACTACTGGCTTTGGCTTTTCTGGGACGGTCTTTGGTGCCTCCATCCTATCTGAACTTGTCTTCGGTGAACGACAAAATCAGGCTAAGCGACCTTCTCTTCCACAATTATAGCATGCTTTGGATGGCATCGCGCAGTTTGGACTGATGTGTCCCTCCCCTCCGCATTTGAAGCATATGATAGGTGGTCGTTCTCCTTCCTTAACAACGGGTGCTGGTGCTGACGTCTTTCCATCATTGTTGAATTTCCTCTTCTTGAAATGTCCATTCTTATTATTTTGACCATGATTACCATTGAAGTGGTTACCATTTCTGGCATGTTGATTCCCTCCATGCTTATTGTCACAGCTTTGATGACTGTTATCACCAGTATTATCATTTTTTCGGCTGCTCTCTTTTGGTTGCGTTGACTCGTTATCGCGTTCTACTAATTGAGCCCTATTTACAACATCTGAATACAGACACAGTTTATGAGAAATAAGATATTGACGTATCTCCGGTTTCAAACCTCTTAAAAACATCCGCGTCATTTTCTCTTTATTATCCACCAAGTGGGACGCAAATCGGGACAACTCGGCAAACTTGGCTTCGTACTGCGACACGGTCATGTTGTTTTGCTCCAACTTGATGAACTCCACCTCCTTCATGTGACGAATACTTTCGGGAAAGTACTTGTCATTGAACAGTTCTTGGAACTTCTCCCAAGACATCTTGAGTGCGTCAGGCTGGGTACGTTTTACAGATTCCCACCAGTAATCTGCCTCTTCACGCAACATAAAGGTGGCAAAGGGAACCTTTTGCTCCTCGGAGCATCCCAAGACATCAAATATCATGGTGATCTGCTTTAACCACGTCTCCGCCTTAAGTGGTTCTGGCTTTCCCAAAAACTCTGGTGGTCCTAGCTCCTTGAATTGCTTAGCGGTGACCAACCGTGGGTTGTCATTGTTTCCTCCTTCATTTTGGATAGGAGCCGCTCTCGCCCGTTGTTGCATGAATTGCTCCTTGAACTACTTAGCGGTGATCGTCCGAGAGTTATTTTGTTGTTGTATGAATTGCATAAAGTCTCTTACCATCCCATCATTCACCATTTCATCGGTGTTATTATACTCATTAGGATTATTGTCCTCTGGTTGCACATTACCCTGAGCATTGATCGTTGGTGATTCAATTGTCTCATGTGCTTCATTGTTTATCTCAACATTTTCGGATGCCATTTGCAAATACTGCAACAAAACAAGGGTTAATTAACATATAACATATTATCCATATACTTTGAGCGACCAATTAAATACCAAATAAACTTAGGTAGGTCATACTAGCGAAGGAATTCCCCGTCTCTCCCCTCCTAGTTCTATTCTCACATCCTAGCCAGGGATCATATCCCTAAGCTCTGATACCAACTGTGACGCCCCCAAAATTAGGTATACATCACCCATCTTGGGTTGTCAGATACATAGTACAGAATACAAATACAACTTACTAATACAACTGTCGTGTACAATACGACAAAACATAAACGGTGAGTTTGAATACAAATATTATCTTCTAGAGAGTATTCATACTCAAAAGGAGTCCTCGTTATATTTATTAACACACCATTACATAGAATAGTGAGGACTACTAACTAATACTATCATTCGGACCATCACTCCGTTCTCCGACTTGCCCCAGCTACGTTCTCATTTTCTGAAGAGAACAGTGAAAGAAAGGGTGAGCTCAACTAGCCCAGTAAGAAATATTATGACTAAGATAATGCAGAATAAATTATCATTAGCCTTCAACAATGTTAAACTGATAAAATATAATAGACATCAAGTTTAACTGTAGCGAAACAAGAAATCCATTAAGAGAGTCAAGTAAAAAATAAACTCTACTATCTTTTATGATTTAAAAGATTTTCCAACACTGTAATCGCTGGGACTCAGCTTAATAAAATAATCCACATCCTCGAATCACCCCTGCACTACGGCCAAGGATATTCGTATATTCATTAATGGTCATGATCATGCCAACAACTGTCCATCAATGCACTACGGGCCAATGAGGACTTTTACCACATCATTTGTAACATTACGGTCATGATTACACCGAATAATCCCTGGTCATAATCATACCAAGTCCATCTATGCACTACAGGCCACAGATGACTTTCAACAGAATATAAACATGAGGATGATGACAATGATATAAGAATTCAATAAAACAAGTTCAAGAATTAATTTATCCAAGAATTAACAACGTCCAAATTGTCAACATGATACTACTTTGTGGAGTAAAATTCAAGAATAATCAGGAGAATATTTTCACGAATAGATACTAGATGAAGCGCAAATGTCAAGGATATTCCATAAATTTCATGGAGTATAGAAGTCAAAACTTAACCAACTGAGTATAATAAAGAATGGAATAACAAAAGAAATCACCATGCATGCGATAGACCGCACAGACAGGTTATTCCAACAGAAAAAAAATAATGGAAGCAGGTCCGGCGTAAACGCACAGACAGGATATTCCGACAGAATAATAAATAATGGAACCAGGTCCGGCGTAAACGCACAGACAGGATATTCCGACAGAATAATAAAGAACAATATAATAAATAATAGAACCAGGTCCGGTGTAAAACACACAGACAGGATATTCCGACAGAATAATAATAAAGACGGAACCAGGTCCGGTGTAAAACACACAGACATGATGTTCCAACAGAATAATAGGAGAATGTCACCAAGTATAGGGTAGACTGCGTATACTGGTTATTCCAACAGAATAATAAAGAATGGAACAACAGAAGTTCTCTTCATGAATATAAAAGAAATAATATTCCCTACCTTAAAAGAACTGGATATTGGAAAAGTGAAGTAGCAGAATACTTTTATTCTCTCTCTTATTCTCTCTATACTTTCTCTCTCTATAGCTTGAATGAATTCGTGAAAAATAATGAAGCCCTAGGCCTCTATTTATAGAAAAACTGAGGGTGGCTCTTGGTCTTAACGAAGGGTCAAATGACTCTTGGTAATATTGAAGGGACAACTACTATCGACGAAAGTAATTACTATTGACCAAGGTAAATACTATTGACCAAGGTAAATACTATTGACCAAGGTAATTACTATTGACCAAGGTAAATACTATTGACCAAGGTAATTACTATTGACCAAGGTAAATACTATTGACCAAGGTAAATACTATTGACGAAGAGACTCTTAGATGATGACATATGGCCCCCCAAACGTACCACAACGTCTCAATTATTGATTTAATAATATAACATATTATACAGATGATACTATGACAATAATTTAAGAGATATGATGCAGCAATTACTGTAGCAATAATTGAGTATAGCTGAGTGACTTCTCACGTAAGCATCAATAATCAATACCGTGTGCTACTATGCAACCACGCGTATTACTGTACTTTTACTACCGGGTAGTTTAACAGTTTTAACGATTTTAACGGTAACACCTCAGCCGTTATTTTTATAGAAAGATAATTTTGTCGTTTTCTAACTACGACTATACTTCTGTTGTGGGGTCCACCAATGATTGTGCCGTCGTACGAATATTCCCCGACAAAAAGAATATTCCCCGACCAAACGAATATTTTAAAACAACTTGCTTACTTTGTAAAATTCATAAATACTACCCATAACTATAATATTATATCAAATCCACACCATAATTATTTCGAGAAAATTAAATATTTATTCATAAAATCTGGGGTCTCACAACGTTCGCTTTTCCAGGATGGTAATAAATGGTATGGTCGTAATCTTTCAACAGCTCAAGTCATCGTCGTTGCCGCATGTTGAGTTCCTTTTGAGTGAAGAAATATTTGAGGCTTTTATGATCCGTATAGATCTCCACATTTTCTCCATACAGGTAATGCCTTCAAATCTTAAGCGCAAAAACGACAACTGCCAACTCTAGATCATGAGTAGGATAATTCCTCTCATATTCTTTGAGTTATCGTGAGGCATAGGCTATGACTTTCCCATGTTGCATGAGAAAACATCCTAACCCTTTGCCTGAAGCATCACTGTAGATGACAAATTCCTCCGAGCCAGAAGATATTGTCAGAACAGGTGCTGAAATGAGGCTCCTCTTGAGTTCTTGAAAACTCTTCTCACATTCATCGCTCTAACCAAATTTTTTATCTTTCCGAGTCAGCTGAGTTAATGAAGTAGCGATTCGAGAAAATTCTTCCACGAATCTCCGATAATAACCAGCTAAGCCCAGAAAACTACGTACTTCGGTCACTGACTTAGGTTGCTCCCAGCTTTGAATTGCTTCAATCTTCACTGGGTCAACAGATATTCCGTGACTTGATATCACATGCCCAAGGAATGCTACTTCCTTAAGCCAGTACTCGCATTTCTTCAACTTGGCATAAAGCTTATTTTCACGAAGCTTTTAGAGTATCAGCCTCAAGTGTTGCTCATGATCTTCACGGCTTTTGGAGTATATGAGGATGTCATCAATAAAGACAACTACGAAATGATCTAAATATTCCTTGAATACTCGGTTCATTATATCTATGAAGGCCGCAGGAGCATTAGTCAATCCAAAAGACATGACTAAGAATTCATAAAGCCCGTAACGAGTTTTGAAAGCAGTCTTTGGGATGTCATTGGTTTTAATCTTTAACTGATGATATCTGGAACAAAGATCAATCTTTGAAAAGAATTTGCCGCCTTGCAACTGGTCAAAAAGGTCATCAATGCGAGGCAACGGGCATCTATTTTTGATGGTGACATGATTCAACTCCCGATAGTCAATACAAAGTCGCATACTTCCATCTTTATTCTTCACAAATAGAACAGGAGCACCCCAAGGAGACATACTGGGACGGATGAAATCGATATCTAACAATTCTTGTAGTTGGGTTTTTAACTCCTGAAGTTCAATAGGAGTCATTCGATATGGGGCTTTAGAAATGGGTTTTGTACCAGGTTTAAGGTCAATACCAAACTCGATTTCACGCTCTGTGGGTAGGCCAGAAAGTTCTTCAGGGAATACATTAGGAAATTTATTAACAATCGAAATATCATTCAAATCTGACGTATTTTTGTATAAATCTGTGACATGGGCTAAGAATGTTTGATATCCGTTTTTTAATAAACGAATAGCTTTATGGCTTGATATGACAGTGATCGACTTTAGTGGTTTGGTTCCTTAAATTCGCATAATAGGTTGGTTAGGAATATGAAAGCTAACAACTTTACGAAAACCTTACCATTCTAGCGAAGTCTATACCTTATTTGATACCGGGTATTGAAAAACTAAAATCGATTATTTTCGTAAGATTGTTAACTTTCATATTCCTAACCAACTTATTATGCTAATTCAAGCAACCAAACCACTAAAGTCGATCATTGTCATATCAAGCCATAAAGCTATTCGTTTATTGAAAAACGGATGTCAAACTTTCTTATCCCATGTCACGGATTTAAATAAAAATACGTCAGATTTGAATGATATTTCTATTGTTAATAAATTTACTGACGTATTCCCTATAGAACTTCCTGGCCTACCCCCAAAGCGTGAAATTGAATTTTGTATCGACCTTGAATCCGGTACAAAACCCATTTCCAAATCCCCATATCGAATGGCTCCTATTGAACTTCGGGAGTTAAAAACCCAACTACAAGAATTGTTAGACATCGGTTTCATTCATCCTAGTACGTCTCCTCGGGGTGCTCCTGTTCTATTAGTAAAGAAGAAATATGGAAGTATGCGACTTTGTATTGACTATCGGGAGTTGAATCATGTCACCGTCAAAAATAGGTACCAGTTACCTCGAATTGATGACCTGTTTGACTAGTTATAAGGTGCTAAATTCTTTTCAAAGATCGATCTTCGTTTCGGATATCATCAGTTAAAAGTTAAAACTGATGACATTCCAAAGACTGCTTTCAGAACTCGGTACGGACATTACGAATTCCTAGTCATATCTTTTAGATTGACTAATGCTCTTGCGGCCTACATGGATATGATGAACTGAGTATTCAAGGAATATTTGGATCATTTTGTTATTATCTTTATTGATGACATCCTCATATACTCCAAAAGTCGTGAAGATCATGAGCAACAATTGAGGCTAATACTCCAGAAGCTTCGTGAAAATAAGTTATATGCCAAGTTAAAGAAATGCGAGTTCTGGTTTGAGGAAGTAGCATTCCTTGGGCATGTTATATCAAATCATGGAATATCTGTTAACCCGATAAAGATTGAAGCAATTTAAAGCTAATTTTCTCAAATCGCTACTCCATTAACTTAGCTGACTCGAAAAGATACAAAATTCGGTTGGAGCGAGAAATGTGAGAAGAGTTTTCAAGAACTCAAGAGAAGACTCATTTCAGCACCTGTTCTGACAATACCATCTGGTTCGAAGGGATATGTCATCTACAGTGATGCTTCAGGCAAAGGTTTAGGATGTGTTCTCATGCAATATGGGAAAGTCATAGCCTATGCCTCGCGACAACTCAAAGAATATGAGAGGAATTATCTTACTCATGATCTAAAGTTGGCAGCAGTCGTTTTTACGCTTAAAATCTGGAGGCATTACCTGTATGGAGAGAAGGTGGAGATATATACAGATCATAAAAACCTCAAATATTTCTTCACTCCAAAGGAACTCAACATGCGGCAACGACGTTGGCTTGAACAGTTGAAAGATTATGATCATACTATTCAATACCATCTTGAAAAAGCGAACGTGGTAGCTGACGCATTGAGTAGAAAATCATATGCGGGTACGAGTGCAATATTGTCAACACAAAGGCCCATTTTGTATAACTTGCAAAGGATGAAGATAGAGAAAAAGACTCCAGAAATACACGTGATGATGGTAAATATACGAGTAGA
Organism: Panax notoginseng; assembly: GCA_016801055.1. Taxonomy (NCBI): domain Eukaryota; kingdom Viridiplantae; phylum Streptophyta; class Magnoliopsida; order Apiales; family Araliaceae; genus Panax; species Panax notoginseng. The sequence continues at coordinate 82,326,411 of CM029013.1, forward strand.
ACCGACTTTAATCGATAAAGTTAAAGTTGCTTAAACTACAGACCTAGAGCTGATGCGTATGCAGAAAAAAGTGCAAGAAGGTGCTATTCCAGAAGCAAGAATCGATGAAGAATGAATACTTAGAGTCAACTCTAGACTTTGTGTTCCTAACAACTCTGATTTGAAGTATAAAATCATGATGGAGGCGCACAACACATCGTTTGTAATCCATCCTGGAAGTACCAAAATGTATCGTGATCTTTGACATACATTTTGGTGGAGCAATATGAAAAGGGAGATCGCGGAGTTTATCTCAAGGTGTTTAACGTGTCAACGTGTCAAGGCGGAGCATCAAGTGCCAAAAGGTCCATTGCAACCACTTGAAATTCCAAAATAGAAGTGGGAGCACATTACCATAGATTTCGTTATCGGTCTTCCCAAGGTTTCTCAAGGCATATATGCAATTTGGGTCATTGTTGATAGATTGACCAAGTTTGCTCATTTCTTACCTATATGAGAAACTTATTCACTTGAACGTCTTGCTCTTATGTACATAAATGAGATTGTAAGACTGCATGGTATGCCAGTATCCATAGTTTCTGATCGAGACCCAAGATTCACTTCACAGTTTTGGGTCAATTTACAAAAAACTATGGATGCGGATTTACGATTTAGTTCGACATATCATCCTCAAACAGACGGACAGTCGGAGAGGACTATTCAAACTCTTGAAGATCTATTAAGACTCTGTGTCCTTTACTTCAAAGGAAGTTGGGACAAGTTCTTGCCATTAGTGGAATTCTCCTACAACAACAGTTATCAAACAAGTATTGGCATGGCTCCATTTAAGGCGTTATATGAACGCAAGTGTCGTTCTCCAGTATGCTGGGACGAGGTGGGTGAAGTAACGTTGTTGGGACCAAAATTGGTACGTATGACAACATAAAAGATTCAAATGATCCGACAATGTATAAAAATATCACAAGATAGACAAAAGAGTTATGTTGATCTTCATCAAAAAGACGTGGAGTTCAATGTTGGAGATCATGTGTTGTTACGGGTTGCTCCATGGAAAGGAGTTACGAGATTTAAAAAGAGAGGAAAGCTCAATCCTCAATTTATTGGCCCATTTAAAATTCTCGATCGAGTAGGAACTGTGGCTTATAGACTCGCCTTACCGCCAAGTATGTCTCGTGTTCATAACGTTTTTTACATATCTATGTTACGTAAATATGTGGAAGACCCGAACCACATTATTAAGTTAGAACCAGACGAAATAGCGGAAGATTTAACGTATGAAGAGGTACCTGTTAAAATCTTGGTTAAGAAAGAACATATTCTACGCACCAAGGTTATACCTCAAGTCAAAGTTTTGTGGAGAAACCACGATGTTGAGGAAATGACCTGGGTATTTGAATCTGAAATAAAATCAAGGTATCCTTACCTCTTCGACATACCAGGTATGTACCCTAATTTCAAGGACGAAATTTCATAAGAAGGGGAGGTTGTAAGACCCCAACTTTTATGAATAAAGAATAATTTTCTCTAAATATCATTTTGAATATTATGATGTGGATTTGATATAATGTTATAGTTGTGGGTAATATTTATAAATTTTACAAAGTAAGCAAGTTTGTGACTCCCCCAAAATAGGTATACATCACCTATTCTGAGTCGTCAAATACATGGAATAAAATACAAATAAAACTTAATTATACAACTGTCGTGTAAAATACGACAAAACATAAGCTGTGAGTTTTAATACAACACTTTCTTCTAAACAGTATTCAAACTCAAAATAAATCCTCAACCGTAAAATCCCAACTTATTAATGAATAAAATCAAATTTTCTCAAATTATTATTGTGAATAATAAGGTGTTAATTTGATATAATATTTTGGTTATTGGTGAAATGTGTAAATTTTATAAAATAAACAAGTAGTTATAAAATATTTATTTTGCCGGGGAATATTCGTTTGGTCGTGGAATATTCTTTCTGTCGGGAAATATTTATACGACGGCGCAGCTATTTGTGGGCCTCATAACAGAAAATAGTTGGATGAAGATAACGACAAAAATTGAGTTTTTATAAATAACGGCGTAGTTGTTACCGTTAACACTGTTGGAATACCCGGTGGTTAAAATACAGTAATATGCGTGGTTGCACAGTAGCACACGGATTGCACAGTAGCACACGGATTGCACAGTATTTTTGAATTATTGATTCTTACGAAGAAAGACACTACTCAATAATTGTTACAGTAGTTACTGTTCAATATTTTTTTTATTGATTCAATAATTGCTGCATTGATATTTTATATGATTGTTGTTTCAATAATTATCACTGCACAGTATTTTCCATTATCGGATCAATAATTCATATTATTTGAATAATATTATTAGATAGCATTATTGACAATGTCTAGAAAATTTTGTCTAAGGAGAGGTTTGGTCACCTAATTACACGCCAGTAAGGAGAAATCCTTATTGAAAAGCCCCCTATTTCCTAGGAACGGCCTGGTTGTCATAAATGTGATTCTGTAATATTAATTGTGAATAATTAATTATTGATTCATATGATAAGGAAATATTTATTTTATGTGAATATAAATGTTGGATATATTTTTTGGTTAAAAATAAAGGAGTTAATGTTGAGGTGTTTTATCAATATTTTTGTCGGAATGGAGGTATTAAAAATCAATCAGGATTTTTGAGATATATTGTGGGGGTTATAATTTTTAATCCGACTGTTGGATCGTTGTGATTTTTGGATATGTTATACATATATAAGTTGAGTATATATCCACAAATTTTGAACCGTTAAAAATGAACGTATGATTTGTTATGAATTTTAAGAGATGACTGGTTCAAAAATTGTTAAAAGTTTCGGAATTTATCATTTTGGTGGAAAATTCTAGAATTGGTGGGCCCCATTTTTAGTTGGTGAAAATGTGCTTAGATTTTTATTCAAATGTGGTGGGTGGGAATAGTAGCAGGTAAAGCCATCAGGTTGCAGGTTAAGTCTGCTTCGGCGTGCTAACTTTTTCCTATAAATAGAGGGCTAAGTTAGAATTAAAAATCACATCAGAAATAAGTTTTCTCTCTTTTTCTCTCTAGATTATTGAGTGTATTTTATGAGTATTTAGATACTTTGTGGGTTTCTATTCATCAGTGCAAGTTTCCTTCAGCCTTATACCGATATTCCGATCAGAAGTACTGATATTTTGAGGTAAGGGGTGTTATATTCTTCTTAAAATGATATTTTCTTCAATATCATTATACCGAAATGTTGGTATAAACTTTTTATCAAATTTGAAACTTTTTGTGTCGGGGTTACTATTCACGTATACGTTACTATTCACGTATACGGCACTATTCACCGAAAAATGAAATTTTTTTCTTTTTGTCCAAGTTATCTATTATGGTTACTATCTTTGATTGTATCTATATTTTGATCTTTATTTTTAAATTCTGCTTCAAAATTGGTTATTATGGAGTATTATTGAACTTGGATAAACTGTAATACGAATCCCTAATATTTGTTCTTTTATCTCACTGGATTCGTTCTCTTTAAAATATTTTTCATCATCCTCAGTCCTAAATAATGATACTACTGAATATCTTTGGCCTGTAGTGCAAAGATGTATGATTACCTGATGAATATCTTTGGCCTGTAGTGCAAAGATGAACAGGTGTTGAGATGAACATAACCAATTGGTGATACAAATGAATATCTTTGGCTTGTAGTGCAAAGATGAATATTTGATTCAAGATGTATATTGATTGATGTTACAGGGATAAAATATTGATGATGAACTTTTAAATCTTAGAAGATAGTAGAATTCTTTCTCTACTTGACTCTTCTAATGGATTGCTGTTTCCGCTGCAGTTGTTGATCTAAAACTTGTTGTCTATTATATTTTATTAGATTTTCCATGTTGAAGACTAACGATAATTTGTTGTATATTATCTTAGTCATAATATTCCTTACTGGGCTAGTTGAGCTCACCCTTTTTGTTCCATTTTCTTCTCAGGATGAGATAGTATAGCAGGAACTAGCTGGGGTATGGAGTGACGGTTTTAGAAAGTTGTTTAACAGTCCTCACTATTTTTGTAAAATAGTGTATCAATAATTGTAATGAGGATTCTTTTTGAGTTTTTATACTCTCTATTTGTATTCAAACTCACAGTATATGTGTTGTCATATTTTGCACGACCATTGTATTACTGAGGTTGTATTTGTTTTTGTACCATGTATTTGGCGACTCAGAATGGGTGATGTATACCTGTTTTGGGGGCGTCACAGTTGGTATCAGAGCTTAGGGATATGATCCCTAGCTGAGATGTGAGACAAGAACTAGGAGGGGAGAGACGGGGAATTCCTTCGCTAGTATGACCTGACTAAGTTTATTTGGTATTTATTTGGTCGGTCAGAGTATAGGGATAATATATGACATTACTATTAACCCTTGTTTTATAGCAGTATTTTAGAATGGCAGCTGAGAACGTTAATAATGGAGTGAATCAGACCGTGGAGGCACATTTGATCACCGCCCAGGGGAACGTGCAACAGGAAGGCAATATTTCTCCTGTAAACAATACTACCGAACAAATGATGAATGATGGGATGTTTAGAAGTTTTTTGCAGTTCATGCAAAACCAGACGAGGGAGACTCATGCACAAAATACGGGTGGAAATGCTAGCAATGCGCGGCTTGTCACAGCCAAGCAGTTCAAAGAGTTGGGACCACCAGAATTTAAGGGAAAGCCGAATCCGATCATGGCGGAAACGTGGGTCAAGCAAATTACCAAGATATTCGATGTCTTAGGATGCACGGAGGAACAGAAGGTTCCATTCACCACCTTTATGTTCTACGGTGAGGCAGACTACTGGTGGGAGTCTGTGAAGCGTACCCAGCCTGACGCACTCAACATGTCTTGGGAAACGTTTCAGAAACTGTTTAATGACAAGTACTTTCCTGAAAGTATTCGTCATATGAAGGAGGTAAAATTTATTAGACTGGAACAAAACAACATGACGGTGTCCCAGTACGAGGCGAAGTTTGCAGAGCTATCCAGGTTTGCACCTCATTTGGTAGAGAATGAGGAACGAATGACGAGGATGTTCCTGAGAGGTCTAAAGCCCGAGATTCGGCAATATCTTATCTCTCATAAATTTTTTTTATATTCAGATGTTGTAAACAGGGCTTAATTATTAGAGCGAGATAATGAGTATGTTCAACCGAGGGACCATAACCAGGGTCATACCGGTGGCAGCGGTCATCGGAGCAATGAAAACCAGCTGGGAGGAAAACATTCGGACAAAAGCGGTAACCACTCTGGTGGAAATCGTGGCCGTGATAATAGAAGGAGCGAGTCAGGAGGAGATTTCAAGAAGAGAATGTACAACAATGATAACGTGAAAACGTCAACACAAACATCAACTGTTTCTAGGGGAGGAGAACGAGCACCGGTCGTATGTTACAAATGCGGGAAAGAGGGACACATCAGCCCAAACTGCCCACAATAGTTCAAGGTATATTATAACTGTGGAAAGGAAGGTCATATAGCTAAAGATTGTCTTCTTACGAAACCAAGTTCAACGGGGATAGTGACTCCGAAGGCTGTTCCGGACAAGTCAAAGTCAGTGGTTCCTGGAAGGGCATTTGTCGTGACTGCCCAAAACGCGAGGAACCCGAACTAGGTGATCACGGGTAAGCTAATCATAAACTCTTGCGAAGTTTATACCTTATTAGATATCAGTTCTACCCATTCTTTTATCTCTCCTGCTTGTGCTCAACGTTTGAACTTGACTTCGGAGAAATTAGACTTTGACTTATCTGTTGAAACTCCGTTAGGAGAAACTTTCGTTACATCTACTGTTTATAAATCTTGCTTGATTCAAGTTGGTACCATCACATTACCTGTCGATCTTATTTTGTTGAAAATTCTTGCATTTGATGTGATTTTAGGGATTGATTGGTTAACCACGCATCATGCTAAAATTGATTATTTTCGTAAGGTTGTTAGTTTTCATATTCCTAACCAACCTGTTATGCTAATTCAAACAACTAAACCATTAAAGTCAATCACTGTCATTTCAAGCCATAAAGCTATTCGTTTATTGAAAAATGGATGTCAAGCTTTCTTAGCCCATGTCACGGACTTGAACAAAAACACGTCATATTTGAATAAAATTTCTGTTGTTAATGAATTTCCTGACGTATTTCCTGAAGAACTTTCCGGTCTAACCCCAGAACATGAAGTTGATTTCTTTATTGACCTTGAACCTGGCACAAAGCCCATTTCTAAAATCCCATATCGAATTGCTCCTATTGAACTTCAGGAGTTAAAGGTCCAACTACAGGAGTTGTTGGACATTGATTTTATTCTTCCTAGTACATCTCCTTGGAGTGCTCCGGTGTTATTCGTAAAGAAGAAAGATGGTAGTATGCGACTTTGTATCGACTATCGGGAATTGAACCATGTCACCATCAAGAATAGGTATCCACTACCTCGCATTGATGACCTGTTCGACCAATTGCAAGGAGCACAATTCTTTTCAAAGATCGATCTTCGTTCTGGATATCATCAGCTGAAGATTAAAATTGAGGATATTCCAAAGATTGCCTTCAGAACTCGGTACGGGCATTACGAATTCTTAGTCATGTCTTTTGGATTGACTAATGCTCCTGCTGCTTTCATGGATATGATGAACCGTGTATTCAAGGAATATTTGGATCAGTTCGTTGTTGTCTTTATTGATGACATCCTCATCTATTCTAAAAGCCGTGAAGATCATGAGCACCATTTGAAGCTGGTACTACAAAGGCTTCGCGATAACAAGCTATATGCCAAGCTGAAGAAATGCGAGTTCTGGCTTAAGGAAGTAGCATTCCTTGGGCATGTGGTGTCAAAACATGGAGTATCTGTCGACCCGGCGAAGATTGAAGTCATACAAAGTTGGGAGCAACCAAAGTCGGTGACCGAAGTACGTAGCTTTCTGGGCTTAGCTGGTTACTATCGAAGATTCATGGAAGAATTTTCTCGAATCGCTACTCCGTTAACTCAGCTGACTCGTAAAGATACAAAATTCGGTTGGAGCGAGAATTGTGAAAAGAGTTTTTAAGAACTCAAGAGGAGACTTATTTCGGCACCTGTTTTGACAATACCATCTGGTTCGGATGGATTTGTTATCTACAGCGATGCTTTAGGCAAAGGGTTAAGATGTGTTCTCATGCAACATGAAAAAGTCATAGCCTATGCCTCGCGACAACTCAAAGAATATGAGAGGAATTATCCTACTCATGATTTGGAGTTGGCAGCAGTTGTTTTCGCGTTGAAGATCTGGAGACACTACCTGTATGGGGAAAAAGTGGAGATCTATATAGATCAAAAAAGCCTCAAATATTTCTTCACCCAAAAGGAACTCAACATGCGGCAACGACGTTGGCTCGAGCTGCTGAAAGATTACGATCATACCATCCAATATCATCCTAGAAAAGCAAATGTAGTAGCTGACACATTGAGTAGAAGATCATATGCGGGTACGAGTGCAATGTTGTTAACACAAAGGCCCATTTTGTATGACTTGCAAAGGATGGAGATAGAGATGAAGGCTCCAAGTACCCACGTGATGATATCAAACATACCAGTAGAACCGACTTTAATCGATAAAGTTAAAGCTGCTCAAGCTACGGACATAGAGCTGATGCGTATGAAGAAGAAAGTGCAAGAAGGTGTTATTCCAGAAGCAAGAATCGATGAAGAAGGAATACTTCGAGTCAACTCCAGACTTTGTGTTCCTAACGATTTTGACTTGAAGCATAGAATCCTGATAGAGGCACACAACACACCGTTTGCAATCCATCCTGGGAGTACCAAAATGTATCACGATCTTCGACATACATTTTGGTGGAGCAATATAAAAAGAGAGATCGCGGAGTTTATCTCGAGGTGTTTAACTTGTCAACGTGTAAAGGCGGAGCATCAAGTACCAAAGGGTCCGTTGCAACCACTTGAGATTCCGAAGTGGAAGTGGAAACACATTACCATGGATTTTGTTACGGGTCTTCCCAAGGTTTCTCAAGGCATAGATGCGATTTGGGTCATTGTTGATAGATTAACCAAGTATGCTCATTTCTTACCTATACGTGAGACTTATTCCCTTGAACGTCTTGCTAGTATGTACGTGAATGAGATTGTGAGATTGCATGGCATGCCAGTATCCATAATTTCCGATCGTGACCCAAGATTCACTTCACGATTTTAAGTTAGCTTGCAGAAAGCTATGGGCACGGATTTACGATTCAGTTCAGCATACCATCCTTAAACGGATGGACAATCCGAGAGGACTATTCAAACTCTTGAAGATCTATTAAGACTCTGTGTCCTAGATTTCAAAGGGAGTTGGGATAAGTACCTACCATTGGTGGAATTCTCCTACAATAACAGCTATCAGGCAAGTATAGGTGTGGCTCCATTCGAGGCGTTGTATGGAAGAAAATGTCATTCTCCAGTATGCTGGGACGAGGTGGATGAAGCAACATTTTTGGGACCAGAGTTGGTACGAATGACTACAGAGAAGATCCAAACGATTCGACAATGTATACAAACGGCACAGGATCGACAAAAGAGTTCGGAAGGATGTGGAATTTAATATTCGGGATCATGTATTGTTACGTGTTGCACCATGGAAGGGAGTTACAAGATTTGGGAAGAGAGGAAAGCTCAATCCACGATTTGTTGGTCCATTTGAAATTTTTGACCGAATAGGAAATGTGGCCTATAGACTCGCATTACCTCCAAGTATGTCTCGTGTTCATAATATTTTTCACATATCTATGCTTCGTAAATATGTTAAAGACTCGAACCACATTATTGAGTTAGAACCAGACGAGATAGCCGAAGATTTAACGTACGAGGAGGTACCTATTAAGATCTTGGATAGAAAAGAGCATGGCTTACGCACAAAGGTTATACCACAAGTTAAGGTTTTGTGGAGAAACTATGCTATTGAAGAAATGACCTGGGAGTTAGAATCAGAAAAGAAAGCGAGGTATCCCCATCTTTTCGAAACACCAGGTACGTAATGCCAATTTCGAGGACGAAATTTCATAAGGAGGGGAGGTTGTAAGACCCCAACTTATTAATGAATAAAATAAAATTTTCTCTAATTATTATTGTGAATAATAAGGTGTTAATTTGATATAATATTTTGGTTATGGGTGAAATGTGCAAATTTTACAAAATAAACAAGTGGTTATAAAATATTCATTTTGTCGAAAAATATTCGTTTGGTCGTGAAATATTCTTTCTGTCGGGGAATATTCGTACGACGGCGCAGCTATTTGTGGGCCCCATAACAGAAAACGGTTAGATGAAGATAACGACAAAAATTGAGTTTTTATAAATAACGGCGTAGTTGTTACCGTTAACACTGTTGGAATACCCGGTGGTTAAAATACAGTAATACGCGTGGTTGCACAGTAACACACAGATTGCACAGTATTTTTGAATTATTGATTCTTACGAAGGAAGACACTACTCAATAATTGTTACAGTAGTTACTGTTCAATATTTTTTTTATTGATTCAGTAATTGCTGCATTGATATTTTATATTATTATGGTTTCAATAATTGTCACTGCACAGTATTTTCTATTATCAGATTAATAATTCATATTATTTGAATAATATTATTAGATAGCATTATTGGCAATGTCAAGAAAGTTTTGTCTAAGGAGAGGTTTGGTCACCTAATTGCGCACCAGTAAGGAAAAATCCTTATTGGAAAGCCCCCTCTTTCCTGGGAACGGCCTGATTGTCATAAATGTGATTCTGTAATATTAATTGTGAATAATTAATTATTGATTCATATGATAAGGAAATATTTATTTTATGTGAATATAAATGTTGGATATATTTTGTGGTTAAAAATGAAGAAGTTAATGTTGAGGTGTTTTATTAATATTTTTGTCGGAATGGAGGTATTAAAAATCAATCAGGGTTTTTGAGATATATTGCGGGGGTTATAATTTCTAATCCGACCGTTGGATCGTTGTGATTTTTGGATATGTTATACATATATAAGTTGAGTATATATCCACAAATTTTGAACCGTTAAAAATGAACGTATGATTTGTGATGAATTTTAAGAGATGACTGGTTCAAAAATTGTTTAAAGTTTCGGAATTTATCATTTTGGTGGAAAATTCTAGAATTGGTGGGCCCCATTTTTGGTTGGTGAAAATGTGCTTAGATTTTTATTCAAATGTGGTGGATGGGAATAGTAGCAGGTAAAGCCATCAGGTTGCAGGTTAAGTCTGCTTCGGCGTGCTAACTTTTTCCTATAAATAGAGGGCTAAGTTAGAATTAAAAATCACACCAGAAATAAGTTTTCTCTCTTTTTCTCTCTAGATTATTGAGTGTATTTTATGAGTATTTAGATACTTTGTGGGTTTCTATTCATCAGTGCAAGTTTCCTTCAGCCTTATACCGATATTCCGATCAGAAGTACTGATATTTTGAGGTAAGGGGTGTTATATTCTTCTTAAAATGATATTTTCTTCAATATCATTATACCGAAATGTTGGTATAAACTTTTTATCAAATTTGAAACTTTTTGTGTCGGGGTTACTATTCACGTATACGTTACTATTCACGTATACGGCACTATTCACCGAAAAATGAAATTTTTTTCTTTTTGTCCAAGTTATCTATTATGGTTACTATCTTTGATTGTATCTATATTTTGATCTTTATTTTTAAATTCTGCTTCAAAATTGGTTATTATGGAGTATTATTGAACTTGGATAAACTGTAATACGAATCCCTAATATTTGTTCTTTTATCTCACTGGATTCGTTCTCTTTAAAATATTTTTCATCATCCTCAGTCCTAAATAATGATACTACTGAATATCTTTGGCCTGTAGTGCAAAGATGTATGATTACCTGATGAATATCTTTGGCCTGTAGTGCAAAGATGAACAGGTGTTGAGATGAACATAACCAACTGGTGATACAAATGAATATCTTTGGCTTGTAGTGCAAAGATGAATATTTGATTCAAGATATATATTGATTGATGTTACAGGGATAAAATATTGATGATGGACTTTTAAATCTTAGAAGATAGTAGAATTCTTTCTCTACTTGACTCTTCTAATGGATTGTTGTTTCCGCTGCAGTTGTTGATCTAAAACTTATAGTCTATTATATTTTATCAGATTTTCCCTGTTGAAGACTAACGATAATTTGTTGTATATTATCTTAGTCATAATATTCCTTACTATGCTAGTTGAGCTCACCCTTTTTGTTCCATTTTCTTCTCAGGAGGAGATAGTATAGCAGGAACTAGCCGGGGTATGGAGTGACGGTTTTAAAAAGTTGTTTAGCAGTCCTCACTATTTTTGTAAAATAGTGTATCAATAATTATAATGAGGACTCCTTTTGAGTTTTTATACTCTCTATTTGTATTCAAACTCACAGTATATGTGTTGTCGTATTTTGCACGACAATTGTATTACTGAGGTTGTATTTATTTTTATACCATGTATTTAGCGACTCAGAATGGGTGATGTATACCTGTTTTGGGGGCGTCACATCAATACATTTATTTTCACACTATTTCATAGAATAGTGAGGACTACTAATGCTATCATCTGAACCGTCATTCCGTTCCCCGACTAGTCCCCGCTACGTTCTCATTTCTTGAAGAGAACAATGAAAGCAAAAGGGTGAGCTCAACTAGCCCAGTAAAAAATATTATGACTAAGATAATGCAGAATAAATTATCGTTAGCCTTCAACAGTGTTAAACTGATAAAATATAACAAACACCAAGTTTAACTGCAGCGGAACAAGCTATCCATTAAAAGAGTCGAGTAGAGAATAGCATCTACTATCTTTTATGATTTAAAAAGTTTTTCATTACTTTTATCGCTGAGACTCAGCTTAATAAATAATCCACATCATCCCTGCACTACGGCCAAGGATATTCATTAGTATCACGATCACAAATTATCCATGCACTACGGGCCAAGGATATTTGTGTATTCATCAATGGTCATGATCATGCCAACAACTGTCCATCAATGCACTACGGGCCAATGATGACTTTTACCACATCATTTGTAATATTACGGTCATGATTACACCGAATAATCCCTGGTTATAATCACACCAAGTCCATCTATGCACTACATGCCACAGATGACTTTCAACAAAATATAAACATGAGGATGATGACAATGATATAAGAATTCAATAAAACAAGTTTAAGAATTAATTTATCCAGGAACCAACAACGTCCAAATTGTCAACATGATACTGCCTTGTAGAGTAAAATTTAAGAGTGCTCAGAAGAATATTTCCATAAAAAGATACTGGATGAAGCGCAAATATCAAAGATATTTCACTAATTTTATGGAGTATAAAAGCCAAAATTTTAACCAATTGAGTATAATAAAGAATGGAATAACAAAAGAATTCACCAAGCATGCGATAGACCGCACAGACATGTTATTCCAACAGAAAAATAAATAATGGAACCAGGTCATGCGTAAACGCACCGACAGGATATTCCGACAGAATAATAAATAATAGAACCAGATCCAGCGTAAACGCACAGACAGGATATTCCGACAGAATAATAAAGAACGGAATATTAGAAGAATTTCACCATGTACGCGGTACTTCGCATGAACATGTTATTCCAACAAAATAATAAGGAATGGATTAAGAGAAGTTCTCTTCATGAATACGAAAGAAATAATACCCCTTACCGTAAAAGAAGAGTACTCCGACTGGTAGGGCGAGGATATTCTTGAAGAAAACTTACACTACGCTCAAAGCTTCTTAAAACTCTAAAGAAATACGCTCAAGATTATAGAAGAATTCTCTGAACTTCTGGTATGGTTTTCAATTCTAACTAAGCATCCTATTTATAGGAAAATAGAAAGTATACTATGCTGCACTATGTAATAAAATATAATATATTCTATTTATAATCTAATAAAACAAATAACTTCATAAAAGTATTCTGTTTTATATAAAAAGATTTTACTAGACAAAATACTATGCATAATAGAATATAATATATTCTATTTATAGTCTAATAAAATAGATAACTTTATAAAAGTATTCTGTTTTATATAAAAAAAAATTCTGTTTTATTACATTAATAATACTAATAAAACAAAATTTATATATAATATATATATATATATATATATATATATATATAAACCTCCGTGACTTCATAAAAAGACACCTCAACATAATTAACAACATTTATCATCATTATTATAATTCACAATATTAATCGACCAGGTCGTTCCCAGGAAAGAGGGGACTTTCTAATAAGGATTTCTCCCTATTGGCGCGCAATTAGGTGACCAAGCCTCTCCTTGACAGAACTTCTAGACATCGTTAATATTGCAAATAATAATATTAATAACTTTGTTGTCTCAATTATTGATTATAAAATATTGACAATAATTGAATCAAATAACGTGAGATACTATGCAGCAATTACTGTAACAATAATTGAACAAAACTAAGTGACTTCTTACGTAAGCATCAATAATTAATACCGTGTGCTACTATGCCACCACGCGTATTACTATACTTTTAACACCGGGTGTTTCAACAGTTAACGGTAAAACTTCCGTCGCTATTTTTATAAAGTATTTTTGTCATTTTTTCAATCCGACAATAATTCGATTGTGGGGTCCACCAATGATTGTGCCGTCGTACGAATATTCCCTGTTAAAACGAATATTCTCAGACCAATCGAATATTATACAACAACTTGCGTACTTTGTAAAATTTATAAATATTACCCACAACTATAATATTATATCAAATTCATTCCATAATATTTAAAAATAATATTTATAGAAAACTCATCTTTATTAAAATAAAAAAAATTTGAGGTCTTACAAAGTTGTTATAAAATATTCATTTGGCCGGAAAATATTTTTTTTGTTGGAGAATATTCGTATGATGTCACAATCATTGGTGGACTCCACAACAGAATTATTGTCGGAGTTAGAAAACGACAGAAATATTTTTTTATAAAAATAACGGCGAAAGTTTTACCGTTAACTGTTGAAATACCCGGTGGATAAAGTACAGTAATACGCGTGGTTGCATAGTAGCACACGATATTGATTATTGATGCTTACGTAAGAAGTCACTCAGTTATACTCAATTATTACTACAATAATTGCTGCATTGTATCTCATATTATTGATTCAATTATTATCACAGTATCATCTGCATACTATTTTATATTATTAAATCAATAATTGAGACGATAAAGTTATTCATATTATTATTACTACACTATTTTAGTATTCAATCTCCTACTAAGGTAAGGGATATTATTTCTTTCGTATTCGTAAGGAATATTATTTTTGTTCAATATTCGTATGAAATAATATTTTATTTCATACTCTGTAGTATGTAAGTAATATTATTTCATTTTATATTCTGAATTCTACACTCATGTTGTTAAGTATTGCTTCTATACTCCTTGAAATTAGTAGAATATCCTTAAAATTTACGCTTCATCTAGTATCGTTTCACAAGGATATTTTTCTGAACATTCTTGTTAAAGTTTAATCTTTTCATGCCGGAGTACTATTCACAGGATACTATTCATGAAGTACTATTCACGGGGTACTATTCATGACAAAAATTGGTTTCTTTTCTGTTCAAATTATTTTTGATACAATATTATTTTTAAATTTTACTCCACAAAGCAGTATCATATTGACAATTTAGACATTATTGAATTATATATAAATTGAATTATAAATCTTTAAAATTTAACCTTGCTCTCATTTAATTAAATTCTTATATCATTGTCATCATCCTCTTGCTTATATTATAATGAAAGTCATCTGTGGCCCGTAGGACATAGATGGACTTGGTATGATTATGATCAAGGATTATTCGGTATAATCATGACCGTAATGTTACAAATGATATGGTAAAAATCCTCCTTGACTCGTAGTGCATTGATGGACAGTTGTTGAAATGATCATGACTGATAATAATGAATATACTTGGCCCGTAGTGCATGGATAATTCAGTGATGTGGATTATTTATTTAGCTGAGTCCCAGCGATAAAATTGATGATAAACTTTTTAAATCATAGAAGATAGTAGATATCATGCTCTACTTGACTCTTCTAATGGATTGCTTGTTCCGCTGCAGTTAAACTTAAAGTTTATTGTATTTTATCAGTTTAACACTGTTGAAGGCTAATGATAATTTATTCTGCATTATCTTAGTCATAATATTTCTTACTGGCTAGTTGAGCTCACCCTTTTGCTTTCATTGTTCTCTTCAGAAAATGAGAATATAGCTGCGACGAGTCGAGAAATGGAGTGACGGTCCAAATAGATGGCTATAGTAATCTTCACTATTATGTGAAATAGTGTGATAATAATTGTAATGAGGACTTTATTTGAGTTTGGATACTCTCTACGAGACATTATCCGTGTTGAAACTCTCAGCTACGTTTTGTCGTACTGTATCAAAGAAGTTTGTATTTAAATTTTGTACCATATATTTGGCGACTCAAGATGGGTGATGTATACCTATTTTGGGGGTGTCACATATTTGCTATATTGCATACATAGTAAAAGAGTTTGTTTTAGTCAATGTATACCCACAATCACGAAGAACTAGAATGACGTGCTCTACGAACAATACTTCAACGATAATTTAGACTACGTTATCACAAGTACTAAATATATCTTCACAATTCGAGTAGCTACAAACTTACTAACTTCACAAATAACTTCTAATGACTTATAGAAAATTCTCCCTTGCTAATTTGTTTTTTGTTTTGTTACTTCAAAAGATCAAAAACTCTCTCTTATTTTATACTTAACCCTAAGAAGTGTAACATATATATATTAAACAAGAATTAATATTGATAATTATGTAATTCATTTGTAACTTGTAACTCCCAAATGAATTTTACTAATTACAATGTAACTCCCATGTTTAATATATATAACTCCCAAGTTGTATGTAACTCCCAAGAGCATAAAGAGAGAGTTTTAAACACATGTTCATTGTATCTAGACAATGAACCATTTCGTCCACTTCGTGGGCGCTTCTGTTTAGGCCCATTAACCAATATCTCCCACTTGCACATGGCGAGGACGACGTTGTTATCATATAAGCCAATAAAATCCAAACATGTAAGTTGAAAAATTTGTTTAGCCATCGAACTGTGCGACCGTTGAGTTTACCTACAAGGCGGGAGCTCTAAATCAAACCTATTAAAGCCAAAATAGAGACATCAACCCTTTTAACAAAATATGCAATGTGGGAGACGTCAAGCTAAACTGGTTTAAGGTTTTCATTGAGGCTACAAACTCTCAAAGAATACATCAAACTAATTTTAATTTTAGCCTGGTTAAGTATCTTTGATCCCTCAGAGTGTCGTACTTAACCCATTTAGGTCTATTTCAATTTTGCATCTCACTTATTACTACATCGTTTCCAAAAACATTATAGTTGTCGACAATAAGTGCAGAGCATGGTGAAATTAAGTTATCTTCCCTAAATCTGAATCAACTGCTTTCCCAGAATCATCCCATATAATCTCATAGTCTGGACTCTAGTAAATGAAATCAAAGTAACATCATTAATTCATCTTTTTGCAACATAGTCAAAGATCACAAAGAGTATTTAATAAAAGGATTAACGAATACCTTATCCTTTAAAAGGACAACACAATGAAAAACTAGGGATTCATTTTATCACATCCTTTATTTTGTCGCTAAACTCATGTTATATTTTCACAACATACTAATTAACTAGTTTTGTTAATTAGTACGCACACAAGCTAATCATGTTTGATGATAAAATATATACTTTGTAACAATCTTATTTATTTATTTATTAATAAAAGAATTATTTAATTAAAGGCTTTTAATTTATCTACATGCTATTTTTTTATAATATGTGATAAACCCATAGTTTTGAGCAATATTTTTAGAATCATGATGATGATCATGCTAATGAGATTTAAATTCTTAGATAACTCATAAATTAAAATTGTTTCCAATCGTTGGATTACTTAAAAAATGATTAGTGAATCCAGATAGATTGGTACATATGTTGCTTGCTCATTGGATGAGAATGATTGATCTCATGATCATTTATGTGGAGACACTAAAGTAAGTATGTAGGTACTTATTAGAGAATAAGTTCACTGAACGTGGCTCGTTAAGGAATACCTAATGGAGTTTAACCTGTCTGTCAATAGGAATTCATGTAGTGATAGTAGTACAAATAATCCTTAGACTTGAGACCATCATAGTATCTTGTGTATGATGAGTTATATTTTGACATGTCCCTTAAGACCCTTAGGGTATATCAAATGGTATGCTTAGGTATAATAAATTGTACATAAAGATAATGAATGATCAACAAAGCATCTACCGCTTATAGTAAAAGAAGAGAATGTCTTATATGATTCGATAAATGACAACCCAGTAGTCCTTGGCCAAGACAGAATGAAATTAAAAAGGAGTTTCTAATTTGCATTATTTGGACTTGTACATTTAAGAATCGAAATACATATAATTAAATAAAATAAGACTTGACAGTAATTTCATGTCTTATATTTAATTGAGACATTTTATGGTGGAATGATTGAATTGTATGGTAACTATTTACTCAAATGTTCTTTTATGATTAATTTTGAAATCTATATTATCTAGAAAGTCGTTGATCGTTAAGGAGATTTATCCTTATTGTAGAATAAATTTTATTTATTTAAATAAATTAATAGATTAATTTATTTATTTAAATAAGATTAGAATTGTTCTTATTGATTTATTCACAATCGGTTTAATATGGAGAACCTAAAGCGTCACAACAAAAGAAAAATTATTTATTTAAGAAGTAAATGACATAATCGTAATAATAAGATAAATGCATTTAATTTAATCTATGGTGATAGAATAAATTAAATAACTTAATATTTATTATTTAATATTTTAAAAATATTAAATATAAATTAAGAAGAGGAGTCTTATTATTATTATTATTTTATTTAATTCCTAAAAGAGTTTGAGAATTAATTAATAAAAGTACTCTCATATATTCCTAATAAGATTAGGAGACTAATTAATTAAAAGAGTTTAATTAATTATTCTTAATTGGATTAGGAAGCCTAATTAATTAAAGGAGTTTAATTAATTAAAATAAAACCCTATTCCTAAATAGTGTAAGAGGGTTGCCTACATCTATAAATAAGAGGAGTCTTATTTTGATTTGGGTTGCTAAAACTTTCAAGAGTAAGGATAGTACTAATATATTCTCTGGAGAGAGAAAACTAGGGTTTTGTCAAACACTCATTTTCTTGAATACTTGTTCTTCCTTGGTGGATCTCCTCTAGAGACCAAACACTTGGATGACTAACGTTGATCAAAGGAGTGAATCAAACCCGGTGGATTCAAGTTGAACGTGAAAAGGAATTGGAGGTGAACTTGTACCTAAGGAAGTTAGTTTATACAAGGGTATGAATCTGATCTCCATCTATTTTCATTTAATTAATAATTACACATAAAGAATTATCC
The DNA here is from genome assembly GCA_016801055.1 of Panax notoginseng. Classification (NCBI taxonomy): domain Eukaryota; kingdom Viridiplantae; phylum Streptophyta; class Magnoliopsida; order Apiales; family Araliaceae; genus Panax; species Panax notoginseng. The sequence continues at coordinate 82,345,005 of CM029013.1, forward strand.
GGGTATATGGTTTGTAAAATTTTAAAACTCTAATTTTTACGCTTCCGCTCTATGTATGTAATTTATTTCATGTTCATGGATATTACAAACCTAACACCAGTCTAGTCACTTCCAGAGTGTCTAACTTGAAACTTTCAAATTGTTTGCTTTTCGAAGAATCAAGTTTGAAATTATGTGTCCATTTAACATGCCACGACAGACAATCTTACAATTGTGTCCATTTAATCATTTTTTCTCAAGAAAATATAAAGGATTGTTGTTGAAAAAATATATTTTCTTTTATATGGTTAAACTTTATTTCCAATTGCAATCGGTGGCTATGGAGTATTTACGATGGAAATGGTGGTGACTAGGTAGGGAGAAGAAGATGAGAGAGAATGAGTTTGAGGTGGGGTATTTTGAGTCTGTTTTTTAATTTCGCACGTTTTTAGTGGGTTTTCACGCACATTTGACGAGTAGCACACACACATTGCTAATTGAATGAAAAAAATTGATAGTTTCACTTAATCTCAATGCTTCAATTGTTTAAATGTAGATTTTTAAATAGAAGGTGGTTTAGTGAAATTTACCCAAAAGAAAATAATATTTATGAAATAGCCTCAAAAGAGCGTTTTTTTTTCATCTCCCTTAATAATATAGATATGTACTTTTTTTTCCCTCTAAACCATAACTTATAACCTAGTGAAACATTTTTTTCTTTAGTCAATGTAGAGTAAGGTTGTGTTTGATAAAATTGAATGTTAAGAGCTGAACACTTTAGACATCTAAATAATACAGAGCCTTTGTCTAAAATTGTATCTGAATTAAAAAATGTTGTTTGATAATTAATTTTTTCAAAATGTCTGAATAATAGTATTCTACTATTTTAACCATCTGAACAGTTTAAACAATCATAATGGCAATTATACATACATTATATATAAACTTTACTTTCTCCTTTAATAAATTCAATAAAAATCATATAAACACAATTACACATACATTATATATACAGAAATATAAAAATTGTTCATTCCTCAAATTGAAACCCTTCATAAATCTGTACCATCAATTTCTCGTCAATCAATTAATTGAGATAAGTACTTTATCTTTCTCTCTCTTCTAGATTTGTAGTCTGTTACATATATATTGTTGATTTTTTTTCTAATTATAAGTTACCATTTAATTGTTAAGGTTTTAGAGGCTTGATAAATTGAAACAATTGTTCAATGGATTCTTCTAGTCAGCCAAATTTTGATTACTTGTTCAAGTTGTTTATGATTGGGGACTCTGGAGTTAGCAAGAGTGGTTTGCTCTTGAGTTTCAATGTTAATACTTTTGAAGATCTTTCTCCTACTATTGATAACTATTGCTTTTCATAATCGGACGATTTTGATTCATGCATGTATAATAATTACATATATAAATATGTACATGTACATATAGAGAGAAATTATAAAATTGCGGTCATGGCGGAAGAGGAGAGAGATTGGATTTTGACGAGCTGAAGAGAAAAAACAGGAAAGGAGAATTACCAAACAAGTTCATCGAATTAGAGGCACGCCTATTAAGAGACATTCAAACCTAATCAAACACACCCTAAGAGTAGCCTTACGTGCACACATAATTTTATACAAATGGAAAGAAAAATAAGTATGTAGATTTTACTATTCATTTTTTATGTTGTTTATTCAACACATGGGTTAACAGTATGAATAATGATTTGGTGACAAAATATGATTGTAAAAAGATGCATACAAAATGATGTGTCAAATTATAATAAGTTGATATTTTACTACACATGGACCATATGATTATAACCAACTCCAATCATATAGTCATTAACAATTCATTATTCATCAAACCATTATTGTAAAAGTATTTATGTACAACTGTTTGTACACATAAAATTACTCCCAACTAAAATTAGTTTTATAATACAATTTTAGTTTAGACCATAAGTACACATCAAATTAATTTTGGCATATAAGTTAATGGTAAAATAATTTGTTACAAAAAAACTGGTAAAAGGGATAATAATTAATTACGGATAAGGTTGTAAAATGAACAAACATTTCGGGCTCGATTCGTACCCGCTCAACAAAAAATTTGATTCGAGCTCGACTCGAAATATAAATGAGTCAAATATAAGCGGTGGCGGAACCAGAACGTTTTTAAAGGGGGGGTCAAAATAAATCAGTAAAAAAAATTATTTATTGATACTTGGAGTGCTTCTTTCGGCTGTACAACTGAGAGGAAGCAACCGTATCCTGCGATTATGCATAGTTTAAAAACGTCTCAAAATTTTGGTCAATATCAAAATTTATGTAGAAATATTATTATTTTTTATTTCATGTAGAAATACATGAGAGGGATTCATGTAGAAATATTATTTTTTATATAAAAATATCAATTTTCTATATAGAACAAAGAAAATTAATCCAGAAAGAAATCAACAAAGGGAAGAGTCTTTGAAATAAATTAATGATGTTTAAAAATACAAAATATTTGTAGAAAATAATTTGGTAAATAAAGAACTTGGTTTTTGTGATAATTCTTCAACCTCAAGTAGTGACCTAGATTTGATTGTGTTTTAATTTCTTTCATGTAAATTCCATTGTAAAATAAAATTTATTCTATTTTTTAATTTATGGAGCGCATGAAATTTTTTTTGGACTACTATTATATATATATATATATATATATATAGAGAGAGAGAGAGAGAGAGAGCTATATGTATATAAACAGCTGTGTATTACATAGTAGGGCTATGTCGACGAATTTTTTAGGCTATGACGACAGTTACCCGTCGCCATAACTGTCGTCATAGCCCAGAATAACTATGGCTATAGCCCAAAAAATCGTCGCCATAGTCGACTGTGTAATACACAGCTGCGTACATACATTTTTTTTCTATATATATATATGTGTGTGTGTGTGTATATATATAAATATATATTGACTATTAATATATGTATTAATATATAGTCTGTGCATAATTTTGGTGGGGGGTCATATAACCCCCCTCGCCCCTTAAATATGAGCAAATTTTAAAATTCGATAATTTACTTGAACATTCTCAAATTGTAATTTTCTATTGATATTCGGATCATATTCGTTTGAAAAGTTAAAACTGCTTAGGCTCGATTCGAGATCGTGCTCGACTCGGTAGCCAAACGAGCTTTAATCAAATCTTATTTTATACTCGATAAATTTTGTGAATCAAATCTGAGCAACTTAATACTCGGCTCAACTCGGTTCATTTACATCCTTAATTACGAGTTAATGTTTTGGGAATATCATTTAGTATTTCTTTTTTCTTTTTTTTATAGAACAAAGAAAAATGAGTTATATTATTTTATGTCTTTTCTTTTCACTTTTTTTCCGTGTACTAAATAAATTTGATTATAATTTTTTTAAAATTTTAATAATTCCATCAACAAAATATGAAGCTAATTGGATAGCCTTACAAATACTGTGTGTTAATAATCTCACAGAGTACAATCTAATCTACTTATCAAACTAGAAATCTAGACTTACTAATCAACCCTTATGCTGAAACCACTCTAGACTCTAGAGCATGATTTTTCATTTTAAAACCAACTCACGGTATAAAACGATTTTCACCGTCGTTATAGGTTCTATAACGACAATTTTTATTGTTAAAATATTATTTTCTGTTATAAAAATATCGGTTTTCTTCTTCTTACATGCGAACCACCTTCATCCACAGATAAAATCGTGGCAAAATCTGTTGCCATAGGGTCTGAACCGTCGCTATAGCTCAAAACTGTTGCTATAGCCCGATTCAAATTCCATGACGATAAATTTAGCGACGAGATTTTGTTCTTCGTTAAAAAGTAATCTGGATGCAGAAAAGAAGCGGCCTGATCAATATATATAGTTATATTTTTTGAATATAGGACCCAAGGAAAACCATTGGTACTTCTTTTTCCTATTTTTTCTGCCTTCTCCATATTTTATTTTTGTTTGATTTAATTTCACATCCACCTTTTTCTCACCAATAAAAAGGGGCATTTTCGTCTTCCTCATCAATGCCGGACTTTGTTTAAACCCTACCAAAACCCTCTTTCCCACAACACCACTGTGATTTAGCAAAGCTCGAAAGCGTCTCTAGGATTTTCTCTCTCCAAAAACTAGAGAAAATGACGCTAGGTGAAAGGGCAGGCGACAAAAGCGACTCCAGGTATTGTGGAGTGGAGACAGAGTTCAACGATGACATCCCTCAGCTTCTCTCGTTCAACATCAATGGCGGTGGCTTCGATTTTGTCGTCGCTACTTTGGTTAGTTAGTTACTTAGTTATATCACAAATTCAATGCTAACGGCTTCAAATAGTTTAAATTTTGATGTTTGTTGTTTTTTTGGGTTAGACATTTGTATTGGTGATTAATTGGCCAGTCACATATTGGCTATTTATAATGCCATTTTTTGTGTGTGAATGGTCAGTATGTCACCTACAGCTTGTGTTAAGGCTTTTCTTTGTGGTGGAAATCTGATGTTTTGGTTACACTCATAAACTTTTAACAAAATTGTTGGAAATCAGTCCTTTTTGTTAATGTATGTATGTAAACTGTACATATTTTGGCAACTTTAGTTAAAAATTTGGACTAAGCCAATGTGAAATTAAGGTTTACTCTTTTTATTGGTATCAATTGCAAGAGGTATTAGAATCTTTGTTAGTTATTTAGTAGTTTCCAAATGTGTAAGAAGACCATTTCGGCTGACTTGAGGCTGTTGCTAGTTGTAGAGAAGAATTTCTCCCAAATGTGCATGAGCCCAAAATTTAAACATCTAAACTTGAATTTAGGTAACTTGTTTGGATAGGGATCTAAAATAGACCAAGCTAATTGATATCCCTTCAAGTTTAGGTAGTTTGGTATTGGCTTTATGCTGATACAACAAATTGTTTATTTTTTTTATAATTGGCTCGAGCCTGATTCCTTTAGCGTTTAGCGGCATCGTATCCAGTGCGCAGGGCTCCCGCAAAAAAGGGAAACCAGATGTATGCAGCCTTAACTCTATCTTGAGAAAGGCTGTTTTCAAACCCATGACCAAGCATTTAATAAGTGAGCACTGTGTCAACTGTCAAGCACAGTCTTCTCGTTTATCAAATTGGTGTAACAATTTTAAAATCAAACTTTTCTGTCTGGCAATAAAAGGCTGGTTTGAGATTGGCTCGTCTGATAAATGAACCAATCTTGAGGTCTAAGCTCGTGAAAGTAAGGAGTTGAACTCAAACAACACACCTTTAAACTGGGCTTGTCCAATATGCTTTTTTTTCTTTCTAAAAATAAAATAAAATATTAATGATTCAATGGCCTTTTGGTTATTGTGTAAGAAATAGAAAGTAAAGTTGAAACTAAAGAGTAGCGGAGAATATGTCAACATTTTATGCACTGCCGCTCTAGAAAGTTGTAAATACCTCATGCCAGAAGTGAGCTTGGTAGACTTTGCAACTGAATATAACTTCTGGTATTTCGGCTGACAATAAAGAGCATATATATTAACATTAACAAACCATGCTTTGAATCTTTCAATCATTTTAGGGTTCTCTTTTGTGGCTTACCTTTGAGTATGTGTATGACCTGATGCTCTTATCTATTGGGTGGTTTGATCGAGTTTGCAAACTTAACAACATTTCAATGACAAGAAACTAATTTTTGACAATTTGATATTTTAATTATTTTGCATTTCAATACTGCTGCCCATCTTTTTGGACTTGATTGTTCATCCTCCAAACTAAACCCAGCATTATTTTTTGTCCATATTTGCGGAGCATTTCATGCTTGTAATTTCTATTACTATTTTGTTTTTCACACTTCAATGAGTTGATGTTTCTGTTTTGCTAAATAATTGAACGACTGGCCTAAACTTTAAAAAAGGTTTACCACCATAACCTGAAAAAGATGAAGGATCAATAGATTTTTGTGAAGAAAGAAATGTCTTTTGGATATGTTGATGAGTATTTCATATTCTTCAATTCCCTTATTTGGATTTCCTGTTATGTGTTTCTCTTTACTCAATTTTTTCCTCTTTTATACTTTGGTGGTCAATTAACCATGCACAAATTAGCTAATTGGCTATCATTTTTTGTGACTGGTCAGTGAACTCACCTACAGTATTGGGTTAACGGCTTTCTATTTGAAGTGGAGCTTTTGTTTCACAAGTAGGCTATTGACTAAAGTTAAATGTTTTTTACTTGTACTAGTTCAAGTATCCTTCTGGTTTGGCTTTTCTATTATTACTCAACATTGTATATTATCTTTGGTGGTTAATTAGCCACTCACATATCAGCTCGATGGCTGTCATTTTGTGTGATTGGTCACTAAACTCACCTATAGCACTGTACACTGAAGTGGAACTCTAGTGTCATGCTTGGGCTCCAAACTACGTTTTAATGTTTCGTGATTTCTTCTATGATATTTGACATCAAAACTTCTCATTTCTCTCTTTTCCCTCCCTTCACTTTATTTCATTCCTAATCTGCATTATTGAACCCTAAAGTCAATAAGCAAAAGCCTAATTTGCCATGATGATTTTTACCAATCAACTCCTGAACTTTAATACACATATTCTGGTCTGTTTCTTTTTCAATTTAAACTCTCTTTGGCTTATATTCTTTATTTTGTGATGCAGATGGATCCCACTTACAGGCCTAGCTTAACAGATAATGACAGTAACAGTTCTTCTGGTGTTCTTCCTTTTGTGGGGTCTGACTTAGTTTTAAGCCCTTCCCAGTGGAGCAGTCATGTTGTTGGTATGACCTCAGGTTTAAGCTATATTAGTTTATTAGTCTATTGCTTTCATTATACTTTGTTGTTGGCCTTAATCGTTTTATTTCTGTTATGTTTCTTTAAATAATCATTTTATTTTCTTTTTCATCTTCACTCTAATTACTTTCTACGACATGCCAGCCGAGACATGGCCATGATCAATGAGAAATAGGATTTCTTGAATAAAGCAACCAACTAATAAGAATTTAAGGCTTCATTTAGTTAGGCCATTGATTCCTCAATCTCTTGAAAACTTTGATTGTGGAGACTTTACTAAACTTTTGGGGCTTCTTTTATACACAACAAATCCTTTTACCGGACATCCCTTAATATTTATAATATCTAGTACATTGCTTGCTGGATGTTTGAGGCTTTTCTAGTATCACTCAATGCAAGCAATGTTTGTTTTTTTTTAAAAAAAATATTTAAAGTGTTCAATCAGGTGGCCAAGATCAGTAATTTTAATAATCAACTGGTCGGATGTTCTTGTCGATGTCCAGATGCATATAGGATGTTCAAATATTTCAGAATTTAGCACTACGTTTGCAACATTGATTTTTTGGGTGTATCATCGTGCAAATTTTCTTTAGTATGCTCTGATAGTTATTTATATTTCATTATCCATTGGGATCCCAAAATCCCAACTAATGAAATTCTAATTTACGTAGGCAGGATTAGCTCGTGGATCGACTTGGATTCAGAAGTTGAATTGATTCGGAAGGATTCTGAAATTGCTTTGAAGCAAGAAATTGCTTGGGCTTCTCATCTGTCTTTAAAGGTTTGTACAATAATAATAATAACTCTGCAATGAAATTTCGGGGTTTATAATGTAGCATTTTCTCAGATTCTCTCTTATGTTTTGTAATTTTCTAGCTTTATATTATTATCAGTTGAAAAACAGTCGCAAGATTTTATCGAAGTGTTTTTTCCTTTCGTCTTCATCTTTATCCTTAAGATATTGTTCTGTTTATTTAATCTAGTATCCTCAAAGACCGTTATGTCCTTGTTTTTTTTTTGACATCCTGGAGGGAGTAGTTTTTAATGCTATGCTGGCCTCTATCTTGCTTAATTTTGATGTTTACTTGTCCATGTACCATTTGTTGCCAATTGTGACACATTACTAAGATAGGAGTAATTGTTTGATATTATGCTTGTAGTATGCCATGCTTTGACTTGGCTCTAGTCATGGTTCAAAGTATCGGCCGTTAGGCCAAAATATTAGCGTATTATTTTGACGTATCGGTTAGGTATCGGTTAGTGCTGAACCACAACCTTGACTTGAATCGTAAAATTAGGAATTATTTATGTAAAGGATAATTTTAGGTGAATTTCGGCAACTTGGCGTTATGTGTTGGTTTCGGACCAAAGGAAAAATCACGGTTTAAAGGGGAGAAACGCTACTAAAAATAATATCGAATATGCTAAAAGCTATAAAGGGACAAAAAAGATTGACCTTTCTCTATAAATAATATACCTATGTAGTACCTAGTTAAGTATACCTTTAAAAAAGTGAAAAAAATATTTGTACTTCAAATATACTTAGTTAAGTTAAATTGTACTTAAAATATATATATATATATATATAGCACCTAGTTAAGTATGAGTTTAAAAAATATATAAAAAAATGTACTTAATATGTAATTAGTTAAATTATAATTAAATTGTACCTAGTTAAGTACAACTTTAAAAAAAAATTGAAAACAATTGCACTTAAAATATGCTTAGTTAAGTTAAATTGTAATTAAATTATACAGAACATGTGTGCTCAACCATTTGAGCTACGACAACATCAAGATCAATTGTATTCAAACGTTTGATAAAACATATATGCGAGATGACTGTTTTATCATTTGGACAATGTTACATGCAATAAATAACGTTTTTTGTGAACTTAATTGATTCATCTTCTTGTTCTTAGTATCCATAATTTTTTTTACTTTTTTGAAGCTCCTAACTAGCTAACGATGACTGCTACGTCTGAAACATTGACTGCTACCAAGACTTTGAACCATTGGTCCAGCTGAAACTCAAACTTATTCCTACTAAGCTTATTGATTCCAGCTACTTGTGTTCTCTGCAGGCATGTCTTCTTCCTTCACCTAAGGGGACATCATGTGGTAATTATGCTAGATGTGTGAATCAGATTCTGCAGAGTCTAAACAATATGCAGGTGCCATACTTCGACGAAATTATACTGCTAAAATATTTAGTTCTGTTTTCATGTTCAACAGAAAAGAGATTATATTTTTATGTTCTATAAGTAATTTTATTGCATACCTTTTCTTCTCATTCCTTTTTAGTTTTTATTTTTCTTATCATTTACTTCCATACTGAAGTTGTGGCTTAGGATTCCATTGGAGAAGTCTGATGAGGATGATGCTGTAAATGAGAATGCTGATCATAAGGTGAGTGATTGCTCCAATTTTGGTTCGTTGAATGTTATAACAGAAGGAACTCTCGTTATGAATACTTGTCAAAAAATAAAATGAAAAGCTCTAATTATGAGTGTTTATTTTCCTGTGGTACTGGATTTTGGTCTTATCCATCTAGGGTGTTGGGAGGTGATATAGTGCTAGACTAAATATGTGTGCTTACTTGAACATGAAATATGCTGATGAAAATTGTTTTTTCTAAGCTAGGGTCTTCCCGAATTAAAACTCATAATACTGAACATGATCAGAATAACTCACCTATAAATAATAATACAGAAGGCAATTATTCTCCATCCTCAACTGTAACACATTGGATGAACTTTGTCCTCTCTTTATAAAAGTACCCAACATCAAACTTTTTTGGTATGAAACTTAGGTTGATTTTATATTTTTAATTGTCTACATTATTGAAGAGATTTTCAAGAAAACTTTTGGAGACTAACCTAATCTTCAATAGACTCAATCACGTGAAGCTTATACAACCAACTAAAATAAAAACAAATCTCAATATTATAGGAAAAAAACAAAATTAATTAAAATTCTTCACTTAACATAAGATGTTAAAGTAGATAGGAGCCGCTTCCACACTAAATTGATCAATAATAACGAAACTAAATTTATAATGAGCAGATTTCAATGTGAATTAGTTTATATATTCAGGTTTTATCTCTATTATCCCACACGGCAAAAGTCATGAACACAAGGTTTCTCTCTCCAAAATCAAAATATCACTCATCCAGTCATCCTCAACATAGAAATGCTGATCTCGCTTTCTTCTTCCTCTTTATTTCTTTCGGGGTTGGGGTTATAATACTATAATCTTTTTTTGTCCTTCATAGTCATTAGAGTCTACTAAAAGGTAATTAATTGATTGAACAGATTTTTCCTGTACGTTTTTTTTATTAAATTATGATGCTTTCCATTGAGATTTATATTGATTATGTATTTATTTATGTAATACCATTCAGTCTTTACTTTGACAGTGCTCTTGTTTTTTCCGAATAGGATGGACACGATATAGACTCTTGGGAATCGTGGAATTCCTTTCGTCTTCTATGTGAACATCACAGTCAGTTATCAATTGCTCTTGATGTTTTGTGAGTATATTTTTTGTGGTCTACTATAGCTTTTTAAAGGCACAATTTGTTTACACTTTCTCTAGTATTCGCACCTGTCTTACAAATAAGTAAACTGTATGAGGTGTATCTATTGTTGACTAGGTCTTCACTACCTTCAGCAAATTCACTTGAACGTTGGTTTGGAGAGCCTGTTAGAGCAGCCATAATTCATACAAATGTATATATTTCCTAAGCTTTGCATCATGCACATCTTCAAAAGTTAATGCTATGAAGACTTCTGATTCAACTTCTCATAGATGTTACCTGATTTGCCAGTCTTTTCTAACCAATTCACGGGGGTACCCATGTCTGTCCAAGCGTCACCAAAAGCTGTTGACTGGGTTTTTTAATCATTCGGTCCAGGTAACCTATGATATTTTCTGTTTTTGTTTTTCTCAGATAATTTGTTCCTAAAGACACATGGATTTCAATAAATGTTTTTATAGTGAATTCGTCTTTAATACATTTTGGTATGAAATAACTCTAATCTTTTGGTGTTTGTGTTTATGGAAACTTTGTCAATGCATTGTACTAAATTTTAAATATTTTGGTATTTTATGTGTTCATGACATACAAATGGTACATGTAATTTCCTTTTACCTCCTGTTTTATTCACCAACAACGCTAGTAGTCGCTTAAAATTATTGCAACTTAATGCTATAATTTTCATTTTATGGTTATTGAGCCATACTTGCTGATATATCTTGTTCGTACCTTATTTCCCAGATAGTAATTTCTAGAAACCAAGACCTTAATGGTCCGGTGGGAACTACGGCTGAGGGTGCTAATAATACTAATAATCACATTGAGGGTATGTTGCTATATTGTTATTTCAATATCAAGTTCCTTTGATTACTAGTGACCATATATACAAGCAATATGTCAATGATACCTGGCATAAAGTTTTCAGGCATTTTAATGGAAGAATCCTTGACTTCCTTCTTCCTCGTCTCCTCAACAATGTTTCACAAATGAATAGTATTCGCAAATTTAATATCCATTTTGAGTTTATAATTTTTATCTTCATATACTGGCTTAGAAATTAGAATGTGTTACTAGTATTTTCTTGGCTGTCTAGGTGGTGTTGCTGATATCTTGACAGAATTTGTGTTTTTTTTTCTGTTTTATCTTTGTTTTAATAGTTCTCTTGTTATTTAGGTATTCAAAGGCATCCCTTAAGGTCGTACTTGGACTATGTTGGTTATTTGTATCAGAAAATGGATCCCCTTCCAGAGCAAGAACAATTTGAGGTCTTTCCATCTGCCTCTCTTACACACAGGCACACACACTCTTCTATCCCTCCCCCCCAAGACACACACACAAACACTCAATCCTTGTCCTTATCTAAGCTTATACTTTTATTCTAGCTTGGATACAGAGATTTCTTACAGTCGCCCTTGCAAGTGAGTTGCTTCAAATTCATTTTTTCCTTAACAAAAGTTATTTTCTTTTGAAAATTTATGATTTCTAATCTCATGTGTGGTGAATTACTCTTATGCTTACATAGGTGCATTTTCCTTATTAATTTTCTAATGCAGCCTCTCATGGATAATCTAGAGGCCCAAACTTATGAAATCTTTGAAAAGGATACAATGAAGTACATACAGGTATATTTTATCAGAGAGAGAGCACGACCTTGGGTCCTCATAGTTGAATCATTTTTTTTTCTTACAGTTGTGTTGACACTGATCAAAAGGCGTTATTAGGTAGATACACTAACGTACAATCATAGTTGTCAAGTCGTTAAGTCGGAGCAAGTCAATGGCCAACTGCTTTAGCGACCAGTCGACTAGATACCCGACTAGTCGTCTGTAAAGCGATAAATTATTTAGAATACTCATTTTACTCATATATATATATATATATATTCAAATTACTATTAACATTAAAAAAAATTACAATTTCGAAATCAAAACTATTAAATATCATTGATAATAAAAATTAAATCCCTATCCTTACTCATATCATAACTTTCGACTCCCAAACTATACGCTATTTAGATATCTACGTAGCACAATAACACAATTAAGTTGTTGGTTGATGTTTTTTTGCTGTCGATATTTAGATCGTGTAAGTTCCCTTTTCTTCTTTGCCGTGCCGATGTTTTTTCATAGCCGAAGTAAACCGTTGGTCGCATACTTATTTTGTTATATTTGTTTGGATCTTTAATTGGGCGGGTTACTTGGTTATGGGTCAATTGGAATTGAGTTGGATCAATTGGAATTTGGAATTGAGTTGGGTAAATTAAAATTTGGGTTTGTTCCCAAGTCGTCTGACTAGATATCAAGTCGGACAAATCGTCTAGTCAACGACTAATTGCTCAAGTCGCGCGACTTAGCGACGGCAGCCAAGTCGAGCTATCAACTTGCACTTCTAGTAGCGACTAGACGACTAGTTGCCGTCGCATAAGCAACGACTTGATAACTATGCGTGCAATCAAATGATGATATTTTTATTGTTTTTCCAATGTTTTGATTTTATTATGAAACATAGAAAATATATACTTCTTTTATACTTATGTGTAGAATTTTTCAGAAAACTATGTAAACCATATAATATCTGATGTGAAATGTCTCCCATATTCTTATCTGGGTTTCGAGTTCTTAACACGGGTTAGTACTTACTTGATATAATTTGAAAGCTCCGTGTATGATAGGCTTTTGTAATAGTGTCAGAACCTGCAATATCTTTTTTTGGATAGTTGAGTTATTCTGTTGGAGTGCCTACATAAGCCTGATTAGTATCTGTCTTAGACGGTGATTGATAGATAGAGTGAATATTTGCTTTCTTAATATCGATCCTGGCTCATACTTTTGCAGTACCAAAGAGCAATCAGTAAAGCTCTGCAGGACAGGATACCTGATGAACAATCATCTACAGTAACCATTGTAAGCGCTATTCTCATTGAAAGATCTGAGTGCAAGATTCTTAAAACACATTAAATTCTACCTGAATTTGTTTGTGTTGTTTGCAATTTTATAAGGACGATTATTACAGGCCTGACATGTGAGCTTTGAAGATATGACTTTCAATTTTTCGATTTTTGCAGGTATTGATGGTTGTAGGCGCAGGAAGAGGTCCTCTTGTTAGAGCATCACTACAGGTTTATACTTCTAGATATTGTGGATATAACATCTAACTGACATGCTCAAAGTGTCAATTTTGTTAGAGAAAATACTTAGACTAAGACTTGCATATTACTTGAAAAGAACTAAAAAATCCGAGACCAAGACTTGAGGAATTCACCCAATATAAATTTGTAGTAAAAACATTGTTTATAGTCCACAGGGTACCTGTGGAATATCAGTATCCATCCTGCTCCCTTACTATTTTATTATGTTGTGTACCTTTTTCAATAATGGAATAATATAATCTCAATATCCGCGTTTCATTTATAATCTCGTATACTAAATATATTTTGAAATTTTCATTACTTATGTTACTCAATTAATTGGAGAAATAGAAGAGTAATTAAATTTCCTTTAAATAAAGAGTAGAAAGAACAACAAAAAATGTCCCCTTTTAACATTTTAAGGGTAAATTCTACATGATGTCCCATAGATACCTATTCTAGATCTCATTACCTTTTGAAACCCCATAGTGATTTTCCGTCCAAACCCCATAGTGATTTTCTAAATTGCAATCCCTGTCAAGTGTTGTCAACATAAGTAAAAATCTGTACTATTGGTACTTATGTTATTTGGAACTCTGCTTGTGCATATTTGGTTTGTTCTCATCAACTATGAAGTACGAACATTTCTTGGAGGTCAATGAGTCTTACGGGCACACCTTGGACATGTCCCGACACTTTCCTTCATCTTTTTTTTTTGAATTCCGGACATGCTCTGCCCTGTGGGACTTTGATCGCTGGATACTCATGACTGAGAGAGTGGGATACCAGAAAAGGGAAAAAGAAAGAAAATGAGAAAGAGATGAAGAGGAGTGATCACCTTGGGAAGCTGGAAGGAATAAAAGCATTGCGTTTGTCGATCACAGTTGACCGACTCCTTCTCTTTCTTTTTTTTTTCTTTTCTTTTCTTTGAGACTGAGTCATTATTGACCTATTGTCAGTTGTGTGGCTGCGAACAAGTTGTCTCTTTTTATTTTTGCATAATTACAGTCAAATCCCTTGTAGTTATATAGATTTCAGTCTTTAGTCACTCAATTTAGTAGTTTAACACATCAGTCCTTGCACTTTAGTTGAATATGTGTCGAAATACGTTTATATTTATTAAAAATTTGTATAAAATCAAATGTATTCGCCAACGTATCATATCCCGTTTTTGGGAAAAATGCCATGCCCCGTGTTGCTTATGGTGTCCGTCTCAGCACATCATAGGCTCTCATGTTCTCTGATTGTGTGCTTATTATTAGTTGCAAACTTGAGTGTGCTTACCAATTTTTTTTTCACTTTGTTGTAACTTATATATATATATATATATATATATATACACACACACACACACACATATACATACAAAAAATAGGCAGCTGAAGAGACTCGACGCAAGTTGAGAGTTTATGCTGTGGAGAAAAATCCAAATGCTGTTGTTACACTCCATGTAAGTTAATATTTTTATTCATTCATCTCCCCCATCATCATACTTTGAATGATTTTGCATCATTTAGTTGTCTGCCATGCTGATTTATAGTACTACAATGACAACTCATCGATGCAATTTATTTGATTTTATTGATTTTATGTAATTACCGTGACAAGCTCACGATTTAAATAAGTCCCAGTTGACTAGAATTGAATCTCAACATGCTTTTTCTAGACGTTTTGTTCTACTAGTGCTTTTTTGTTATTACTTTTTTTTTTTGTATCGTGTCCAAGTTGACGTATTTTGTTTGTGGGTATGTTTTTCTGTAGAAAGGGTTCTGCAATATTAGTTGAAGTTTTCACATTTCTTATGTCCATAATTTACATTTCAGTCGTCAGTGCTTTGACTGGATAATTTCAGTTACTGGTGAGATGGCTGTATATTTATTTTCACCTTAGAAGGCTACATTTAGAAGACAAATATCTGTGTCTAGATGCAATATTTATTGCCTACTATATCTAGGATTTAAGAAAGGTGGGCTAATTATTGTAATGTTTCTATTAAGATGTTGTAGATGCGTTCAATTTTTTCTCTCCAAAAGAATGACTATCAGTTGGTGTTTTGTTTATGACTACTTATGTTATGGAAAGTAAAAATGAAGGTGATGATTTCAATTGGCAAACAGAGTAGAAAAGATTAATTTATTTGGGCTTGGATTTTCCTCAAGTTCAAGTTCTTTGATTCGTGATGCATTTAGAAGAAGTTTGAGAACACCAGAATATTACACGACGCATAAATAAGTTTCACGTAGATTGGTGAGCATTATCATAGAGTTGAGAACACTGAGATTCCGACTGGGAACTTGTGTAAGTAGGCCAGGTTATTAATTTTCATAGGTTCAATTTGAGGAGTTTAAAAATTGAAAAGAACGCTACCAAATTGGTGTATTGTTTATCACTTGAGCTGTGGAAAGTGGAAATGAAGGTGCTGATTTCCATTTGTCCAAATAAATTATGGATTTTCCTCAAGTCCAAGTGCTTTGATTCATGATGCATTTAGAAGAAGTTTTTGCCACAACTTTTCATTTGTGCCGTTTAGTTTAAGATATACTCTAGATGTCCAAATTGCCATTATGAAAATTCACTTAATGTAAGTATTGGGTATGATTTTGATAGTGTACTCTTATTTAGGAAGTCCCAAGAAGAAAAAGGTGGACAATAAATATGGGACCGAGGGAGTATTAATTAATTTCCTTGCTACCTTTGACCTCATAACACATTCACAATATCACGTCATTAGTACCTGTCCCTGTTTATTCTTTTTCAGTATCACCACATATTGCTTGTACTTTCAATTGGAATTTGCTACATTGTTGTTCTGTACATAGAAGATCTTGCCAAAATATGCGCCAGCTCCTTGTTAATGCTTAACTTTTGGCTACCTTCTCCATTGTCAGTCATCGCCATAACCCTTTACTCTTTTGTATCTGTTCAAATGTTATTAGGAAAGAGCCTTAATGTTATTTTGAACTTGATTGATACATGTTCATGGGCATATTAAGATTCTATGATTTTTAACATGTGGAGCCATGCACGCCAATTTCTGAAGATATCAGGATTAAAATTACATAGGTGTCGTGTACTAGTAGTTTAGGGATACATGGCCTTCACGGCACAAGTCAGGATTCACCTCACTTAAATTATTCTCCCTCGTTTGTTACCCATGCGTTTTAACTAAGTGGTTATTTTATTATTTTTTGGATTTAGTGTTGTACTATACTTCGTCTTAGAAATAACATCATTTTGTTGAATCAGACCTTGGTGAAACTAGAGGGCTGGGAGGACATTGTTACCATAGTTTCTAGTGACATGCGTTGTTGGGATGCTCCTGAGAAAGCAGACATCTTGGTACACAACTGTCCTAGGAATAAACTTATTATTAACCTTCCATTCTTTCATTTGAGCTTCTTAACTAATACCCATGTTCTTTGTTAATCTAGGTCAGTGAGTTGCTGGGATCTTTTGGTGACAATGAGTTGTCTCCTGAATGTCTTGATGGAGCACAAAGATTTTTGAAGCAAGACGGAGTCTCAATTCCATCATCGTACGTATCGTCTGTTTATATATAGTGTAATCCAGAAAGTATGTCCAAGGTTATCTGATAAGTCTCGTGTTTTGTGCACATCATACTTCATCATACATATGGAGATATTGATTTCGGGTATGACACTATATAAGTATATATAAATTATCAAGTCTGACAATTGTACCAACCCTCCTGGATGACATGGCCTGTTTTTGAAGATTTTGGCTGTTTATGAATGACTTTCTTTTTCAAAGTTATCAGTTAAACTAGTCGTTCGGGACCTTTGGGTTATTGTCTTAATTATTTGCTACACGTGAGATTCCTGAGTAGATGCATATGGGTTCCCATTTTAATTCGATTTCCTTTGTGAGTTTCAAATTTAACATCAACTCAATTCCATCTAGAGAGTATGATCCATGTTTTCTTAGGAAATGGTGTTGAATCTTGGTGTTTGGATAGCCTTTACAAGTTTTATAACTCTCATCTGTTTCTTTTCTCGATATTTGTGCCTCAGGTATACAAGTTTCATTCAACCTGTGACTGCATCAAAACTGTATACAAATGTAAGTCCAGTGTCTTGGTTATCTACATAGTTGTTATGGCGTCACGGCGCGTCATAGCGGTAGCTGACTGCCAAAGACGCCTAAGCGATTAGACAACTGTCATGACGTCCGTATGGTGACAAGTCGTTTACAATATGCAATTTATATATTATTTATTTTACTTAATAAGTATATTGGCAATAAAATTACATATACATTAAAACTCAAAACATAACACTATGGAATAACATTAAAAGCATAATTATGTAAATACTTGAAAATAACAATCCAAAAATAAAACACTTGATGTATGGATAAGTATGTATCAGTATATAACCATTAACCACATCAAGCAGATAAATTGTATCACTGTAAACCACATCAAGATGTCCAAAGTGTAACCACCGTTAAGTAGATAAATGTTACATATCAATGGATAAAATGTTAAGAGTACATATATAAAATATAAATACATATATAAATATATATATATATATATATATATATATATATATATATATAAATTTATATATAACCAACAGTCAGCAGAAAGGATAAGGAATTAAGGATAAGGGGAACAAAAAAAAAAGCAGCCAAGTAGTAAACATACTTCGCACAGACAAATCGCACTGAACATACTTCGTAAGCAGCGGAACAATAAAGGGGAAGAAAAAAAAAGGAAAAGAAATACCTGCCGATCAGAGTCGCGTGTCGTCAGAAGGGACTTCAGAGTCGACAGTCGAGTAGTCTTTCTCGCTATCGCAATCTCTCTCTCGGTCGCTCTCACAGTCGCTCGTCGACGCCTTCTTCCCTTCTACTGTGAAGTTCGATCTTCTTCTAATTTCTACTGCGAAGTCTGCGATGCGAATCGACTTCGAGTTCGACTAGAGCTAGTTACCCAATTCCTTAGCGACGTCGTTTTCCTTTTTTTTTTACCTAGTTGGCATTTGGGTTAATCCGTACTCGGAGTAGCCAAGTCACTCGTCGTCGAAGTCGACGCCGAGTCGTTCAAGGCGACGACTGCCTTTGCTTGGCGCTTGACTTTCAACCCAAAACTTAGGTTGCCCGGTTGCCTTGTCTGCCTCCTACTGACTGGATGCCTTGGCGTGACCTAGGCGACGTCTTAACAACTATGGTTATCTCTACATGTGGCTTTTGTTATATATGTGTTAACTACTTCAGATTGTTACAGATCAAGTCGCATAAAGACCTTGTGCATTTTGAAACTGCTTATGTTGTCAAGCTTCACCGTGCAGCAAGGCTTGCTCCCTCCCAACCTGTGAGTGCTTCATTCTGCCTTACTGGAAGTTATTACACGATGAATTCAACATTACAGACTTTGAACTTGAAATATATAAATTTCAGTAACTTACTTGCATTGTGTTTTGTTGTTGCATAGGTTTTTACATTTGCACATCCAGAGTACTCAACTAACAACAGCAATCAGCGGTACAAGAAGGTTCAATTTGAGTTACCCAGTGACACTGGATCAGCTATGGTTCATGGTATGTTATGTGAACGAATGTCTCACAACAGAAGTTTGTATCACACAAAATTTTTGGAACATTGGAAGTGAATTATATTCCTACTTTTTTTAGTAATGAATCTTACGTTGAAAATTTGGAAATGGGAATACATTGTGAAATTGTGTCGAAATATTCATGATCTTGGGAACTAGGGAATTACGAGTAAAGTTTCTATTGGAGTTCACGCTATACTGTGTAGGCACCTTAGGTTTCGTAGCCTCTTCTATTTTCTGTTGCAAATCAGGGTGGATTGAAGGGATTTGATTCTTATAGATAGCTTAAAGGTAAAAGGATTAGGGGAAGGGGAAGGGGGAGGGTGTAACAGTATTTTAAAAATCCCCGCCTAGGCGCTAGGTCCACACTTGGCGCCTTTGCCTAGGCCCTAGGCTCTCCCTTGGCTCTGCCTAGGCGCTAAGCCCCCTTAGCGCTTCACTTAGGCCCAAGATGTCAAAAAAATTCCTCCATGAAATTAGGCGGTGCCTAAGTGGGGTCTAGGCGGAGAGGTTTTTTTTATTTTAATAACTACCGAAATCAAGTCTTGATATACTTATTTTTCTAATGATTTATCATATTCATAATACAGGTTGTAGCATATCAAATCACAACAAGAAGTGAACAATATCAAGTCAAAATGGATAATTTTATTATAGTTGTAATTTTTTAAACTTGTACCAACTTCAAATTATATAAATGATGATACATTTGAATATTTAGTTTAATTCAATATAATTCTTAAATTTATGTTTAGTTTCTTAAGTTTTAATATTGAATTAAATTCTTGAACTTTTAAATTTTATTATTTAATAGCAATCTTGTTCATGAATAAAACTAAGACGTTAAAAATATGTTTGAACTTTGAACAATTATATGTTTGTGTTTGAACTTTGACATTAGCAATATGGATATGTGTTTGAACTTTAAGCAAATATCTTTATTATAGATTGTTTTGTTTTATATTATTGTTTTGTTTGGATAAATGTAAGATAAAATATTAAAATTGGCTTAAAATAAAAAATTCCGTCTAGGCCCCGCTCAGGCCCCGCCTAGGCCCCCCTGGTCGCCCGATTCCCGCCTAGTGCTTTTTAGAATGGTGTTGAATATAAATGGTGAAATACTAGGGAATGGGTGCTTAAGATTAAATAAGGTGGCCTTTTGTTCAGTCCCTATAAAATGCTCTTGGAAGCACTTGAAACTTATGTACTGCAGATTTGTCCAGTTTTGTTTTCACTCATGAAGAAGTTTGCACATGAAACTATCTTTTATCATCCTTGTTTCCACTTAAACTGGCTCTATAAGGTAGATGTAGAATGTAGATCGATGCCATTTTTTGTTTTGGTGTGCCTAGCACATGGTGCACTTATTTCCCTTTAGCAGACTGCGGGGATTAGTTGCAGTATGAATAGCTGATGTTTTATAATTAATTGTAACCAAGGGAGTAAGGGGTTGGTGAGGAGGATTATTTTTGAAAATATATTTGTTATGAGGGCACTGGTTGCGGAGAGACTTTGAGGTTCTAATTAATAATCAGTTTAGAGCCCATTTAGGGGAGCTTCTGGTTGGACTAAAAGCACTTCTAAATTAAATATGGAAGTATTTTGGTATTTGTTAACCCTTTAAAAGCACTTTTAAAGAGTAGAGCTTTGGGTTTAAAAGCATTTTTAGCTGAAGTAGAAAATTTGTGCTCGACTCCAGCACTTTTGGCAAAAAGACAAAGTACAAAATTATGCTTAAATTGTTAGAACGAAATAAAATCTCATACCATACACTTGCCTTAAATTTGTCATCAATACCTTCAAAAGCACATCTATAATTATGTAACCAAACACTATTTTAATTTTCTTATGAAAGTAGTTTTGTCAAAAGCTCTACATCTAAAAGTGTTTCATCTCATTGTGCCACACCGCACAGCTCCGCCAAACTGCACTTAATGATGTGAAAATGAAGAATTTCTTTTTAGGTGATTGTCATTTATAATTCAAGTTTCAGTTTGTTGAACTGATTTTCAAATCTACCCTTGAGGTGTTTTGTTAGAGAACCTCAGGCATGGAGTGAATATTAATGTGGTTAAGAGTGGTGTTGTATTTTCATTGATTGGGGAGAAGTACATATATATTTTTGTTAATTTTTGTTTTTGTTTTAACGTGAATAGAGTTAAGGGCCATCTACTTGTGTTTTCAATATATAACAATTTCTAAGACAATCTTTCTGTAAATTCAAGTGGGAAATTACATTCTTATTGCATCTTTTCATCCAATTCACAGGATTTGCTGGTTATTTTGATGCAACACTCTACAAAGATGTGCATCTCGGTATTGAACCAATGACAGCAACACCGAACATGTTCAGCTGGTATGTTACTAAATTTTATTTCTTTTGTGTAGTGTCAGAAAGTATGCACCAAGCTAGTAGCTTAGCAACCACTTGAACTACCATTATGGTTAGTGTCATAAAGAATGCACCAAGCTAGTAGCTAGTAGATATACAAAGTCATCTAGGCTTTAGGTTATACTCCGTCTCAAAATGAGATCCCCTTTTTCTTTTCACCTCCCCAAAATGAGAGTCCCCCTTTCAAAATTTAATAGAAAATAGAACTTAAACGACTTTTCTTAAAGTGCGTGATTTTTTAATGAGCTCTCAATTTTGAACTAAAGGATTATGTTATATAAAGGACTTGCTGTGTTGAACCACTAAATTACTTCAGCTTGAATGAATTAGGAGGCATAGTATGAATGAAGTTTTGATCTATTATGGCCGCGTCAATAATTTTGCCTGTGTTCGTCACGCAGGTTTCCGATATTTATACCGTTAAGGACACCTGTATGTGTACAACCGGGACTTCCATTAGAAGTTCATTTTTGGCGGTGCTGTGGTTCTACCAAGGTAATTATTTCATTGCATGTTACATAGAACCTAGTGTTATACTTTAGTAGGGGCAGTGGAATAATTGAACAAAAAAAAAATTCCCGCGGATGATATTTTAATGGTACATTATGGAATGAAGCACCAGAATTCTAATATCCTTGATGATGCATCACACAAGTTCCACAATTCTCACACCCTTTCTCTCTCTGTTAATTATGGTGATGCCATTGTTTGTGCTGAATGAAATGCAGGTTTGGTACGAATGGTGTGTGACTTCTCCCGTCACATCTCCTATACACAACACTAATGGTCGTTCCTATTGGGTTGGCTTGTAAGACTCCCTGTTCATATGTTATGTATAGGAAGCAGAAGGCAGAGAGAGCAGTTATCCCCCATACAAACAGAAATCTGTTGGTAGAAGATTATTTTGTTAGAAGCAGTGGAAATGAAATAGTACAACATGAGTTTCAGTCCTTTTTTATTTTTTGGGACCGAGTTTTTTGTCTTCTATCCAATCGTATAAAACTAGTTCCCAGCCAATTGCCGATATCGCTTTTATAGGGTATCAATGTGCATTTTGGTTTCTGAATTCAACAGGCCTCTGCTTGCTCCATCTTTGCTTTAGAGGTAGTCAGCCTCATCTAGAATCTCATGTTTACTAGTTTTTCCATTTGTACAACTTGTTTCTTAAAAGAAGAAGAAAATATAATATAATGATGTCTAGACTTCTTTCTTTCATAATCTTTTTGACAAATTCGAAAAATCTATTGAGAGAACAATGTTTTTCTTAATTTCTTTTGTTTGAAGTCCACAAATCGGGAACAATATAAACTTTTTTAATTTGCCTAAAAATTATATTCCGTTTCGTATTATTATTATTTGATATTTGTTGACTTTTTAAAGTCAAATTAAGATACTTTAAACTTTAAATCGACATATTTTTTAAATTTTAATCAATGCAATGCAATGATGAATGTTGTAAATTATTTAAAGTTAAGTTTTATAATTTTAATGAGTCGTCTTAATTTTAAATTTAAAAATATTTTAATTAATTTTTAAAAATTAATATTGATCATATAATATAATTTTGGAACGAGGGTTACTAAAACTTGTCCAAATTCTCCAAGTATTCAAAAATTTATTACACTATCACCCCCATATCATTAGAAAAATCTTCATTGAAGTCCTACAAAGAACTTTCTTTGAAAGAACTCCGTGGCCAGTGGCCACCCCAAAGTTGGCTCCACTCTTGCTAGATGTATGTATGTATGGTGCAAATATCATTCCCAAATTGCATGAAATGCCTTATTCCCTAGAAATAAAACAGATAAAATTAATTTCAGACAGTCTATAGAAATAAGTTGCAACTCTCAGCTAAATAAATGTATCTTGTTTCTATAGTCTGTCCATATGAACTGTCTATTTTAAATTGTTCGGATTTGGAAACAATAGGGGTATTGGATGTAAAATTTAATTCTCAAGTGTCAATTTTGCCAACGTATATAGCTTAAATTGGAAATGAATTCCGAACAATTCATGAATCGAACATAAATATATAAAACTGAAAATTTCTCAGTCTTTTTGTTGTGAACACAACAAATTACAATTAAGCTGAATTCCTGTAAACGGCCGCAGGCATGCATGATCCATGCAACGTGAGTACACATTAATCCAATCACATTAGGACACTTGTAATTAATATATATAATTTTACATGGAAGGGATATTTGTTCTTCAATATATTATTACCCGTAGATATAAACCCGCGCATTGCGGTGGGATTATTCAAATTTTTAATAATAAATGTGTGCGTACAATTAATAAATTAAAATATAATAAGAAGATAGTATATTATTGTGCGATGATCAAATTTGACACAAAAAAACAAATGAATATACATTATAGGTGGCAGTGGTGAAAACAAATCATTTTTTCTGCTCTTCCCTTTTTCTATTTTTTTTCAATTTTTCTTGACCAAAGTGTAGCCAACCGATTTATTTTCCATGTCTTTTACTACTTTTGTATTTTGTTTACTGCAAAGAAAGAGTTGCCTCAACTTAACTTTTTACAATCCATAACAAAAAGAGAAGAAAAGGATATGCAAAAGTTTAAAAAATCTCTTAAAAATACAATTTTTTGTATGTATTTCAGAAAAAAAAATTAAAAAAAAAAACAGAAGTTTAATTAATGGAATATGTTCGCTATTCAATTGGTAATACTCTCCTTTTTGAATCTTCTGATCAAGAAAAATTTATGCTGCCATCTGAAGTCAGAAAAGCAATATACCCAAAAGTACTACTTAATAGGTAAAATAGCTCATTCTGATAAGTGTATTAGATCAGGGTGTAACTTGCAGGGAGTCGTGCCTGTCGACGGCGGACAATGAATGTTATCAATAATGGGTTGGTCTTTTAATTTTTTTGGGTCCTAGGATTAGTATAAATACATCATTGTACTCACTACAGAGAATCCATTAATTGATAACATCATAAGCCCCTTTTGATCTTCTCTCTTCTCTTTACAATTTATAAATAAACGTCAATACTGCTAAGTTCAACTTTTCTATCATGAAAGACATTACAGAGCCTAGTTGATATTGAAAGTTACTCTAGAAATCTACATAGATGTTCATCACATTTCTACGTATTAATATCAAAAGAAATATAATTTTCAGGTGTTGCTACAAGTAAGCATGAATACTCTTCCACAGTCTATGTGGCATACTTGCTTTTTTTTCATGGAGCAGAAAAAGAAAATTGTAGAGGCATAACCAAAATTCCCTAATTTAGCAATATATTTGGGTAAAGAGTATTAAAAAAGGATTAACAACTTTGACTTAGAAGCCTGCTGCAGAGTGGCATAACTTGCATAAACGTAGCCAACTTTTGTCTCTCCACCAATAATTCTGATAAATATTTGCCAATACAACATCATACAAATTAAGTAACAAAACATATTTTGGTAAAAATGACATAAAGATAATAGACAATAAGAGACATAACTAAGTTCTAAATGTGAGTTATTGTAAATTGCCAACTGCTTACTTTGCAATCTGTCTAAACAGTTCGTATCTGCCTATCCTGACAGATAGAGATGGGAATATGTCAAAATTTGACCATTTCTCCATCTGTGATGTACCAGTGTGGATTCTGTCCAAAGGACGTCGCCAGTAATTGCTAAGCCTTGTCAAACATTACCACAAACAGAGTAAAAAAAGCTGAAAAACTCAAACACAATAACCAACACAAGCCCGATATCATATTCATATGAGATTTTAATCAATTTTTGTATCCATAGAAAATGAAAAAATAACACTCAAAGATAACCACGACCTCACTTGAAATCATACAAAAACTTTTCATTTGAGAATAAAAAGAAAAGAGAGAAAGGCAAAATCACCCACCTTGTCAGTATCCACATCTTGAATAATAGCATTAATGACTTCTTCGCTATTGGTGTCAACTTCATCAGCCAATGCTTCCCTTAGCTCTTCGATCTCTATGTATTCGTTTTTGTTGTGATTGAAGAATGTAAATGCTTTATGAAGGTGATCATCATTGCCCAATTTTTTCAGGTGGACAGAAATTGCTACGAACTTTCCGTAGTTCAGATGTCCATCTTTATCAACATCACCCTGTGAAACCAGCATAGCATAGGTTATTCCCACATGAATACAAAGCAAAATAGAGATAATATACAAATTAGGTACTTAAAGAAGTATCCATTACGGACATCAAGAGCTGCAACTTAGTAGTGTGGTTAGATATCATAGAACAATGTGACAAAAGGATTAGTATATATATGGTCGCTCCAACTGTCATTCGAACAGAACATTTAGATTTTATTTTAATATATAAGTTCAAAGGGAACATCCAGAATTTTAAGTCTATTAGACAATTTTCTGATATATATATATATATATATATATATATATATATATATAAACAAAAGAAAGATAAAACATCATATAGCTATTTTGTCTTTTGAAAATTTGGCTTTCTATTGTCTGATTTTCCTTTAAACGTCTGAAAAGATTATTGGAATGATATCGAAACAAAAAAAGGAATAATTGATTTGGACCAACTAAACCTAGCCCACCTTCACTGACCTTAAAAGAATAAAAATTACATTAATGAAAGCACATGCGTGTACTGTGTAAGAGAGGGGAAATTCATAACTCATTATTAGAATGTTGAAGTAGTGCCACAACTACTCAGACTCGACTGAGTGAAAGTTTTTACCCCATCATTAAATGGAAATGAAATGGCACCTAATACATGTACCTGTACCCAAAAAAAAGAAAAAGAAAATAGCACCTAATTTTGAAATGTTACTCCAAATCACAACACACAAGCACTTCAAGAACTGAAATTTCTATATATCAAGAATAAACAAATTAAAATAACAAATTTATACCAGTATAATGAATTAAGAAGACTCAGTTCATGGTTAGTGTAATCAAATGAAACAGTAAGTCATTGCCAAGACTAAAAAGTTCCCAGATTCCAATTGAAAAATTAGAGCAACCAACAATTTTAACAATCACAAATAAATTACCAAACAGCCAAAATAGAAAAAGGGGCAAAACAGAGCAAGAAAGGAATAGCCATCTTCACTGATAAGAATTTCACAATAACAAAATTATGGCAGACTTGAACATTACAAATAATACAAGTAGCACAGTTTGGCTCTTTATGCGTTACCTGGGACCAAAAATATGGTAAAAGGAATAACCATCTTCACTGATAAGAATTTCAGAGAATAAGTGGCATATTCAATGGCAGATGAAGTGCCTTGTAAATAAACTACCATAACCAATAATAATCTACAATTAAGAAAAAGATACGAAATATTCTAAAACCTAGAGGCCTCCAAAAATCCTTTGGAAAGAAGATTTTAAAAGAGAGAATATTAAAAAAACAAACACAAATGGAAAACAAAAGATTTTAATTCACAAGACTCAAATTTTGACAGGTCCAACAACTAACTGGAGACAAGTCACCTAAATTAAGATAAGTCTATTAACCAAGATTTATTATCAAGAAATGTTTTCTCAAAACTCTTCAAAAGAGTAAAGGGAACCAGAGTTTAAGGGAGTAAGCTAAGTCGACTTGTTGAAGTCCTTGTTCATGAAATCTCTCAAATTTATTAACCAATAATTGTTATCAAGAAACAATCTCAAAACTCTGTCATAACATTTCACAGTATTAGAGTTCCAAGGGAGGTAACTAATTCAGACTTGTTAAAACCATTGCTCTCTAAATCTCGTAAATGCTATATTACCATGAATTTATTTTATTGGCATTAGAGTTCCAAGGGAGCCAAGCCATATGCTTCATTTTATATTATTGTTAATTTGAAATGTCCTTACCGGTGAAAGACTGGTATTGAGCACCAACCATTTGATTCCCACATAGGGCAAGTATTTTACCATTTTATGTTTTCAGTAAGCATTTAGCACCTAGTACTCTTCTTGGTAAAAGGCAATTGATCAAGGAACAAAAAGTACAATTCATTCCCAAACTCCCACAATTATCAATCACTTTTATGAAACCATTATATGATATCCACCATTAGCAGGCACACGAGACCTACCCAAACACCCCGCCCCCCTAAAAAATCAGATTTTACAATTATAGCATGAAATGCCCTTGTTACAAACTTCTGAACAGGAAAACCATAATTTGTAGGCACATAATTAGAACTTATGTATTGATGTTGGTCAAATATGAAGGCCTACATTTGAACTGTGTACAGACTTTAGATTTCCACAGATACAGTAATGAAAAGGAAAACAAATGAAAAGAAAAATGAAATAAAACATTCTTCTAAATGAACACACTTTTCTTCTATTTTCTGAAAACTTGAACTCAAGGAACCATTCTTCAATAAAAAGAAGTTATTTTTCTTTGATTTTCTGAATAGAAACGTAACATAAAAGAACGATCTTGGCATTTAAATGAAAATCTTAACCAAGTATAAATCAAAAGGCAAGGTTAAGTTTGAACATATGTCAAATCCCCTTGGCTATCAAAAAAATCCAAAACAAAGACTACAAAATAAAAGCATCAAATCTCAATATACAATATCAATTAAGGGAAATTTTCATCCACCACCGAGATCAGAAATTCTTATATAATAACTTTGAAGCTGGCCAAAAACAAAATCAATTATACATACAAGTACATATAATAAACGGGCAGATTATATATCATCAAAAATATTAAAGTTAACTAAAAAAACTTACTTGGATAAGATTTTGCAACTCGGCAGGGTTCTGATAAAGAATGAACATCACTGACCCAAAACTTTTGAAGATTAGGCAAAATATGAAATTTAAAACAGAGATTTCTTCCATTTGGGGGATCGAAAATCAACCAGAGCACTGTACTCAATTAGACACAGATTGATAAATATCCAGTTTGATTTCTATGACAACCAAGGAAAAAATAAAAAAATTCACACAATCTGAGATCCGAAGAAGATGAACGTAGACCAAAACAAAACAAAAACGAAGAAACCATAAAATCAGCAAACAAACGCCTATATCACGATCTCGATCACGCACTTAATTTTAAAAGGAAAACTTACTTGAAATTCCGAACAACAGCTCTTCAACTAATAAAATCTCTAGAGGTTTGCTCTTAATTTCGTCACAAATCGATACTTTTTGCTCGCCGTGGTTCCTAGGGTCTATTCATAATTTGGGGCTGACGAAATGAATTTTTTAGTTTCTACATTTGAATGTATGATTACCGATTAAGGGGAATTAAGGGTTTGTATTTAGGGTTTTTTCAACATCGGTCGTTTTTTAGACGCGGGGGTCAAGGTTTTTTTTTCTTGTAGGGTAATAAAGATGGACAGGTGTTGAATTTACAGAAGGATAGTTAAATTATTGTGTCATGTACTGTGATTTAGTATATATATAATAAATAATAGATAATATATAATAGATAATAGATAATAGATAATAGGTAATAGATTTCTTAATCAAGACTCTAGGATATTGTATTGCATGGTTATATTTATGGAAGTGGTTAAATAATTATAAAATAAAGTAATTGGACTTTCAAAATTAATATGAAAATATAATGAAAAATCTGAACCCTAATGGTTCATAATATGAAATTATTTAATTGGTATATTAAAATAAATATGGAAATATCGAAATCTTAATTGAGCCTAAGTTTACTTTCAAACTGTCCAATTCAATTTGCAATTGGTCTAATTAATTAATAGATCATATTTCATGATTTAAGAAGCGGTCAATGAAATGGAAATGAGTTGTCCATCTGAGTTGTTAAAAGAGATTAATTTTTTATTCATTTCGTTCCATATTAAAAGTTCCTATTATTTAGTGAATTCTGTTTGAATCATTTCCTTAAGAACCATGACTTCTTTATTGGAATAAATTAATTTGTAATAAGCTGATTGAATGTTATATTCCATAAAAATTATAAAAAGTTGTCGATTACTTTGTTGATTGAATCCTTCAAGGATTTATTTTTTAAGTAGCATGATTCAATTGGATGAAAAAATGTTGGTCGCATAATTGACACAAAAAATGAAATAATAAATATGAAAATATTTTAAAATGTTGATTTTTAGTTCTTCCAATAATTGATGGAGTTAGATAGAAAATAAGTTTTTAAAAGATTTATTATCTTTCATATATCTAACCAGTATTGTTTTCATAAATCTTGGG
Organism: Panax notoginseng; assembly: GCA_016801055.1. Classification (NCBI taxonomy): domain Eukaryota; kingdom Viridiplantae; phylum Streptophyta; class Magnoliopsida; order Apiales; family Araliaceae; genus Panax; species Panax notoginseng. The sequence goes on from CM029013.1 coordinate 82,374,593, forward strand.
ATGAGTTTTATATTATTTAAGTATTCCATAATTTATTAATTGATTGAGTTTTCTATAAATTGGTTAAACAGATAAATTTTCATATCTTTAGAATCAATTAACGTGGTTCAAATAATTGGAAGATTTTTTGGAAGCTAATAGATTGAAGTTTTAAAATGAATATGGAAATAATTTTTAATTTCATAGAACTATGAAAGTAATTAATTAATCATAGAATAAATTTATTAGGCACATGAAAAGTAGGTAAAATAAATAAAAGTCTAATATTAAAAGAAACTTACTTTTCAAATAATTAAAACTAATTTTTCATAAAAAGCAAGTTAGCTCTATCGTGTTTAAATTGATTCAATCTGGTTGTTGCCTAAGAGAGTTATCTAATTAATGGATCCTAAAATAACGTGACTGTTGATAATATCCATAAAATAAGGTGATCGATATATATATATATATCAAAGTAATTGTCAAGGATATTTTTGTCAAGGGTAATAAGAAGCATTAATTAGGATGGACACGTGTTGAATTTGTCGAAGGATATGTGCTAATATATTGTGACATGTACTGTGATTTAGTATATATAATAGATTTGTGCTCCATCACACTTTTAAATGATGATATACCTACCAGTCCCTCATATGTTATATATATGATGGACTAAGATGTTATTTTTCTAGGCACGGATACTGCCATGCATAACCATGATTATATGAATACTACGCCCACACAAATAAATATTAATTGTTGAAAATATATATAAAATGTCATTGAGATAGTACTGTAACCAGAGGAGGAACCAGGGGGTCGTGGGGGGGGGGGCATATGACCCCCCTAGTATGAAGTTTACTGCCGCATGCCACCTACCCCTGCCGCACCTGCCGCAGTGCCGCCTGCCCCTGCCGAGTCCTTTACCTTGGACGTCTCCTGGCTTCTTCGCGTCTCTGCCCCCGCCGATAGCCGCGACGATGAGTTTCTGGGCCTTCCACCAATTGCAGCGAACGAGCCTATTTTATGTCTTATTTGGGAGCAAATCGCAATTTTATATACTGGGTCGTTAGATGATCGATCTGATGCAGTAGCCTCGCTTGTTTCGCTGGCCAGGGACAACGATCGGTACGGTTAGCTGATCATTGAAGAAGGCAGAGTTGGGCCACTGTTGAAATTGGTGAAAGAAGGGAAATTGGAGGGTCAAGAGAACGCCACCAGAGCAATTGGGCTTCTTGGGCGTGACCCGAAAAGTGTTGAATACATGATTCATGCGGGTGTTTGCTCAGTGTTTGTCAAAATCCTCAAAGAAGGTCCAATGAAGGTGTAAGACCCCAAAATTTATGAATAAAGATTTAATTTTTTCGAAATATTTTTTTAAGTATTATGGTGTGGATTTGATATAATATTATAGTTGTGGGTAATATTTATAAATTTTGTAAAGTAAGCAAGTTGTTATAAAATATTCATTTGGTCGGGGAATATTCTTTTTGTCGAGGAATATTCGTACGATGGCACAATCATTGGTGGACCCTACAACAGAATTATTGTCGGAGTTAGAAAACGACAAAATAATCTTTTTATAAAAATAATGGCGAAAATTTTACCGTTAACTGTTGAAATACCCGATGGTAAAAATACAGTAATACGCGTGGTTGCATAGTAGCACACGGTATTGATTATTGATGCTTACATAAGAAGCCACTCATTGATACTCAATTATTACTACAGTAATTGATGCATAGTATCTCATATTATTGATTCAATTATTGTCACAGTATCATCTGCATAATATTTTATATTATTAAATCAATAATTGAGACGACAAAGTTATTCATATTATTATTTATAATATTAACGATGTCTAAAAAGTTCTGTCGAGGAGAGGTTTGGTCACCTAATTGCGCGCCAATAGGGAGAAATCCTTATCGGAAAGCCCCCTCTTTCCTGGGAATAATCTGGTTGTTAAATATTGTGAGTTATAATATTAATGATGAATAATTGTTGGAAGATTAAAAATGTGTTGATTGAGCATAAAATGATTTATGGTAATATTTATTCAATCTTTGATATAAATAAGAAGTCTGTTATGTGAAGTTTGTGGTAAGTTTGGTTTATTCTATGGGGGCCCATATGTCATCATCTAAGAGTCACTTTCGCCAATAGTAATTGTCTTTACCAGACGTCAAACCACTTGCCGTTTCATATTACAAGCGTCGAACTAATTGTCGTTTCACATTACAGGCGTCGACCAATTGTCGTTTCACATTATAGGCGAAGACCAATTATCGTTTCACATTACAGGAGTCGACCAATTATCGTTTCACATTACAGGCACCAATTGTCGTTTCACATTACAGGCGTCAAACCACTTGTTGTTTCACATTGCAGTCATCAAACCACTTTTCTTTTCACATCACCAGTCGTCAAGCCACTTGCCTCTTCACATTGCAAGGGCTAAGCTAGAAATCTTCTATATATAGAAGCTTATTTCTTCTTTCATTCTCACCAATTCACTACAACTTACAAGATAATTCTATAGAGAGAGAATCAGAGAGAAAGAAGAAGAGTATTCTGTTACTACACTATTTCAGTATCCAATCTCCTACTAAGGTAAGGGGTATTATTTCTTTCGTATTCGTAAGGGATGTTATTTTTTTTCAATATTCGCTTGAAATACCATACTCTGTAGTATATAAGTAATATTATTTCGTTTTAGATTTCGAATTCTATACTCGTTTGTTAAAATTTTATCTTCTATACTCCACGAAATTAGTAGAATATCCTTGATATTTGTGCTTCATCCAGTATCTTTTCATAAAAATATTATTCTGAGCATTCTTGATAAGTTTTAAATTTTTCAAGCCGGAGTACTATTCACGGGGTTACTATTCCCAAGGTACTATTCATAGGGTACTATTCACTCGAGTACTATTCACCCGGGGTACTATTCATGATAAAAATTGATTCGTTTTCGATCCAATTTATTTTTGGTACAATATTATTCTTGAATTTTACTCCACAAAATAGTATCATGTTGACAATTTGGACATTATTGATTTTTGAATAAATTAAATTATAAATCTTTAAAAATTTATTCTTGAACATGTTTTATTGAATTCTTATATCATTGTCATCATCCTTATGTTTATATTCTGTTGAAAGTCATCTGTGGCCTGTAATGCATAGATGGACTTGGTATGATTATAACCAGGGATTATTCGGTATACTTATAACCGTAATATTACAAATGATGTGGTAAAAGTCCTCATTGGCCCGTAGTGCATTGATGGACAGTTGTTGGCATGATCATGACCATTGATGAATACACGAATATCCTTGGCCCGTAGTGTATGGATGATTTGTGGTCGTGATTCTAATGAATATCCTTGGCCGTAGTGCAGGGATGATGTGGATTATTTATTAAGCTGAGTCTCAATGATAAAAGTGATGAAAAACCTTTTAAATCATAGAAGATAGTAGATTTTATTCTCTACTTGACTCTTCTAATGGATTGCTTGTTTCGCTGTAGTTAAACTTGATGTTTGTTATTTTTTAATCAGTTTAACACCGTTGAAGGCTAACAATAAATTATTCTGCATTATCTTAGTCATAATATTTTTTAATGGGCTAGTTGAGCTCACCATTTTGCTTTCATTGTCCTCTTCAGGAAATGAGAACGTAGCCGGGACTAGTCGAGGAACGGAATGACGGTCCAGATGATAGCATTAGTAGTTCTCACTATTCTATGAAATAGTGTGATAATAAATGTATTGAGGACTCCATTTGAGTTGAATACTGTCTAGAAGACAATATTCGTTTTAAAACTCTCAGTTTATGTTTTGTCGTATTTTACACGACAATTATATTGTGACGCCCCCAAAAAAGGTATACAACACCCATTCTGAGTCACCAAATACATGGTACATAAAGCAAACTACAATTTCAATAATACAATTATCGTACAAAATATGACAACACATACTGTGAGTTTAAATACAAATATTGTCTTATAGACAATATCCACACTCAAATAAGTCCTCATTACAATTATTCAAACACTATTTTACAGAAATAGTGAGGACTGCTAAAATATCTTTCTAGAACCATCACTCCATACCCCGACTAGATCCTGCTATGTTCTCACCTCCTGAGAAGAAAAATAGAACAAAAAAGAAAAAGGGTGAGCTCAACTAGCCCAGTAAAGAATATTATGACTAAGATAATATACAACAAATTATCATTAGTTTTCAACAGGGAAAAATCTGATAAAATATAATAGACAACAAGTTTTAGATCAACAACTGCAGCGAAAATAGCAATCCATTAGAAGAGTCAAGTAGAGAATGAGTTCTACTATCTTCTAAGATTTAAAAGTTCATCATCAATATTTTATCCCTGTAATAACAATCAATATACATCTTTAATCAATATCCATCTTTGCACTACAGGCCAAAGATATTCATTTGTATCACCAGTTGGTCATGTTCATTTCAACATCTGTTCATCTTTGCACTACGGGCCAAAGATATTCATCAGTTAATCATTCATCTTTGCACTACAGGCCAAAGATATTCAGTAATATCATCATTTAGGACTGAGGATGATGAAAAATATCTTTAAAAAAATGAATCCAGTGAGACAGAAGGACAAATAGTAGGGATTCATATAACAGTTTATCCAAGATCAATAATACTTCATAATAATCAATTGTGAAACATAATTCCAAAATAAAGATCAAAACATGGATACAATCAAATTTAGTAACCATAATAGACATCTTGGACAAAAAGGAAAAATTTTATTTTTCGATGAATAGTGTCGTATACGTGAATAGTGTCGTATACGTGAATAGTAACTCCGACACAAAAAGTTCTAAATTTGATAAAAAAACTCATATTAATATTTCAGCATAATGATATCGAAAGAAATAATATCATTTATGAAAAAAATAACATCCCTTACATCAAAATAACAATACTTTTGATCGAAATATCGGATAGAAAGCCGAAGGAAATTTGTACTGAACAACAACTCTCAATGTATATAAATACTTACTAAAATACGCTCGACAATATAGAGAGAAAGAAAACTTGTTTTTGGTGTGATTTTTAATTCTAACCTAAGCGCCTATTTATAGGAAAATGCTAGAACGCCATAGAAGACTAAATAATAAAATAATATTATTTAATTAACAAATTCTCTACGTATGCTTTGAACAAGTCTAGCATGCCTTCTTTGAAAAACAGACTAGCAGCCCACATGCTTGAAAACCCAAAAGTGGGTCCCTCCCATAATTTAATAAAAATTATTTTATTTTCTGAAACTTCAGTAATTCATAGAAAATAGCTCGTTTATCAAAAAAATACGAATTTTATGTCCATTCTGGCTGAAATCGAATTCTCTACAACTTTGTAGCTTTGAGTTTTTCTAAATTCTAAACATAAAATATCTGAAATCCACAAACGGATGATTTTTAATACCTCCACATCGATAAAATACTGATAAAATACCTCAGCATTAATTCTTTCATTTTTATCCACATAAAAATAAATATATCCATCATTTATATCTACATAAAATAAATATTTCTTTATCATATGAATCAATAATTAATTATTCATAAATAATATTACAGAATCACATTTATGACAACCAGGCCGTTCCCAGGAAAGATGGGGCTTTCCGATAAGGATTTTTCCTTATTGGCACGCAATTAGGTGACCAAACCTCTCCTTAGACAGAACTTTCTAGGCATTACCAATAATGCTATCTAATAATATTATTCAAATAATATGAATTATTGATCTACTGTGCAGTGATAATTATTGAAAAAATAATAATATAAAATATCAACGCAGCAATTATTGAATCAATAAAATAAAATATTAAACAGTAATTACTGTAATAATTATTGAGTAGTGCCTTCTTACGTAAGAATCAATAATTTAATAATACTGTGCAATACCGTGTGCTACTGTGCAACCACGCATATTACTGTATTTTAACCACCGGGTATTTCAACAGTGTTAACGGTAACAACTACGCCGTTATTTGTAAAATCTCAAATTTATCGTTTTCTTCATCCGACCGTTATCCGTTATGGGGCCCACAAATGGCTGCGCCGTCGTACGAATATTCCCCGACAGAAAGAATATTCCACGACCAAACGAATATTCCCCGACAAATGAATATTTTATAACCACTTGCTTATTTTAAAAAAATTTCACATTTCACCCATATCCAAAGCATTATATCAAATTAATACCTTATTAATTTAGAATAATAAATAGGGGAAAATTCACTTTTATTTATAATAAGTTGGGGTCTTACAACCTTCCCTCCTTATAAAATTTCGTCCTCAAAATTGACGTACGTACCTGGTGTATCGAAAAGGTGAGGGTACCTAGCTTTCATTTCTGATTTCAACTCCCAGGTCATTTCCTCAATAACATGGTTTCTCCACAAAATCTTAACTTGTGGTATAACCTTCGTGCGTAGAACATGCTCTTTCCTATTCAAGATTTTAATAGGTACCTCCTCATACGTTAAATCTTCGGCTATCTCATCTGGTTCTAACTCAATAATGTGATTCGGGTCTTTAACATATTTACGAAGCATAGATATGTGAAAAATATTATGAACACGAGACATACTTGGAGGTAATGCGAGTCTATAGGCCACATTTCCTATTCGGTCAAGAATTTCAAATGGACCAACAAATCGTGGATTGAGCTTTTCTCTCTTCCAAAATCTTGTAACTCCCTTCCATGGTGCAACACGTAACAATACATGATCCCCAATATTAAATTCCACGTCCTTCCGATGAAGATCCATATAACTCTTTTGTCGATCCTGTGCTGTTTGTATACGTTGTCGAATCATTTGGATCTTCTCTGTAGTCATTCGTACCAACTCTGGTCCCAACAATGTTGTTTCACCCACCTCGTCCCAGCATACTGGAGAACGACATTTTCTTCCATACAATGCCTCGAATGGAGCCACACCTATGCTCGCCTGATAACTGTTGTTGTAGGAGAATTCCACCAATGGTAGGTACTTATCCCAACTCCCTTTGAGATCTAGGACACAAAGTCTTAATAGATCTTCAAGAGTTTGAATAGTCCTCTCTGATTGTCCGTCCGTTTGAGGATGGTATGCCGAACTGAATCGTAAATCCATGCCCATAGCTTTCTGCAAGCTAACCCAAAATTGTGAAGTGAATCATGGGTCACGATCCGAAACTATGGATACTAGCATGCCATGCAATCTCACAATCTCATTCACGTACATACAAGCAAGACGTTCAAGGGAATAAGTCTCACGTATCGGCAAGAAATGGGCAGACTTGGTTAATCTATCAACAATAACCCAAATCGCATCTATGCCTTGAGAAACTTTGGGAAGACCTGTAACGAAATCTATAGTAATTTGTTCCCACTTCCATTTCGGAATCTCAAGTGGTTGCAATGGACCCTTTGGCACTTGACGCTCCGCCTTTACACGTTGACAGGTTAAACACCTCGAGATAAACTCCGCGATTTCTCTCTTCATATTGTTCCACCAAAATGTATGTCGAATATCATGATACATTTTGATACTTCCAGGATGGATTACAAACGGGGTGTTGTGTGCCTCCATCATGATTCTATGCTTCAAGTTAGAATCGTTAGGAACACAAAGTCTGGAGTTGAATCTAAGTATTCCTTCTTCATCGATTCTCGCTTCTGGAATAGCTCCTTCTTGCACTTTCTTCTTCATACGTATCAGCCCCAGGTTCGTAGCTTGAGCAACTTTAACTTTATCGATTAAAGTCGGTTCTATTCGTATATTCGTCATCATCATGTGGGTCCCTGGAGTCTTTAATTCTACCTCCATTCTTTGCAAGTCATACAGAATGGGCCTTTGTATTGACAATATCGTACTCGTACTCGCATATGTTCTTCTACTCAATGTGTCAGCTACTACGTTCGCTTTTCCAGGATGATATTGAATAATGTGATCGTAATCTTTCAATAGATCAAGCCAACGTCGTTGTCGCATATTGAGTTCTTTTTGGGTGAAGAAATATTTGAGGCTTTTTTGGTCCGTATAAATCTCCACTTTCTCCCCATACAAGAAGTGTCGCTAAATTTTCAACGCGAATACGACTGCTGCCAACTCCAGATCATGAGTAGGATAATTCCTCTCATATTCTTTGAGTTGTCATGAGGCATAAGCTATGACTTTCCCATGTTGCATGAGAACACATCCTAACCCTTTGCCTGAAGTATCGCTGTATATAACAAATTCATCTGAACCAGATGGTATTGCCAGAACAGGTGCCGAAATGAGTCTCCTTTTGAGCTCTTGGAAACTCTTCTCGCATTCCTCACTCCATACGAATTTTGTATCTTTGCGAGTCAACTGAGTTAACAGAGTAGCGATTCGGGAAAATCCTTCCACGAATCTCCGATAATAACCAGCTAAGCCGAGAAAGCTGCGTACTTCGGTCACCGACTTCGGTTGCTCCCAATTTTGTATTGCTTTAATCTTCGCCGGATCAACAGATACTCAATGTTTTGACACCACGTGCCCAAGGAATGCTACTTCCTCAAGCCAGAACTCGCATTTCTTCAGCTTGGCATAAAGCTTATTTTCACGAAGCCTTTCAAGTATCAGCTTCAAATGGTGCTCATGATCTTCACGGCTTTTGAAATAGATGAGGATGTCATCAATAAAGACAACAACGAACTGATCCAAATATTCCTTGAATACACGGTTCATCATATCCATTAAAGCAGCTGGAGCATTAGTCAATTCAAAAGACATGACTAAGAATTCATAATGCCCGTACCAAGTTCTGAAGGCAGTCTTTGGAATATCTTCAGCTTTAATCTTTAACTGATGATATCCAGAACGAAGGTCGATCTTTGAAAAGAATTGTGCTCCTTACAACTGGTCGAACATGTCATCAATGCGAGGTAGTGGATACCTATTCTTGATGGTGACATGGTTTAATTCTCGGTAGTCAATACAAATTAGTCGCATACTCCCGTCTTTCTTCTTTACGAATAAAATAGGAGCACCCCAAGGAGATGTACTAGGACGAATGAAACCGATGTCTAACAATTCCTGTAGTTGGACTTTTAACTCCTGAAGTTCAATAGGAGCCATTCGATATGGGGTTTTAGAAATGGGTTTTGTACCCTGTTCAAGGTCAATAAACAATTCAACATCACGTTCTGGGGGTAGACCGGGAAGTTCTTCAGGAAATACATCAGGAAATTCTCTAACAACAGAAATATTATTCAAATCTGACTTGTCTTTGTTCAAATCCGTAACATGGGCTAAGAAAGCTCTACATCCGTTTTTCAATAAACGAATAGCTTTGTGGCTTGATATGACAGTGACTAATTTTAGTGGTTTAGTAGTTTGAATTCATATGACAGGTTGGTTAGGAATATGAAAACTAACAACCTTACGAAAATAATCAATTTCAGCATGATGAGTGGTTAACCAATCAATTCCTAAAATCACATCAAAAGAAGTATCTTTAAAGAGATAAGATCAACAGGTAATGTGATATTACCAACTTGAATCATGCAAGATTTATAAACTGTAGATGTAACGAAGGTTTCACCCGACGGAGTTTCAACAGATAAGTCAAAGTCCAATTTCTCCGGAGTCAAGTTTAAACGTTGAGCACAAGCAAGAGAGATAAAAGAATGAGTAGAATCGGTATCTAGTAAGATATAAACTTTGCAAGTGTTCAAGATTAGCTTTCCCGTGATCACCTTATTAGGGTTCCTCACGTTTTGGCCAGTCACGACAAACGCTCTTTCAGGAACTGCTGATTTTGACTTATCTAGGACAGCCCTTGGAGTCACCATCCCCGTTGAACTTGGTTTTGCTACAGAACAATCCCGAGCTATGTGGCATTCCTTTCCACAGTTGTAACATACCTTGGATTGTTGTGGACAGTTTGAGCTGATATGTCCCTCTTTTCCGTATTTGTAACATCTAACTGGAGGTTGTTCTCCTCCCCTAGAATTTGTTGTTGGTGCTAGTGCTGCTGCTGATGTCTTCCCGTCATTGTTGAATTTCCTCTTTCTGAAATTTTCACTTGACTCACCTCTCCTATTATCATGGCCACGATGACCACCCGAATGGTTACCGCATTTGTTCGTATTTTTCCCTCCTCGTTGGTTATCATTGCTCTGATGACTGCTGTCACCGGTATGACCCTGGTTGTGGTCCCTCAGTTGAATATACTCACTATCTCGCTCTAATAATTGAGCCATGTTGACAACATCTGAATACAGAGAAAATTTATGAGAGATAAGGTATTGACGAATCTCGGGTTTTAGACCTCTCAGAAACATCCTTGTCATTCGTTCCTCATTCTCTACCAAATGAGGTGCAAACCTGGATAACTCAGCGAACTTCGCCTCGTACTGGGACACCGTCATGTTGTTTTATTCCATTCTGATAAACTCCACCTCCTTCATATGACGAATACTTTCAGGAAAGTACTTGTCATTGAATAGTTTCTGAAATGTTTCCCAAGACATGCTGAGTGCGGCTGGCTGGGTACGCTTCACAGACTCCCACCAGTAGTCTACCTCACCACGGAATATAAAGATGGCGAATGAAACCTTTTGTTCCTCCATGCATCCCAAGACATCGAATATCTTGGTAATTTTCTTAACCCACGTTTCCGCCATGATCGGATCCAGTTTTCCCTTAAATTTTGGTGGTCCCAACTCTTTGAACTGCTTGGCTATGACAGACCGCGCGTTGCTATCACTTCCACCCGTATTTTGTACACGAGTCTCCCTCGTCTGATTTTGCATGAACTGCAAAAAGCTCCTAAACATTCCATCATTCATCGTTTGCTCGGTAGTGTTGTTTACAGGAGGAATATTGCCTTCCTGTTGCACGTTCTCCTGGTTTGTAACTAAAGGTTGTTCCACAGTCTCATACACTCCATTGTTAACGTTCTCAGCAGCCATTCTTAAATACTCATCTCTCCCCTCCTAATTCTATTCCCCGATCTCAGCTAGAGACCATATCCCTAAGCTTTGATACCAACTGTGACGCCCCCAAAATAGGTATACAACACCCATTCTAAGTCGCCAAATACATGGTACAGAAAGCAAACTACAACTTCAATAATACAATTGTCGTGCAAAATACGACAACACATACTGTGAGTTTAAATACAAATATTATCTTCTAGACAATATCCACACTCAAATAAGTCCTCATTACAATTATTCAAACACTATTTTACAGAAATAGTGAGGACTGCTAAAATATCTTTCTAGAACCATCACTCCATACCCCGACTAGATCCTACTATGTTCTCACCTCCTGAGAAGAAAAATAGAACAAAAAAAAAAGGGTGAGCTCAACTAGCCCAGTAAAGAATATTATGACTAAGATAATATACAACAAATTATCATTAGTTTTCAATAGGAAAAAATCTGATAAAATATAATAGACAACAAATTTTAGATCAACAACTGCAGCGGAAATAGCAATCCATTAGAAGAGTAAAGTAGAGAATGAGTTCTACTATCTTCTAAGATTTAAAAGTCCATCATCAATATTTTATCCCTGTAACAACAATCAATATACATCTTTAATCAATATCCATCTTTGCACTACATGCCAAAGATATTCATTTGTATCACCAGTTGGTCATGTTCATCTCAACACTTGTTCATCTTTGCACTACGGGCCAAAGATATTCATCAGTTAATCATTCATCTTTGCACTACAGGCCAAAGATATTTAGTAATATCATCATTTAGGACTGAGGATGATGAAAAATATCTTAAAGAAAACGAATCCAGTGAGACAGAAGGACAAATAGTAGGGATTCGTATAACAGTTTATCCAAGATCAATAATACTTCATAATAATCAATTGTGAAACAGAATTCCAAAATAAAGATCAAAACATGGATACAATCAAAGATAGTAACCATAATAGATATCTTGGATAAAAAGAAAATTTTATTTTTTGATGAATATTGCTGTATTCGTGAATAGTGTCGTATAAGTGAATAGTAACTCCGACACAAAAAGTTCTAAATTTGATAAAAAAACTCATATTAATATTTCAGCATAATAATATCGAAAGAAATAATATCATTTATAAAAAAAATAACATCCCTTACCTCAAAATAACGGTACTTTTGATCGGAATATCGGATAGAAAGCCGAAGGAAACTTGTACCGAACAGCAACTCTCAAAGTATATAAATACTTACTAAAATATGTTCGACAATATAGTGAGAAAGAAAACTTGTTTCTGGTGTGATTTTCAATTCTAACCTAAGCGTCTATTTATAGGAAAATGCTAGAACGCCATAGGAGACTAAATAATAAAATAATATTATTTAATTAACAAATTCTCTACGTATGCTTTGAACAAGTCTAGCATGCCTTCTTTGAAAAACAGACTAGCAGCCCACATGCTTGAAAACCCAAAAGTGGGTCCCTCCCATAATTTAATAAAATTTATTTTATTTTCCGAAACTTCAGTAATTCATAGAAAATAGCTCGTTTATCAAAAAATACGAATTTTATGTCCATTCTGGTTGAAATCGAATTCTCTACAACTTTGTAACTTTGAGTTTTTCCAAATTCCAAACATAAAATATCCGAAATCCACAAACGGATGATTTTTAATACCTCCACACTGACAAAATACTGATAAAATACCTCAGTATTAATTCTTTCATTTTTATCCACATAAAAATAAATATATCCATCATTTATATCCACATAAAATAAATATTTACTTATCATATAAATCAATAATTAATTATTCACAAATAATATTACAGAATCACATTTATGACAACCAGTCTGTTCCCAGGAAAGAGGGGGCTTTCCGATTAGAATTTTTCCTTATTGGCGCGCAATTAGGTGACCAAACCTCTCCTTAGACAGAACTTTCTAGACATTGCCAATAATGCTATCTAATAATATTATTCAAATAATATGAATTATTAATCTGATAATGGAAAATATTGTGCAGTGATAATTATTAAAAAAATAATAATATAAAATATCAACGCAGCAATTATTGAATCAATAAAATAAAATATTAAACAGTAATTACTGTAACAATTATTGAGTAGTGCCTTCTTACGTAAGAATCAATAATTCAATAATACTGTGCAATACCGTGTGCTACTGTGCAACCACGCGTATTACTGTATTTTAACCACCAGGTATTCTAACAGTGTTAACGGTAACAAAAACGCCGTTATTTATAAAAAATCAAATTTATCGTTTTCTTCATCCAACCGTTATCCGTTATGGGGCCCACAAATGGCTGTGCCGTCGTACGAATATTACCCGACAGAAAGAATATTCCACGACCAAATGAATATTCCCTGACAAATGAATATTTTATAACCACTTGCTTATTTTGAAAAATTTTCACATTTCACCCATATCCAAAGCATTATATCAAATTAATACCTTAATAATTTAGAATAATAAATAGAGAAAAATTCACTTTTATTTATAATAAGTTGGGGTCTTACATATATTATTAAGTTGTATTTGGTTTTTGTACCATGTATTTGGCGACTCAAGATGGGTGATGTATACCTATTTTGGGGGCATCACAGTTGGTATCAAAGCTTAGGGATATGATCCCTGGCTGAGATGTGAGACAAGAACTAGGAGGGGAGAGACGGGAAATTCTTTCGCTAGTATGACCTACCTAAGTTTATTTGGTATTTAATTGGTCGGTCGGTGTATAAGGATAATATGTGACATGTCAATTAACCCTTGTTTTGTGGCAATATTTAAAAATGACATCCGAGAATATTGAGAATAGCAATGGAGCATAAGAGACCGTTGAGTCACCACAGATCAATACCTAGGATAATGTGCAACAGGAAGACAATAATCCTCAGGTAAACAACAACGATCAAATGATGAACGATGGAATGTTCAGAGGCTTTATGCAATTCATGCAACATCAGGCGAGAGCGGCTCCTGTCCAAAATGTAGGTAGAAACATTGAAAACTCTCGGACGGTCACCGCTAAACAGTTCAAGGAGCTGGGACCACCGGAGTTTATTGGAGAGCCAAAACCACTTAATGCAGAGACGTGGATAAAGCAGATCACCAAGATATTTAATGTCTTGGAATGCTCAGAGGAGCAAAAGGTTCCATTCGCCACCTTTATGTTGCGTAAAGAAGCATATCACTGGTGGGAATCTGTAAAACGTGCCCAGCTTGACGCATTCAAAATGTCTTGGGAGAAGTTCCAAGAACTATTCAATGACAAGTACTTTCCCGAAAATATTCATCACATGAAAGAGGTAGAGTTCATCAAGTTGGAGCAGAATAATATGACCGTGTCACAGTACGAAGCTAAGTTGCCGAGTTGTCCCGGTTTGCGTCTCACTTGTTTGATAATGAGGAGAGAATGATCCGGATGTTTCTAAGAGATTTGAAACCCAAGATACGTTAATACTTAATTTCTCATAAACTGTGTTTGTATTCAGATGTTGTAAATAGGACTCATTTATTGGAGCGCGATAATGAGTAAACCCAACCAAGAGAAAGCAGTCGGCAAATCGATAATACCAATTTTAGCAGTCATCAAAGCGGTGACAACAAACGTGGAAAGCATCAATATGCCAGAAATGGTAACCACTTCGGTGGTAATCATGGTCAAGATAATAGGAAAGGTGAACTAAGTGAGAATAACTTCAAGAAGAGAAGGTTCAATAATAATGGAAAGACAGCGGCACCCGTTTCTAAGGAAGAAGAATGACCACCGGTCGTATGTTTCAAATGCGGACAGGAAGGACACATCCGTCCAAACTGTACGCAGCAACCCAAAGCGTGTTTCAATTACGGAAGAGAAGGTCACTTAGCTCGATTTTATCGTGTAGTGAAGTCAAGTCCAGGTGGGATGGTGACGCCAAAGGATGTCTCAGACAAGTCAAAGTCGGTAGTTTAAGTGAGAGCGTTTGTCAAAGAACCCGAACGAAGCTATCACAGATAAGTTAATCATAAACTCTTGCGAAGTTTATACCTTATTCGATATCGGTTCTACCCATTCTTTTATTTCTCCTACTTGTGTTCAACGTTTAAATTTGACCCTAGTACAAAACCCATTTCTAAAACCCTCAAATATTTCTTCACCCAAAACGAACGTAACATGCGCCAAAGACGTTGGCTCGAGCTGTTGAAGATTACAACCATACCATTCAATATCATCGTAGAAGAGCGAACGTGGTAGCTGACGCGTTGAGTAGAAGATCGTATGCAGTTACGAGCGCGACGTTGTTAACACAAAGACCCATTTCGTACGACTTACTCTAGAGACCCACGTGATGATGTTAACTATACGATTAGAACCAACTTTAATCGATAAAGTTAAAGACGCTTAGGCTACAAACTCAGAGCTGATGAATGTGAAGAAGAAGGTTCAAGAGGGCGTTATTCTAGAAGCAAGAATTGACGAAGAGAGGAAATCTCAGCCCTTGATTTAATTGTTCTATTTGAAATCCTTGATTGAGTAGGAACTGTGGTCTATAGACTCGTTTTAACGCCAAGTATGTCACGTGTTCATAACGTTGTTTTTCGTATCGATGTTACGTAAATATATGGACGACCCGAGCCACATTATTGAATTAGAACCAGACGAGATAACGGAAGATTTAACGTATGAAGAGGTACCTGTTAAAATCTTGGATACGAAGAAACATATTTTACGCTCAAAGGTTATACCTCAAGAGTTAGAATATGACGATGTATCCTCATCTGTTCGGCATACCAGGTACGTACGTAAATTTCGAGGGCAAAATTTTATAAGGAGAGGAGATTGTAAGACCCCAAAATTTATGAATAAAGATTTAACTTTCTCAAAATATTTTTTTAAGTATTATGGTGTGGATTTGATATAATATTATAGTTGTGGGTAATATTTATAAATTTTACAAAGTAAGCAAGTTGTTATAAAATATTCATTTGATCGGGAAATATTCTTTTCGTCGAGGAATATTCGTACGATGGCACAATCATTGGTTGACCCCACAACAAAATTATTGTCGGAGTTAGAAAACGACAAAATTATCTTTTTATAAAAATAATGACAAAAGTTTTACCGTTAACTATTAAAATACCCGGTGGTAAAAATACAGTAATACGCGTTATTGCATAGTAGCACACAGTATTGATTATTGATGCTTACGTAAGAAGCCACTCAGTGATACTCAATTATTGCTACAGTAATTGCTGCATAGTATCTCATATTATTGATTCAATTATTGTCACAATATCATCTGCATAATATTTTATATTATTAAATCAATAATTGAGACGACAAAGTTATTCATACTATTATTTACAATATTGACGATGTCTAGAAATTTCTGTGGAGGAGAGGTTTGGTCTCCTAATTACGCGTCAATAGGGAGAAATCCTTATCGGAAAGCCCCCTCTTTCCTGGGAATAATCTTGTTGTTAAATATTATGAGTTATAATATTAATGATGAATACTTGTTGGAAGAATAAAAATGTGTTGATTGAAGATAAAATGATTTGTGGTAATATTTATTCAATCTTTGATATAAATAAGAAGTTTGTTATGTGACGTTTGTGGTAAGTTTGGTTTATTCTATGGGGTCCCATATGTCATCATCTAAGAGTCACTTTCGCCAATAGTAATTGCCTTTACCAGACGTCAAACCACTTGCCGTTTTATATTACAGGCGTCGAACCAATTGTTGTTTCACATTACAGGCATCGACCAATTGTCGTTTCACATTACAGGCGTCGACCAATTGTCGTTTCACATTACAGACCTCGACCAATTGTTGTTCCACATTGCAGGCGTGAAACCACTTTTCTTTTCACATCACCAGTCGTCAAGCCACTTGCCTCTTCACATTGCAAGGGCTAAGCTAGAAATCTTCTATAAATAGAAGCTTATTTCTTCTTTCATTCTCACCAATTCACTACGACTCACAAGAGAATTCTATAGAGAGAGAATCAGAGAGAAAGAAGAAGAGTATTCTATTACTACACTATTTCAGTATCTAATCTCCTACTAAGGTAAGGAGTATTATTTCTTTCGTATTCGTAAGGAATGTTATTTTTTTTTCAATACTCGCTCGAAATAATATTTTCTTCCATACACTGTAGTATGTAAGTAATATTATTTCGTTTCAGATTTCGAATTCTATACCCGTTTTTTAAAATTTTGTCTTCTATACTCCATGAAATTAGTAGAATATCCTTGATATTTGTGCTTCATCCAGTATCTTTTTATGAAAATATTATTCTGAGCATTCTTGATAAGTTTTAACTTTTTCATGCCGGAGTACTATTCACGGGATTACTATTCCCGAAGTACTATTCACGGGGTACTATTCACTCGAGTACTATTCATCCGGGGTACTATTCATGATAAAAATTGATTCGTTTTCGGTCAAATTTATTTTTGGTATAATATTATTCTTGAATTTTACTCCACAAAGCAGTATCATGTTGACAATTTGGACGTTATTGATTTTTGAATAAATTAAATTATAAATCTTTAAAAATTTATTCTTGAACATGTTTTATTGAATTCTTATATCATTGTCATCGTCCTTATGTTTATATTCTGTTGAAAGTCATCTGTGGCCTGTAATGCATAGATGGACTTGGTATGATTATAACCAGGGATTATTCGGTATACTTATAACCGTAATATTACAAATGATGTGATAAAAGTCCTCATTGGCCCGTAGTGCATTGATGGACAGTTGTTGGCATGATCATGACCATTGATGAATACACGAATATCCTTGGCCCGTAGTGCATGTATGATTTATGGTCGTGATACTAATGAATATACTTGGTCGTAGTGTAGGGATGATGTGAATTATTTATTAAGCTGAGTCTCAGCAATAAAAGTAATGAAAAATCTTTTAAATCATAGAAGATAGTAGATTTTATTCTCTACTTGACTCTTCTAATGGATTATTTGTTCCACTGCAGTTAAATTGATGTTTGTTATTTTTTTATCAGTTTAACAATGTTGAAGGCTAACGATAAATTATTCTGCATTATCTTAGTTATAATATTTCTTACTGGGCTAGTTGAGCTCACCCTTTTGCTTTCATTGTCCTCTTCAGGAAATGAGAACGTAGCCGGGACTAGTCGGGGAACGGAGTTACGGTCCAGATGATAGCATTAGTAGTCCTCACTATTCTATGAAATAGTGTGATAATAATTGCATTGAGGACTCAATTTGAGTTGAATACTGTCTAGAAGACAATATTCGTTTTAAAACTCTCAGTTTATGTTTTGTCGTGTTTTACACGACAGTTATATTATTAAGTTGTATTTAGTTTTTGTACCATGTATTTGGCGACTCAAGATGGGTGATGTATACCTATTTTGGGGGCGTCACAGTTGGTATCAAAACTTAGGGATATGATCCCTGGCTGAGATGTGAGACAAGAACTAGGAGGGGAGAGACGGGAAATTCCTTCGCTAGTATGACCTACCTAAGTTTATTTGGTATTTAACTAGTCGGTCAGAGTATAGGGATAATATGTGACATTTCAATTAACCTTTGTTTTGTGGCAATATTTGAAAATGACATCCGAGAATATTTAGAATAGCAATGGAGCACAAGAGACCGTTGAGTCACCACAGATCAATACCTAGGATAATGTGGAACAGGAAGACAATAATCCTCAGGTAAACAACAACGATCAAATGATGAACGATGGAATGTTCAGAGACTTTATGCAATTCATGCAACATCTGGCGAGAGCGGCTCTTGTCCAAAATGTAGGTAGAAACATTGAAAACTCTCGGACGGTCGCCGCTAAACAGTTCAAGAAGCTGGGACCACAAGAGTTTATTGGAGAGCCAAAACCACTTAATGCAGAGACGTGGATAAAGCAGATCACCAAGATATTTAATGTCTTGGAATGCTCAGAGGAGCAAAAGGTTCCATTCGCCACCTTTATGTTGCGTGAAGAAGCAGATCACTGGTGGGAAACTATAAAACGTACCCAGCTTGACGCATTCAAAATGTCTTAGGAGAAGTTCCAAGAACTGTTCAATGACAAGTACTTTCCAGAAAATATTCGTCACATGAAAGAGGTAGAGTTCATCAAGTTGGAGCAGAATAATATGACTGTGTCACAGTACGAAGCTAAGTTGCCGAGTTGTCCCGGTTTGCGTCTCACTTGGTTGATAATGAGGAGAGAATGATGCGGATGTTTCTAAGAGGTTTGAAACCCGTGATACGTTAATACCTAATTTCTCATAAACTGTGTTTGTATTCAGATGGTGTAAATAGGGCTCATTTATTGGAGCGCGATAACGAGTCAACACAACCAAGAGAAAGCAGCCGACAAATTGATAATACCAATGGTAGCAGTCATCGAAGCGGTGACAACAAACGTAGAGGGAATCAATATACCAGAAATGGTAACCACTTCGGTGGTAATCATGGTCAGGATAATAGGAAAGGTGAACTAAGTGAGAACAACTTCAAGAAGAGAAGGTTCAATAATAATGGAAAGACAGCGTCACCCGTTTCCAAGGAAGAAGAACGACCACCGGTCGTATGTTTCAAATGCGGACAGGAAGGACACATCCGTCCAAACTGTACGCAGCAACCCAAAGCATGTTTCAATTGCGGAAGAGAATGTCACTTAGCTCGATTTTGTCGTGTAGTGAAGTCAAGTCCAGCTGGGATGGTGACGCCAAAGGATGTCTCAGACAAGTCAAAGTCGGTAGTTTAAGTGAGAGTGTTTGTCAAAGAACCCGAACGAAGTTATCACGTGTAAGTTAATCATAAACTCTTGCGAAATTTATACCTTATTCGATATCGGTTCTACCCATTCTTTTATTTCTCTTACTTGCGCTCAACGTTTAAATTTGATCCCAGTACAAAACCCATTTCTAAAACCCTCAAATATTTCTTCACCCAAAACGAACGTAACATGCGCCAAAGACGTTGGCTCGAGCTGTTGAAGATTATGACCATACCATTCAATATCATCGTAGAAGAGCGAACGTGGTAGCTGACGCATTGAGTAGAAGATCGTATGTAGTTACGAGCGCGACGTTGTTAACACAAAGACCCATTTCGTACGACTTACTGTAGAGACCCACGTGATGATGTTAAATATACAATTAGAACCAACTTTAATCTATAAAGTTAAAGCCGCTTATGCTACAAACTCAGAGCTGATGAATGTGAAGAAGAAGGTTCAAGAGGGCGTTATTCTAGAAGTAAGAATTGACGAAGAGAGAAAATCTCAGCCCTTGATTTAATTGTTCTATTTGAAATACTCGATTGAGTAGGAACTGTGGTCTATAGACTCGTTTTAACGCCAAGTATATCGCGTGTTCATAACGTTGTTTTTCGTATCGATGTTACGTAAATATATGGACGACCAGAGCCACATTATTGAATTAGAACCAGACGAGATAACGGAAAATTTAACGTATGAAGTGGTACCTGTTAAAATCTTGGATACGAAAAACATATTTTATGCTCAAAGGTTATACCTCAAGAGTTAGAATCTGACGAGGTATCCTCATCTGTTCGGCATACCAGGTACGTTCGTAAATTTCGAGGGCGAAATTTTATAAGGAGGAGAGATTGTAAGACCCCAAAATTTATGAATAAAGATTTAACTTTCTCGAAATATTTTTTTAACTATTATGGTGTGGATTTGATATAATATTATAGTTGTGGGTAATATTTATAAATTTTGCAAAGTAAGCAAGTTGTTATAAAATATTCGTTTTGTCGCGGAATATTTTTTTTGTCGAGAAATATTCGTACGATGGCACAATCATTGGTGGACCCCACAACAGAATTATTGTCGGAGTTAGAAAACGACAAAATTATCTTTTTATAAAAATAACGACGAAAGTTTTACCGTTAACTGTTGAAATACCTGGTGGTAAAAGTACAGTAATACGCGTGGTTGCATAGTAGCACATGGTATTGATTATTGATGCTTACGTAAGAAGCCACTCACTTATACTCAATTATTGCTACAGTAATTGCTGCATAGTATCTCATATTATTAATTCAATTATTATCACAGTATCATCTGCATAATATTTTATATTATTAAATCAATAATTGACACGATAAAGTTATTCATATTATTATTTACAATATTGACGATGTCTAGAAAGTTATGTCGAGGAGAGGTTTGGTCACCTAATTGCGCGCCAATAGGGTCCTTATCGGAAAGCTCCCTCTTCCTGGAAATAATCTGGTTGTTAAATATTGTGAGTTATAATATTAATGATGAATAATTGTTAGAAGATTAAAAATGTGTTGATTGAAGATAAAATGATTTGTGGTAATATTTATTTAATCTTTGATATAAATAAGAAGTCTGTTATGTGACGTTTGTGGTAAGTTTGGTTTATTATATGGGGGCCCATATGTCATCATCTAAGAGTCACTTTTGCCAATAGTAATTGCCTTTACCAGACGCCAAACCACTTGCCTTTTCATATTATAGGCGTCGAACCAATTGTTGTTTCACATTACAGGCGTCGACCAATTGTCATTTCACATTGCAGGCGTCAAATCACTTTTCTTTTCACATCACCAGTCGTCAAGCCACTTGCCTCTTCACATTACAAGGGCTAAGCTAGAAATCTTCTATAAATAGAAGCTTATTTCTTCTTTCATTCTCACCAATTCACTACGACTCACAAGAGAATTCTATAGAGAGAGAATCAGAGAGAAAGAAGAAGAGTATTCTGTTACTACACTATTTCAGTATCCAATCTCCTACTAAGGTAAGGGGTATTATTTCTTTCGTATTCGTAAGGGATATTTTTTTTTCAATATTCGCTTGAAATAATATTTTCTTCCATACTCTGTAGTATGTAAGTAATATTATTTCATTTTAGATTTCGAATTCTATACTCGTTTGTTAAAATTTTGGCTTCTATACTACATGAAATTAGTAGAATATCCTTGATATTTGCGTTTTATCTAGTATCTTTTCATATAAATATTATTCTGAGCATTCTTGATAAGTTTTAAATTTTTCATATCAGAGTACTATTCACGGGATTACTATTCCTGAAGTACTATTCACGAGGTACTATTCACTCGAGCACTATTCACCCGAGGTACTATTCATGATAAAAATTGATTCATTTTTTGTTCAATTTATTTTTGGTACAATGTTATTCTTGAATTTTACTCCACAAAGCAGTATCATGTTGACAATTTGGACGTTATTAATTTCTGGATAAATTAAAATATAAATCTTTAAAAAATTATTCTTGAACTTGTTTTATTGAATTCTTATATCATTGTCATCATCCTCATGTTTATATTCTGTTGAAAGTCATCTGTGGCCTGTAGTGCATCGATGGACTTGGTATGATTATGACCAGGGATTATTCGGTATAATCATGACCGTAATGTTACAAATAATGTGGTAAAAGTCCTCATTGGCACGCAGTGCATTGATGGACAGTTGTTGGCATGATCATGACTATTGATGAATGCACGAATATCCTTAACCCGTTGTGCATGGATAATTTGTGGTCGTGATACTAATGAATATCCTTGGCCGTAGTGCAGGGATGATGTGGATTATTTATTAAGCTGAGTCTCAGCGATAAAAGTGATGAAAAACCTTTTAAATCATAAAAGATCGTAGATTTTATTCTCTATTTGACTCTTCTAATGGATTGCTTGTTCCGCTGCAGTTAAATTTGATGTTTGTTATTTTCTTATCAGCTTAACACTGTTGAAGACTAAAGATAAATTATTCTGCATTATCTTAGTCATAATATTTCTTATTGGGCTAGTTGAGCTCACCCTTTTGCTTTCATTGTCCTCTTTAGGAAATGAGAACGTAGCCGGGATTAGTCGAGGAATGGAGTGACAGTCCAGATGATAACATTAGTAGTCCTCACTATTCTATGAAATAGTGTGATAATAAATATATTGAGGACTCCATTTGAGTTGAATACTGTCTAGAAGACAATATTCGTTTTAAAACTCTTAGTTTATGTTTTGTCGTATTTTACACGACAGTTATATTATTAAGTTGTATTTAATTTTTGTACCATGTATTTGACGACTCAAGATGGGTGATGTATACCTATTTTGGGGGCGTCATAGAAGGTTCAGGTCCTTCAGGCTGTGGTGGCCTGGGTAGTCTCGGAGCTCGTTCAACATTACCCCAATTACCCTCATCTCTTCATATATCTTTGTAAGTACTCTAATGAGAAAGTTTGGTCTTACTCCAAGAAATGGCTTGTTTTTTGTTTCTAAATATTTTATATATGTTTTAAGTTTTGATGAAAAAGATTAATCATGGGTTTTTGTTGATGAATCCTGAGATTTTTATTGGGTTTTGGTTAATTCTCATGGATCTATTGAATTTATGCGTTTTTCGCTTTCTGGATATGTGTTTTGCATGAACAGTTGGGTTTCATATGTAAGTGTCATAGTGTAATGGATTTCATTGTTTTAATTTGTATATATGATCCAATTAAATTAATTGTTGGGTTTGATTATTGGTGTTCTTGCCGGTAGCGTGCTGCCTTGTGCATTAGGTCACGATTCTCTGGTCGGTATGCATTAGGCCGTTAATATACTTTCCATTTTTTTTAATCTGTGTCAAAATCAAACCCAAGGACCTTAACTCCGCTCCCTCGCCGCTGCAACCTACACATCGCTGCTCCGGACCTCCGGTAACCGCGCTCAAATTTTGACCTCCCTTAAATTTTGTTCTGGTTCCGCCGCTGACTATAACAATATTGTTATATATATATGATTTGAATATTATATATAAATATTGGTCTCGATCAACGTACTGCCTTTTAAAGAAGTAAGATATATGAAGTGCAAATAATAGAAATTATTATATGGCAAATTAATTTAATATATATGATCACTTCCCATGTTTATATCCCATTTGATAATATATCAATCAAAATTCAACAACATGAACCACAAATGCACTCTAAAGGGTATATATATATATATGGCTGGCTCATTAATTAATTATACACCATAGCGGACATCGGTGAACTTGTTCTTAATCCATTTGAAGCTCTCTCTCATAGTAGATTTCAGCTTTCTCTCCGTCGTAAACATATTATAAGTCGCGATTCTCTTCTTCCTCTTTAGCTCTGGATCAGTAGGTGGCGTAAACCCTTCGCCCCTTGCGCTCCGTCCATTAAAGGTATAGGAATTTGCTCCATTCTCGTACTCGAATTCGCCGGAGTACGAGGATGAGTACTCGGGGAATGACCTACTCTTCTCCATCATCATACAAAAAAATAATTCTACTATCGCTCACCCTTGTCTATTTTTTCACTCTTTATATATATATATATATATATATATATATATATATAGTCCGGTTCCAGTCAAAGAGTCCGGATTTTCTTAAAATCCGGATTTTATTTTTATTTTATTTTTGTTTTTTTTAAAACAACTAAATCATGCTCAAAACACGCTGAAAACAGACTTATTTTGTTATATATATCTAAATTACGCCCAAAATATTGTATTATAAAAAAAATTCCAGTTCCATAAAATATTAAACTTTATTTAGTTGTTTTAAAAAAAAATAAAAAATAAAAAATAAGGTCCTGATTTTAGTCCGAGAATTCGGACCTGATCCGCTATATATATATATATATATATATATATATATATATATATGTGTGTGTGTGTGTGTGTGTGTGTGTGTGTGAGAGAGAGAGAGAGAGAGAGAGAGAGAGAGAGAAAAGGGTAGTTTTTTTTGTCTTAAAACACACACTTGTACATGTTTGTACTTAATATGACAATAATTTTGATCGATAAAATACTAAAATGTTTAAACAATTATTTATAAAATTAGCAAAATATTTAAATAGCCATATATATATATATATGGAAATAGTGAATTGCAAAAACAATCATTAATAAATGAATCAAACGGTTCAAATTCGATTCGTACTCATTCGACTAAAAGTTCGATACTCAACTCGAAATAATGATCTAAATATGAGTAAATTTTAAAATTCGATAAATTATTCTAATCTCTTCAAATTATAATTTTCTACTGATACTCATCAATTCACTCGAAAAAATTTAAATTTTTCAGACTTGATTCGAGATCACGATCGACTCAGTAGCTAAACAAATTTTAATCAAATTTTATTTTATACTCAATAAATTTTATAAATTAAATTTAAACAACTCAATACTCGATTCGACTCGATTCATTTTAACCCCAATTTTAGAATTATAACGTGAGTGAGGCCGGGGCATGTGTGATGTTGGAAGGAATTAATTAATTAGTTATAAGGTTCACGCTGGGAATCATGAGAGCTAGTGGTGGTGATGGTAATGGGCCCTACTTAATTCGCAATAAGATGCATCATATTGGCATGGCCGTGGTGGCAAAAATGGGTTCACATGGTGAGTTGGGAGGTGGGAGCAACCAATTGTGGGGTGGGCCCAAATTTGGCAATTGTGTCTTCATAAAGATATGTTAGATTATATTTTGGCTGAATGACACTTTTATCTGTTTAAGTTGTCATTTACTTTTTAAAATTATTTTTAAAATTTATTTTTTGTCAGTTAAATTTTTAAAGTGACATAGTTTATCGATTCTGTTCCTTTTATCTGATTTGACTGTAACCCGACCCGACCTATTTACCTTTTACCCAATTTGACATTTTTTTGTACCTTGTCCCTCCAAATTACTCGATTTTATTTTCTTTATTTTTCGAAAAAAACTTTATTTTTAGTAAAAAAATATAAAATTTTATTTTTAAAAAAAGATGAGTAAAGTTTTATAAAATATAGATTCAAAAGAAAATAAAGCAAAAAAATAAAACTTTATTTTTAGAATTTTTTTTATTTAAAATGAGTAAAGTTTCACAAAATATAGATTCAAAAAATAAAACAAAAAATAAATTTATTTTCAGAAAAAAATAGAATTTTTATTTTTTTAAAAAAGAGTAAAATTTTATAAAATATAGATTCAAAAAAATAAAACAAACAAAGAAAACTTTATTTTCAAAGAAAATAGAAATTTTCATTTTTTAAAAAAATTAGTAAAGTTAGATAAAATATAAATTCAAAAAATAAAACAAAAAATAAAACTATATTTTTAGAAAAAAATAGAAACTTTTAATTTTTTTTAAAATGAGTAAATTTTAATAAAATATAGTTTCAAAAAATAAAACTGTATTTTCAGATTTTTTTTTAAAAAATTAAAAAGTTTAATAAAATATAGATTAAACAAAATAAAACAAAAAATAAAATCTTTTTCGAAAACAATAGAATTTTTTTATTTTTTAAAAATGAGTAAAGTGTCATAAAATATAGATTAAAAAAAACTTTATTTTTAGAAAAAAAGAGAAATTTTTATTTTTCTAAAAATGAGTAAAGTTTCATAAAATATAGATTTAATAAAATATGAAATAAAAAAAAGTGTAATTTATTTTCAAAAAAGTTGAAAATTTTATTTTTAAAAAAAATGAGTAATGTTTCATAAAATATAGAATTAAAAAAAATATAAATAAAAAAAGTAAAACTTTATTTTCAAAAAAATAGTATTTTAAAAATGTGTAAAGTTTCAAAAAATATAGCTTTAAAAAAAGTAAATAGATTTTTTTTTTTTAAAAGATTTATAAATTTATTTTGCGAAACCTTACTCATTTACTTTAATTTTATTTACTTTTTTTATTTTATACTTTTTTTTAATTTATATTTTATGAAACTTTACTTTTTTTAAAAATAAAATAGAATTTGCAATTTTTTTGAAAAATGAATTTTAATTTTTTATTTTATTTTTTTAAATCTATACTTTATGAAACTTTACTCATTTTTCTAAAAACAAAAATTTCTAATTTTTTTTTGAATTTATATTTTTTAAACTTTACTCATTTTTAAAAAAATAAAAAGCTCTGTTTTTTCCTAAAAATTAATTTTTATTTTTTGAATCTATATTTTATGAAACTTTATTTAATTTTTTTTTAAAAAGATGATTTTTTTTTTCTAAAAATAGTATTTAATTTTTTTAAATCTATATTTTATGAAACTTTGCTCATTTTTATATAAAAAAAAACCATTTTTTCTAAAAGTAAAGTTTTATTTTATGAAACTTTGCCCATTTTTTAAAAATAATAAATTTTTCTATTTTTTGAAAATAAAGAAAATAAAATTGGATAACTTAGAGAGACAGAAGTGCAAAAAATATCGAATTAGGTAAAAGATAAATGGGTCGGGTCAGCCATTCAGACCATTTGGGCTGAATGGTTTAATCCCATTTTTTTGGCTAAATGGGTTGAATGAGGGGTTCAATGATATTTTTTTTACAACATTAACTATTATATTATGTAATATTAAATAAATTTACAACAATTTTTTGAATTTATTTAGAGGGGTAAAATAATAAAAATTTGTTATTCAGATATTTCAGATATGCCAATTATCAAACAACTTTTTTTCATTTAGATTTAAATTCAGCTCATTCAAATTGAGATTCATTCAATTATTATCAAAACACCCATAAATCCTTCATTTTTTTTATAATGGGTTAAAAATATTCATTTATTACAACCTTGCCAGTTGTCTCGCTGATTGAAGGGAGAATTTAAAATCAACCGTAAATTCGTAGATCTTGAGTACGACTCTTGTTCAAAATACTATAGGGTCACGGACACGTAAATTTAGTCTCATTTCAAAAGTCTTGTTCAAAAAGAAAAAACTATCTGATCACAAGGTTAGTAACTCCTCTTAGTAAAAATAAATAAATCATATATTACTAGTTACTGATAAACTTGGAATAACAAATACAAAATTCAACCCACTAACAGACTTGTAATAACATAGCCTTACGTAGACGTTTCGGCTCCAACTTGAGTTGCAACTCCAATTTTTAAATGCTCTCTATGATAATAATTGTTAATTTTTAAAAGAGGACTAGTTCAATTTGTAAGTTCATTAGAACATCGATCTTTTTCCTCTAAAGTCATAATCCCCCCTTTGTCTCATTTTAATTGATCCTTTTAATATCATCCATAACCTAAAAAATACATGCTTTTGAAAATATTCTTTAGCACATATAAAACAAGGTTCACAAAAAAATTGAAAAATAATATCTTATTTTTTTATTGTAAGGATAAAACGGTCATATTAAAGCAAAAGTTCATTGATGCTTTGAAAATATGCACTTCAAGAAATTAAGAGTACTACTAAATACTCTATCATTTCTATTATACAAGTCGTTTAAAATATAATCACACATATTAAGAAATTTTATTAATTTTCCAAAGCTTGGTGAAGGGCAAGGGCTGGTACCAACAAACAAACAAATAACAACAAAAATATTGGTCTGAAATTTTATTACTATCCATGTAATAATTAATTACTCTTCATTCTCTCTCTCAATTACTCTATTTTTTTAGGGATAAAATAAAATATAGTTAATTTTGTTTTCTAAATATATATAAAACTTCTTATATTACGAACAAAAAATCATCTCAATCCACTTGTATAATAGAAAGGAGGGAGTACAAATGAAGGAGGTGGATTTTCACTTCATGTTCGTACATATTGGAATAATTGGTTGCAAAACAATTATTCTTTTGTTATGATGAAAAGTAGATGCTCAATTCAAACCACACACATGTGTGCTTATATCTTCTTGTTATTCAAGTCCAACTTTTCACTAAGGGCAAACATTCTCAAAGGAAAACATATCATTTGGTATATATATATATATATATATATATATATATATATATATATATATATATATATATATATATATATATATATATATGGGGAATGATTCATTTAGCTATGACCACTATTCCAGCTAACTCAACTCCTGTCGTCCAATGGAAGATCTAAGGGTTGGGTTAGGGTTGACCGCTATTCCCTCTAGCGGCCAGCCAAATTCTTTTATGTTGGTCACTACTCTGTCTAGCAACCAGTCAGGGACTTCAAATTTTTATAATTTAAATTAAAAAATATAACTAATTAATACTCCACTCGCTAATTGGTTCACATATATAAAGAATTATAAAACGAGTAATAGACTAATATAAAGAATAGTACTTGATTAGGTAATTTGGAAATAGTAGTTGAATACGTAATTTGTTTGAGTAGAAATATAATATAAACTCAACCACTATTTTCTATTTATAATTAATAATTATAAGGCGATAATAAGTAATTATCCTTAGCGGCCAGCCAAATTCTTTTATGTTGGTCACTACTCCCTCTCCCATATATATATATATATATATATATATATATATATATATATATATATATATATATCAATAATACTCTCATGATAAAAGATGAAAACTGATAAATTTATAACAGAAAATGATATTTTCACATGAAAATCGTTGTTATAGATTCTATAGTAACGGTTTTCACCGTCGCTATACATCTATATATAGCGACTATAAGACCCCAACTTTTATGAATAAGGATTAATTTTTCTCTAAATATTATTTTGAATATTATGGTATGGATTTAATATAATGTTATAGTTGTGGGTAATATTTATAAATTTTACAAAGTAAGCAAGTTGTTATAAAATATTCGTTTTGTCGCGGAATATTCTTTTTGTCGAGAAATATTCGTACGATGGCACAATCATTGGTGGACCCCACAACAGAATTATTGTCGGAGTTAGAAAACGACAAAATTATCTTTTTATAAAAATAACGGCAAAAGTTTTACTGTTAACTGTTGAAATACCTGGTGGTAAAAGTACAGTAATACGCGTGGTTGCATAGTAGCACATGGTATTGATTATTGATGCTTACGTAAGAAGCCACTCACTTATACTCAATTATTGCTACAGTAATTGCTGCATAGTATCTCATATTATTGATTCAATTATTATCACAGTATCATCTGCATAATATTTTATATTATTAAATCAATAATTGAGACGATAAAGTTATTCATATTATTATTTATAATATTGACGATGTCTAAAAAATTCTGTCGAGGAGACGTTTGGTCACCTAATTGCGCGCCAATAGGGAGAAATCCTTATCAGAAAGCCCATTTTTCCTGGAAATGATCTGGTTATTAAATATTGTGAGTTATAATATTAATGATGAATAATTGTTGGAAGATTAAAAATGTGTTGATTGAAGATAAAATGATTTGTGGTAATATTTATTCAATCTTTGATATAAATAAGAAGTCTGTTATGAGACGTTTGTGGTAAGTTTGATTTATTCTATGGGGGACCATATGTCATCATCTAAGAGTCACTTTCGCCAATAGCAATAGCCTTTACCAGACGTCGAACCACTTGTCATTTCATATTACAGGCGTCGAACCACTTATCGTTTTATATTACAGGCGTCGAACCACTTGTCGTTTCACATTGCAGGCGTCGAACCACTTGTTGTTTCATATTACAGGCGTCGAACCACTTGTCGTTTCATATTACAGGCGTCGAACCACTTGTTGTTTCACATTACAGGCGTCAAACCACTTTTCTTTTCACATCACCAGTCGTCAAGCCACTTGCCTTTTCACATTGCAAGGGCTAAGCTAGAAATCTTCTATAAATAGAAGCTTATTTCTTCTTTCATTCTCACCAATTCACTACTACTCACAAGAGAATTCTATAGAGAGAGAATCAGAGAGAAAGAAGAGGAGTATTCTGTTACTACACTATTTCAGTATCCAATCTCCTACTAAGGTAAGGGGTATTATTTCTTTCGTATTCGTAAAGGATATTATTTTTGTTCAATATTCGTATGAAATAATATTTTCTTCCATACTGTGTAGTATGTAAGTAATATTATTTCGTTTCAGATTCTGAATTATACACTCATGTTGTTAAGTATTGCTTCTATACTCCTTGAAATTAGTAGAATATCCTTAAAATTTGTGCTTCATCTAGTATCGTTTCACAATGATTTTTTTCTGAACATTCTTGTTAAAGTTTAATCTTTTCATGTCGGAAGTACTATTCACGAAGTACTATGCATGACAAAAATTAATTTCTTTTCTGTCCAAATTATTTTTGATATAATATTATTCTTGAATTTTACTCCACAAAGCAGTATCATGTTGACAATTTGGACATTATTGAATTCTGGATAAATTAAATTATAAATCTTTAAAATTTATCATTGCTCTCATTTAATTGAATTCTTATATCATTGTCATCATCTCCATACTTATATTATGATGAAAGTCATCTTTGGCCGTAGTGCATAGATGGACTGTTGATTGGTATGATTATGACCATGGATTATTCGGTATAATCATGACCCGTAATGTTACAAATGATATGGTAAAAGTCATCATTGACCCGTAGTGCATTGATGGACAGTTGTTGGTATGATCATGACCATTGGTGATACTAATGAATATCCTTGGCCCGTAGTGCAGGGAAGATTCAATGATGTAGATTATTTATTAAGCTGAGTCTCAGCGATAAAACTGTTGATAAACTTTTTAAATCATAAAAGATAGTAGATATCATGCTCTACTTGACTCTTCTAATGGATTGCTTGTTCCGCTGCAGTTAAACTTGATGTTTATTATTTTATCAGTTTAACACTGTTGAAGGCTAACGATAATTTATTCTGCATTATCTTATTCATAATATTTCTTACTGGGCTAGTTGAGCTCACCCTTTGCTTTCATTGTTCTCTTCAGGAAATGAGAATATAGCTGAAACTAGTCGAAAAACGGAGTGACGATCCAGATGTTTGTATTAGTAGTCCTCACTATTCTGTGAAATAGTGTGATAATAAATGTAATAAGTACTTATTTTGAGTTTTAATACTGTCTGGAAGGTAATATTTGTATTAAAACTCACAACTTATGTTGCGTCGTATTCTACACGACACTTAACAGTTGTATAAATTAAGTTTGAATTTGTATTTTGTACCATGTATTGGCGACTCAGAATGGGTGATGTATACCTATTTTGGGGGGCGTCACAGTTGGTATCAAAGCTTAGTGATATGATCCATGGCTAAGATGTGAGACTAGAACTAGGGGAGAGACACGGGAAAATCCTTCGCTAGTATGACCTACCTAAGTTTATTTGTTATTTAATTAGTCGGTCATAAAATAGGGATAATATGTGGCATGTCAATTAACCCTTGTTTTGTGACAGTGTTTGAAAATGGCATCCGAAAATGTCGAGTTAAGCAATGGAGCACATGAGACTGTTGAGTCACCACTGATCAATACCCAGGATAATATGCATCAGGAAGGCAATAATCCTCAGGTAAACAATAACACTGACCAAATGGAGAACGACGGAATGTTTAGGAGCTTTCTGCAATTCGTGCAACATCAGGCAAGAGAAACTCCTATTCAAATTGCAGGTGGAAACACTAGCAACTCTCGGTTGGTCACCGCTAAGCAGTTCAAGGAGCTTGGACCACCGAAGTTTGTGGGAGAGCCAAAACCTCTTAAGGCGGATGCGTGGATAAAGCAAATCACCCAGATATTGAGCAATTGTGGAAGATTCTTGCTATTCTAAAAGGCGAATGTGGTAAGGATGATATTCCTTAAAAAGAAGTAAGTTGTTGAATGCGACACTGAATGATGAATATATTGAATAAGTGAGAAAAAAAAATTTGAAATGAGAAGAAGATGAGTTATCAAAGAATAATGTAAAACTTTTAATAGAAAAGTTTAATACTTGTAGAAAGATCTTTGTGGAAAGAAGTGGTTATAGAACCCAATGAATGAATAAAGCATTAACGTAAAATCTATTTTGATAGATTGAATAAATAAAGATTAATAAATAAAATTTTGAGGACGAAATTCTTAGAAGAAGGGGTGAATGTAATATCCCGAGTGTTTATGATAACAATCCTTAGAAAAGAAAATGAATGGGTTAAAGAATTTATAATACTCAAAATATAATTGAGTTCAAGTGAAAGTTATGAAATAAAACCTATAATTTGTTGAAAAAATGAAGGTAGTACGAAATATAAAACCTATATTAAGATAATGTGTTGAAGTTATTCAACGATAAATTTTTAAAAGAGATTTGATGAAAACCTTAGTAAGGTAGGGTTTCGGTGATTCCGAGGACGAAATCTTTATAAGGTGGGAAGGATGTGACAGCTCGAATTTTTATAAGTTATTAAAATAAGAATTTAATAATTAAAATTCTTATTATGAAATGTATATATTTTGAATTATGTGTTTTGAGTGTGGGTAAGTATATATATTTGCGATTTATCTTGAAATATGTGATTTAGTGTGAAGAGATTAAGTGTGAATATAAAAGAGATGTGTATGTTTGGAAAATAAGATTTAATAGTTAATTTAACTATTAAAGAAATTAAATGAGATTGTTATGGGAATGTAATTAACTAAATAATATTAGCTAATTTAATTAAGTTGAAAATTATATTATGAAATAATATAATTCGATTATTATGCTTTATGGCAATGAAATTGGTATGCATTAAAATTTCATAAATAATGAGAGTAATTCACTTAATTAAAATGGTGAATGAATATAAATATATTTGATGGTAATTGTTATTAGATTTAATTAAATTGAATATTAGAATTTGGTTAAATAAAGTGTGACCATAAACTATACTATAAATGAGTCATTAAAATAAATTAAAGGAGTTTAATTTAGTTTTACCAAACAAGGCTTAATGAATGTTAAGTCTTTTATTTAAATAGTTTTTACCAAACAAGGCATAAGGATTTTAAGTCATTAAGTTTTAAAAATGTTTAGCCAAACAAGCCTTATGGCTTTTGATTTTCAACGAGATGTAACTGATATCAGTTACATATATATTTATATTATATAATTTATATCTATTATGGTATACGTTATATGTTTCTAAGTACGTAAGTTAGAGAAGGGAAAAAGAATAGAGAAGAAGAAAAAGAAGAGAAAAGAAAGAAAAGAGAGAATGGAGAAGAGAGAATTCTCTGTGAATTGACAATCTAGGAGAAGAAGTTGTTGTAATCATCTTCCAGCAAGGGCACGTGAAGTGTAAATAACTGTAAGCTGTTAAACTGTTATTGGTAAACAACGATCAAAGCAAGTCTTTAAGTTCCTATTTGCTATGTGAATTTGATGATGAACTATTTAAAATCTTTATTGCAAATAGCATGGTGTGTTATATTAATGTTGAAAGTATGAAATATTAAAGTCAATTTTTGACTACGTTGATTGAGTAATGAATGTTGATTGAATAAGGAACTCAATCTTTATACTTGTTATATGAACTACAACATGTATGTTATGTTAGTCCAATGTTTATGAGATGTATATCGAGCATGTTATTATGTGCTATGTGATGCATGAAAACTGTTAGATTTTGCTGGGCTGACGAGCTCAACCTTGCAAATAACTACTTTTACAGGTTAAAGATTTAAGGTAAAGTTATGTGCTACTTGAAAGATATGAATCAGATGTGATACTTGAAGATTTATATACTTTGGCTGAGTTATTAATATCTGAACCATATTTAAGGTTCCGAATAATGTATTAATGTTGAATTGTAATATCGTTTTGCGATGTAAACTCTTGTAATATTAAAATGATTCTGAGACAGTTAGATGTAAAGGTTGAAGGTTTTGGGAACAAGAATTGTTTGTAATAGGAAATTTCAATTATTCCGACAATTTCAATGGTTGTATTATCGTTTAATGATGTAAAATTAGAGGTTGAATGTATTGTTAATGACCGAAGTCGAGAATTAAATTGTATGAATTTTGGGGTCGTTACAGTTGGTATCAGAGCTGTAGGTTATAAACCTTAGGTAGGAGTACCTTAGGCTATAACCTTAGAGAAGGAATGTGAAGATAATGAAAGAATAAGCTTAAATAAAGTTTGAACAATAAGAAGTAATTTAAGAAATTTATAAAGAATGAATTAAAACATGCGTAAGAGGATTCAAAGAAGAATCTCGCAGAGTTATAAGGAATATGAATGTGGGGTTACCCAACTTCAATAATAAGGATGTAAGGTGATAAAAAATAGACAATGTCTATAAAAAAAAGAATGATAAAGAAGTTAAGAATAAAAAGTTATATTTAAGTATGGTACAATCGTACTCTTTAATAGTTGATGTATGGTATCTGGGCTAAACAATTCTTTCATAGAGCGGAGGTATATACGAACTAGCAACTCAGAACCTAGTTTGTTGGTTGTTTGTGGGAAACCACTCAGCGTACCATATTAAAACTGTTAGAGACTCGATGTGTACCAAGTATAGAAAATGGATACGTATAATGAAAATGTGGAACTCGAATGATAACGAATAATGATGAATAGACAAAGTCTGTAACATTAAAAGCAGAAATGAAATCATAAATGATGAAAAAGGAAAGAAACAGGATCGTAAAACAAAACGATCACTAGTTAAGAAAAGAATTTTAAGGGAGATGATTATAGAATAAGATCACGACGTGATCTGTTTAAGTTATAAAAGGAAGATGGCCTGTAATGTTTGAATAATTATAGCTTGATGCTATGAAGATAATGTACTATGGTATAGTACAAGATAAACTCACGAGGAGTTATAGATAGTATGATACGAGGAATTCGTATTGAGCAAGTTAAGGGCAAGTTAAGGGCAAGTTAAGAATAAGTTAAGAGTAAGGTAATGTTAGGTGGGATTTCAGTTGAGGACTCATATGGTGACTAAGTTGTACAAACCTTTGTATGGGCAGAGATTTTGTGCATGTACTTGGTTTATCACATTAATAATAATTGAAATGTCGGTGTCGCGCTATCAATATACATGTGGTGAAAATGTGATTCTTTTCTCATGTGTATATTTGATAGTTAGAAACTATTAAGATTAGTCAGATATTATTAGGATTAGGTACGGTTCTTAAAACTAATGCATATGGTAAGTTTGTGACTCATAATAATATGGTATGTTTTGAACCCCTCAGCGAATGGACGCCTATG
This sequence comes from Panax notoginseng, assembly GCA_016801055.1. Taxonomy (NCBI): domain Eukaryota; kingdom Viridiplantae; phylum Streptophyta; class Magnoliopsida; order Apiales; family Araliaceae; genus Panax; species Panax notoginseng. The sequence continues at coordinate 82,410,519 of CM029013.1, forward strand.
GTCTGACTATGATAAGTTCTTAAACTCATATTATTGTGGCAAGTTCCTGAACTTCCAATGTGCGGTAAGTTTGATGAACTATACTGGGGGTATAGGAAGTTGGTAAGTTGAAATACAAGAATATTTAGTATAAGAGCATTAGTGGTGCTAGAAATAAAAAGAATTAGTTAAGTAATAAAGTAATGGAGTAAAGATTAAAGTTGATGGATACCTGGATATTCTAAATTTACTCGCTATGCTAGACTTTCAAAATTTATTGACTTCATGCTGATGTTTGCGCTTCTATTTTCTTGAAAAACATTGGATCAAATGATGAAACCAATGAGTTTTAAAAATAATACCGTTATTCGTATGTCTATGCTAATTGCTTCGGCTAGACAAAAATGATTTGAAATATATCAAAATATATTTTATATCATTAATGCATCATGTAACCTGGTGCAAAGATGATAAAAAACGATGGAGTTATCAATGCAGAATTTCTTAGTGTTGGATGTGATCTAAGGATCGTCAGCCCACTATGGTATGATGTAGTATAACAAAGTCACAAAATGACGGAATCCTCAAACGGACTGTAAATACAGTGCGGTATCATGACGTCATAAAATAATTTTCAGAATTTTAAAGATAAATTATTGCCAATTGAATTTGGCCAGACATGTTTCGATTGATATTTGAATTATTGGTATGAGTCTAAGCAATTTGATTCAGCTAGACAAATATTTATGAAATTCAAGCGTTTCTTGAGAAGTTATGCCAAACCAAATTATTTTGGTGCGGATTTAGATGTTGAAAAGCTGAGATGAATAGCCCTTTTATAGGGGATTACGCGGAGGCATTTAGATGTTTGTGCACAATACATTGTACGAAGGGCTGATCCCCCTAAGTACGAGGAGTCCCTATTGTCTTATGATTGTTAAAATTTAAGTCGAAAGATTACTTATAACAATGGACATACGCATAGCGTTTAAATATTTGTGCACAATACATCGTACGAAGGGCTTAACACCCTAAGTACGGGAGTCCCTATAGTCTAATGATTGTTAAGGTTTAAGTTGAAAGAGTACTTATAACCGTGGACGTAGTTCAAGGTCTTATGACCCCTCAGCATGATTTGGAATCTTTTAAATTCCTAAGTTATTCGTACTGCTTCCCAATTATTGAGCAATTGTGGAAGATTCTTGCTATTCTAAAAGGCGAATGTGGTAAGGATGATATTCCTTAGAAAGAAGTAAGTCGTTGAATGTGACACTAAATGATGAATATATTGAATAAGTGAGAAAATAAAATTTGAAATGAGAAGGAGATGAGTTATCAAAGAATAATGTAAAACTTTTAATAGAAAAGTTTAATAATTGTAGAAAGATCTTTATGGAAAGAAGTGGTTATAGAACCCAATGAATGAATAAAGCATTAACGTAAAATCTATTTTGATAGATTGAATGAATAAAGATTGATAAATAAAATTTCGAGGACGAAATTCTTAGAAGAATGGGTAAATGTAATATCCCGAGTGTTTATGATAACGATCCTTAGAAAAAGAAATAAATGGGTTAAAGAATTTATAATGCTCAAAATATAATTGAGTTCAAGTGAAAGTTATGAAATAAAACCTAGAATTTGTTGAAGAAATGAAGGTAGTACGAAATATAAAACCTATATTAAGGTAATGTGTTGAAGTTATTCAATGATAAATTTTTTAAAGAGATTTGATGAAAAACTTAGTAAGGTAGGGTTTCGGTGATTCCGAGGACGGAATCCTTATAAGGAGGAAAATATGTGACAACCCGAATTTTTATAAGTTATAATTAAAATTCTTATTATGAAATGTATATAGTTTGAATTGCGTGTTTTGAGTGTGGGTAAGTATATATATTTGCAATTTATCTTGAAATATGTGATTTAGTGTGAAGAGATTAAGTGTGAATATAAAAGAGATGTATGTGTTTAGAAAATAAGGTTTAATAGTTAATTTAACTATTAAAGAAATTAAATGAGATTGTTACGGGAAGGTAATTAAATAAATAATATTGGTTAATTTAATTAAGTTAAAAATTATATTATAAAATAATGTAATTCGATTATTATGCTTTATGGCAATGAAATTGGTATGCATTAAAATTTCATAAATAATGAGAGTAATTCACTTAATTAAAATGGTGAATGAATATAAATATATTTGATGGTAATTGTTATTAGATTTAATTTAATTGAATATTAGAATTTGGTTAAATAAAGTGTGACCATAAACTATACTATAAATGAGTCATTAAAATAAATTAAAGGAGTTTAATTTAGTTTTGCCAAACATGGCTTAATGAATGTTAAGTCTTTTATTTAAATAGGTTTTACCAAACAAGGCATAAGGATTTTAAGTCATTAAATTTTAAATTTTTTTAGCCAAACAGGCCTTATGGCTTTTGATTTTCAAAGAGATGTAACTGATATCTGTTACATATATATTTATATTATATAATTTATATCTATTATGTTATACGTTATATGTTTCTAAGTACGTAAGTTAGAGAAGGGAAAAAGAATAGAGAAGAAGAAAAAGAAGAGAAAAGAAAGAAAAGAGAGAATGGAGAAGAGAGAATTATCTGTGAATTGACAATCTAGGAGAAGAAGTTGTTGTAATCATCTTCCGGCAAGGGCACGTGAAGTGTAAATAACTGTAAGCTGTTAAACTGTTATTGGTAAACAACGATCAAGGCAAGTCTTTAAGTTCCTATTTGCTATGTGAATTTGATGATGAACTATTTAAAATCTTTATTGCAAATAGCATGGTGTGTTATATTAATGTTGAAAGTATGAAATATTAAAGTCAATTTTTGACTACGTTGATTGAGTAATGAATGTTGATTGAATAAGGAACTCAATCTTTATACTTGTTATATGAACTACAACATGTATGTTATGTTAGTCCAATGTTTATGAGATGTATATCGAGCATGTTATTATGTGCTATGTGATGCATGAAAACTGTTAGATTTTGCTGGGCTGACGAGCTCAACCTTGCAAATAACTACTTTTACAGGTTAAAGATTTAAGGTAAAGTTATGTGCTACTTGAAAGATATGAATCAGATGTGATACTTGAAAATTTATATACTTTGGCTGAGTTATTAATATCTGAACCATGTTTAAGGTTCCGAATAATGTAATAATGTTGAATTGTAATATCGTTTTGCGATGTAAACTCTTGTAATATTAAAATGATTCTGAGACAGTTAGATGTAAAGGTTGAAGGTTTTGGGAACAAGAATAGTTTGTAATAGGAAATTTTAATTATTTCGCAAATTTCAATGGTTGTATTATCTTTTAATGATGTAAAATTAGAGGTTGAATGTATTGTTAACGACCGAAGTTGAGAATTAAATTGTATGAATTTTGGGATCGTTACAGTTGGTATCAGAGCTGTAGGTTATAAACCTTAGGTAGGAGTGTTGGGTAAAATCTAATTACGCACAACACGCAAGTATACGTGGTCAACAAGTAATACAATGAAAGTAGAATATCGTTCCCACATAGACAATTTAGTAAGAAACTTAACTTCACAATTATCAATTTCCTATTAATCTTAATTTTATTAAACTATCCAATTCAATAATTAAAAATTATAGAAACTAAATTAAAAACGAATAAACTACCACAAACCAATCACCAATATCAAAATCTGGAAATTTTAAATAGTTAATGAAGAATTAGACTTAAGATTTCACCCTAAGCTTCACTTTGATTTAAACACCTTTATTCCAATTCAATTCACGATCCCAGTTTATTAATCAAGAACACGAACGTAGTATTAATCACCTCTCGATGCACTAATACCGTATTAATATAAATCCACAACTAAGATAGAAACACGTTAAACACCTTAATCAACTAACTCACTATATCTCTATGTGAATTACAATTAAAGAAGGTTTAAGAATAAGTTCTCTATCAGATTACATGCGATGTCAAGCATATCTCTACCTTAACATTCATCAAAATTTTGCTATTCACAAAATTTATGAACACATGCTATATCAACTAGGTCTAGATTTGAATATCCTCTCTCGATTCCATACAAATCCACAAAGAATTGTTGATCAGGCAATTCATAGATTCAAGCTCAAATCAATATAGATAAACTGGAAATAGCTTATTAAATTGGAAAACCAAGGTTACACAATCATCGTTCCACTTAGAGATCCATTATAAGCCTAACAAGTAATTTAGCCCATAACTAATGAATTAAATACTGAATAAATAAAAGAAAACATCATCCCAATTTACAGAAGATAGGAATTAGAGAAGAATAATAAGACACCACCCTTCTCGCCCTTCGATTGTGAAATCTTCGTGAAATTATTTCTCTTCTTCGTTCCTCCAAGCCCTTGCTCTTCACAATCCTTCTCCAAATAAATCTCTCCTCCTTGATTGAATGAATCCTCTAAGTATGCCTAGATCAGCATATATCTCCTCTCCCCTCATACCATGACTCCTAATCTACTTCTAATTTCTGCCCAAAAAAGACTCCCCCAAATTACAAATACTTCCCCCAGTCAAGTTCCCGCACCAGTGCAGTCCGCGCTGGCCTTAACATCTCCACAGCACACTCCGCGCTAGCCCACCAACAACCTACCACGCTCCAGCGCGGTCCGCGCTACCCTGCTTCTTAACACAGCGCGCTCCGCGCTCGGCCACCAGAAACTTTCAATGTTGCTCGAAACGTCCTCAAATGCTCCCATTCGCTGGATGAGTCTGAATTACCTACAACAAACGTAAACCTCATCAAAAGTAACATAGAAATACCCAACAACTAACAATAAAACAAAGCCAAATGAACATAATTCATAGGTTAAAAACCTACTCATCAAGGAGTACTGTAAGACCCCAAATTATTAATTAATGAAATTAAATTTTCTCTATTTATTATTTTAAAATAGTAAGGGTTGATTTGATTAATGTGGTTAGTTATGGGTAAAATGCACAAATATTTTAAATAAGCAAGTGGTTATAAAATATTCATTGTTCTCGGGGAATATTCGTTTGGTCGTGGAATATTCTTCCTGTTGGGGAATATTCGTACGACGGCGCAGTCTTTTGTGGGCCCCATAACGGAAAGTGATTGGATGAAGAAATTAAAATGACAAGTATAAGTTTTTTATAAATAACGGCGTAATTGTTACCGTTAATACTGTTGGAATACCCGGTGGTTAAAACACAGTAATACACGTTATTGCATAGTAGCACACGGTATTGCACCAATTATTAATTCTTACGTAAGAAGGCATTACTCAATAATTGTTACAGTAATTACTGTTCAGTATTTTATTTTATTGATTCAATAATTGCTACGTTGATATTTTATATTACTATTGTTTCAATAATTGTCACTACACAGTATTTTCCATTATCGAAGTAATAATTCATATTATCTGAATAATATTATTAGATAACATTATTGACAATGTCTAGAAAGTTCTGTCTAAGGAGAGGTTTGGTCATCTAATTGTGCGCCAGTAAGGAGAAATCCTTATTGGAAAGCCCCCTCTTTCCTGGGAACTGCCTGTTTGTCAGTATTGTGATTCTGTAATATTATTTGTGAATAATTAATTATTAATTTATATGATAAGAAAAATATTTATTTTATGTAGATATAGATGGAAAAAAATTTTAAAGTGACAATTGTTGAAAATTAATATTTTATCTTTTCTGATAAAATAATATTTTATTATATTATTATAATATAATAATGATGATATTTTTACAATGAATGTGGGATATATGAGTATATGAGGAGGAAGAGTATTTTTGTTATAAAAGTTGTTTAAAACATGTTAAACATGTCTGTGGGCCCATTTCTTGACTGAAATTTGATTCATGTAGAATCGCCCGTTTGTGGATTTTGGTCAATTTTTGTTTGGAATTTGAAAAAACTTTCTTCTGCAAAGTTGTAGATAATGAAATTTCATATGGAAAAGACACGAGGTTTGAATTTTTCTGATAAAAGGTCTATTTAATATGAATTATTGAAGTTTCGAAGTTCCGAAATAATTAATTTTTAGAAGTTTTAATTATTATTTTTAAGAAAAACATTTTTTAAAAGTTTTGTGAGTTGGTGGGCTATGGTAAATGTGCTGAAATGAGAATTCAAATGGTGCGTATGATTATTTAATAAATATTAATATTTTATTAAATTTTTTGCTTTTGTGTTCTAAGCATTTTTTTATAAATAGGGTGCTTAGGTTAGAATTGAAAATCACACCCGAAACTAAAGTTTTCTCTCTCTTTCTCTCTCTATATTATCGAGCGTATTCTTGTGAGTATTTTAAAACTTTGAGTGTTTCTATACGGTGCAAGTTCCTTTCAGCTCTATATCCAGTATTCCAATCAGAAGTACTGTCTTTTCGAGGTAAGGGATGTTATTTTTTTATAAATGATATTATTTCTTTCAATATCATTATGCCGAAATATTGATCTAAATTTTTATCAAATTTAGAACTTTTTGTGTCGGGCTTACTATTCACGTATACGGTACTATTTACGAATACGACACTATTCACAGAAAAATTAAATTTTCATTTTTCGTCCAAAATATCTATTATGGATACTAGCTTTGATTGTCTCCATGTTTTGATCATTCTTGAATTTTACTCCACTATGATTATTTATGAGGTATTCTTGGACATGGATAAACCGAAATACGAATCCTTAATATTTATTCTTTTGTTTCACTGGATTCATTTTTTTTAAAATATTTTTCATCATCCTCAGTCCTAAATGATGATATAACTGAATATCTTTGGCCTGTAGTGCAAAGATTAATGATTTTATGATGAATATCTTTGGTCTGTAGTGCAAAGATGAATATTTGATTCAAGATGTTTATTGATTGATGTTACAGGGATAAAATATTGATGATGGACTTTTAAATTCATAGATGATAGTAGATTTCATCCTCTACTTAACTCTTCTAATGAATTATTATTTCCGCTGCGAATTTTGATTTAAAATTTGTTGTCTATTGTATTCTATTAAATTTTTTCCTGTTGAGGACTAACGATAATTTATTCTATATTATCTTAGTCATAATATTCTTTACTGGGCTAGTTGAGCTCACCCTTTTTCCTTTCTGTTCCATTTTTCTTCTCAGGAGGCGAGAATATAGCGAGTACTAGTCGGGGTATGGAATGATGGTTCTAGAAAGTTGTTTAGTAGTCCTCACCATTTTTATAAAATAATGTATCAATAATTATAATGAGGACTTATTTGAGTGTGTATATTGTCTAGAAGATAATATTTGTATTTAAACTCACAGTTTTTATATTGTATTAATAAAGTTGTAGTTGTTTCTGTACCATGTTATTGACGACTCAAAATGGGTGATGTATACCTATTTTGGGGGCGTCACAGTTGGTCTCAGAGCTTAGGGATATGGTCTCTGGCGGAGATCGGGAAATAGTACTAGGAGGAGAGAGACGAGCAAATCCTTCGGTAGTGTGTCATACCTATGGTTATTTGTTGGTCAGTCATAATATAGGGGTATTATGTGATTTGTTAATTTGTTTAATTAACCCTTGTTTTATAGCAGTATTTAAGAATGACAACTGAGAATGTGAACAGTGGAGTAAACGAAACCGTGGAGACGCCTGTACTCACCAACGAGGAGAACGTGCAACAGGCTGGCATTGTTCCTCATGTGAACAACACCACTGAGCAGATGATGAATGATGGGATGTTTAGAAGCTTTTTGTAGTTCATGCAAAATCAGACGAGGGAGACTCGTGTTCAAAATACAGGAGGAAATGATAGCAATTCATGGTTTATCACAGCCAAGCAGTTCAACGAGTTGGGACCATCAGAATTCTGGGGAAAGCCGGATCTGATTAAGGCGGAGACATGGGTCAAACAAATGACCAAGATATTCGATGTCTTGGGATGCACGGAAGAACAGAAGGTTCCATTCACCACCTTTATGTTCTGTAATGAGGCAGATTACTGGTGGGAATCTGTAAAGCGTATCCATCCAGCCGCACTTAGCATGTCTTGGGAAACGTTTCTGAAACTGTTCAATGACAAGTACTTTCCTGAAAGTATTCGTCATATGAAGGAGGTAGAGTTTATTAGACTGGAGCAGAATAACATGACGGTGTCCCAGTACGAGGTGAAGTTTGCAGAGTTGTCCAAGTTTGCACCTCATTTGGTGGAGAATGAGGAACGTATAACACGGATGTTTCTGAGAGGTTTGAAACCCGACATACGTCAATATCTCATTTCACATAAATTTTCTCTCTATTCAGATGTTGTCAACAGGGCTCAATTATTAGAGCGAGATAACGAGTTTGTTCAACCGAGGGACCACAACCAGGATCATACCGGTGACAGCAGTCATCAGAACAACGATAACCAGCAGAGAAAGAAAAATACGGACAAGAGCCGCAACCACTTTGGTGGTAATCATGGCCATGAGAATAGAAGAAGCGAGTCGGGAGGAGATTTTAAAAAGAGGAGATTCAACAATGGCAATACGAAGACGTCAGCACCAGCAGCAACTGATTCCAAGGGAGGAGAACGACCACCGGTCATATGCTATAAGTGCGAAAAAGAAGGACATATCAGGCCAAACTGCCCACAACAGTTTAAGGTATGTTATAACTATGGAAAGGAAGGACATATCGCTCGAGATTACACTGTAGCAAAACCAAGTCCAGCGGGGATGGTGACTCAAAAGGCTGTCCCAGAAAAGTCAAAGTCAACCGTTCCTGAAAGAGCGTTTGTCGTGACTGGTCAACATGCGAGAAACCCAAATGAGGTGATCACGAGTAAGCTAATCATAAATTCATGCGAAGTTTATACCTTACTAGATACCGATGCTACCCATTCGTTTATTTCTTCTGCTTGTGCTCAACGTTTAAACTTAACTCCGGAGAAATTAGACTTTGATTTATCTGTGGAGACTCTGTTAGGAGAAACTTTCATCACATCTACTGTTTATAAATCTTGTTTGATCCAAGTTGGCACCATCACCTTACCTGTTGACCTTATCTCTTTAAAGATACTTGTATTTGACGTGATTTTAGGGATTGATTGATTAACTACTCATCATGCCAAAATTGATTATTTTCGTAAGGTTGTTAGTCTTCATATTCCTAAGCAACCTGTTGTGCGAATTCAAGCAACTAAGCTATTAAAATCAATCACTGTTATATCAAGTCATAAAGCTATTCGTTTATTAAAAAATGAATGTCAAGCTTTCTTAGCCCATGTTATGGATTTGAATAAAGACACGTCATATTTGAATAATATTCCTGTTGTTATTGACTTTCCTAACGTATTTCCTGAAGAACTTTCCGGTCTACCCCCAGAACGTGAAGTTGAATTCTTTATAGATCTTGAACCTGGTACAAAGTCCATTTCTAAAACACCATATCGAATGGCTCCTATTGAACTTCAGGAGTTAAAGGTCCAATTATAGGAGTTGTTGGACATCGGTTTTATTCGTCCTAGTACATCTCCTTGGGGTGCTCCTATTTTATTCGTAAAGAAGAAAGACGGGAGTATGCGACTTTGTATCGACTACTGGGAATTAAACCATGTCACTATCAAGAATAGGTATCTGTTACCTCGTATTGATGACCTGTTTGACCAGTTACAAGGAGCACAATTCTTTTCAAAAATCGATCTTCGTTCTGGATATCATCAGCTGAATATTAGAACTGACGATATTCTAAAGACTGCCTTTAGAACTCGGTACGGGCATTATGAATTCTTAGTCATGTCTTTTGGATTGACTAATGCTCCTGCGGCTTTCATGGATATGATGAACCAAGTATTTAAGGAATATTTGGATTAGTTCGTTGTTGTTTTTATTGATGACATCCTCATATATTCCAAAACTCGTGAAGATCATGAGCACCATTTGAAGCTGGTACTCCAAAGGCTTCGTGAAAATAAGTTATATGCCAAGTTGAAGAAATGCGAGTTCTGGCTTAAGGAAGTAGCATTCCTTGGGCACGTGGTGTCAAAACATGGAGTATCTGTTGACCCGGTGAAGATTGAAGCAATACAAAGTTAGGAACAACCGAAGTCGGTGACCAAAGTACGTAGCTTTCTGGGCTTAGCTGGTTATTATCAGAGATTCGTGGAAGGATTTTCTTGTATCGCTACTCCATTAACTCAACTGACTCGGAAAGATATCAAATTTGTATGGAGCGAGGAATGTGAGAAGAGTTTCCAAGAGCTTAAGAGGAGACTCATTTCGGCACCTATTTTGACCATACCATCTGGTTCGGATGGATTTGTTATCTACAACGATCCTTCAGGCAAAGGGCTAGGATGTGTTCTCATGCAACGTAGGAAAGTTATAGCCTATGCCTCATGACAACTTAAAGAATATGAGAGAAATTATCATACTCATGATCTAGAGTTGGCAGCAGTCGTTTTCGCGCTAAAGATCTGGAGGCACTATCTATATGGGGAGAAAGTGGAGATATATTCAGATCATAAAAGTCTCAAATATTTCTTCACCCAAAAAGAACTAAACATGCGACAACGACGTTGGCTTGAGCTGTTGAAAGACTACGACCATACCATTCAATACCATCCTGGAAAAGCGAACGTGGTAGCCGACGCATTGAGTAGAAGATCATACGCAGGAACAAGTGCGATGTTGTCAACACAAAGGCCCATTTGGTGTGATTTACAAAAGATGAAGATAGAATTCAAGACTCCGAGGACCCATGCAATGATGTCAAGTATACGTATAGAACCAACTTTAATAAAAAAAGTTAAAGTTGCTCAAGCCACAGACCCGGAGCTGGTGCGTATGAAGAAGAAAGTGCAAGAAGGTGCTATTCCAGAAGCAAGAATCGATGAAGAAGGAATACTTCGAGTCCACTCCAGACTTTGTGTTCCTAATGATTCTGATTTGAAGTACAAGATCATGATGGAGGCACACAATACACCATTTGCAATCCATCCTGGAAGTACCAAAATGTATCGTGATCTTCGACATACATTTTGGTGGAACAATATGAAGAGAGAGATTGCAAAGTTTATCTTAAAGTGTTTAACTTGTCAACGTGTAAAGGCGGAGCATCAAGTGCCTAAGGGCCCATTGCAATCACTTGAGATTCCGAAATGGAAGTGGGAACACATTACCATAGATTTTGTTACGAGTCTTCCCACGGTTTCTCAAGGCATAAATGCTATTTGGGTTATTGTTGATAGATTAACTAAGTCTGCTCATTTCTTGTCGATACGGGAGACTTATTCCCTTGAACGTCTTACTCATATATATGTAAATGAGATTGTGAGATTGCATGAAAGGCCAGTATCCATAGTTTCGGATCGTGACCCAAGACTCACTTCAAGATTTTGGGTTGGCTTGTAAAAAGCTATGGGCACGGATTTACGATTTAGTTCGGCATGCCATCCTCAAATAGACGGGCAATCAGAGAGGATTATTCAAACTCTTGAAGATCTATTAAGACTTTGTGTCCTAGATTTTAAAAGGAGTTGGGATAAATACCTATCATTGGTGGAATTCTCTTACAACAATAGTTATCAGGCAAGTATAGGTGTAGCTCCATTTAAAGTATTATATGGACAAAAGTGTCACTCTCCAATATGTTGGGATGAGGTGGGAGAAGCAACATTGTTGGGACCCGAGTTGGTACGTATGACTACAGAAAAGATCCAAATGATTCGACAACGTATACAAATGACACAAGATCAACAAAAGAGTTATGCGGATCTTCATCAAAAGGACATGGAATATGATATTGGGGATCATGTATTGTTACGTGTTGCTCCATGGAAGGGAGTTACAAGATTCGAGAAGAGAGGAAAGCTCAATCCACGATTTATTAGTCCATTTCAAATTCTTGACCGAGTAGGAAATGTGGCCTATAGACTCACGTTACCTCCAAGTATGTCTCGTATTCATAATATTTTTCATATATCTGTGCTTCATAAATATGTGAAAGACCCAAACCACGTCATTGAGTTAGAACCGGACGAGATAGCTGAAGACTTAACGTACGAAGAGATACCTGTAAAGATCTTAGATAAGAAAGAGCATGTCCTACGCACAAAGGTCATACAGCAAGTTAAAGTTTTATGGAGGAACCATACTATTGAGGAAATGACCTGAGAGTTGGAAACGAAAATGAAAGCGAGGTATCCTCATCTTTTCGAAACACCAGGTACGTACATCAATTTTGAGGACGAAATTTTATAAGGAGGGGAGGTTGTAAGACCCCAAATTATTAATTAATGAAATTAAATTTTCTCTATTTATTATTTTGAAATTGTAAGGGTTGATTTGATTAATGTGGTTAGTTATGGGTAAAATGCGCAAATATTTTAAATAAGTAAGTGGTTATAAAATATTCATTGTTGTCGGAGAATATTCGTTTGGTCGTAGAATATTCTTCGTGTCGGGAAATATTCGTACGACGGCGCAGTCTTTTGTGGGCCCAATAACAGAAAGTGATTGGATGAAGAAAATGACAAGTATAAGTTGTTTATAAATAACGGCGTAGTTGTTACTGTTAATACTGTTAAAATACCCAGTGGTTAAAACACAGTAATACGCGTTGTTGCACAGTAGCACACGGTATTGCACCAATTATTGATTCTTACATAAGAAGGCACTACTCAATAATTGTTACAGTACTTACTGTTCAGTATTTTATTTTATTAATTTAATAATTGCTACGTTGATATTTTATATTACTATTGTTTTAATAATTGTCACTACACAGTATTTTCCATTATCGAAGTAATAATTCATATTATCTGAATAATATTATTAGATAACATTATTGATAATGTCTAGAAAGTTCTGTCTAAGGAGAGGTTTGGTCATCTAATTGCGCGCCAGTAAGGAGAAATCCTTATTGGAAATTCCCCTCTTTCTTGGGAACTGTCTGGTTGTCAGTATTGTGATTCTGTAATATTATTTGTGAATAATTAATTATTGATTTATATGATAAGGAAATATTTTTACAATGAATGTGGGATAAATGAGTATATGAAGAGGAAGAGTATTTTTGTTGCAAAAGTTGTTTAAAACATGTTAAACATGTCTGTGGGCCAATTTCTTGACTGAAATTTGATTATAGCCTGTAGAATCGCCCGTTTGTGAATTTCGGTCAATTTCTGTTTGGAATTTGAAAAAAATTTCTTCTGTAAACCTATAGATAATGAAATTTCTTATGAAAAAGACATGAGGTTCAAATTTTTCTGATAAAAGGTCTATTTATTATGAATTATTGAAGTTCTGAAGTTCTAAAATAATTGATTTTTGGAAGTTTTAATTATTATTTTTAAGAAAAACATTTTTTGAAAGTTTTGTGAGTTGGTGGGCTATGGTAAATGTGCTGAAATGAGAATTCAAATGGTGCGTATGATTATTTAATAAATATTAATATTTTATTAAATTTTCTGCTTTGGTGTTCTAAGCATTTTCCTATAAATAGTGTGCTTAGGTTAGAATTAAAAATCACACCAGAAACTAAAGTTTTCTCTCTCTTTCTCTCTCTATATTATCGAGCGTATTCTTGAGAGTATTTTAAGACTTTGAGTGTTGCTATACGGTACAAGTTAATTTCAACTCTATATCCAGTATTCCAGTCAGAAGTACTGTCTTTTCGAGGTAAGAGATGTTATTTCTTTATAAATAATATTATTTCTTTCAATATCATTATGCCGAAATATTGATATGAATATTTATCAAATTTAGAACTTTTTGTGTCGGGGTTACTATTCACGTATACGGCACTATTCACAGAAAAATTAAATTTTTGTTTTTCGTCCAAAATATCTATTATGGATACTAGCTTTGATTGTATCCATATTTTGATCATTCTTGAATTTTACTACACTGTGATTATTTATGAGGTATTCTTGGACATGGATAATCCGAAATACGAATCCTTAATATTTATTCTTTTGTTTCACTGGATTCGTTTTCTTTAAAATATTTTTCATCATCCTCAGTCATAAATGATGATATAACAGAATATCTTTGGCCTGTAGTGCAAAGATGAATATTTGATTCAAGATGTTTATTGATTGATGTTACAGGGATAAAATATTGATGATGGACTTTTAAATTCATAGATGATAGTAGATTTCATCATCTACTTAACTCTTCTAATGAATTATTATTTCCGCTGCGAATTTTGATTTAAAATTTGTTGTCTATTGTATTCTATTAATTTTTTTCCTGTTGAGGACTAACGATAATTTGTTCTATATTATCTTAGTCATAATATTCTTTACTGGGCTAGTTGAGCTCACCCTTTTTCCTTTCTGTTCCATTTTTCTTCTCAGGAGGCGAGAATATAGCGAGTACTAGTCGGGGTATGGAATGATGGTTCTAGAAAATTGTTTAGCAGTCCTCACCATTTTTGTAAAATTATGTATCAATAATTATAATGAGGACTTATTTGAGTGTGGATATTGTCTAGAAGACAATATTTGTATTTAAACTCACAGTTTTTATATTGTATTAATAAAGTTGTAGTTGTTTTTGTACCATGTTATTGACGACTAAAAATGGGTGATGTATACCTATTTTGGGGGCGTCACAGTTGGTATCAGAGCTTAGGGATATGGTCTCTGGCGGAGATCGGAAAATAGTACTAGGAGGGGAGAGACGAGTAAATCCTTCGGTAGTGTGTCATACCTAAGCTTATTTATTGGTCAGTCATAATATAGGGGTATTATGTGATTTGTTAATTTGTTTAATTATTCCTTATTTTATGGCAGTATTTAAGAATGACAACTGAGAATGTGAACAGTGGAGTAAACAAAACAGTGGAGACGCCTGTACTCACCAACGAGGAGAACGTGCAATAGGCTGGCAATGTTCCTCCTGTGAACAACACCATTGAGCAGATGATGAATGATGGGATATTTAGAAGTTTTTTGCAGTTCATGCAAAATCAGACGAGGGAGACTCGTGTTCAAAATACAAGAGGAAATGATAGCAATTCACGGTTTGTCACAGCTAAGCAGTTCAAGGAGTTGGGACCACCTAAATTCTGGGGAAAGCCGGATCCGATTAAGGCGGAGACGTGGGTCAAACAAATGACCAAGATATTCGATGTCTTGGGATGCACGGAAGAACAGAAGGTTCCATTCGCCACCTTTATGTTCCATAATGAGGCAGATTACTGGTGGAAATCTGTAAAACGTACCCATCCAGCCGCACTTAGCATGTCTTGGGAAACATTTCAGAAACTGTTCAATGACAAGTACTTTCCTGAAAGTATTCGTCATATGAAAAAGGTAGAGTTTATTAGATTGGAGCAGAATAACATGACGGTGTCCCAGTACGAGGCGAAGTTTACAGAGTTGTCCAAGTTTGCACCTCATTTGAAACCCGGCATACGTCAATATCTCATTTCACATAAATTTTCTCTCTATTTAGATATTGTCAACAGGGCTCAATTATTAGAGCGAGATAACGAGTACGTTCAACCGAGGGACCACAACCAGGATCATACCGGTGACAGCAGTCATCAGAACAACGATAACCATCGGAGAAAGAAAAATATGGACAAGAGCCGCAACCACTCTGGTGGTAATCATGGCCATATTGAAACTGTTAGAGAGTCAATGTGTACCAAGTATAGAAAATGGATACGTATAATGAAAATGTGGAACTCAAATGAAATGTTGAGCAATGTAAATGAAGTTAAAAATTCTTAAAGAAACAATTATTATATAAACAAGAAAATTCAAAAAAGAATCTTGAAGAGACATAAAGATAAGAAATGGGAGTTTCCTAACTCCAATAGCTAAGATAACGAATAATGATGAATAGACAAAGTCTGTAAGATTAAAAGCAGAAATGAAATCGTAATTGATGAAAAATGAAAGAAAGAGGATCGTAAAACAAAACGATCACTAGTTAAGAAAAGAATTTTAAGGGAGATGATTATAGAATAAGATCACGACGTGATCTGTTTAAGTTATAAAAGGTAGATGGTTTGTAATGTTTAAATAATTATAGCTTGATGCTATGAAGATAATGTACTATGATATATTACAAGATAAACTCACGAGGAGTTATAGATAATATGATACGAGGAATTCGTATTGAGCAAGTTAAGGGCAAGTTAAGAATAAGTTAAGAGTAAGGTAATGTTAGGTGGGATTTCAGTTGAGGACTCATATGGTGACTAAGTTGTACAAACCTTTGTATGGGCAGAGATTTTGTGCATGTACTTGGTTTATCACATTGACAATCATTGGAATGTCGGTGTCGCGCTATCAATATATATGTGGTGAAAAAGTGATTCTTTTCTCATGTGTATATTTTTGATAGTTAAAAACTATTAAGATAATCAGATATTATTAGGATTAATTGTGGTTCTTAAAACTAATGCATATGGTAAGTTTGTGACTCCTAATAATATGGTTTGTTTTGATCCCCTCAGCGAATGGACGCCTATGGTCTGACTAGGATAAGTTCTTAAACTCATATTATTGTGGTAAGTTCCTGAACTTCTAATACGCTGTAAGTTTGATGAACTATACTGGGGGTATAAGAAGTTGATAAGTTGAAATACAAGAATATTTAGTATAAGAGCATTAGTGGTGCTAGAAATAAAAAGAATTAGTTAAGTAATAAAGTAATGGAGTAAAGATTAAAGTTGATGGATACCTGGATATTCTAAATTTACTCGCTATGCTAGACTTTCAAAATTTATTGACTTCATGCTGATGTTTGCGCTTCTATTTTCTTGAAAAACATTGGATCAAATGATGAAACCAATGAGTTTTAAAAATAATACCGTTATTCGTATGTCTATGCTAATTGCTTCGGCTAGACAAAAATGATTTGAAATATATCAAAATATATTTTATATCATTAATGCATCATGTAACCTGGTGCAAAGATGATAAAAAACGATGGAGTTATCAATGCAGAATTTCTTAGTGTTGGATGTGATCTAAGGATCGTCAGCCCACTATGGTATGATGTAGTATGACAAAGTCACAAAATGACGGAATCCTCAAACGGACTGTAAATACAGTGCGGTATCATGACGTCATAAAATAATTTTCAGAATTTTAAAGATAAATTATTGCCAATTGAATTTGGCCAGACATGTTTCGATTGATATTTGAATTATTGGTATGAGTCTAAGCTATTTGATTCAGCTAGACAAATATTTATGAAATTCAAGCGTTTCTTGAGAAGTTATGCCAAACCAAATTATTTTGGTGCGGATTTAGATGTTGAAAAGCTGAGATGAACAACCCTTTTATAGGGGATTACGCGGAGGCATTTAGATGTTTGTGCACAATACATCGTACGAAGGGCTGATCCCCCTAAGTACGAGAAGTCCCTATAGTCTTATGACTGTTAAAGTTTAAGTTGAAAGATTACTTATAACTATGGACATATGCATAGCGTTTAAATGTTTGTGCACAATACATCGTACGAAGAGCTTAACACCCTAAGTACGGGAGTCCTTATAGTCTAATGATTGTTAAGGTTTAAGTTGAAAGAGTACTTATAACCGTGGACGTAGTTCAAGGTCTTATGACCCCTCGGCATGATTTGGAATCTTTTAAATTCCTGAGTTATTCATACTGCTTCCCAATTATTAAGCAATTGTGGAAGATTCTTGGTATTCTAAAAGGCGAATGTGGTAAGGATGGTATTCCTTAGAAAGAAGTAAGTCGTTGAATGTGACATTGAATGATGAATATATTGAATAAGTGAGAAAAAAAATTTGAAATGAGAAGGAGATGAGTTATCAAAGAATAATGTAAAATTTTTAATAGAAAAGTTTAATAATTATAGAAAGATCTTTGTGGAAAGAAGTGGTTATAGAACCCAATGAATGAATAAAGTATTAACGTAAAATCTATTTCAATAGATTGAATGAATAAAGATTAATAAATAAAATTTCGAGGACGAAATTCTTAGAAGAATGGGTGAATGTAATATCCCGAGTGTTTATGATAACGATCTTTAGAAAAGAAAATGAGTGGGTTAAAGAATTTATAATACTCAAAATATAATTGAGTTCAAGTGAAAGTTATGAAATAAAACCTAGAATTTGTTGAAGAAATGAAGGTAGTACGAAATATAAAACCTATATTAAGGTAATGTGTTGAAGTTATTCAATGATAAATTTTTTAAAGAGATTTGATGAAAAACTTAGTAAGGTAGGGTTTCGGTGATTCCGAGGACGGAATCCTTATAAGAAGGAAAGTATGTGACAACCCGAATTTTTATAAGTTATTAAAATAAAAATTTAATAATTAAAATTCTTATTATGAAATGTATATATTTTGAATTGTATGTTTTGAGTGTGGGTAAGTATATATATTTGTAATTTATCTTGAAATGTGTGATTTAGTGTGAAGAGATTAAGTGTGAATATAAAAGAGATGTATGTGTTTGGAAAATAAGGTTTAATAGTTAATTTAACTTTTAAAGAAATTAAATGAGATTGTTACGGGAAGGTAATTAACTAAATAATATTAGTTAATTTAATTAAGTTGAAAATTATATTATGAAATAATATAATTCGATTATTATGCTTTATGGCAATGAAATTGGTATGCATTAAAAGTTTATAAATAATGAGAGTAATTCACTTAGTTAAAATGGTGAATGAATATAAATATATTTGATGGTAATTGTTATTAGATTTAATTAAATTGAATAATAGAATTTGATTAAATAAAGTGTGACCATAAACTATACTATAAATGAGTCATTAAAATAAATTAAAGGAGTTTAATTTAGTTTTGCCAAACAAGGCTTAATGAATGTTAAGTCTTTTATTTAAATAGGTTTTACCAAACAAGGCATAAGGATTTTAAGTCATTAAGTTTTAAAAATGTTTAGCCAAACAAGCCTTATGGCTTTTGATTTTTAAAGAGATGTTACTGCTATCAGTTACATATATATTTATATTATATAATTTATATATATTATGTTATACGTTATATGTTCCTAAGTACGTAAGTTAGAGAATGGAGAAAGAACAGAGAAGAAGAAAAAGAAGAGAAAAGAAAGAAAAGAGAGAAGGGAGAAGAGAAAAATCTCTGTGAATTGAGAATCTAGGAGAAGAAGTTGTTGTAATCATCTTCTAGCAAGGGCACGTGAAGTGCAGATAACTGTAAGTTTTTAAACTGTTATTGGTAAACAACGATCAAGACAAGTCTTTCAGTTCCTATTTGCTATGTGAATTTGATGATGAACTGTTTGAAATTTTTATTGCAAATAGCATGGTGTGTTATATTAATGTTGAAAGTATGAAATGTTAAAGTCAATTTATGACTACGTTGATTGAATAATGAATGTTGATTTAGTAAGGAACTCAATCTTTATACTTGTTATATGAACTACATCATGTATGTTATGTTAGTCCAATGTTTATGAGATGTATATCGAGAATGTTATTATGTGTTATGTGATGCATGAAAACTATTAGATTTTACTGGGCTGTCGAGTTCAACCTTGCAAATAACTACTTTCGCAGGTTAAAGATTTAAGGTAAAGTTATGTGCTACTTGAAAGATATGAATCAGATGTGATACTTGAAGATTTATATACTTTGGCTGAGTTATTAATATCTGAACCATGTTTAAGGTTCCGAATAATGTATTAATGTTGAATTGTAATATCGTTTTGCGATATAAACTCTTGTAATATTAAAATGACTCTGAGACAGTTTGATGTAAATGTTGAAGGTTTTGGGAACAAGAATAGTTTGTAATAGGAAATTTTAATTATTCCGCAAATTTCAATGGTTGTATTATCGTTTAATGATGTAAAATTAGAGGTTGAATGTATTGTTAATGACCGAAGTCGAGAATTAAATTGTATGAATTTTGGGGTCGTTACAACTATTCTATGAAATAGTGTGATAATAAATATAATAAGGACTTATTTTGAGTTTTAATACTGTCTAGAAGACAATATTTGTATTAAAACTCACAGCTTATGTTGTGTCTTATTCTACACGACACTTAAGAGTTGTATAAATTAAGTTTGAATTTGTATTCTGTACCATATATTTGGCGACTTAGAATGGGTGATGTATACCTATTTTGGGAGGCGTCACAGCGACACTTTTTATGTAAAAATATCAAAAAGTGTTGTGAAAATATTAATTTCCTAAAAGATTGGCTACAACAAAAATATAAAATGATGTGAATGATGATTATTGATTATAATTATTGGACCTATTCATATATGGTGGAATCAAACCCGAGAAGTTTTAAATTTTCGAATGAAATAATCCGAGTATTAATAGAAAATTGCAATATGAAGATGTTCGAATAATTTATCGAACTTTAAAATTTGCTCATATTTAAATTATTTATATTTTGAGTCGAGTTCGAATCGAACTTTTAGTCGAGTAAATACAAATGTATCTGAACTGTTTGCTCATTTTACAGCCTTACTATGTTTCTAATATTTAAAAGTCAGAAAAAATAGAATATATAGTTAATGGGCTATAATACCAGTTGTGTAGGGTATATATAGCAAGAGAATTTGTCAGAACCTTAGGCCTTTCTTCTGTTGGATAGCATGGCTTAAAGGCCCAATCCGACCATATGTTCAAATTGGTAAAATTATCAATTAGGATTATCTAATCCAGCATGAAGGTACGGCGTAACGAAATCTTTTCTCTCTCCATTTTAACAATTTCACTTTTATTTCGTCTTTCTCCTCATTCCTCTCCCATCACCTTTTTCTGCCCAAATAAATTAGAATGAATTTGAACGTACTTTCCCGCTCAAATCAATTAGAAAAAATCTGAACTGTTTTTGTGTTTTTTCGTTCAAATTCAAAATAGGTTCTATTTTATTAATATAGATATACGAAAATGAAATCTGTCTAATATATATATGCGCAAATGGAAATAGAATTCTCCTATATCATATATCCCATGAATGTCAAATTTGACTGAAATTAAACTGTACATTACTTCCGTCTAAAAATGAGATCAAAATCGAGTTAAATCAATGTAATATATATATATATATATATATATATATATATATATATATATATATATATATATATATATATATATATATATATATATCGTTTCTGGTGCATATTTCTTTGTTTTATATACCATGTTCATCATTTTTAGCGATGGACCGAGCGGCGATTTAGTTCGTCGTTATAAAACAGATAAATGGTTCATATGTTATGACGACGGTTAGGGCTGAGCAAGTACGAAATTGGAACCGAAATTGCACCAAAAATTGCACGAACCGCACCAACAGTTCGAGCGCATGTGGTGGTTTTAGGTAGGTTGAATAACTAAATTTACAGTTCCGATTTGGTTACTAGCCAAAACAACACGTATAAAACCGAAACCGCACAATGTGTGTGTATGTATGTATTATCTCTAGTAAATTCTAAAGTTGCTTTTCACTTGAACACGCTCAGAGAAAAATCTAGTCTTGCATTGTTATTTTTTCATCAATTAAAAGAAGATGGTTAAAGGTTATAGAGCCAAAAATTAAGTATTTGAGTTTTGAAATTTTGCATTTGTTTGATGCGTTACTAGAGGGACATATAGCTGAGGGGCCAAATTCGTTGGTTTGAGCACTTGATGCATTGGTTAAAGTCTATACTATAGTAGTAATAGTCTAATAGATTATTTTTCAAATTAGGTACAGTTAGGATTATATTCTATAAGTCCTCCCTGCAATATATAAGATAGAATTTCATTCTATCTCTAGTATATATTTTTTATTTTTGGAAAACTAGATAAACATTCTTGTTTGTTATCGAATATATGGTCTCCGTTGTTTTATATAGCGTATGTTTTAGATTTAAAGCATCATTCCTTTATTATAAACTAAAACTATTTTATGTGTCTCACTGTTTTATGATTTGATGCTGAATTTGACATGTTTGGCAGAAGGAGCTTTGGTTCTATGCTTGATATAACTCCCATTGTCTACTTTATCACTAAGTTAATTTCTCAATGTGAGATGTGTTAAATTATATTGAAGGCTTAGACCTTTTTGTTATTTTAATTGATTTTGGAACCGAAACCGCACCAATTGAAACCGCACTGCACAGTTTAAAATCGCACCGCACCAATCACAAGCGGTTTCGTGTGTGGTTTTGGGTTTATCAAACCACACCTAAGCAATTTTGGGTGCGGTTTGAACTTCAAACCGCACCATGCTCACCCCTAACGACGGTTCGATGTATCGCTAAAAGCTAAGACGACGGTTCTCTGATAAACGCGACTGACCGAACCGCCGCCCGGTTCGTCACTAAAGGTGATGAGTAATGTATGTTAAATAAAGGGATATGCATTTGATCATCTCCGCATATATATATATATATATATATATATATATATATATATATATATATATATATATACGATCCGGATCTTAAGCTTACCCCTTATCTAACATATCTTGCATACCTTCCTTTAGCGACAGACTGAGCGACGATTCGGTTCGTCGCTATATATAGAACCGTCGTCTTAACTTTTAACGATGGACAACATATAGCGATAGACAACATATAACGACGGACCGAATCGTTGCCCCGTTGCTAAAGGGGGTATGCAAGGTATGTTAAATAAGGGGTAAGCTTAAGATCCAAATCGTATATATATATATATATATATATATATATATATATATATATATATATATATATATATATATATATATATATATATATATATGGGATCCAATCCATAGCAACCGATTGCCAAAACACTATTTATGGAAACCAACTTGCAACACCATGTAGCGGTCGCTTCACAGTTTGTAAGTAATATTATATTAAAAAAAAACAGAACCGCTACTAAATGTAGCGGTTATTACTATTTGTGACGCCCCCAAAATAGGTATACATCACCCATCTTGGGTCGCCAAATACATGGTACAGAATACAAATACAAACTTAATTATACAACAAGAGCTGAGAGTTTTTACACGAATATTGTCTCATAGACAATATTCAAACTCAAATTCAATCCTCATTACATCTATTATCACACTAAATAGTGAGGATTACTAAAACAGCCATCTCGAACCATCACTCCATTCCCCGACTAGTCCCGGTTATGTTCTCATTTCCTGAAGAGAATAATGAAAGCAAAAGGATGAGCTCAACTAGCCTAGTAAGAAATATTATGACTAAAGATAATTAAATTATCAATAGCCTTCGTCAGTAATAAATCAGAGATTTAGAATA
Source organism: Panax notoginseng (assembly GCA_016801055.1). Taxonomy (NCBI): domain Eukaryota; kingdom Viridiplantae; phylum Streptophyta; class Magnoliopsida; order Apiales; family Araliaceae; genus Panax; species Panax notoginseng. Next base: position 82,433,742 of record CM029013.1, read on the forward strand.
TATGGTAGATGATAAAATTTTTCAACCATAGTTACAGCGGAACGAGCAATCCATTAGAAGAGTCAAGTAGAGCATGATATCTACTATCTTCTATGATTTAAAAAGGTTTTCATCAACATTATCGCTAAGACTCAGCTTAATAAATAATTCACATCATCGAATCATCCTTGCACTACGACTAAGGATATTCATTAGTATCACGACCACGAATTATTCATGCACTACGGGCCAAGGATATTCGTGTTTTCACCAATGGTCATGATTATAACGAATAATCCCTGGTCATAATCATACCAACAACTGTCCATCAATGCACTACGGGCCAATGAGGACTTTTACCATATCATTTATAACATTACGGGTCATGATTATACTGAATGATCCCTGGTCATAATCATACCAATCAACAGTTCATCTTTGCACCCTTAGTCGAAGATGACTTTCATCACAATATAAGCATGAGGATGATGACAATGATATAAGCATTAATCAAATGAAATCAAGGATAATTATTAAAGACTTTAAATTTATCCAGAGTTTAATAATATCCAAATTGTTAACATGATACTACTTTGTGGAGTAAAATTCAAGAATAATATTCACGTATCAAAAATAATTTGGACAGAAAGGAAATAAAATTTTTGGGTGAATAATACCCCATGAATAGTACCCTATAAATAGTACTTCGGGAATAGTACCCCGTGAATAGTACTCCAGCATGAAAAGTGCCCCGAATACTCGAGTGAATAATATTTGAGTGAATAGTAACTCGTGAACAGTACCCCGGCATGAAAAGTGTCCCGAATACCCGAGTGAATAATATTTGAGTGAATAGTAATCGGGTGAATAGTAACCTGTGAATAGTACTCCGGTGAAAATATTGATATTTAATAAAAAAAAGTTCAGATGTATATTCCAACGAAACGATACTGGATGAAGCGCAAAACTCAAGAATATTCCACTAATTTCAAGGATTATAGAAGCAATACTTACCATAGTAAGTTTAGATTTAAAAATATAAAAAGAAATAACATACGAAACTACAAATGGATTTTCACCTGTCATACGGTACGTAATCCGCGTAGACAGGTTAATCCGAAATATTAAAGGATGAATACGAAAAAAATAGTATTCCTTATGAATACGAAAGAATTAATACCCCTTACGAATACAAAAGAAATAACATCCCTTACGAAAATAACAAATAATATCCCTTACGAATACAACAAATAATATCCCTTACAAATACAACAAATAATATCCCTTACGAATACAACAAATAATATCTCTTACCTTAGTAGAAGACTGGATACTGTAATAGTGAAGTAACAGAATACTCTTCTTCTTGCTCTCTAAAGTTTCTCTTGTGAGTCTCAGTGAATTGGTGAGAATGAAAGAAGAATTAAGCTTCTATTTATAGGAGAAATGACTAAATAGTAACTCATTCACGAACGGTCCAGATTGATTTATTATTAGAAAAGACGGTCCAGATTGATTACTATTAAAACCACAACCGACGGTCCAGATTGATTTACTTTTAAAACCACCACCAATGGTCCAGATTGATTTACTTTTAAAATCACCACCGACGGTCCAGATTGATTTACTATTAAAACCACCACCGACGGTCCAGATTAATTTACTATTAAAACCACCATCGACCGTTCAGATTGATTTACTATTAAAACCACCACCAATGGTCCAGATTGATTTAACTTATTACACTTTAGTACTCCTAAAGTTTTCCAAGTTTACATTATTTCCCTCTAACTTTTGTAATTCACTTATCTTCAATAAACACATTCTTAATACTTCAACAATTATTCATCACTAATATTATAACTGTGACACCCCCAAAACAGGTATACATCACCCATTTTGAGTCCCCAAAACATGATACAGAAATAAACGTCTCCCCACGGTTTCATTTACTCCACTGTTAACATTCTCAGTTGTCATTCTAAAATACTGCCATAAAACAAGGGTTAATTAAAGAAATTAATATATCACATAATATCCCTATATTCTGACCAACCGACAAATAAGCATAGGTAGGACACACTAGCGAAGGATTTACTCGTCTCTCCCCTCCTAGTTTTATTCCCTAATCTCTGCCAGAGATCATATCCCTAAGCTCTAATACCAACTGTGACGCCCCCAAAACATGCATACATCACCCATTCTGAGTCACCAAAATATGGTTCAGAAACAACTACAACTTTATTAATACAATTGTCGTGCAAAATACGACAACACATAAACTGTGAGTTTAAATACAAACATTGTCTTCTAGACAATATCCACACTCAAATAAGTCTTCATTACAATTATTGATACACTATTTACAAAATAATGAGGACTACTATAACAACTGCCTTGGAACATCACTCCACACCCCGACTACTTCCCGCTATATTCTCGCCTCCTAAGAAGAAAAATGGAATTAAAAGAAAAAGGGTGAGCTCAATTAGCCCAGTAAAGAATATTATGACTAAGATAATATAGAACAAATTATCGTTAGTCCTCAACAGGGAAAAATCTGATAGAATATAATAGACAACAACTTTTAGATCAACAACTGCAGCGGAAACAACAATCCATTAGAAGAGTTAAGTAGAGAATGAATTCTACTATCTTTTAAGATTTAAAAGTTCATCATCAATATTTTTTCCCTGTAACATCAATCAATAGATATCTTGAATCAAATATTCATCTTTGCACTACAGGTCAAAGATATTCATTTGTATCACCAGTTGGTCATGTTCATCTAAACACCTATTCATCTTTGCACTACGGGTCAATGATATTCATCAGTTAATCATTCATCTTTGCACTACAGACCAAAGATATTAAGGAATATCATCATTTAGGACTGAGGATGATGAAAAATATTTTAAAGAAAATGAATCCAGTGAGACAAAAGAATAAATATTAAGGATTCTTACTTCGGTTTATCCATGTTCAAAAATACTTCATAAATAACCATAGTGGAGTAAAATTCAAGAATAAAGATCAAAACATGGATACAATCAAAGCTAGTAACAAAAATAGACATCTGGGACAAAGAAGAGAAAATTTTATTTTTCTGTGAATAGTGTCGTATTTGTGAATAGTGCTGTATACGTGAATAGTAACCCCGACACAAAAAGACAAGAATTTCAGAAGAAAAATTTTACCAATATTTCGGCATAATGATCTTGAAAGAAATAATATCATTTAAAAAAAATAACATCCCTTACCTCCAAAAAAATAGTACTTCTGATTGGAATACTGGATATAGTGCTGAAGGAACTTGCACCGTATAGCAACACTCAAAATATCAAAATACTCACAAGAATATGTTCGATAATATAGAGAGAAAACTTTAGTTTTTGGTGTGATTTTTAATTCTAACCTAAGCACCCTATTTATAGAAAAATACTTAGAACACCAAAGCAGAAAATTTAATAAAATATTAATCTATTTATAAAATTTTCACGCCCACCTTAGAAATCTGATTTCAGCTCATTTACCACACATGTGGGGCTCACCAATAATGAAAAGAACATTTTTCTTTTAAAAATTATTTAAAACTTCAAAAATCAATTATTTCAAAACTTCAATAATTCATAATAAATAATCATTTTATCTGAAAAATTCGAATCCTATATCCATTCCATAGGAAATTCAATTATCTACAACTTTGTAGTTTTAAGTTTTTCTGAATTCCAAACAGAAATTGACCGAAATCCACATACGGACGATTTTACAGGCTATAATCAAATTTCAGTCAAGAAATAGGGTCCACAAACATGAAAAACATGTTTTAAATATTTTTAGTAACAAAAATACTCTTCCTTCTCATATATTCATATATCCCACATTCATTATAAAAATATCACCATTATTATATTATTATAATATAATAATATATTTAAATGAATTATTTTATCACAAAAAGATAAAATATCAATTTTCAAGAATTGTCACATTAAAAATTTTCTCCATCTATATCTACATAAAATGAATATTTTTCTTATCATATAAATTAATAATTAATTATTCACAAATACTATTACAGAATCACAATACTGACAACCAGGTCATTCCCAAAAAAGAGGGGACTTTTCAATAAGGATTTCTCCTTACTGACGCGTAATTAGGTGACCAAACCTCTCTTTAAACAGAACTTTCTAGACGTTGTCAATAATGCTATCTAATAATATTGTTCAAATAATATGAATTATTGATCTGATAATAAAAAATACTGTGTAGTAACAATTATTGAAACAACAATAATATAAAATATCAACATAGCAATTATTGAATTAATAAAATAAAATATTGAACAGTAATTACTATAACAATTATTGAGTAGTGCCTTCTTACGTAAGAATCAATAATTGGTGCAATACCGTGTGCTACTGTGCAACACCGCGTATTACTGTGTTTTAACCACTGGGTATCCAACAGTGTTAACAGTAACAACTACACCGTTATTTATAAAAAATTGTACTTGTAGTTTTCTTCATCCAATCGCTTTCCGTTATGGGGCCCACACAAGGCTGCGTCGTCGTACGAATATTCCCCGATAGTACGAATATTCCACGACCAAACGAATATTCCCCGACAACAATGAATATTTTATAACCACTTGCTTAATTAAAATATTTGCGCATTTTACCCATAACTAATCACATTAATCAAATCAACCCTTACTATTTCAAAATAATAAATAGATGAAATTTAATTTCATTTATAAAAAGTTGGGGTCTTACAACCTCCCCTCCTTATGAAATTTCGTCCTCGAAATTGACGTACGTACCTGGTGTTTCGAAAAGGTGAAGGTACCTCGCTTTTATTTCCGTTTCCAACTCCCAGGTCATTTCCTCAATAGCATGGTTCCTCCACAAAACTTTGACTTGTGGTATGACCTTTGTGCGTATGACATGCTCTTTCCTATCCAATATCTTAACAGGTACCTCCTCGTACGTTAAATCTTCGGCTATCTCGTCTGGTTCTAACTCAATAATGTGGTTCGGATCTTTCAAATATTTACGAAGCACAGATATGTGAAAAACATTATGAACACGAGACATGCTTGGAGGTAACGCGAGTCTATAGGCCACATTTTCTACTCGGTCAAGAATCTGAAATGGACCAATAAATTGTGGATTGAGCTTTCTTCTCTTCCCAAATCTTGTAACTCCCTTCCATGGAGCAACACGCAACAATACATAATCCCCAATACTAAATTCCACGTCCTTGTCGAATCATTTGGATCTTTTCTGTAGTCATACGTACCAACTCTGGTCCCAACAATGCTGTTTCACCCACCTCTTCCCAACATACTGGAGAGTGACACTTTCGTCCATACAATGCTTAGAATGGAGCCACACCTATACTTGCCTGATAACTGTTGTTGTAGGAGAATTCTACCAATGGTAAATACTTATCCCAACTCCCTTTGAAGTCTAGGACATAGAGTCTTAATAGATCTTCAAGAGTTTGAATAGTCCTCTCTGATTGTCCGTCCGTCTGAGGATGGTTTGCCGAACTGAATCGTAAATCCGTGCCCATAGCTTTTTACAAACTAACCCAAAATCGTGAAGTGAATCTTGGGTCACGATCCGAAACTATGGATACTGGCATGCCATGCAACCTCATAATCTCATTCACGTACATAAGAACAAGACGTTCAAGGGAATAAGTCTCCCGTATCGGTAAGAAATGAGCTGACTTGATTAATCTATCAACAATATCCCAAATCGCATCTATGTCTTGAGAAACCTTGGGAAGACCCGTAACGAAATCCATGGTAACGTGTTCCCACTTATATTTCAGAATTTCAACTGGTTGCAATGGACCCTTAGGTACTTGATGCTCCACCTTTACCCATTTACAAGTTAAACACCTCGAGATAAACTTTGCGATCTCTCTCTTCATATTGTTCCACCAAAATGTATGTCGAAGATCACGATACATTTTGGTACTTCCAGGATGGATTGTAAATAGTGTATTGTGTGCCTCCATCATGATCTTGTACTTTAAATCAGAATCGTTAGGAACACAAAGTCTGGAGTTGACTCTAAGTATTCCTTCTTCATCGATTCTTGCTTTTGGGATAACACCTTCTTGTACTTTCTTCTTCATATGCATCAGCTCCGGGTCTGTGGCTTGAGCAACTTTAACTTTATCTATTAAAGTTGGTTCTATGCGTATACTTGACATCATCGCATGGGTCCCCGGAGTCTTGAATTCTATCTTCATCTTTTGTAAATCACACAAAATAGGCCTTTGTGTTGACAACATCGCACTCGTTCCCGCATATGATCTTCTACTCAATGCGTCAGCTACCACATTCGCTTTTCCAGGATGGTATTGAATGGTATGGTCGTAATCTTTCAACAGCTCGAGCCAACGTCATTGCCGCATGTTGAGTTCCTTTTGGGTGAAAAAATATTTGAGGCTTTTATGGTCTGAATATATCTCCACTTTCTCCCCATATAGATAGTGCCTCCAGATCTTTAACGCGAAAACGACTGCTGCCAACTCTAGATCATGAGTAGGATAATTTCTCTCATATTCTTTGAGTTGTCATGAGGCATAGGCTATGACGTTCCCATGTTGCCTGAGAACATATCCTAACCCTTTGCCCGAAGCATCGCTGTAGATAACAAATCCATCCGAACTAGATGGTATTGTCAGAACAGGTGCCGAAATAAGTCTCCTCTTAAGCTCTTGAAAACTCTTCTCGCATTCCTCACTCCATACGAATTTTGTATCTTTCCGAGTCAGTTGAGTTAACGGAGTAGCGATTCGAGAAAATTCTTCCACGAATCTCCGATAATAACCCGCTAAGCCCAGAAAGCTACGTACTTCGGTCATCGACTTCGGTTGCTACTAACTTTGTATTGCTTCAATCTTCGCCGGGTCAACAGATACTCCATGTTTTGACACCACGTGCCTAAGGAATGCTACTTCCTCAAGCCAGAACTCGTATTTCTTCAGCTTGGCATATAGCTTGTTTTCACGAAGTCTTTGGAGTACCAGCTTTAAATGGTGCTCATGATCTTCACGGCCTTTGGAATAGATAAGGATGTCATCAATAAAGACAACAACGACCTGATCTAAATATTCCTTGAATACTCGGTTCATCATATCTATGAAAGTCGCAGGAGCATTAGTCAATCCAAAAGACATGACTAAGAATTCATAATGCCCGTACCGAGTTCTGAAGGCAGTCTTCAGAATATCCTCAGTTCTAATCTTCAGCTGATGATATTCAGAATAAAGATCGATCTTTGAAAAGAATTGTGCTCCTTGCAACTGGTCAAACAAGTCATCAATACGAGGTAGCGGATACCTATTCTTGATGGTGACATGGTTCAATTCCCAGTAGTCAATACAAAGTCGCATACTCCCGTCTTTCTTCTTTACGAATAAAATAGGAGCACCCCAAGGAGATGTACTAGGATGAATGAAATCGATATCCAACAACTCCTGTAGTTGGACCTTTAACTCCTGAAGTTCAATAGGAGCCATTCGATATGGGATTTTAGAAATGGGCTTTGTACCAGGTTTAAGATCAATAAAGAATTCAACTTCACGTTCTGGGGGTAGACCGGAAAGTTCTTCAAGAAATACGTCAGGAAATTCACTAACAACAGAAATATTATTCAAATCTGACGTGTTTTTGTTCAAGTCCATGACATGGGCTAAGAAAGCTTGACATCCATTTTTTAATAAACGAATGGCTTTATGGCTTGATATGACTGTGATTGATTTTAGTGGTTTAGTTGCTTGAATTCGAATAACAGGTTGGTTAGGAATATGAAAACTAACAACCTTACGAAAACAATCAATTTTGGTATGATGAGTAGTTAACCAATCAATCCTTAAAATCACATCAAAAGCAAGTATCTTTAAAGAGATAAGATTAATAGGTAATGTGATGGTGCCAACTTGGATCAAACAAGATTTATAAACAGTAGATGTAATAAAAATTTTCCTAACGGAGTCTCCACAGATAGGTCAAAGTCTAATTTCTCCAGAGTCAAGTTTAAACGTTGAGCACAAGCAAGAGAGATAAATGAATGGGTAGAACTAGTATCTAGTAATGTATAAACTTCGCAAGAATTTATGATTAGCTTACCTGTGATCACCTCGTTTTGGTTCCTTGCATTTTGACCAATCACAACAAACGCTCTTCCAGGAACCGTTGACTTTGACTTTTCTGAGACAGCCTTTTGAGTCACCATCTCCGCTGGACTTGGTTTTGCTACAGTACAATCTCGAGCGATATGTCCTTTCTTTCCACAATTATAACATACCTTGAACTGTTGTGGGCAGTTTGGGCTGATATGTCCCTCTTTCCCGTATTTATAGCATACGACCGGTGATCGTTCTGCTCCCTTAGAACCAGTTGATGATGGTGTTGACGTCTTCACATTGTCATTGTTGAATCTCCTATTTTTGAGACTTCCACTTGACTCGCCTCTCCTATTATCATGACCACGATTACCACCAGAGTGGTTACCGCCTTTGTTTATATTTTTTCCTCCCCGTTGGTTATCATTGCTCCGATGACTGCTGTCACCGGTATGACCCTGGTTGTGGTCCCTCGGTTGAACATACTCATTATCTCGCTCTAATAATTGAGCCCGATTTACAACATCTGAATATAAAAAAAATTTATGAGAAATAAGATATTGCTGAATATCGAGTTTTAGACCTCTCAGAAACATCTGTGTCATTCGTTCCTCATTCTCTACCAAATGAGGTGCAAACCTGGATAACTCTACGAACTTCGCCTCGTACTGGGACACCGTCATGTTGTTCTGTTCTAGTATAATAAACTCCACCTCCTTCATATGACGAATACTTTCAGGAAAGTACTTATCATTGAACAGTTTTTGAAACGTTTCCCAAGACATGTTAAGTGCGGCAGGCTGGATACGCTTCACAGATTCCCACCAGTAATCTGCCTCACCACGGAACATAAAGGTGGCGAATGGAACCTTATGTTCCTCCGTGCATCCCAAGACGTCGAATATCTTGGTAATTTGCTTGACCCACATTTCTGCCTTAGTCGGATCCGGCTTCCCCCAAAATTCTGGTAGTCCCAACTCTATAAACTGCTTGGCTATGACCAGTTGTGAGTTGCCATTGTTTCTACATGTATTTTGAACAGAAGTCTCCTTCGTCTGGTTTTGCATAAACCACAAAAAGCTTCTAAACATCTCATTTTTCATCGTCTGCTCAGTGATATTATTTACAGGAGGAACATTGCTGGCCTGTTTCATGTTCTCCTCATTGGTGAGTAAAGGTGCCTCCACGGTCTCATTTACTCTACTGTTAACATTCTCAGTTGTCATTCTCAAATACTGTCATAAAACAAGGGTTAATTAAAGAAATTAACATATCACATAATATCCCTATATTCTGACCAACCAACAAATAAGCTTAGGTAGGACACACTAGCGAAGGATTTACTCGTTTCTCCCCTCCTAGTTCTATTCCCCAATCTTCGCCAGAGATCATATCCCTAAGCTCTGATACCAACTGTGACGCCCCAAAAACAGGTATACATCACCCATTCTAAGTCGCCAAAACATGGTACAGAAACAACTACAACTTTATTAATACAATTATCGTGCAAAATACGACAACACATAAACTGTGAGTTTAAATACAAACATTGTCTTCTAGACAATATCCACACTCAAATAAGTCTTCCTTATAATTATTGATACACTATTTACAAAATAGTGAGGACTACTATAATAACTGCCTTAAAATATCATTCCACACCCCGACTACTTCCCGCTATATTCTCGCCTTCTGAGAAGAAAAATGGAACAAAAAAAAAGGGTGAGCTCAACTAGCCCATTAAAGAATATTATGACTAAGATAATATAGAACAAATTATCGTTAGTCCTCAACAGGGAAAAATCTGATAGAATATAATAGACAACAACTTTTAGATTAACAACTGCAGCGGAAACAGCAATCCATTAGAAGAGTTAAGTAGAGAATGAATTCTACTATCTTCCAAGATTTAAAAGTTCATCATCAATATTTTATCCCTGTAACATCAATCAATATATATCTTGAATCAAATATTCATCTTTGCACTACAGGCCAAAGATATTCATTTGTATCACCAGTTGGTCATGCTCATCTAAACACATGTTCATCTTTGCACTACGGGCCAAAGATATTCATCAGTTAATCGTTCATCTTTGCACTACAGGCCAAAGATATTATGGAAAATCATCATTTAGGACTGAGGATGATGAAAAATATTTTAAAGAAAAAGAATCTAGTGAGACAAAAGAATAAATATTAAAGATTCGTACTTCGGTTTATCCATGTTCAAAAATACTTCATAAATAATCATAGTCGAGTAAAATTCAAGAATAAAGATCAAAACATGGATACAATCAAAACTAGTAACAAAAATAGACATCTGGGACAAAAAAGAGAAAATTTTATTTTTCTATGAATAGTACCGTATTTGTGAATAGTGCCGTATACGTGAATAGTGTCGTATACGTGAATAGTAACTCCGACACAAAAAGATAAGAATTTTACAAGAAAAATCTTACCAATATTCCGGCATAATGATATTGAAAAAAATAATATCATCTAAAAAAAAAATAACACCCCTTACCTCCAAAAAAATAGTACTTCTGACTAGAATACTGGATATAGTGCTGAAGGAACTTGCACCGTATAGCAACACTCAAAGTATCAAAATACTCACAAGAATACGCTCGATAATATATACAGAGAAAACTTTAGTTTTTGGTGTGATTTTCAATTCTAACCTAAGCACCCTATTTATAGGAAAATACTTAGAACACCAAAGCAGAAAATTTAATAAAATATTAATATATTTATAAAATTTTCACTCCAACCTTAGAAATCTGATTTCAGCTCATTTACCACACATGTGGGGCCCACCAATAATGAAAAGAACGTTTTTCTTTTAAAAATTATTTAAAACTTCAAAAATCAATTATTTCAAAACTTCAATAATTCATAATAAATAGCCATTTTATCAGAAAAATTTGAATCCTATATCCATTTCATAGGAAATTCAATTCTCTACAACTTTGTAATTTTATGTTTTTCTAAATTCCAAACAGAAATTGATCAAAATCCATATACGGACGATTTTATAGGCTATAATCAAATTTCAGTTAAGAAATGGGGTCCACAAACATGAAAAACGTGTTTTAAATATTTTTAGTAACAAAAATACTCTTCCTTCTCATATATTCATATATCCCACATTCATTATAAAAATATCACCATTATTATATTATTATAATATAATAATATATTTAAATAAATTATTTTATCATAAAAAGATAAAATATCAATTTTTAACAATTGTCACATTAAAAATTTTCTCCATCTATATCCACATAAAATGAATATTTTTCTTATCATATAAATCAATAATTAATTATTCACAAATAATATTACAGAATCACAATACTGACAACCAGACCGTTCCCAAGAAAGAGGGGGCTTTCTAATAAGGATTTCTCTTTACTGGTGCACAATTAGGTGACCAAACCTCTCCTTAAACAGAACTTTCTAGACGTTACCAATAATGTTATCTAATAATATTATTCAAATAATATGAATTATTGATCTGATAATGGAAAATACTGTGTAGTGATAATTATTGAAACAACAATAATATAAAATATCAACATAGCAATTATTGAATCAATAAAATAAAATATTGAACAGTAATTACTATAACAATTATTGAGTAGTGCCTTCTTACATAAGAATCAATAATTGGTGCAATACCGTGTGCTACTGTGCAACACCGCGTATTACTGTGGTTTAACCACCAGGTATTTCAATAGTGTTAACGGTAACAACTACGCCGTTATTTATAAAAACTTGTACTTGTCGTTTTCTTCATCAATCGCTTTCCGTTATGGGGCCCATACAAGGCTGCGCCGTCGTACAAATATTTCCCGATAGTAAGAATATTCCACGACCAAACTGTTGGGATAATGCATATTATGATTTGATGTTTTAATGTATATGCTCATGATTATTTGTAAAGTCCTTCAAGTAAAATATGTACAAGGACTTAATGATAGATCAAATTTGTTAGGTTGATCTAAGCTCTTAACGTGTATCATTCTGTAATAGAATGTATAGATAGAAAGATTAAAGCTGTTAGGTTGATCTTGAGATGTAATAGATAGGCTTCGAAGAAATCGTAGTGTATCATCTGATCAACATTGCAGAAGTCAAGGCAGAAACGTAGAGCTTCGAAGATCGTAGTGTGCCTGCCTTGAAGGGCCTATTCAAAAATCGTAGAGTGGTCCCAACGTTTGTCGAGCCATCTCAACGATTGTAGTGTGCTGAAGGAAACATGGAGTTTACAAGTCAACGATCGTAGTGTACTCTCGGAAACATAGAGTCAACAACACGAGCAAGTGAAGATCGTAGTGTGCAGAGGTTTAAGAAGAATCGTAGTGCTCTCGGTTGATAGCATCAGACAAGGCACCAAGATGATAAGACACTATGATCTGAATCGTAGAGTATCATGATGTAAATCGTAGAGCATCTGTCGTGTGTCAGAGAACGTCGAGCCTCATGATTTGTGTGAAGATAGATTCCAACAATTGAGGAATGGATTCTAGACGTTGCAGTACTCATCAGTCCCAAAGTAATATGAAATATCCTTAGTATGCAACAAAGAAACGTATTGAAGAAGCTAAGGAAAGTACCATTGGTAAGGGGGCAAAACACCTTTTCAGGTGTTAGGTGAGAAAGCAGTCTGCTGTCTCAGTGGGCCAGAATGCAGCTTCAGAAGATATTCAGAAATGTCTCCATCAAAGATCAGAAAAGTCAAATGTATTTAATGCCTCAACAGATGGATCCAACGAATAGTTTTCAAGATCACATATATGCAGATCAGACAGATGAGAAAGATCTAAGCAACCATTGAACAAACAACGTAAAGAACTCTCTAAAGCTCAACTCTACGATCTGAGATATTGCAAAGCTTGCTCAGCTACTCAATTCTTACGAACAAGTGCTTACACAACAACTGAGTAGCAACCATCAAGAACTCAACATTATCAACCAACTGAAGAAGAGTACCAAGTCTGCTGGACTTGAAGAGTTCGTAGTGAACTGTAAGAAAGCCAAGTCTGCTGGACTTGAAGAGTTCAAGAGTGAACTAAGAAGTTCCTAGACTGCTGGTCTAGAAGGAATCTGTGTGATTAAAAGTTGTAAAAGACATCCTTAGTGGATATCCTACTCGTTGAGTAGAAGAGTGGACTAGGAGCTTTAAGTGCTCTGAACCACTTAAAAACGACTGTATCTTTTACATTCATAACTATAACTGCTATATCTGTCATAACTGCTATAACTGCCTCACCTTCATAACTCCACTGCTTGGCAATGAAGATTAAAACAAATATTAATTCCGCTAAGTTTTAATAATTATCAAAGAACAAGTTTAAAACGAAAGATTTTTAAATATCTATTCAACCCCCCTTTCTAGATAACTATTGTGCCAACTAGGAACTAACAATTAGTATCAAAGCAGGTTCTATTTTACAGCTTACACGCTTTAGTAGATCCAATTGCACTCGTACCAAGCGAATCCAGGACCGGGGGAGGCAGCAAGCCACCAATGTGCAACAATGATAAATTTGCTAACTGGAAAGTCAGGATGCAAGCATACATGGACTCAATAGATGAAGATCTATTTGAGACCGTTCAAAATGGGCCCTATATTCCAACAAAGCTTGCACCAACCAGTGACGATCCAAACCAACTACAGATCAAAGTTAAAGAAGAGTGGACAGACAACAAGAAGAGAGCTGTCCAACTTGATTAGAAGGCCAAGAACATCCTGTTCCAATTCTTAGAAGACGGTCTGTTTGAAAACGTTGTCAACATCAAAACAACTAAGGAAGTTTGGGAAGCACTGCTGATCATGCACAAAGGAATTGAAGAAGTTAGAGAGAACAAACAATCTCTTCTGACACAGCAGTACGAAATGTTTGCTCATGTACAAGGAGAAAACGTAACTGCCACCTATGAAAGATTCAACATTCTGCTCAACTCTCTACGAGCATATGGAAAGGTCTATCCTAACAAAGATCTGACCATAAAATTCATGAGAGCCCTACCAAGCAGGTGGGATGCCAAGACCACTGCAATAAGAGAGTCAAAGAATCTTAATGAGATGACAGTTCAACAACTATATGGCAATCTCCTGACATACGAACTAGAGCTGACCCAACGTGCTGAAACCTTATCAGAAGGAAGAAGGAAGGATAAGGGTGTTGCTCTCAAGGCAAATGAAGGTGCATCAAAGATCAACACTGAGATTGACTCTGATTATGATGAAGACGATGATGAAGAACTTGCTATGCGGTAAAAAGATTGAGAAGGTTCATGCGTCAGGGCAAAACCAGCAAGCCAAAGAAGGTCAGCAACTACAGCAGCCAGGAGCAAATAAATGATCTATGCTACAACTGCAAGAAGTCTGGCCACTTCATTGCAAACTGCAACAAACCTCTAAGAGAAGAACTAAAGAAGAAACAACATGCAAAGAAGGAATACAATGGAAACAAAAGGCCTCAGAAGAGAGACAAAGGTCTGGTAGCTGGAGGATCGTGGAGTGATTCAGATAATGACTCCAATACTGACTCCGGCGATGAAGAAGAACCACAAATGGCCAATCTGTGCCTAATGGCCAAACATGCAAAGGACAAACAAAACCTCAACATACATGATGTAAGTCTCGATGAGGTATTTGACTTCAACTCACCTGATGTAGATATAAATGAATTAAGAATTGCACTGTATATCATAACCACTGATCTACATCAATATATGAAGTGGTTCAGAGTTTTGTCTAAGGATCATTCACTTCTTCAAGAGGAGAAGAAGAAAGTTCAAGAAGAGCTTGAAACAGCCCTTCTAAGTACTAATCTTCTCTCCAAGCTTGAGGCTGAGAATGAGACCTTAAAACAGACAAACACACTCAATGCACAAAGAGAGTCTAATCTAACCTCTAAAATTGAGGATCTAGAAAAGACTATCTCTACATGGAACAAATCCTCATCATCCATGGACTGCCTGCTCTCTAGTCAGAGAAACACATTCGACAAAGTAGGCCTAGGCTTTGGGGAATCCATCTCAGAGTCTTGTGTGGAAAAGATAAAGGAAACTAGCACTAGTAATGCCTCAAGTTTTAGTAGAAGCATTACCTTTGTGAAACCCTCACAGAAGGAAGAACAAGTTCAACCTTGTCCTACTGTCTCCATTCATACTCATAGGAGTAAAGGATCTCATGCTGGTCTGGGGTTCATAAAAGAGAAGAGTAACCCAACCTCTACTCACCAACCTCGAAGAATCATAGAGTTAAGTAAGACCAACTCTATGAATCAACTGGGAAGGAACAGTAGAGGTAAGGCACACTCATCACTATTTATGAAACCTAAGGACACGTGGAAGAAAGAGAATCAGTTTAATAGAAGGATAACTAAGGAACCACACAAGTCCAAGTGGAGGATGAATCATCATACACACACAGGCATGCATCATACTAGATGTTTTATATGCAATAAATATGGTCATAATGCTGCCAAGTGTTATTATAATTCCATGCATGTGAGACCCAAGATTAGACAAATTTGGGTCCCCAAAGGCACTAACAAAGAAGGACCCATGAAAATATGGGTACCAAAATGAAGGTTCAAATGTTTTAACAGGAAAAGAGCTCCACAACCTCAACATGGTATCTGGACAGTGGATGCTCAAGGCATATGACAGGGAATAAAGCTCTTCTATCTAACTACATAGAAAAGGAGGGTCCCTTAGTAATCTTTGGAGACAACTGCTCGGGCAAGACAAGAGGATACGGCTCTGCTGGCAATGGTGCAGTATCTTTCAGCAAGGTAGCATATGTAGAAGGTCTTCAACACAATCTTCTAAGCATCAGTCAACTCTGCGACAAGGGTCATCAAGTGACACTCCTCAACAACCAATGTCAGGTCAAAGATTTGAAGACATCCGTTGTAAAGATAATCGGAACAAGAGAAGGAAATGTCTATACAATGGATCTTGGTCAACTAAGCTCAGATGAGACAATATGTTTTCTGGCAAAAGCATCTGAAGAAATGAGCTGGCTATGGCATAGACGGTTGCCCCACTTAAACTTCAAGAGCATGTCCAAACTGACATCAAAAGATCTCGTAGCTGGCCTACCAAAGTTCAACTTCGTAAAGGAAATGCCATGCAATGCCTGTCAGCTTGAAAAACAAACAAGAAGCTCATTCAAAAGCAAAACTGCTAACTTTATCGACAAGCCCCTGCAGTTGCTTCACATAGATCTATTTGGGCCAATTCCAACAACCAGTCTTGGAGGAAAAAGATACTCTCTAGTCATAGTCGACGACTACACCAGATTCACATGGGTATTCTTCCTAACTTCAAAGGATGAAACAAGCTCCGAATTAATCAAGATGTTCAGACTGGTGATGAACGAGAAAGGAGAGAAAATCAAGGCCATAAGGAGTGATCATGGAAGAGAATTTGATTTCTCAGAAATAGACCAGTTCTGCACAGACAATGGCATCAGTCATAACTTCTCAGCTCCACGAACTCCTCAATAAAATGGAGTTACTGAAAGAATGAACAAAACCTTGATAGAGGCTGGTAGGACTCTACTAGCAGCAGCTCGTCTGCCTGAATACTTCTGGGCAAAAGCTATCAACACTGCATGCTACACGTAGAATAGATCATTAATTCACTCTACGATCAAGAAGACGCCCTACGAACTGTGGAAAGGAAGGAAGCCAAGTGTCAGCTACTTTCATGTCTTTGGCTGTGCATGCTACATTCTCAACAATGGAAAGTAGTATATGACAAAATTCCAGCCCAAGTCAGACAAAGGGATCTTTCTTGGATATGCCATAGACAGCAAGGCTTATAGAGTATTCAATAAGAAGACACTGAATATTGAAGTCTCGATACACATCATCTTTGATGAAACTAACTTAGACAAGACAGTGCCTCAAGACACTACGACCGATAGTGCAGACACTATGAATAAAGTCGTCGAGCTCAACACTACGATCGTAGTGCCAGACAGTGAAATCGTAGCGTATGGGAATGTGATCGTAGAGAGGTCAATGCAAGACAGCGAGCCTCCACTCCAAGAAGAAGAGATAGACCTTGAAGACTTAAGATAGGAAGGCATCAGGACAGATGTCCCAACCGGTAACAGATGGGCAAGAGATCACACTCATGATCTAATCATTGGAGATCCGAGTGCTAAAGTCAAAACAAGAGCTGCCACTCAAAATGAATGCTTTTATCTAAGCTTCCTGTCACAAATAGAGCCAAATAAGATAGAGGATGCTATGGAAGACTCCAGTTGGATAGAAGCCATGCAGGAAGAACTCAACCAATTTGAACGTAGCAAAGTATGGAGATTGGTACCAAGACCAAAGAGCCATCCTGTCATTAGAACTAAGTGGGTCTGCAGAAACAAAATGGATGAAGATGGGGCCATAACCAGAAACAAGGCAAGATTAGTGGCAAAAGGCTATTCTCAAGAAGAAGGTATCGACTACGATGAGACATTTGCACCTGTTGCCAGACTAGAAGCCATCAGAATCTTTCTTGCCTTTGCTGCCCACATGAAGTTCAAAGTCTTTCAGATGGATGTCAAGAGTGCATTTCTAAATGGAGAACTCCAAGAAGAAGTCTATGTAGAGCAACCTCCAGGTTTCATCAATCCATCTCTTTCCAATTATGTCTATAGATTAGATAAAGCTTTATATGGTCTTAAACAAGCACCTAGAACATGGTATGAAACACTGACTAACTTTTTAATTGAAAATGGGTTCACTAGAGGTAGAGTAGATACCACACTGTTTCTTAGAAAGTATAAAGATAAAGTCTTACTAGTTCAAATATATGTTGATGATATTATTTTTGGTTCTACTGACGAAAAGTTATGCAAAAGATTCTCTAAGCTAATACAGAGCAAGTTTGAAATGAGCATGATGGGTGAGCTGAATTTCTTCCTTGGACTACAAGTAAAGCAGACTGATTAAGGAATTTTTATAAACCAAGCCAAGTACATCAAGGACTTACTGGAAAAGTATGGCATGGAATCAGCCTCTCCCATGAAAATATCAATTGCTCCTGCAACCAAGCTTGACAAGGATGAGAAAGGTAAAAGTATTGATATCACTCAATACAGAGGAATGATAGGTTCTCTTTTATACCTAACTGCCAGTAGACCAGACATAATATTTGTAACATGCATATGTGCTAGATTTTAGGCTAACCCTAAAGAGTCACATTTATCTGTTGTAAAGAGGATTTTCGGGTATCTCAAGGGTACACCTTACTTGGGGCTTTGGTACCCCAAGGAATCCTTATTTGAACTAACAGGATACACAGATGCTGATTTTACAGGATACAAAATAGATAGAAAGAGTACCAGTGGCACTTGTCAACTGCTAGGAAACAGACTTGTGTCCTGGTTTAGCAAAAAGCAAAACTCAGTGTCCACTTCAACTGCAGAAGCTGAATACATTGCTGCTGGCAGCTGCTGTGCTCAGATTCTATGGATGAGAAATCAGCTAGCTGACTATGGGTTTGATTTCAAATCTATTCCCATTCACTGTGATAACACAAGTGCCATAGCAATAACTCATAATCCTGTTATGCATTCTAGGACTAAGCATTTAGAAATAAGGTATCACTTCATCAGGGATCATGTGCAAAATGAAACTATATCTTTACAATATATCCCTACTGAAAATCAACTTGCTGATGTTTTTACAAAATCACTAGATGAATCCAGATTTAATAAGCTAATAAGTGAGCTAGGCATGCTAAATCTACAACCATGAAATATATGCTCTAGATTGTGCTAACCATGACAGATACAAAGGCTGAACTTAAAATCGTAGACATAATCAAGGAAAGTTCACGATCGTAGAGCTGAAAAGATAACTACCTCGACGATCGTAGCAAGGACTCAACCATCGTAGTGCAGACTCAACGATGACACAAGCCCCATCAACAAAGCAAAAATGCATCATGTGATGACAAGCTTCATAACAAGGCAATCTCTCTAAGAGGTAACTCAGGAACAAACATAACCCTTGAATCTCTCCAAGAGGTTGGCCCTTCCTGAGCTGCCTTAAAAGAATGCTTTATCAAAAACTCATCACAAGGATTCAGACTACCTCAACGATCGTAGTCTTCCTAAGGACACCTCAACTCTGAAGAAGCCAAGGGCAAATCAGTACATTCCTGAACAGTCAAAATCGTAGAGTCAAGCAAAAGTCGACACCTGTCCCACTAAGCTAAAAAGAAGAGAGGGAAGTTACAAGTACAAATTGAAATCGTATTTTTAAAATCTGAAGTTCAAAAGATTATCTCTCTCTCATCCTCTCTCTCTCTCAAAGAAAAAGCCCTAACTCAGAAGAAAGCTCAGTCGAATCTCACTTCCAGTTAGAAAATCAATGGCGTCATCAAATGTTATCTCAGGCTACAGACTCTGATTTGACGAGTTCAAGACAGCTCCACCAAAATTTCACAAGACTCTGGCCTTACTGAAGAAGGCAGGTCTCGAAGAGGCTTTGGGCGCAAACACACTTATATACCCCAAGCTGGTAGAAGATTTTTACAAAAATGGCGTGTTTGAAAAAGACACCATCACTATAAGAGTAAGGGAAGTAGAAATCAGACTGAAGGCAGAAGACATCAATCTTGCCCTAGGTCTCAAAAATGAAGGGCATCCATTCTTAAAAAGCGTAGACTTCCAAGAGGGACTAAGAAGAATGCATCACAACCCCTCTGTGAAAGGGTATAAGAAGAAGGAGTTCTCACAGAGGTATGAATTTCTAGCCGATATAGTTGGGAAATGTATATGCTGCAAGAGCTCAGGCCATGACTCTGTGAATGAAGTCCAACTTAGGCTCATGACTGCCATGAGTTATGGAATACAACTCAACTATGGAGCCCTATTGCACGAATGGATTGGTAAGTGGATCGTCAACTCAAAGAAATCGAAAAGCCCTCAAAAGATGCTATATGGACGATTCATAAGCATTATTTTACAGTCTGCCCTGGGTGACAAAATTGGGGATGAAGAAGAAAAGGCTATCAACCCAAATAGGCGAATGACCCAGCAGCTATTTGAAAATTGGAAGAGGAACCCTGCTGAGTATGTACGAATGATGACTGAGTCCAGTGGAAGAATTAAGGAACTGAAGAACTCAGGCCTTCCAGGAAATATGTCTGTTGTCAAGGAGGTCGAAGAAGAAGAAGAAGTCAACAAAGAAGAACCCTTTGTCCTTATCAAAAAGAGCAAGGGAAAGAGAAAGTTGAAGGCTAGACTGGTAGAAGACCCTCAAGGATCTACCACTGATATACCAGTAGAGTCCTCTGATATAGAGACTCTGCGGATGCTAAGGAGAAAGCAGCAGCAAGATGAAGGAGATGAGGATCAGGCTACCATATCCCAGATCCTGAAGAAGAACAAGGTTGATCATAAGTCCAAAAGGCCATCAGTCACCTCAATCGTAGAGTCTCTACTGTTCGTGGAGACCAGACCAAACATGAAAGACAAGGAGGTAGCTGCTTCAAGCATAGTGGTTGTTGAACAGGACAAAGCTGAGATTCAAGAGAGTCCTAAGGCTGTGGCTAAGCCTAGCAAATCAAGGAGGAAGCTTGTCAAGAAGTACATTCTTGAAAATGAGAAAGTGCTTAAGAAGGAAGCAAAGAGTATGGTTGTCAAGAAGGAACTGTCCAAAGCAAGTCAAGAGGACAGTGCTCCAGCTGAGGGGGAGATTCCTGAAATTCTCATGATAGAGAATACACCAGCTGAGGGGGAGATGGCTAAAGCTCAAGAAAATGCTCCTCTTGAGGGGGGGCTTTTGATCTTACAAGAAGATGATCAAGTTGAGGGGGAGCCTCAAGATATCTCCATAGCAGAAGAAGAGGTCCCTACCAGAAATGAAGAGGAACCAGTGCAAGATCATCAAGAGCCCATTGAGATAATGGAGTCCTCCAATGAAGACAGAGAAGAGGAAGAAGATGATGATGACCTTGAGATCACTGGTGTGGGAAAAGATGGGTATAGAAGCTATCTCTACAATCAGATGTTCTCATACCTACCCATGATGCCATATCATCGAGCATAAATCAACAATTCTTGGGATCACATGTTCTGGAGTTTCAAAGAGTATCCAGCCATCTCAGTATTGGCTCATGGATTTCCAGGGAGTTTCAATTTTGCCAAGAAATTGCTTACCAACAACTCTTCCTCAAAGGACAAACTTGAGGTATTATCTATCCCTACTCTCTTCAGAGTTAATAACTTGCCATCATCATCATTTAGTCAATTCTATGAATTCCCTTGATGGTTGGAAGTAATCCTTCACCCAGTAAATCAATTTTCAGTTGCAGAATCCCAAAATTCTGTAACTGAGAAACCAAATGCAGCCAACTCTATTTTGCTCCCACAAACCACCATCTCTATGATCCATGACTCTAGCCCAGTCGTAGAGTCCCAAATAGAAATCGTAGAGCCCCATAGTCCAAACATTGAAATATAAGCCCCTCCATCAGACATACCATCCTCCTCCTCCAATGACTATTTTAGTCTTAATCTTGCTCTCTACTCCATGCACGATCAGTCCTAGTAAGAATCCCCTCTATTCAACAATCCTCAAGCCAATGACACTCTCCCAAATTTGTCCACCAAGGATAACTTGAAGAAAGCAACCAAGGGCATGGTCAAAAACATAGAAGAAAGCCTGGAATCTCACTCCAACCTCATTCATATTCGGCTGAATCAAATGATCACAGCAGAGAATAATTTTCCTGGCACTATGAATGCTGAGCTTACAAAGAACCTGAGGGAAATTATTCAAGAAATTCTTAAGAGCATGAAGGACAGAGATGAAATTCATTTCTAGATAGCTGCCAAGCAGAGAGAGGCTGTTCTTGAAATGCAGAAAAATCAAGAAGTTCAAAATAAACTTATGCTGGAGAACATCATCAACTTGAAAGCCTAAGTCCAAGACTTCCAGATATCTTATGTCAATCAGGAACGACAGAATGACATTGTCCTCACTGCCCTCCGAAACAAAGAAGCTAGATCTGAGAAACAGATCAAGGAAAGTCGAGAGCACATTGCCCATACACAAAGCCAACTGAACGAGCTTGTCCAAGGAGTGAATCGACTTTCTGCAGACATTCGAACCCTTGATGCTGACATAAAGGGGAAGAATAAAGGGAAAGGAGCTAAAGGGTGACAGGGAGGCCAAGGCAGAGGCCGAGGAGATCAAGGAAGCCAAGAAAGGGAAAGAGGACAATTTCATGCTCAAGCGTCAAGAAGCCCTCCTGCAAGACAATTCCATCACCAAACTCAACGATCTGATCAGCAGGAAATTGTAACGGCTTTACCATTAAGAAGTCAGGAGCCACCTACCAGCTCACAAACTGTAACTACTATACGCCTAAGAATGCCAACTGGAGATCCTGCATTCATGTATAGGCATGAGAAAAATCCAAGACTAAGTCCAAACGAGCTGGAAGAGTTAGCCAGAAACGAGGAAGCTTGTAGAAAAAGAAGGGCTGATGAGTATGCCAATCCACCTCCACAAAAAAGGACAAAGAAATAGAGATAAGTGTAAACTTTAATTCTTATTGATGTAATG
Source organism: Panax notoginseng (assembly GCA_016801055.1). NCBI lineage: Eukaryota > Viridiplantae > Streptophyta > Magnoliopsida > Apiales > Araliaceae > Panax > Panax notoginseng. The sequence continues at coordinate 82,456,478 of CM029013.1, forward strand.
CTAAACTGAAATATTACTTGAATATCAATAAATTCATGCTTATTCTCTAGAAATTTCAGTTGCTCACTGAAATACTAAGTCATGTTTAAATTTCCTGCAAATGCATCTAGACACTAATAAATCATGACAACAAATCTACTTGGTTATGTCAACATCAAATAGGGGGAGATTGTTGGGAGAATGCATATTATGATTTGATGTTTTAATGTATATGCTCATGATTATTTGTAAAGTCCTTCAAGTAAAATATGTACAAGGACTTAGTGATAGATCAAATTTGTTAGGTTGATCTAAGCTCTTAATGTGTATCATTCTGTAATAGAATGTATAGATAGAAAGATCAAAGTTGTTAAGTTGATCTTGAGATGTAATAGATAAGCTTCGAAGAAATCGTAGTGTATCATCTGATCAACATTGCAGAAGTCAAGGCAGAAACGTAGAGCTTCGAAGATCGTAGTGTGTCTGCCTTGAAGGGCCTCTTCGAAAATCGTAGAGTGGTCCCAACGTTTGCCAAGCCATCTCAACGATCGTAGTGTGCTGAAGGAAACATGGAGTTTACAAGTCAACGATCGTAGTGTGCTCTCGGAAACGTAGAGTCAACAACACGAGCAAGTGAAGATTGTAGTGTGCAGAGGTTTAAGAAGAATCGTAGTGCTCTCGGCTGATAGCATCAGACAAGGCACCAAGATGATAAGACACTACGATCTGAATCGTAGAGTATCATGATATGAATCGTAGAGCATCTGTCGTGTGTCAGAGAACGTCGAGCCTCATGATCTGTGTGAAGATAGATTCCAACAATTAAGGAATGAATTCTAGACGTTGCAGTACTCATCAGTCCCAAAATAATATGAAATATCTTTAGTATGCAACAAAGAAACGTATTGAAGAAGCTAAGAAAAGTACCATTGGTAAGGGGGGCAAAACACCTTTTTAGTTGTTAGGTGAGAAAGCAGTCTGCTGTGTGAGTGGGCCAGAATGCAGCTTCAGAAGATGTGCAAAAATGTCTCCATCAAAGATCAGAAAAGTCAACTGCAGTTATTGCCTCAACGGATGGATCCAACAGATAGTTTTCAAAATCACATATATGCAGATCAGACAGATGAGAAAGATCTAAGCAAGCATTGAACAAACAATGTAAAGAACTCTCTAAAGCTCAACTCTACGATCTGAGATATTGCAAAGCTTGCTCAGCTACTCAGTTCTTACGAACAAGTGCTTACACAGCAACTGAGTAGAAACCATCAAGAACTCAACATTATCAACCAACTGAAGAAGAGTACCAAGTCTGCTGGACTTAAAGAGTTCAAGAGTGAACTAAGAAGTTCCTAGACTGCTGGTCTAGAAGGAATCTGTGTGATTTAGAAGTTGTAAAAGACATCCTTATTGGATATCCTACTCGTTGAGTAGAAGAGTGGACTAGGAGCTTTAAGTGCTCTGAACCACTTAAAAACGACTGTGTCTTTTACATTCATAACTATAACTGTTATATCTGCCATAATTGCTATAACGGCCTCACCTTCATAACTCCACTGCTTGGTAATGAAGATTAAAACAAATATTAATTCCGCTAAATTTTAATCATTATCAAAGAATAAGTTTAAAACGAAAATATTTTTAAATATCTATTCAACCCCTCTTCTAGATAACTATTGTGCCAACTAGGAACTAACACAAACGAATATTTTTCGACAACAATGAATATTTTATAACCACTTGCTTAATTAAAATATTTACGTATTTTATCCATAATTAATCACATTAATAAAATCAACCCTTACTATTTCAAAATAATAAATAGAGAAAATTTAATTTCATTTATAAAAAGTTGGGGTCTTACAATAACTTACAATATTTAACAACCAGATCATTCCCAGGAAAGATGGAGTTTTCCGATAAGGATTTCTCCCTATTGGCGCGCAATTAGGTGACCAAACCTCTCATCGACAGAACTTTCTAGACATCGTCAATATTGCAAATAATAATATGAATAACTTTGTTGTCTCAATTATTGATTTAATAATATAAAATATTATGCAGATGATACTGTGACAATAATTGAATCGAATAACGTGAGATACTATGCAACAATTCCTGTAACAATAATTTAGTAAACTGAGTGGCTTCTTACGTAAGCATCAATAATTAATACCGTGTGCTACTATGCAACCACGCGTATTACTGTATTTTTACCACTGGGTATCTCAACAGTTTAACGGTAAAACTTTCGCCGTTATTTTTATAAAAAGATATTTATGTCGTTTTCTATCTACGACAATACTTCCGTTGTGGGGTCCACCAATGATTGTGTCGTCGTACGAATATTTTCTGCTAAAACGAATATTCACCGACCAATCGAATATTTTATATCAACTTGCTTACTTCGAAAATTTTTTAAATATCACCCTTAACTTTAACTTTTTAACAATTTAACCATTTACTAAATAGAATAACAATTATCAAAAAATTGAATACTTTCATTTCGTAAAATTCGGGGTCTTACACTATTGGTTTTTTTGCAAATTGCTTGGCTTGAACAAAAAAAATTGATTCTTTTGCAAATTGCTTGGCTTGAACAAAAACTAAAAAGGACCACACCGCTACATCATGTAGCGGCTGCTCCATGAAAAATATTATTAATATTATTATTATTATTATTAATTTTTTCATTCAAGTTGATATATATTATTATTTTGTAATGTTCAATTTATAAAATTAATTTTATTTTTTATAATTATAAATAAATAGAAGAAGAAAGTGTGTCAATTTAAATATTAAAATTTAATAATCATCTTACAATTTAGATTCCAAAAAACTCATTAAAAATTCATTAGTAATTGGTAATGAGGAAAAAAAATTTATGCAAAAAAAAAAAACCCGTTACAGAGTGTAATAAAAAAGAAAAAAAATAAATAAAAGCAAGCCGCTACAGCATGTAGCGGTTGCTGGAAAAAAAAGGAAGGGGGGCAGGGGGAACAGCGTGTAGCGGTCAGAAGGTAAAACAAAAAAACTTCATATGCCATAATTGTTCTTAAGTTTCCACATTTTCTTACACTTAGTGATACACATAGTCACTTGTTTAAGTGAAATGGGTAAAATGTTTGAAGTGTTTGACACCTCTTTAGATAGATAACCTTACTGAGAATAATAATAATAATAATATTTTCCATGGAGCAGCCACAACATGACGAAGCGGTGCAGTCCTTATCAGTTTTTGTTCAAGCCAAGCAATTTGCCAAAAAAATAAATTTTTTTGTTCAGTCTTTTTGTTCAAGTCAATTTTTTTTGTTCAATCTTTTTGTTCAAGTCAAGCAATTTGCAATAAAACCAATAGTAATAGCCGATACATGTAGTAGCGATCCTGTTTTTTTAATATAATATTAGTTACAAATAGTGAAGCGACCGCTACATGGTGTTGCAAGTTGGTTGCCATGAATAATATTCTGGCAACCGGTTGCCATGAATTGAATCCGTATATATATATATATATATATATATATATATATATATATATATATATATATATATATATATATATATATATATAGGAGATGATTCATTGATAACGTTGTAAAAAAATATCTAACTTTACAATACCGATCGTCCATCTGGATATCTAACAACTTATATTGCTCCCGTCCGCAGTTTAATTTTCAGTATTTGACAGTTTAATACTGCGACGGGATAGATGACAAAAATACTCCTTGAAAAATTCTCTAGTCCGCAGTATTAAATTGCGTATCTAAGTATGGCTGACCAAATAATTGATTTGATTCGAGCCTTGCCTTGATGATATCAGCGTCCATCCGATCCCTTAGTCCTCGAAGAACTTAAGCACTGTGAGTGGATTTTGTCTCTTCATTCAGGTTTTGAAGATCAAACAGGAGACTAATAATTTATTCTATATTGACCTTAATGGCCTCGACTTCTTGAAAGAAATGAGAGAGATTCACTTCACCCGTGGGGTTAAATTGGGATTTTTCTATGTTTGTATCGGCTTTGAGGATCCATATGGAATTGTTTCTTCAATTCAACATAACTTAAAAACGACTTTGTCATTAGATCATTCATTTTCGCAACAAAATTGCAAAAAACCCAATTGCACAGAAAATCAAGAATTTCATTCATACTACAGGAACATAATCATGATTATTCATATGTAACATATACTTATAGACAGTCCTAAATGGTTTGTGAGAGAGAAGATGCAGAAGAAATTAACCCTTTTATAGATTTGAAATTAGAGACTAATTTCTGGTATTCTCAGAGTTTGGTTCAAGCCCAGAGCCCGGAAATCTGAAACAAACAGATAAGAAATTTGTGAAGAGAAAAAAAAAATCGACAAAGAAGACAGTATTCAAGAAATCTCTGCTACTTCAAGATTTTATATAAAGGGATTTGTAGAATTAGGATTCCAACAGGGAAAAATATGACTCACCTCTATTATTTAATATACGCAGTTTAATACTGCAGAGCCTAAGAAATTAAATAAAAAATTGATACTTAGTGTCCGCAGTATTAAACTGCAGAATATTAGAAATTAAATTGCAGAATACTGTAAATTAAACTGCTTACGAGAGCAATATTAGTCTTTAGATATCCGGATAGACGATCGAGATTTATTGTAAGGATAGATACTTTTTTACATCGTTATCGATGGATCATTCCCCCACCCCCCACACCCCCACCCCACACACACACACACACACACACACACACACATATATATATATATATATATATATATATTGTAAGATTATATGTTCGAGTTTATCACTTATAAAGAAATTTGAATCTAATTTTAAGTAAGAAATCAGAATTGAACGGGTGTTACAGAATGTCAAATAGAAAAATTTCTCCCAAGTTATCTCTATCCCCCCTGTAACCCCTTCCAATAAAGTTATATTTAATATTTGAGGGGACATAAAGTGAGGGCTACCACATGTGTTTGTGGTATCCCTTTACAATAACATTTCGTAAAATTATTAAAAATGTCTTTTTTGTACATTACATGTGAGAAAGTATATTTAATTATGTAAAACGATGTCGTTTTGAGATTTAGCTCAAGACATGAAGATAAAGTAGCCCTCACAATTTTTTTACCTTAATATTTTTATATTAATTTTAATAATACTCAATATTTAAGCGATAATTATTACTCCAATAATATTATTTTGTTTTTCGCAAATAACAGTCGCTTAAATTATGTAGATGGTAGCTTTCTCATACACGAGAATATGCATGTTTAATTAAAAGGTCATTATTAAGTGTTAAGCATGTTTGGAGTTTGGAATGCCAATTTTGTCCAAAGTAGGTTGTGTAGATAACCGGCACCAACACGTGAGGGCCATTCCAAATCAAAAATTGATAAGCTAAATCCATCATACTATTGGATACGTAGCTCCAACTCTAGGTTGTCCGTAGTACTTAATGCTAGAAAAATAGTACAACAATTTTTATAGCTACTCACTCTCTTTAATATAGCTTCACTTTAACCACGGATAAAAAGTAAGTATATATGAACCGAACCGAACCGAATCGAACCGAACCGAGCCGATTATTGAGTTATTCAAATTTAATTTATAAAATTTATTTAATATAAAATAAAATTTGATTAAAGTTCTTTTAGCTACCAAATCGAGTACGATCTCGAATCGAGCTTGAGTAGTTTGAACTTTTCGAACAAATATGATCTAAGTATTAATAAAAAAAATACAATTTGAACAGGAGTAAGTTGTCGAACTTTAAAATTTGTTCATATTTGAATAATTTATATTTCAAGTTAAGTTCGAATCAAACTTTTAGTCGAGAGAGTATGAATCGAGTCCGGAAATAACAATAACCAAAATTTTAAAAAAGAATGTAACCTTAATTAACTATTGGTGAGGTATTTTTACATATGGCAATTGAATTTTTTTATGATTTATTGTTTACAAGTTATTTTAAATAAATAAAATAATTAAATAAAAACAAGCCAAACCTATAACTAATCATTTTATTTAATTAAAAATGACTTAAAAATGAAACTAGCCATTTTATCTAATTAAAAAATAAAATTAAATGTTTTTAAGTTGACTTAAAAAATGATGTAGTTTTCTAATTTATTTTTTTTGATAAAATAAAATGGCTAGTTACGTTTTGAAGTCAATTTGATGAAGGTTCAATATTATATGAGTGTTTTTAATGCTAATTAAGCCAAATTAGTTTATTTTTTAATTAAATAAAATGGCTAGTTTCATTGAAGTGGTTGTTAATAACATAAAATGGCTACTTATATTTTAAAGTTGTCTCTAATTAGTTTCTAATTTATTTAAAATAATTTAATATGATGTTAGTAATATATCCTAAAAAAATAAAAAAGATCACTTACCATATGTAAACATACCTCATCAATTATCGGATAGATGAGTTAATGGTCCAATCAGTGGTCGGGTCGTTATTGTCCTAGTGATGTTATTAATATGTAATAAATAATAAATAATTAAATATATTAATTATTATTATATGTTATATATAATATATAGTAAATATGTGGAATTAATCAATTTATCTACAAAAAAAAATAAAATTTAACCCTATTTGTACAATGTTTACTTTATACAATTCAAATAAATATTAAATTTATATAAAAAAAAGATATTAAATCAGGATCATAACTCAAAACTCTCAATGATATATTAAATCAAATTCAAAGGCTTAAATTAGCCAAAAAAAGAAGAAAAATAGGAGTAGGGAACCGGTAAAACCGTGACCAGGTCACTGGGTCGACTAGTCCAACTTTCGGGTCACCGAATTTGATTGGATTTTGACTAAAAATAAATTTTTTTGTTCAAATCGGACCGAAGTGTTGACCGGTTTCGGTTTTTACCGGTTGAACCAGCGGTCCGGTCCGAGTTTAATTACTATGCTCCAAAGTTTGATATTATTAGGCAATGTTTATTTACAAGAATTATACTTGTTTATTTTTAATTTTAAACTTGAAACTATTAATTCAAGAATTATAAAATAATTTAATATAAAAAATATTTAATATTATATACAACCAAATATTATAATCCCCTCACTAACAAACATAACTTTTTAATGTTTGACAATATATAGTCAGCCGTCTCCACATTGTGTTCATTGTAGCATATATCTTTAAAAACTGCTATTATAAACTTTATTATTTTAATATTTAAACAAATCACGTAAATGTGAATTTTAGAATTAACTCGTGACAAAATCGCACAATATATTTAATTTTTATTTACTTGAAACGGGTGTAGTAATTAATTAATATGTAGTAATAATGTGGGACAATAAGGAATTAAGTATCTAGAAAAAAACTTAACATTGTCTTCCCACCAAACAACATGATATTTGAACATTGGGCTCCACTAATCTTGTAGCATTAAATTATTGATAACACAATTTGTGGGTGGATCGTCTTGTTCTAATTAGAAGAGAATTTCAATTACTATTTAAGAAACATGCACTTGGTTAATTATTCATGGCAGCTCAGCTGGAAATTTGAATATTCATCATCTTATTTAGGCCAGGCATGCACTGCTTGGATAAATTCATCTGTTAGGTGTGTTGTTTTTTGCGAACATTATTAGTCGGTCTCTAAAATCATAATAATGTTTTTTATTTTATTTTTTTAGAGAAAATATGTATAGCTTAAAAGTATTGACACAAGTCAACAGTCTTTAACATATATTTTCTCTTCATCAGTGTATGTAATTGTACAAAATATTGAAAAAATATGTGTGTGTATATAAATTTAAAATATACCTCTTAAAGGATCGATCCTAGTTCATAGATCCTAATTCTAATTCTTTCTGAACTAGGATCCTACCCATTTTAAATAAAATGGAGAGTTTTCATTCTTTGTATATTTCACATCATCATTTCTCTCTCTCTCTCTCATTATCATGATGTCACATTCTAACACATTTAAAATCTGGACCAGGAAATGGAGAGGTACATTATTTAAGAGAGGTATGCTTTAGATCCGTCTTCTATATATAGTCTCTCCAGCGAACTATAAGGAGCGAGCTAAAAACGAACCGACTATAACGACGGTTTTAGTTATAGCATAGAAAACCGGTTTTTTATGTTATAACGACGGATAAAAACCGTCGTTATAGCCGGTTCGTTTTTAATTTGCTCCCTATAGTTCGCTGAAAAGAGCCAAATGCATACGAGTGGAATTCAAATCTCCCTTCTCCTAATTGAAATGTAATCTAAATGATACGCAAAAAAGAAAAACAAAAAAAAAACAAACCAATAATTGCTTAACCCTGGCCAGCTAATGTACTTGGAACTTTACTACAAAAAATTTGGTAGGATCAACATTTGAAACACATTGGTCTTCATCTCCTCCTGTTGCTATAGATGAATTCAAAAGAATTTGGATGATATCTTTGGGCTTTCGTCAATCAATAAATCTCAAGGACCAAAAATGGGCCCAATTATGCGGGAATACCGCATCATGCCTTTATAGAGAAATACCATCACAATCCCCATGACATTTCTGAATCACTACTTTCTTGCCTGGCCCATTTAATTGGATAAACTGATCCTTAGTTCCGTACCACAGACATGTGTATCTCAGCAATCACTTCAGTCACTGGCTATGCTTTTAATTCATTATGTGGGCCAGCCCAGGCTAGGCCCAATATTTCCACAACCACATAATAGTACTTCTTGGACATCATGTCCACTTTCAGGCTTATCCTTCTAGTAGTCATGGGCAATTCTGTCGTAGACATGTTTGTCTTTGACGAGATTGTGATGAATAAGGAGAAAGTGACGTAATTTAAAAGATAATTTTTTTAAAAAAAATGACATTAAGAGAGAGAAATAATCATTTCCTCTAACCAAAGGAGAGAAACTTTTTTTTAAACCGAATACATTATAATTTGTGCGCATATTAAAATTTTATAAATTTATCCTTAGTGGTCTCACAAGATTATATAAAGCGATAAATACTTTTATTTTTTTATACTAATTGACTACGCTAAATGACATGCTTACCCTTCAATTTATATATTTTATCTCATCCTTTTGAGAATAGAAAAAATAGTACTTTTAATCATCTTTTTAGGGACAAGGAGTTCCAACTACCAAGTATGCACACATATTTAGGTATTTATATTTCTTGTTCTCTTTTTTGAGTACATTTGTTATAAGGAAATTGATAAATTCACAACAGAAAATGATATTTTCATATAAAAGTCGTCGCTATAGATCTTATAGCGACGATTTTTACTGTCGCTATACACTTATAGCGACACTATTTCATATAAAAATATTTAAAAGTGTTGCTGTTCATGAGACATTATTTTATACTTCTAACGTTATAAAAATAAATATACATGTAAAACGGGCAATACAATGTTATAAATTTTTTGGGACCAAAGTCGATATACTCCCAAAAAGAGGCATAACATCATTTACAGGGGTAGGGGACGAGAAATGTCCAATAAAAAAAAAGATTACTATCACATAAAACTGTTCACATACTGTTTATATACACTCACATGCATATTTTGATGGTTCACGTAATTTACTCTGCACGTGAACCATCAAAATATGCATATAAATAGTATGTGAACGATTGCATGTGATAATAGAGTTACTGCATCAAAAATCTCCCTTTATCATGCCGGTTTGATAGGCAAAGTGACTGCCAAGTCCTTTAGTTCCCATAAATGTCTTGGTGCAAATTATTTTTTTGATCTATATACATACACAATCCCCAATATATATTTGCTTTTTTCCAAATCATGCAAAACTATCTCCATTTTCACTTTTTCATCTGTAATCTCTAATATATAGTATTATTTAATATATATAGATGTAATAAAATAGAACAAAATTATAACACATGAAAAATATAAACAGATAAATCCGAGTCCTTTGAATTCACAAAGTCTCTTTAAAGCAAATTTATTCCCTCACTGGTGCTAAAGGATTAATTGAATAATTGCTTCCCAAGATAAAACGGATTCCCAGTTCTTAATTAGAAGCACTTCAAAATTAAGAACACTTATGTTATGTACCGAACTGAATGAATAATAATAATGCATGCATGAAGAAAAACAAAAAAAAAAAAAACTTACTGCACAATTTTTTATTGCAGAAACGGAACGGGACGGGAAATGAAAACTATTTGCAGAAATGGGATTTTTGCAGAGAAAGCAGAACGGGATTTTTGTTGAAAAGGGAAGGAACGGGAAAAATTAACTTGTTTATTAATGCGCGCCCAGACAGATTAATTTATAGAATAAGTAGGCGGTTTATTACCGTTGGCGCGCAGTAAAACTACGTAGTATTGATATAACTTAAACAAAATCTGATAATATATTAAACAGATTTTGTCCAAAAAGTTATATATCATGACCCACCCACCCGCACGAGCTCGGCCCGATTGGGCGGCGGCGGCGGCGGCGGCGCGCGAGTTTGAACCAAGCCTTGGCTAGGTCCTCTCCCTTCCACAAAAGTGGGGTGCCCCTGGGGCCCTTCCTATTGAGCAAACATCCTATATATAAATTCTTCACATTTCCTTCACACATCCTATGTGGGACTATGCAATTTACAACATATCAAGTAGGTGACTTTGGAGTCAATTTTCTTATTCAATTCCGAATAGATTTGAACAAATAAGTATACCACGTTATACTCCTCGCGGAGGAGAACGCATTGGTGCAAAAACCTAACATTTTCGGAATGTGGGTCCCTCATTAAATTGAGCCTCAAAATGCTCTAATATTTAATGTTTCAAACCCATTTCCAACAATCCCCCACATGAATGTAAAATTGGTTTTATATCATGAGAAAGAAAGAAAAAAATATGTTATGAATATGCAGACACTAGTTCGAGTACATGATAATAGATATTTCATCAAGTTAAGTAGCCTAGTGACTTTGAACTTGCCCTAGTAAAATCTATCGAATTTTCTTGGCTAATCAGTAGACTTGATGTCTTTGAACTGTCAGCTTTTCGTGTAAACCAAGACAATAGAATTCATAAAATATCTCTTCAGACATAGTTGGTTGTCACGTTTGCGTTCATTTTGGCCTTGAAATACCTCTTGATTCCGTGAGTATATTAGAGAATTCAGCCTTCAAAATTCTCACAGAAGTGGCCCCCTTCTTACTCACGTAGGTGACTTCTATCAAGAGTATCCTGCAATACTCCACTTGAACGTATTTCAAGATATAAAAGTCATTAAAAACATAACTTATCCTGATTCTCGCGGCAGATGTGCACTGTTTCATTATAGGAATAGTTAGGATTAAATATCTTTTCAGTGCTTTACTGAGTACTACATAGTTCGGTTTGTTCATTGAACCTAGATCTTAGGATCTCCAGTCAGCTAGGTTAGGTTGCCACTATAACGACTCTTATTTAAACAGTAGGCTTTAAACCCATTCCCTTCGATGATTTTTTCACTTGCTCTCTTGTTAAACCTTTCGTAAGCAGATCTGCAATATTATCTTTGGACTTTACATAGTCAATTGAGATAATTCCATTTGAGAGCAATTTTCTAACGGTATTATGTCTTCGTCGTATATGACGTGACTTACCGTTATATAAATGACTCTGTGCTCTTCCAATTGCTGATTGGCTATCACAGTGTATACATATAGCTGGCACATGTCTTGACCAATTTGGAATATCCTCTAAGAAATTACGAAGTCACTCAGTTTCTTCTCCAGCTTTGTCTAACGCAATGAATTCTGATTCCATTGTAGACCTTGTAATACACGTTTGTTTTGAAGATTTCCAAGATACCGCTGCACCTCTAAGGGTAAAGACATATCCACTTGTGGATTTCGAGTCTTTATTGTCAGATATCCAATTAGCATCACTATATCCTTCCAATACTGCTGGATATCTTGTATAGTGCAGTCCATATTTTTAAGTATGTTTTAAATATCCCAAAACTCTCAAAATAGCTTTCCAGTGATCTTTACCTGGATTACTAGTATGTCGACATAGCTTACTTACCGAATAAGCTATATCTGGTCTAGTACAGTTCATGACATACATTAAACTGTCTATTATACGAGAATATTCTAGTTGAGATATGCTATCACCTTCATTTTTGGCTAAATGAAGATTTATATCAACTGGGATCTTATTTATAATTATATTATACTTATTAAAATTTTCAAGTATCTTTTCAATGTAATGAGTCTAAGATAATATAATTCCATCAGAGGTTCTGGAAACCTTGATTCCTAATATTATATCCGCAACCCCTAAGTCTTTCATATCAAATCTATTTGACAACATACGTTTGGTAGAGTTGATAACTTCATTGTTACTACCCATGATTAACATATCATCCACATAAAGACAAACAATGATATATTCCTTTTGAGTGCTTTTGACATTAACACATTTGTCACACTCATTGATTTTAAATCCATTTGATAACATAGCATTATCAAATTTCTCATGTCATTGTTTTGGTGCTTGTTTTAATCCATACAAGGATTTAACAAGTTTGCATACTTTCATCTCTTGTCCAGGAGCTATGAAACCTTCAGGTTGTTCCATATATATTTCTTCATCTAATTCACCATTCAAGAATGCAGTTTTTACATCTATTTGATGTATTTCAAGTCTATTTAATAATGATATTGCTATTAGTATATAAATAGATGTAATTCTTGTAACTGGTGAATAAGTGTCGAAATAATCCAATCCTTCCTTTTGTCTATAGCCTTTAACAACAAGCCTTGCTTTATATTTATCAATTGAACCATCAGCTTTCATATTCTTTTTGAAGATCCATTTATACCCTAAGGGTTTGGAACCAGGTGGAAGGTCCACCAATTCTCATGTATGATTTTGCATAATGGACTCAATTTCACTACTAATTGCTTCTTTCCAATTAGAAGCATCTGGAGAGAATATTGTTTCCTTGTACGTTTGAGGATCGTTTTCTAACAAAAATATTAGAAATTCCAGACCAAAAGACTTTGAAATCCCTGCCCTTTTGCTACGTCTAGGTTCATCCACTACAGACTCTTTGTCTATATTTTCAGGATTATTACTAGTAGCATCTAAAGGTCTTTAGTTTGAATTTGAATCTTTATTTCCATTATATGGAAATATATTCTCAAAGAATGATGCATCTCTTGATTCAATAAAAGTATTAATATGAATATCAGGAATTTCAGAGTTATAAACAAGAAAGCGATAAGCACTACTGTTATTTGCATAACCAATGAATACGTAGTCAATTATTTTCGGTCCTATCTTAACCTTTTTAGGTTTAGGAACCATCACTTTTGCTAGACACCCCACACTCTTAAGTATTTATAGCAAGGTCTATGACCTTTCCATAATTCATAAGGTGTTTTGTGAGTTTTCTTATGAGGCACTTTGTTAAGAATATAATTTGCAGACAGCAAAGCTTCCCCCCCATAAATTTTGGGGTGCTCCAGAACTAGTTAACATAGCATTTAACATTTCTTTCAATGTTCGGTTCTTGCATTTAGCAATACCGTTAGATTGAGGTGAATAAGGAGCGGTAGTTTGGTGAATAATACCATGAGTAGAGCAGAGCTCTTCAAATGGTGATTCATATTCACCATCTCTATCGCTTCTTATTGCTTTAATATTTTTCCTAAGTTGATTTTCAGCTTCATTTTTATAAAGTTGAAATATTTTTATAGCCTCATCTTTGCTTCTTAACAAATATACATAACAATATCTTGTGCAATCATCAATAAAGGTTATGAAATATTTTTTTCCACCTCTTGTTTGCACAAACTTTAAGTCACATATATTAGTGTGAATTAAATCTAGAGGTTCAGTTTTCCTTTCAACAAAATGAAAAGGTAATTGTAACGACCCCAAAATAGGTCCATTCCATCCAACCTATTCTGAGTCGCCAAATACATGGTACAGAAAACAACTACAACTTTATTACAACAATTGTCGTGCAAAATACAACAACACATATGCTGTGAGTTTGGATACAAATATATACCAAATGTGACTCATGTTCCAACCGTGGACATCACCTCACAATAACACCTTACATAAAGGTATAGTCAAAAACTATTTTAGAAATTAGAATCTTTGGAAAGTGCTCAAGGAAATCTTCGTACATGGGAGGCCACGCGTCTAGGTTATGATAGATATCATATGGCCACAGAATTATCCTTGGTTGACCCAATAGACCCCAAAGAAAAACGAGAAGATTACTATCATATTCTTCCCAATGGTGAGTCTTCTCTTGACTTATCATTATCTCCACTGTCTCTAATTGAGAATTATACTTCAAACAAATACCAAGATTATATAAGTAGTGCTCGTAGATATACTCAGCAAGTGGATGAGCACAACTCTGTCCTATGATGACACGAGGTTGTATGTCATTAGACATCTTGTATAATAGTGACAAAACACCATTCCAACGTTGGGTTCGCCTCACCCTATTTTCTTCACCAAATATAACTACTAAATGATGACCACCGTTCTATTCCCTTGTTACCCCCGCTCGACCCAGCTACACTCTTATTACCTGAAAGGAATTGTGAACAGAAGGGTGAGCACAACTAGCCCAGTAAAGAATATCATAACTAAAGATAAATAAATTATCAATAGTCTTCATCAATAATAAATCAGAGATTTAGAACATATGGTAGATGATAAAAAATTTCAACCATAGTTGCAGCGGAATGAGCAATCCATTAGAAGAGTCAAATAGACCATAAAGTCTATTATCTTCTCCATGTTAAAAATCCACCAATAATGTTTTATCCCTGTAACATCAATCAACAGTTCCTTTCCACAATTATATGAATAACTCATAATCATAATTATAATTCTAAATTTTTCTTCTCATCCAGGACGAAGATAATTTTCATCACCTATCTTTACCTGAAACATCAAAGATCATGGTTATACCAAATCACAGTTCCTATTTATAATCATACTAACAAATCCATCTTTGCACTACGGGCCAAAGATATTCATCAACAAACCATCTTTGCACTACAGGCCAAAGATATTCAACAACAGTTCATCTTTGCACTACAGGCCAAAGATATTCATCAACAGGCCATCTTTGCACTACATGCCAAAGATATTCATCAACAATTCATATTTGCACTACAGGCCAAATATATTCATATCTCAAAGAAATATATAATCATTTCAGAATTTATATAAACAATAATTATAACCATGTTGATCAATTCACCTTTGCACTTAAGCTTAAGATATTCAATTATAAATTCAATGGTCATGATCATACCAGTCACAATTCAACTTTGCACTACAGGCCAAAGAGAACCCTAGTCATGATCATACCAATAATCTACCCATCTTTACACTCCAGTGAAAGAGAATTTCAACATCAGGGTTATAAAAATGTTATATATGATAATAAAAATAATATGATCAAAACATGGATTTAATTTCAAGAGCAATATTCATAAATCAACTATAATTTGATTAGAAAAAGAAACCAATTTTGTCGTGAATAGTAACTCGTGAATAGTAACTCGTGAATAGTAACTCCGACACAAAAGATAGAAATTCCACAATAAAATTCATACCAAATTTCGGTATAATGATATTGAAAGAATAACATTACTTAAATTTATAAACAATTTATTTTAATTGTTTACACTTTACTAATTAATGCATTTAATCATCATAAAATGCCAACTCTTACAATTTCATCATCAATAACCAAAACCCTCATCAAAAATCTGCATATACCTCATATAGGATTCTCAAGCCATAAAATCCTATTTTCCAATTTTCTTTCTTCACAAAACATATTTAATTCATTTACTCATAACTAGACCATTTTCATGAAAAATACCAAATCCGTTCCAAAAATATTTCTTTTCTGAAATTTATCATAATATAGTCCCATAGTGAACATATATTTTTCTCAGAATTTTTAAAAGTCATTTACTATTTTTCATATGGCCAAAATAGCCGAATATTTAGACATTTATCAAAAATTGTACTTTTATCTAAAAATTCTGAAATTTACAGAGTATACTTCTATCATATACATGTACTCCCAATAAAAATTTCATCAATTTTGGAGTTAACCACAAGGAATTATAAGCTGTTACTTCTAAAATAGTCTTTTCTCATAAAATTCATAGCTCTCAATCTATACATCCAAAAATCACCATTTTTGGACACAATCAAGAAAACTCATCATAATATCATTTCAAATTTTTCCAGAATTTTTGAAGGTAAGAAAAATTACAAAACTGAAAAATATAACAACCCTTAAAATTCCTTACTATCCCTTACAATTTCTTACCTCAAAAGTACAGTATTTCTGACTGGAATGCAAAGTCGAAGAAAACTTGCACTGAATAGTAACTCTTAAAGTATCTAAATACTCACAAAATATGCTTCATAATATAGAGAGAGAAAAAGAGAAAGCTTATGTTTCTGGTGTGATTTTCAATTCTAACTTAGCCCTCAATTTATAGGAAAATTTTATTAGGCTTGACCTGCAACCTGATGGCTTTACCTGCTACTATTCCCACCCACCACATTTAAAATATAATTCAGCACATTTCTTCACCAACCACAAGTGGGGTCCACTCAATTCTAGAATTTTTCACCAAAATCATTAACTCCGAAAATTCAACAATTTCTGAACCAGTCATCTCGTAAAATTCATAACAAATCATACGTTCATTTTTAACGGTTCAAAATTTGTGGACATATACTCAACTTATATATGTATAACATATTCAAAAATTACCACGATCCAACGGTCGGATTAAAATTATAACCCTCGCAAAATATCTCAAAAACCCTAATTTTTAATACCTCCATTCCGATAAAAATACTGATAAAAACCTCAACATTAACTCCTTCATTTTTAACCACAAAAATATATCCCTCATTTATATCCACATAAAATAAATATTTCCTTATCATATGAATCAATAATTAATTATTCACAAATAATATTACAGAATCATATTTATGACAACCAGGCCGTTCCCAAGAAAGAGGGGGCTTTCCAATAAGAATTTTTCCTTACTGACGCGCAATTAGGTGACCAAACCTCTCCTTAGACAGAACTTTCTAGACATTGCCAATAATGTTATCTAATAATATTATTCAAATAATATGAATTATTGATCTGATAATGGAAAATACTGTACAGCAACAATTATTGAAACAACAATAATATAAAATATCAACGCAGCAATTATTGAATCAATAAAATAAAATATTGAACAGTAATTACTGTAACAATTATTGAGTAGTGTCTTCTTACGTAAGAATCAATAATTTCAAAAATACTATGCAATACCGTGTGCTACTGTGCAATAACGCGTATTACTGTATTTTAACCACCGGGTATTCTAACAGTGTTAACGGTAACAACTACGCCGTTATTTATAAAAACTCAAATTTATCGTTTTCTTCACCCGACAGTTATTCTGTTATGGGGCCCACAAATAGCTGCGCCGTCGTTCGAATATTCCCCGACAAAAAGAATATTCCACGACCAAACGAATATTCCCCCGACAACAATGATTATTTTATAACCACTTGCTTATTTTGAAAAAAAATTATATTTCACTCATAACTTTAAACTTTTATCAATTTAACCATTTACTGAATAGTAATTATAAGAAAAATTGAATACTTTTATTTCATAAAATTCGGGGTCTTACAGTAATCTTGTCATTTTTGATTCCACACAAATTTTACATTTATGTTTTTGGTTAACATCAAATTTAGGCAAGAATTCTAAATTAATTAATCTACGCAAAGTATTATAATTAACATGTCCTAATCTAGCATGCCATATGTTTGAAGATTCTAACAAGTAAGCAGAAGAATTAATTTTATTATTATCAATAGAATTCGGTACAACAGTCATAACATGCATCTTAAAGAGCCCATCAGTCATATAGCCCTTTCCCACAAACATATCATTTTTAGTAAGTACAAATTTATCAGACACAAACACCAACTTGAAGCCATTCTTGCTAAGCAGTGACCCAGAAACTAGATTTTTGCGGATATTTGGCACATGAAGCACTTCGTTCAAAGTCAGTTCTTTGCCAGATGTCATTTTCAGTATAATCTTTCCACGTCCTTGAACCTTTGAACTTGAAGAGTTTCCCATGAAGAGTTGATCATCATTTTCTACTGGTTTGTAAGTAGAAAACATCCATTTGTTGGAACAAATATGGCGAGTAGCCCCAGTGTCCACCCACCATTCTTTGGGGTTTCCTACCAAGTTACATTCAGATACAACTGCACAAAGATTAATGTCTGAAATATTTTCAGAAAGTTTTTCCAATTCTGTCACATTTGCTTGAGCCTTTTGTTCTTTCTTGAATTTCTTTGGCTTGCGACATTCATTTGATTTATGTCCTGGAATGCCATAGTTGAAGCATTTGCCTTTGAATTTTTTCTTGGCCTTGAAAGTATCTTTGCCTTCACGCTTCCTTTTGTTGTTGTTTAGACTTTGTTCTACCACATTTGCCTTTGCTTCAATGAAGTTTTTCCCAATCTTCTTTTCAGATTCTCGATTGTCCTCTTCAATCCTAAGTCGCACAATCAGTTCTTCAAGATTCATTTCTTTGCGTTTATGCTTCAAATAATTCTTGAAGTCTTTCCATGATGGTGGAAGTTTCTCAATTATTGCAGCAACTTGGAATGAGTCACTTAATGACATTCCTTCAGAATGAATATCATGTAGAATTACTTGTAATTCTTGCACTTGAGTGATGACTGCTTTAGAATCTACCATTTTATAGTCAAGAAATCTACCAACAATGAATTTTTTCATGCCAGCATCTTCAGTTTTATATTTTTTGTCTAAAGATTTCCAAAGTTCTTTTGCAGTTTGAATTGTACAATACACATTATACAATGTATTATCTAATCCATTCATGACATAATTTCTGCAAAGAAAATCTGCATGCTTCCATGCATCAACTGCAACCACCTTTTCCTTGTCAGTTTCTCCTTCCACAAGAGTAGGACAGTCCTCTTGTAAAAACCTTGCCAAGTTCAATGTGGTGAGATAAAAGAGCATCTTTTGTTGTCAACGCTTGAAATCAGTTCCATTGAACTTTTCAGGCTTTTCTCCATGAGACATACTCACGGCAGGAATGGTACTAGTAGAGGTCATTTCTGTTATACATAGAACACAATTATCAATAAACAGAAACCAATTTCTGTTATACAAAATTTAATAGAATTCAAATAACAAATTTTGTTAAAAAAAATTCTATTTGTAGAATTTCTATTTTACAAATTTTGTTTACAACTAAGTTTACAAATTTCTGTTTAACAAATTTGTATTATATAGTTGGACAAGTTCAAATATAATGATTATCTTGTCAATCACATGTATCAAAAGATATCAAAACTAAGCATACTTTAAGAGTATGAAATAAAAAATATTCAACATATATAGATCATTACTATAAAATATACATGAATATTTTAACGTTAAATAATGTATTACATATAAATACAGTATACTATTATAGTCAATCAGTATATCAATTACTGTGACGTATTATGCATGAATACACATCAATACTGTAACGTTGTTATAATATATAAAATAACACTACTGATGACAGAATACACATTGATACTGTTCTTTCATATAAATAACAAAAGATCAGAATATTAACATACAATTTGTTAATATGGAATTTATATATAATAACAGAATATGTAAAACAGTTAACATGTAATATAAAATAACAGAATATTATATATTAACATGAGAAAAATATTCTGTTAAAATATTATTTCTATAGAATATTATATCTACAGAAAATTTATTTTAGAATCGATTTTCTGTTCACATAAAACAATACTACAATTACATAATAACATAAATTTGCTTTATGATTGTAATCTCCAATATATAGTATTATTTAATATATATAGATGTAATAAAACAGAATAGAATTATAACACATGAAAACTATAAACAGATAAATTCGAGTCCTTTGAATTCACAAAGTCTCCTTAAAGCAAATTTATTCCCTCACTGGTGTTAAATGATTAATTGAATAATTGCTTTCCAAGATAAAACGGATTTCCAGTTCTTAATTAGAAATACTTCAAAATTAAGAACACTACGAACACAACTTTATGTTATGTACCGAACTGAATGAATAATAATAATGCATGCATGAAGAAAAACAGGAAAAAAAAACTTACTACACAATTTTTTATTGCAGAAACGGAACGGGACAGGAAACAGAAACTCTTTGCAGAAACGGGATTTTTGCAGAGAAGGCAGAACGGGATTTTTGTAGAAAAGGGAAGGAACGGGAAAAATTAACTTGTTTATTAATGCACGCCCAGACAGATTAATTTATAGAATAAGTAGGCGGTTTATTACCGTTAGCGCGCAGTCAAAACTACGTAGTATTGATATAACTTAAACAAAATCTGATAATATATTAAACAGATTTTGTCCAAAAAATTATATATCATGACCCACCCACCCGCTCAAACCCAAACCCGGCCCGACCGACTAGACGGCGGCGCGCGCGTGTGCGTTTGAACCAAGCCTTGGCTAGGTCCTTTCCCTTCCACAAAAGTGGGGTGCCCCTTGCGGCCCTTCCCATTGAGCAAACATCCCATATATAAATTCTTCACATTTCTTTCACACATTCTATGTGGGACTGTGCAATTTATAACATATCAAGTAGGTGACTTTGGAGTCAATTTTCTCATTCAATTCCTAATGGATTTGAACAAATAAATATACCACGTTATACTCCTCGCGGAGGAGAACGTATTGGTGCAAAAACTCGATATTTTCGGAATGTGGATCCCTCATTAAATTGAGCCTCAAAATGCTCTAATATTTAATGTTTCAAACCCATTTCCAACATCATCACCATGCAAGCTAATCATTGTGAAATATTTCCTCCGTTTCAAGATATAAATTATTATTGATTTTTTAAATTAAACTAAAGACATTGTTCATTATGTTAGGGTTATGATAAATGTGCTCAAGTTCGATCGGATATAATACATATGTTGTCCCTGAACTTTAGGTATTTTTGAGTATTGAAAAATTGGACATTGAGGCCCCAGGCGCCACATGGGCGTTGACCTGCCTACGTAGTACATGTGGAGCCTACGTGACACCCCTGATGTCAACTTCAATAAAGTTAATTCCTGAAAAATGTCATTGCCCAAATTTAATCCCAAAACCTCAAATTTGAGGTTTTGGCAAAGAGACCACTTAAACACTATAAGCTTAGCTACTAAATTACCCAAAGAATATTGTTATATACTAAATCAATTCATAACAACTAAATAAAACAAAAAGAGATGACGAACAGAGGGGGAAGGGAATTATTTTGATAAATATTTTATAACAATAATACTAATAATAATAATAATAATAACAATAACAATAATAATAATAAGAATAATAACAATAACAATAACAATAATAATAATAATACCAATACCAATAATAACAATAATAATAATAACAATAATAATTATAGTAGTAGTAGTAGTAGTAGTAATAATAATAATAATAATAATAATAATAATAATAATAATAATAATAATAATAATAATAATAATAATAATAAAAACAACAACAAAATTAATAATAATAACAATAATAATACTATTACTAATAATAACAATAACAATAATAATAATAACAATAATACTAATAATACTAATAATAACAATGATAATTATAATAATAATAATAAAAAAAACAAAACAAAATAATAATAATAATAATAATAATAATAATAATAATAATAATAATAATAATAATAATAATAATAATAATAATAATAATCATTATCAGATACAATTGATCAAATCCAGGAAAATACATTTACTCTATTCATCTCTCTCAAACAGATATAGAAGCAAAACTGGCCATTAACCAAATATAGTAATATAAACAAACAGATATATTAATCTCTCTCCCTCCCCCATAAATCCCCGAACAGATATAGAAGCAGAACTAACCCCCCCAAAAAAAGGATCCGAATCTTCTATGAGAATTTCTCTGTGAGGATCTTGTGAATGTTTTGTTGTGGGGTTGACAACACATTAAAAAGAAGATCCAATGACTCACAACTTCTTTCTTTGTCTGTGTATCAAAACGACGTCGTTTTGGTAGGAATTTTTTTAAGAAGTTGACTTCGTTTGTTTGCTAATTTTTGTTAGTTATGAGCGACATGACTTTTTTCATGATTGTAATGGGTTGGGTGTTAATCTAGTTGGAACTTTTTATTAATCATTTTTTGGTGCTTTGGAATCGATAGGGTTATTAATCTTTGTATCTTTGTCAAAGGCTAATAATATTATTCTTTGCTCTTTAAAAAATAAATCCAACGGACAATTTTTATCCTATTAAAAAAATTGAGTTTCCATTGTAATTCTTTAAGCCAGTTGAAAAAAATTAAAGAAAAAAAATTGGGATAAACAATCAGGGGAAAATTTGAATAAAGAGAAAAAAAAACAATTAAAATTTGGCTAATCCTAAACCTTGGCGTGCTTTGGAAAGAACAAGAAATGAAGCAAAGAAGAAAAAGAGAAGAAAACAGAAAAACGAAGCAAACAAACGAAGTAAACGGCATTTGGTGACTTCCAATTTTCTGTCAACTTGTAAAAAAGAAATCCTATCAAAATGACGTCGTTTTGATACACAGACAAGGAAAAGAGTTTTGAGGCATTGGATCTCCTTTTTGGTGTGTTGTCAATCCCACAGCAAAACCCTCACAAGATCTTCATAGAGAAATCCTCATAGATGATCCGGATCCAAAAAAAACTCTGCAAACTCGCTCTCTCCCAATCGATCTCAAGCGACCCTCTCCATCTCCATGTCGGAGAATTCAAATCCTTCGGCCTAATCGCCGAAGCTCTGGATGGAATGCCCACCGAAAAATGTGGCTGACGACTACAATTACTTCCTTTTTGATCCAGAAATGACCAGACAAAGAGATGAAGCGAATGATTCAAAGATTCATATACTTCTAGCCACCGAAGTGAGCACGTGTTTTTTATCAGAGGGAATTGGTAATTTCTTTACCAAATGTAGATCTAACCAGAAAATAGATCTAGATTTCTATTTGTATAAGATTTTGAATTGGAGCTTTATGTAAGATTATATAAATATGACGGGTTTATGAGGAGGTGTTATATTGCTTATCATCCATTGTGGGTAATTGTGAAACAATCAAAACCCAGATTCTTTGCCCCTTTACAGATTTTTTTTGGGTTTTGGTTAATAATATATGTTGGTTTATGATTAAATGATGTAAATCTGTTATGTTTTTTAAATTTTAGTATTTTTCTTTTTTGTTTTGATTAAATGATATTAATTATTATTTATATTATATTGTGCTAGGGGAAATGAATTGATTTAGTATAATATATAGCTATATTCTTTGGGTAATTTTGTTGTTAGACACGTGGTGTTTGGGTGGTCTCATGGCCAAAACCTCAAACATGAGGTTTTGGGATTAAATCCGTGGAACTACATCAATTTTGGGAATTAATTGAGTTTAGGTCAATGTCAGCGGTGCCACGTGTATCACGTAAGTAGGTCAACGAACATGTGGCACCTAAAACTCTATATCCAAATTTTTGAACAAAAAAGGGCTCAATTTGCGTTGACAAAAAGAAAGGGACTCAATTTGCATTGACCAAAAGAAAGAGGCTAAATACCAAAATCATCTAAAGTGCAGGGGCAACTCATACATTTTACCCAAGTTCGATCCAACAAAGCTTCAAGTCCGAGTCTTAGTCTTTTAAATCAAGGGACATGACACGTAGGAAGACCAAGTTCGATCCAACAAAGCTTCAAGTCCGAGTCCTAGTCAAATCAAGGAACATGACACGTAGGAAGACCTTCATGCAGTGGAGGATCTATGTGGAGGGGAGAATATGTTGTGCCTATGTTGAACTTTTTTTTAGGTATAGGGATATGGACAAAAATAAAACTTAATAAATTAATTTAAGGGGCAAATTTATGAAAAAGTTAAACTTAGAATGGTAAAAAAACTTAAACTACTACTAAAAAAAAAACTAAACACAATCGCTTTCTAATTCGTTAAGCTTCAACCCTTCACTTCACACTTCAGCCCAAAAAAATCTGCCCAACTGCGAACATATTCTGAATCCGCCCATGCCCTCAGGTTAGTTTTTTAATTGGATAATATTAGTTGTCTCAATTTTTTTGACCGAAGTGAGTATAAAATGACATGATATTGAATATTTTATGGAATAACCAATCATATGAGATCTAACTAACTGATGTAATAATGTCATATCATTGAGATGACTTTTGAAACTAAAAATTTGAGACCCATATGGGCAGATTCATGAATTAGTTCAGGTCAACAAAATTTAAATTTTTTTTAAACATAAAATGATTAAAAGTATTATATATATATATATATATATATATATATATATATATATATATATATATATATATATATATATATATATATATATATATACGGTTCGGATATTAAGCTCACCCCTTATTCAACTCATCCGAGCTCACCCCCCTTTAGCGACGGACCCGGCGACGGTTCGGTCATACAACCGTCGTCTATACTTTTAGCGACGCTATATGCTGTCTGTCGCTAAAAGTATAGATAACGATTGTATGACCGAACCGTCGCCGGGTCCGTCGCTAAAGGGGGGTGAGCTCGGGTGAGTTGGATAAGGGGTGAGCTTAAGATCCGGACTATATATATATATATATATATATATATATATATATATATATATATATATATATATATATATATATATATATATATATATACCCCCAAAATCATTGATTACTTAGGGGGGTGTATTCAATTAAGATTTTTAAAGACTTTTTTTAAGTGACAGACTTTTATAGAATTTGTGGGATTTTAATGACTTTCACATACTTTAACGACTTTTTTAAAATGACTTTTATAGACTCCATGAAATAAGTAACATACTTTTATAAACTTTTTATCAAGACTGTGATAGACTTTTGTATACTTCTAATATATCTTGCAACTTATATTGATTGTTAATTAGCCTATGTGTACAACATCTCTCTCTTTTTTTATGAATTAGAGTAAATCTCATTATATTATTGTGGCATGAGATTTTATATATGTTGAAAGCGTTAACATTATTCTACTCTTTTCATGATACATTTGGATACTCGGATACCAATAAAACTTTAGAAACTACAGACGCAAAATAAAAATTAAGCTCACTTTTCATTGAGCTATATATACTTTATGCATATGCGTGCGCTTTTTACTAATAATTGATTGCTTTACTAATATATATATATATATATATATATGTGTGTGTGTGTGTGTGTGTGTGTGTGTGTGTGTGTGTGTGTGTGTGTGTGTGTGTGTGTGTTGATTGTGTGATTCTGTCAACCCAATTTTTCATCTTAACTGCTGCTAATTTTGTTTGATTGTGTGGATCTTTTTTATGTGCCTAACATATATCAAAGCAGTGCATTTTTTCCTTTTTTATAAGGGAAGGATAGCGATTCTGTCAATTTGTCATGCAGAAATACAACCACATGTTACATTATTTCACTATGATACACCAAAGACACTTGAAGACGAATATGGAGGATGTCTCAAAAATTAACAGTGATTTCCTTCGTTTAAAATGTCAGAAAACTAAAAAAAAAAAATTACACATACACATCATATATTTTCTATTTTCATATATTATAATACATAATCTTTACAATTGATATGAGAGTTTTATGATTTTATCTCACCTTTGTTTAACAAATCTCTTTCCTCTTTTTATTGGAAGCTTTCGAACGACTGATTTTTCCCTCACCAATTTAGATTAGGTTTAGTTATTTGTTTACTTATTAATATATCTTGTTAATTCTCTTATAATAAAATTATAATAAATTCAATTATTCTTATGGTCCAAATTTTACCAAATTATTTATCCATCACATATTAATATTTATTAGCCCATATAAAATAAATAACTAATTTGACCCAATAAAGACAAAGTCCAATTAATAACTAGTTTTATCCACCTTTGTGTTTATTTGGAAGTCTTTAGAAATCTTTAGAGATGATGTAAGACTTTGGATATGGATTGATAGTTATAATTCTTATTCTAAAGTCTGTCAAACTCTACCATTTAATAGAAATCTTTAAAATCTATGACTTTTTGAATACCAAAATACTTTTATAGACTTTGTAAAAATCTTAATTCAATACCACCTAACTTTTAAATACATTAAAAAAGTTATAATTGAATACCACTAAACTTTTATAAGCTCTTTAAATGTCTTGATTGAATACAACCAAACTTTTAAAGTCTTTAAAAATCTTAATTGAATACACCCCCTTAATATATGTAGAATAATATTATTCAGAATAATATTATTTGAATATTGAAATTTAGAAAAATATTACATAATATCGTATGTTTTAATCATATCAGATAATTCATCTACAATATGTACAAAATGTTACACAAACCAAAATAGAAAAAAAAAATACAATACAGTAGGTATTCATTAATCTAGATCATGGTCAAATGATTTTTAATTGAAAATAATACATAGGTACATATTAAAAGAAAATAAAAATGATTGCAAGCTATCGATATAAGAAAATAGTCATGCTTGCTACTTTAATGGGCATGATTGTTTGGAAGTTCCTTAATAAAGTCTTAAGTAATTGATTTCAATCTCCAGTTACTTCTTAAATTGTGTATGGAATCAAATAAACTTAAATATTTAAGATACTATACATCCACCACCCGCATGCGGATTACTTTTATCGACGAACAAAATCGTAGCTAAATCCGTCGTCATAGAGTCTGAACCGTCGCCATAGCCCAGAACCGTCGCTATAGCCTGGTTCAGACCCTATAACGACGGGTTTAACGACGGTTTTGTCCGTCCGCATATAAAGCGCCTGATAATTGTAATATTTTTTTAAATAATATATATTATATATAAAAACAAGAATCAAAAACCCAGCTATAACAATTGCCATATATAGATAAAAACACACTAATAAATTTTACTTGGGTTAGATTCTGGGTGGCCTTGCAATGTAAAAATTAATACAGGTCTTAGAGTGAGTGAGAGAGAGAGAGTGAGTATAGATTGAGATAAGATAGTGAAAAATAAATTGATATTTCTATATAAAAAATTGATATTTTTACACAATCTCTCTTATATGAATTGTGAGTGAGTGAGTTCTACCTCCATATAAAAGAGAGGGCTCATGTAAAAATATCATTTTAATATATGAAAATATCTAGTGAAAAAAGGTCAGCACTTAGCAGTTATTAATTGATACTTATGGAGGGTGATATATATAGAGTAATTAGCATTATGTCTTTGGTTGTTAACAAATATCTTGAATGCCACCCAAATGGAATGGCTATAATGCCGTTTAGGCCAATACACACCCCTAAAGATTGAACCCCCAACCTCATAATACAAAGTATTTAATGTGGGCCATGGAGTATTAATATATATATACAGAGAGAGAGAGCAGGGATGGATATATATATATATATATATATATATATATATATATATATATATATATATATATATATATAAAAGTTATAACTTGATCAGAAATATATGTTCTAGCTTGCTCTATATACAACAAGACATGAAGTCAACAGTTGTGCCATGCAAGGTTGCCCTTTTGGTCACTCTTTTCTTCCTCTGCTACATTTCAGGCTTATCACTTGCAATTGAAGGTAATTGAATTAAACTTCTACCCGGAACACAACATTCTTCATTTTATAAATAATTAAGCTCAGTTAAAAGAAACTTCCCAATTTTTTTCCTTAAAAAATATTTTAAAACTAATTAAATAATTTTTCAGTTTCTAGTCATGATTTCATGAAGTTGTAAGATTATCATTTGTTGCTAATCAGGTCGAAGGATTCGGACAGATGGCCAGGGAGCTAACGGAGCTCATTTGGATGTGAGAACGAAATCAGAAGAACCTTTCTTTGAAGGAGATTCAGTCAATATTGAAATGGATTATACACCAGCTCGGAAGAAAACACCTATTCATAATTAATTTGCACCACTAATCTTCTTCTTCTTCTCATTTTTTTTTGTTTTGGCCGGTTATGTAGTTAATTAATACATTCTCGGTCTCGGTCTGGGTCTCTCTTTAAAAATGAGTACCATTTTCTCGTTAAAGATACAGAGAAAGTAGTATTCATTTTTTAGGATGTTTGGAATTTATATATACTTTATCTAGCTGGTTGTTAAATAATGTATTGTAAATTGGACATTTAGTTGTTGATATTGATAATGTCAACAAAATGTATTGGAATGTAGTAGTATTTGTGGGGTGGGGGTGGGGGTGGGGGTATATATTATCACCTAGATATATATGTGAATGTCTACATCTGAACACATTAGTTTTTACTCAAGTTCTATATGTATTCTGGTTAATTATCTGTAAAAATTTGAACTGACCGATCACTCACTGTTCAATTAAGGTGAAGAAAAGAAAAAAATAGGATCAATTAGGTGGATTTGTTGGTATGTATGATTGCCTGTCTCAACACAATTTCAATTTTGATTCCAAAAAAGATGTTCAACATTTGGCCAAGGAGGCACTTGAAAGGTATGTTTGGAACTTGGAAAATGCCGAAGAAAAGAAAGGAAAAAGAAAACAAAAACAAAAAAATGTAAAAAAAAAAGAGAGAGAGTAAAAAGCTATCTTAATGGAGATAAATCTAATTATCTATAATTCTAAAACTCTAACACCAAGACCAATTTTAAAATATAACGTGATAAATGGTTAAAAAAGCACCAACAATTTTTTAATTTTAATTTTAATTTTAATTTTCTTTTCTTTTCTTTCCTCTCGAGTTTTAAACCTATTTTAAGTGAAATATAGACGGGGCGACCGCACCCACAATTTCAAAAAAAAAATAAAACTATTCGGCCCCTGCACAACAAATTCTCTTTGAAGCTCACTCTCTCCCACATAAGTTCCAAAATAACAACAAAGAAGATCAGTAGATAATCAGCAGCAGAGCAATAAAAAAAAACAAACAGATCTATAATTTGATTCCTCACAATTTATAGCACCATGCCCTGAAGCATTTTGTCTCCCTAGGTAAGCAATCAACAAAAAGAAGTTGCTTCCCATAAAGAATGTTCTTCAACATGCTTGTGTTGGTTTATATATTATTTATGATTTTAGTGATGACTATTAGATTAGCTATATTCCTTGTATAGTATAATTTCCATATAATCCCATTTACCTAACTTAGCCTAACTATCCTAAGATAGTCCCCCAAATCAAGCAGAATAGAATCCTTCCCATATATTAAGGATTCTCATGTATCAATTAGTTTGTATAAATAGAATCCTTCCCATATATTAAGGATTCTCATGTATAAATTAGTTTGTATAAATATTAACCTAAAAGGAAGAAAATACTCAGGGAAATAAACTCTTTTATGGTATCAGAGCTTCTTCTTCTCCAAATCCCTTTCTTTATTCTTCCCTATGGCTACCCTTCACCTTGCCCTTGCTATAAATGTGACGCCCCCAAAATAGGTATACAACACCCATTTTGAGTCGCCAAATACATGGTACAAAAAGCAAACTACAACTTCAATAATACAATTGTCGTGCAAAATACGACAACACATACTGTGAGTTTAAATACAAATATTGTCTTCTAGACAATATCCACACTCAAATAAGTCCTCATTACAATTATTCAAACACTCTTTTACAGAAATAGTGAGGACAGCTAAAACATCTTTCTAGAACCATCACTCCATACCCTGACTAGATCCTGCTATGTTCTCACCTCCTGAGAAGAAAAATGGAACAAAAAGGAAAAGGGTGAGCTCAACTAGCTCCGTAAAGAATATTATGACTAAGATAATATACAACAAATTATCATTAGTATTCAACAGGAAAAAATCTGATAGAATATAATCGACAACAAGTTTTAGATCAACAACTGCAGCGGAAACAATAAACTATTAGAAGAGTCAAGTAGACAAAGAATTCTACTATCTTCTAATATTTAAAAGTCCATCATCAATATTTTATCCCTGTAACATCAATCAATATACATCTTGAATCAAATATTCATCTTTGCACTACAGGCCAAAGATATTCATTTGTAACACCAGTCGATCATGTTCATCTCAACACCTGTTCATCTTTGCACTACAGGTCAAAGATATTCATCAGGTAATCATACATCTTTGCACTACAGGGCAAAAATATTCAGTAATATCATCATTCAGGACTTAGGATGATGAAAAATATCTTAAAAAAAACGAATCCAGCGAGATAGAAGGACAAATAGTAGGGATTCGTATAACAGTTTATCCAAGATCAATAATAATTCATAATAATCAATTGTGAAGCAGAATTTAAAAATAAAGATCAAAACATGGATACAATCAAAGATAGTAACCTTAATAGACATCTTGGACAAAAAGGGAAAATTTTATTTTTCTTTTTCAGTGAATAGTGTCGTATTCGTGAATAGTGCCGTATACGTGAATAGTAACCCCGACACAAAAAGTTCTAAATTTGATAAAAACCTCATATCAATATTTCAGCATAATGATATTGAAGAAAATAATATTATTTAAGAAGGAAATAATACCCCTTACCTTAAAATAACCGTACTTCTGACTGAATATCGGATATGAGGCTGAATGAAACTTGTGTTGAATAGTAACTCTCAAAGTATCTAAATACTCATAAAATACACTCAATAATCTAGAGAGAGAAAGAGAGAAAACTTGTTTCTAGTGTTATTTTCAATTCTAACTTAGCCCTCTATTTATAGGAAATTGTTAGCACGCCGAAGCAGACTTAACCTGCAACCTGATGGCTTTACCTGCTACTATTCTCACCCACCACATTTGAATAAAAATCTCAACACATTTCTTCACCAACCAAGAGTGGGCCCCACTAATTCTAGAATTTTTCACCAAAATGATTAACTCCGAAAATTCAACAATTTCTAAACCAGTCATCTCGTAAAATTCATAACAAATCATACGTTCATTTTTAATGGTTCAAAATTTGTGGACATATACTCAACTTATATATAAATAACATATCCAAAAATTACCACGATCCAACGGTCGGATTAAAAATTATAACCCCCGCAATATTTCTTAAAAATCCTGATTTGATTTTTAATACCTTCATTCCGATAAAAATACTGATAAAATACCTCAACATTAACTCCTTCATTTTTAACCACAATAAATATATCCAACATTTATATCCACATAAAATAAATATTTCCTTATCATATGAATCAATAATTAATTATTCACAAATAATATTACAGAATCACATTTATGACAACCAGGCCGTTCCCAGAAAAGAGGGGACTTTTCAATAAGGATTTTTTCATACTCGCGCGCAATTAGATGACCAAACCTCTCCTTAGACAGAACTTTCTAGACATTGCCAATAATGTTATCTAATAATATTATTTAAATAATATGAATTATTGATCTG
The DNA here is from genome assembly GCA_016801055.1 of Panax notoginseng. NCBI lineage: Eukaryota > Viridiplantae > Streptophyta > Magnoliopsida > Apiales > Araliaceae > Panax > Panax notoginseng. The sequence goes on from CM029013.1 coordinate 82,488,013, forward strand.
ATAATAGAAAATACTGTGCAGTAATAATTATTGAAACAACAATAATATAAAATATCAACGCAACAATTATTGAATCAATAAAATATTGAACAGTAACTACTGTAATAATTATTGAGTAGTGCCTTCTTACGTAAGAATCAATAATTGGTGCAATACCGTGTGCTACTGTATTTTAACCACCAGGTATTCTAACAGTATTAACGGTAACAACTACGCCGTTAATTATAAACAACTTATACTTGTCATTTTTTTCATCCAATCGCTTTCCGTTATGGGGCCCACACAAGGCTGCGCCGTCGTACGAATATTTCCCGACAGCAAGAATATTCCACGACCAAACGAATATTCACCGACCAGAAATGAATATTTTATAACCACTTTCTTATTTGAAATATTTGTGTATTTTACCCATAACTAACCACATTAATCAAATCAACCCTTTCTATTTCAAAATAATAAATAGAGGAAATTTAATTTCATTTATTAATAAGTTGGGGTCTTACATCCACCGCGACAAGACTCCCCACCACCTGCTCATCACTCCCCTCGCCCCCACTGTGGAACTCAGGCCTCCCCTATCACAACCCAATTCCCTCCCCGGACAATGACCACTCGAGGTATGCGCGGCATTTTCAAACCAAAATATCCCCTTAACTTATCTACTATCTCCAGCCCGTCCTCCATACCTCGTCACCCAATCAGTGCCTTGTCCGACCCGAATTGGAAAGAGGCCATGCTCGACGAGTACAATGCTCTTATTACTAATAAGACTTGGGTATTAGTTCCGAGACCACCTAATGTGAATATAACTCGGTCCATGTGGGTTTTTCGGCACAAAAAGAAATCTGACGGTTCTTTTGAGTGGCATAAAGCCCGTCTTGTTTGTGATGGTAGGTCCCAGCAGGTTGGCATCGATTATGATGAGACGTTCAGCCCAGTTGTCAAACCGGCCACCATTCGTGTAGTTCTCGGTCTTGCTCTATCTCGATCATGGACTATTCACCAACTTGACGTCCAGAACGCTTTCTTACATGGCCATTTACAGGAAATAGTCTATATGTATCAACCTCTTGGTTTTCATGATCGTCACCATCCCGACTATGTCTGCCTATTGAAGAAATCCCTTTATGGCCTCAAACAGGCTCCACGAGCTTGGTATCAGCGATTTGCTGATTTTGTTTCGACTATTGGCTTCACTCACAGTAGGTGTGATCATTCCCTATTTATTTATCATAATAATAATGACACCGCCTATCTGCTCCTCTATGTTGATGACATCTTGCTTATTACCTCATCTGACAAGCTCCTCTAGTCAATCATGTCTCGTCTTACCTCCGAATTTGCCATGAAAGACTTGGGTTCCTTGAGCTATTTTCTAGGTATCGCAGTAACTCGACATAAGGAGGGCCTTTTCCTGAATCAACGCAAATACGCTGAGGAAATAATTGAGCGCGCAGGTATAACCGGATGTAAGCCATGCGCCACTCCCATTGACACCAAACCAAAACTTGGCTCGGTCTCTGGATCACGTTATAGCGATCCTACATTGTATCGTAGCCTTGCAGGTGCCTTGCAATATCTTACATTCACCAGGCCAGACATCTCCCATGCCGTTCAACAGGTATGCCTACACATGCACGCACCAATCAATGACCATATGGCTATTCTTAAACGTATCATCCGCTACGTCAAAGGAACAGTAACTTTTGGCCTTCACCTTTACGCCACCCCTGCTACTACTCTTGTATCTTACACCGATGCCGATTGGGGCGGCTGCCCAGACACCATAAGATCAACATCCGGGTATTGTGTTTTCTTGGGCGATAACTTGGTCTCTTGGTCCTCTAAACGCCAGCCAACCATGTCCCGCTCCAGTGCTGAAGCTGAATATCGGGGCGTTGCCAACGTCGTCTCTGAATCCTGCTGGCTCTGAAATCTACTACTTGAGCTCCATTTCCCCCCACGCAAAGCTACGATTGTTTATTGTGACAATGTGAGCGCCATTTACCTATCCGGCAACCCTGTCCAGCACCAAAGAACTAAGCATATTGAAATGGATATCCATTTTGTCCGTGAACAGGTTGCTCGAGGTCAAGTTCGTGTTCACCACGCACCGTCCCGTCATCAAATTGCTGACATCTTCACTAAAGGTCTTCCGTGCGTGCTCTTTAATGATTTTCGGGACAGTCTTAGAGTTCGTGAACCTCCCGCTTCGACTGAGGGGGTGTATTAGATTAGCTATATTCCTTGTATAGTATAATTCCCATATAATCCCATTTACCTAACTTAGCCTAACTATCCTAAGATAGTCCCCCAAATCAAGCAGAATAGAATCCTTCCCATATATTAAGGATTCTCATGTATCAATTAGTTTGTATAAATAGAATCCTTCCCATATATTAAGGATTCTCATGTATAAATTAGTTTGTATAAATATTGACCTAAAAGGAAGAAAATACTCAGGGAAATAAACTCTTTTAATGACAATATTTGGTTTGTATTTAAAAATAAATTTTATTTTAATTGTTTGGGCTGTTTGAAATTTGTTTGATTTAGTATAACAGCTTAATGACATCCTTTAGTTTAACAGCTTAATGGCATCCTTTAGTGTAACAACTTAATGGTATCTTGTTTGTTTTCTTGGGCTGGTTTAAATTGATTTCTTGGTTGGCCCAAAGTTGGTTTGGTAGTTCATTAGATATCACTTAGGATTGCATTTTAAAGTATTGTTGCTGAAAAGTTTTTTATTTCGTAATATTTATCCTGAGTTAATATTATTATATGCAATCTTATTTGAAAATGAGTTTTTAAAGGAAACAGTCATTGGTATACCAACTAACTAGTAATTGGAATGAATCAAATCTTGTAAGGTATTATTCTTTATTCCTTGATATAAGCCTTTTTAGTTCGACCATATTACTATTTCTTTGCTAGCTGATTTGATATATTTTATATCCATTGGTCAAAGTTAGTTGCAAAAATCATGTGGTATTTCAATTGTAGCCTAAGGCTTTTCTGATAAATTTTTTATAGCCGTTGTTTTTCTTCAGTATATATATTCCTCTTACTTGGCTAATTATTGGCAAGAAAATTGAAATATATATCAGTCATAATTCAGAGATTATCAAGAGCTTTCAAAGTCTATTTTCAGCTACTCATTGTATTGCTAATTATTTTCTCTTTGTTGAAAATTAAAGAGTCTACTATATTTAAAATCTTTTGTATTTAATTTTGAGGTCAAGCATTTTGTGGCTTGATAGATCCAGTGGTGGATGTGTTTTGTTCAAAAAGAACTTTAAAGGTTGTAGAGGTGGAAATTATATTTCTGAGTGGTGAGAAAGGTTTCAGTGGTGCAAAGGGACAGAGGTGTCCATCGCAGTGGAAAGTTTTATTTGAATAGAGAGTTCTTTTTATTGTATTTAACTGAGTCTTAAAATTAATAAAAAGAGTCTCTAATACTGGTTGGTATTGGACATGGATTAAGCCATTAGAGGTTAAGAGCAAAACCACGTAAAAATCCTTGTGTTTGTATTTTATTATTTCTTGTGATTTGATCATTTAATTCTCACGTTGCATCTAAAACACATTCACATAAAATTATAACGCTGATAGATAAAGTATACTAATTTAGACATTATCTTCTGTCTACATTATAACAAAAGTAAAATTTACTCTAAAGAAGACACTTTTATTTGTCTGTTTTAAGTTCAGCAGCAGAAAAATTAAAATTAGTCTCTGTTAATCACTTTGTTGCTCAAACACCTATTCACCCCTCCTCTAGGTTTGCACTTACACGAAATTACATTTGGTATTAGAGCAAGACTCTACTAATATTGATCTTTCTAGGTGAAGATCCTATGACACACCTTAACTTTCAAGAAGGACAGTCCACAAGTAGGCTACATTTGTTGATAGGAAGCGAGAGCTTCAACTTTTGGAAATTTAGAATGAAGATTTATTTCAAGAGAGACCCATGACAATGGTGGGTAGTTAAAAATGGACCTGTTATTCCTAGACATGATGATGGTAGACTCAAGATTCTCATGGACATGGATGCAAATGAAAGCTATATGTTTTCCTACAACTCAAGAGCCATGAACACATTGCAAAGCAGAATGGTCCAAGCTAAAATTGATAAAGTATCATCATGCAACACAATAAAAGAAATGTGAAATACTATCTTAACAAGCCATGGAGGTACTTTCAAAGTCAATGAGGTGAAATTGAGCATGCTTATGAAAGACTATGAGTAGTCTATTCAAGTTAGAAAAGGATTAAACAATCAATGAAGCTCAAGCGAGGTTCCTCACTCTAATAAACTTTCTCAGCATGCTAGGGAGAAAAATTGAACAAAAGGAAATCAATAGAAAGCTATTGAGAATCACGCCCAAACGGTTCGCACCGAAAGTCACAGCTCTTCAAGACTCATCAACAATTAGTACCATGGAAACTTTTACCTTATTTGGAGAGCTTGAAGAATTTAAAAATCAGCTAAGAAGATATGATGAAGAAGATGAGGCACCAATAAAGAAGATATTGACACTTCAAGCCGAGAGCAACAATGAAAGTGATCACGAAGATTTTGATGAAGAAATTGAAATGCTTTCAAGAAAACTCGAGAGACTACTTCAAAGAAAGAAACAAAAGAAAATAAAAAAGGTAGCTCAACTCCAATGAGTAAATCCAAAATAGAGCAAGATGAAGAAATTGGTCAACTCTGTTTCATGGGACTAGAAGATGATGATCAACTTGAGGTAACAAATTTTCATGAAGCTTTTGAAATATCTACATCTGATTATCTTGCTTTACAAAATAAAAATCAACAACTCAAAAAGAAAACTGCCTATTTTAAGAATTACATAAATGAGCTAATGAATGAAGTTAAGTCGCTGATTAAAGAGAGAAAAGAAAATGAATATCTTAAAAATAAAAATAAAGTTTTAAAAGAAAATTTGAAAATGAGAGATGCATGCATAGATGTTTTTAATGATGAAAAAAAATGATGAATGTGTAATATGATGATAATGTAACAAATGCAGAAATAATATCTTTAAAAATGATCTTGATAAATTTGTGCAAAGAAAAGAGAACCTAAATATTATGTTAGGGACACAAAGATTTAGTCTTGATAAATAAGGGATTGTGTATAATCTTATTAAAAATGTAAAAAATAGGACTAATAATAATATTAGAATGATTAATAGGAAACCAATATATAAACCACTTTATTTTTCACCATTTATTACTTGCAAAAATTATGGTTTTAAAGGTCATTTTAATTCTAATTGTAATAAAATTAGAATAAAGCAAATTTAGGTACATAAATGTGATTTATATGCTACTAACCCAAAAGGACCCAAGAATATTTGGGTACCAAAAAGGTAGAGACTATTTGTTCATTTTGTAGATGTCTCAAGATCAAAAAAGAGACGAATAGTATTTTACTTTGAGAGAGTAAGTTACCTATAAATTATTTGGCGGAATTTGTAAGTACCTCATGTTTTTTTTGGAGTTTTAATTAGATATATTATTATGAAAACTCTATGGATTTCGTATTACAAGGGTTCGTATCATCATTTTTTTTAAAGTTTTTATTGTGCTAAATGTTCCATATTTAATACAAATGATAAATTTGATAACAGGTTGAGGAATATGTTCATATAATATTTGATGAATTTAACTACGATCTGTCAAAAGATGAGGATTCTGCAGGAAATGACAATCTAAATTGTGGAATCCAAACAGCTTAATCCAGACAGTCTAAGTCATCTGCATCAGAAGGAAAAACAGATGAACTAGGAAAACATACAGATGAAATCAGACAGCTTGACCCGTCTACTTTAGAAGAAAACTTAGACATACAAACACCTAAATCCAGACAACTTGAATCATCTGCTTTAGAAGACAAATCAGACGAACGTTCAGAAACAAAAACTGACATTCCAAAAAGCGAACCATTCCAGGAACTTCTATGAAACAACCCGGGTCAAATACCGAGTACGGAACAAATCTTGGGTTAAATCCCAAGTCTAAATCAAATCAAATCCATCCAAATAAGGCCTCAAACCACTGGCCCAATAGTATCTTCTTGGGTCATCTTAGCCCACCATAGGCTCCCAAAAGGTCATGACTTGAAGGTACTATTGGTAGTAATTTATTTTTGTATATGCAGATAAATTTTTTTCCTATCTTTCGATGTGGAACTGGGCACACACGAACCAAAGATCTTTGCCTCTCTAGCTATTGTGGGATAATATTGGCTGGCTTCGTGTTCCCACCTTCGGACCTCCTTCTCTCCATTGTGGGATAATACCATCAGCCTTCGTGTCCCCACCTCCGGCAACCCGATCAGATGACCCGACCCGAGCTTTTGAGAGTCGGCTCTGATACCATATGAAACAACCCGGGTCAAATCCCGAGTCCGGAATAAATCTCGGGTCAAATCCTAAGTTCGAATGGAATCAAATCCATCCAAATAAGGCCTCAAACCACTGGCCCAATAGTATCTTCTTGGGTCATCTTAGCCCACCACAGGCTCCCAAAAGGTCATGACTTGAAGGTACTATTGGTAGTAATTTATTTCCTTATATGCAGACAAATTTTTTCCCTATCTTTCGATGTGGGACTGGGGTGTTACATTCTAGAACTGTGGAAAATCATTATCTAACTCTGATCATCAGAAATTTCAACATTAGGATGTCCACAAGAAGAGGTTTTGAAGAAATTTGTTTGCTATACTAAGGAGCACATTTATCAAGTTTACTTCTGGTAACAACAATATTGATATATAGGTAATAAATCACAAAGGTATGACCATTTTGTTTAATTGCTATATGTGCTTTTGTTATAAGCTTGCTCCAATGTCATTCTTTATACTTGCGTTTATTTATTTTAATTTGGCAAATGGATTGAGATACCTAATTCAACTAAATTGATATGAATTATTTTTTGTTAATGATACAGGAGGAGAGATATAACTAAAATTGATGATTTATTTCTTTTTGATAATGACAAAGGGGGAGATATTTTGGGTTTTAATTTGGTTATTATCTTGGGATATGATATCTGTTGGTTATTTGTTGAATATTTTGGTTTTTTTAGTTATAATTTGTTTGGATATCATATTGATTACAGTTTGACTTCATTATCTGTTATGGGTTTTAAGTTTGATATATTATTGTTGGGTTTCGACACATAAAACGCAACGAAAATATAACAATTTAAAATCAATTTCGAAGCCCTAAACAAGATCCATGCGAAAAATTAATTAACTCAGAGGTTAGAAATTATACCGATTATTAAAGCTAGAATTGATGCGGTCGAATCTCCTACGTAATTCAAACGAACTGCGTCTCTACGGTATCCACACGAACGCTCCGTGTATCGTCCTACGATCTACAGAAGAAGGAACCGCGGTACTAGCCACCAAGGATGAGGATTTTCGAAACTATTTTCTTTAGTCTCTCTCTAAGAGCGGCTAGGGTTTTGTATTTTGACGTAATTCCTAAAATAATTGATATATATATCATATATATAGCAGTTAGGAGGAATTAATCAAAATCTAATATTATTAAAATCCGAATTTATATATATCTTAATTAAGTTTTACTTAATTAATATACATATATACAAATTATCCTTTTTAATTTAAATTCGTGATTTAAAATACTATCAATCATATTGATATATTTAAATCCTTACAATTTAAATTAATTTTCTTTTTAAATTACGTTCTATGTGTGTGTCCCTATAGATTATTACATTGACAATAATTTTAAAATCATATTATAAAATTATAAACAGTGAGCGACATCTAGTAATGCATCACTGCTACGCAAGTAATAATAAGATCGATGATTCGATGCAACCTTTTCGTGACCAATGTTTCAATGTAATTTAATCCTTTTAATCTTAATATCCTAGATTAAACTCGAGTCATGGAATGTGTCATACTCTTCATAATTTAATCTGAGTTTTTCTTGATCAATGAGTAGACTATATGAAACAAATCACTATTTGAGCATTGCCATGCATTTCATAGTCCTACTCAATCAAGAGGCCTATGGATATCATCCCTAATATATAGGAGGGTTAAATTCCATCTAGATCACTCATATTCCTCACACGATTCATGATGTACCCAATAATCACCTTTATAGTCCACCCTATTAAATGTGACCTTTGATGATATCAAAGTACATAAATTCTCATGTAGTAATATAGTGATTTCAGGTCGGAGGACCATTACATCATTGTCACTATGAGAATCGCTAATGACACTTCGCATAATGCTCCACATAGAATTCTCATGGTGGGTCTGTCCAGTACATCGTTCTCTAACATGTACCTATGTATTGACTTAATATCTCATATATTTATGACAAATGAGATTTGGTCATCAATCAATCCACATACTAGTCTCAATGCATCATTGTTGTCTCATCAACAATGATACTCGACTAAGGACTTTTAAGAATAATGATACTAATAGTAATTATATAATCTCATGTTCAAGTCACATACTTGAAATTATATAATTTGTATCACCATTCTAAGGATTTTTTATTATGTTAACATTTATATAACGCAGTAAATAAAATCATAATAAAATCATTCATTTATTCAATCAAATATAATATCAAAACGTTAAGCAATTATATCAAATAATTGGCCTCTAGGGCATAAACTCTAACAATTATTATCTATTATAACAGATTGAATGATTCCCTATAGGCATAAATTTAGGGGGAGTTATAGAGTTAGGGGGAACATAAAAATTAAATGACATTATATATTGTCATCATCAAAAAAGGAGAGAATGTTGATTTATATTATTTATAATTTTAATGATGACAATATTATTGGGTTTGTATTTAAAAATGAATTTTATTTTAATTGTTTGGGCTATTTGAAATTGGTTTGATTTAGTGTAACAACTTAATGGTATCCTTTAATGTAACAACTTAATGGTATCTTGTTTGTTTTCTTGGGCTGAGTTAAATTGATTTCTTGGTTGGCCCAAAGTTGGTTTGGTAGTTCATTAGACATCCGATAAAACACTTATGATGACATTTTAAAGTATTGTTGCTGAAAAGTTTTTTATTTTTTAATATTTATCCTGTTCAGAGTTAATATTATTATATGCAATTTTATTTGAAAAGGAGTCTTTAAAGGAAACAGTCATTGGTATACCAACTTATTAGAATGAATCAACTCTTATCAGGTATTATTATTTATTCCTTAATATAAGTTTTTTTCGTTTGACCATGTTACTATTTCTTTGCTAGCTGATTTGATATATTTTATATCCGTTGGTCAAAGTCAGTTGCAAAAATCATGTGGTATTTCTAGACCTGGCAAACGGGCGGGCCCGGTCCAAACGGGCCGGGCGAGTGTCAGGCCGGGCCAAAAACGGGCGGGCGGGCAAAAAAGGCTTTATTTTTGTTGGGCCAAAAATCTTCAGCCCAAAGCCCGGCCCGTGGCGGGCGGACTGGGCTGGCCCGCGGGCCGAGACCAATTTTGTGCCTATTTTATGTTACTTTTTTTGGTTTGGCCCAAACGACCCGAACCGGTGACGGGCCGGTCCAAAAACTGGCGGGCCAAATAAGCCCGAATTTTCCTGGGCTAAAAAATTGCCGCCCAAAGCCCGGCTTATGGCGGGCTGGTCGGCACTGCCCACGTGCCTGGGCCTCTTTTGCCAGGTCTAGGTATTTCAATTGTAGCCTAAGACTTTCCTGATAAAATTTTTGTAGCCGTTGTTTTTCTTCAGTATATATATTCCTCCTACTTGGTTAATTATTGAGTAGGAAAATTGAAACATATATCAGTCACAATTCAGAGATTATCAAGAGCTTTCAAAGTCTATTTCCAGCTACTCATTATATTGTTAATTATTTCCTTTTTGTTGAAAATTAAAGAGTCCAATATATTTAAAATCTTTTGTATTTAATTTTGAGGTTAAGCATTCTGTGGCTTGATAGATCCAATGATGGATAGGTTTTGTTCAAAATGAGCTTTCAAGATTGCAGAGGTGCAAAATTATCAGTGGTGAGAAAGGTTGCAGTGGTGCAAAAGAGCAGATGTGTCCATCGTAGTAGAAAACTTTATTTGAACATTGAGTTCTTTTTATTGTATTTAATTGAGTCTTAAAATTAATAAAAAGAGTCTACAACACTGGTTGGTATTGGACGTGAATTAAGCCATTAGAAGTTAATGGCAGAACCACGTAAAAATCCTTGTGTCTGTATTTTATTTTTTCTTGTGGTTTGATTATTTAATTCTCACGTTGCATCTAAAATACAATCACATAAAAGTATATTGCTGATAGATAAAGTATACTAATCCAGACATTATCTTCTGTCTACATTATAATAAATGTAAAATTTACTCTAAAAAAACATTTTTGTTTGTCTGTTTTAAGTTCAGTAGCAAAAAAATTAAAATTAGTTTTTGTTAATCACTTTGTAGCTCAAACAGCTATTCACCGTCGTTTAGGTGTGTACCTACATGAAATTACAGCTTGGACCATTACCTTTGCTTACGGAGATGCACATAGATCCTAGGGGTGAGCATGGTGTGGTTTGGTGCGGTTTGAAGTCTAAACCGCACCCGAAATCGCTTAGGTGCGGTTTGACAAATCTAAAATCGCACACAAAACTGCTTGTGATTGGTGCGGTGCAGTTTTAAATTGTGAGGTGCAGTTTTAATTGGTGCGGTTTCGGTTCCAAAACCAATTGAAACAACAAAAAGGTCTATGCCTTCAATAGAATTTAACACAGAGCTCACATCGAGCAATTAACTTAGTGACATAGTCGGCAATGCGAATTATATCAAGCATATAACCAAAGTTCCTTCTGTCAAACATGTCAAATTCACCGTCAAATCATAGAACAGTGAGACACATAAAATAGTTTTAGTTTATAATAAAGGAATGATGCTTTAAAACTAAAACATACGCTATATAAAACAATGGAGACCATATATTCGATATCAAGCAAGAAGGTTTATCTAGTTTCCCAAAAATTAAAAGTATAAACTGGAGATAGAATAAAATTATATCTTATATATTGCAGGGAGGACTTATAGAATATAATCCTAACTGTACCTAATTTGAAAAATAATCTATCAGACTATTACTAGTATAGCATATACCTTAACGAATGTAAGACCGGAGTTTTCTCTGAGCATGTTCAAGTAAAAAGTTGCTTTAAAATTTACTAAAGATAATACATACATACACACACATGGTGCGGTTTTGGTTTTATGCGTGCAGTTTTGGCTAGTAACCAAATCGGAATCGTAAATTTGGTTATTCAACCCACCTAAAACCGCCACATATGCCGGAACTATTGATGCGGTTTTAATTGGTGCTGTTTGTGCGGTTTTTAGTGCGGTTTCGGTTCCAATTTGGTTACTTGTTCAGCCCTAATAGATCCTATGAAATTACAACAATATATCTACCACTACAGAAATAGAAGATTACCCAAAGGGCTTGTTGGTGAGTTTTAATTAATATTTTTTCTATAGGTTTTATTACTTTGGAGTTATGATGAATTCAGTACATAATATATATGCAAACCATAGTCATCAACTATTATATAATATGCATGATCATCCAGTAGTATTTATTTTAACAAGTTCACACCACATTAAAATTTGAAAAGAAAATACATAAACATCCACAAACGAACAAGTGAAAAACAAACACCAGCAATATCATCTCTAGGCTAGCTATATATTCACCAATCTTCATCTTCTTAATTCTGATTTTGACTCCACATCGTCATCCTCCTCCACAATCGATGCCAAATATGAGCGATTATCCGAATTCCTCACTGAACAATTCGCCCGAATTTCCCCATGTTTACCTCCCAACACACTAAGCTGCCCCAATTTAAGCATAGCATGCACAAACTTATCAAAAAAGAGCTCCTGGTCAAGAGCAAAGCTCGTGACAATGTCCCTTGTTCTCCTGTCCGTGTTCAAATCTTGATCCGATACAAAAAGGCCTTGTCAATTCATGAGATCAACGTAATACTTGTTATCGAACGAGTTTGGAGTTCGAATGTCTAGGACTGTTGTGTTGGTGGAATTTGATGTAGGGCATATTTCTTTGAGGTCTTTGGCTAAGGTTTCGTCCATGGTTGGAAGTGCAATGGCTGAGGCCAATGGTGTGGCCACCGGAGAGGGCTACAAGGTCGGTGGCGTCCAGATTTTTGGTGGCTAGGGAGGTGAGAAGGGCACTTGTGTTGAATGATGGTGGAGGAATGTTGTCTAGTGTTGTGTTTCTTGTGGCAAAATTTACTCCATCTCTTCTTCCTAATGGGATATCATAGTCCGGGCCACCTGACTACAAAATAACAAATCAAAACTCAAGTTACTACAAAAATACACAAATTGTAGGGAGTGATCTATAGAAATTATGATATTATATACGGTAAACTCATCTTAATATTATATGAGTAGTGACATAATCTTAAAAATAGGACCCTCAACAACATTGTGACATGATGTTGAAGAGAAAACATTTAATTTTTATTTTTCATCTTTTATTTGAATAAAACGCATTTGTAAAATATTACAATGAACGGTGTAAGACGTGTTGACTTTTTTAACACTTTAAAGTCAATGTTTGATTTTGATCACTCACTTAATTAATTTTAGACTCAGTATTATATGCACAAACTAAAACAAGCTATCTAGCTTCTCAAATATAATTGCTACATGAAAACAAAGATTAATATCAGAATTCTGAGGAAGTACATTACAGGATAAATTAATGCAAATTAAGAGTGAATGAAACTACACAAATTCAATACATACATATATATATATATATATATATATATATATATATATATATATATATATCCAAGTGAAATGTATATGGATCGAGTTTTTACCAAAAAAACAGCATCACGGGCAGCAAGGGCGGTAATATCAGCACATGAGACAACCCTTCCACACTCATCGTGCACGAGCTTTCGAAGATCATTAATGATCTCAAACGCCTTGGCCCTGAGGCTCAGATTTGGAGGTGCATTTTGTTCACTTGGCTCACTGGCTGATCCATCAAGTAAAACTGAACCATCGCATCCCTACATCATAAGTATATACATGGAAATTTAGTGAAATAATAGGTGTTAAAGTCCCCAAAATATAGTATATAGTGCTATAAATATTGAATCCGGCCTTGCGAGGATGTAGGTTTGGCTTGCTTAAACCCGACTCTACTTAGTTTGAATTCTCGCTTATCGAGTCATCCCGAACATGCTAATTTAATTAAACATGTAGATCGACTCTGTTAAACAAATTTAAAGTAAACTTTTGGTAATTAATTATTAATTTAAATATTTTTTTTGAGGAATGAAGTGAGAATTAATGTATTTGAGAGTTTCAATATCTAAAACATCGTAGAACATGCTTGCACTTAATATTCTTCTTGAGTCTTCCACCAACATTTAGAACCTTCATTTTTGGAAGTGATTAGTATGAAGTTTATTTTGGGGTAAGTTGGTCAATTTATAAATAGAATACCGACACGCAGACGAAGTTTTATGTGTGTAAGTATTCTATTGGCCAATTGACCAACTTACCAAAAAAATAACTTCATACTAACCAGATCCTTCATTTTTCTAGCAATGCTCATAACTCAGTTAGAATTTTTGAACCTTCCAAACCTTCACCTACTTTGAGCTTCTAGACCCTTCTCTAGTCACCTATAACTAGACCTCCCACCACCCAAAATCACCAAGCCAACACAAACACAATCAACAACAACAACAACTATCATTGCAAGCTTGTTCCTACTTTCTCTTTTGTAAACTCTTTCTCTTGTAAGCTTTTGGTTATAAACTTATAACTTAGATTCTTCCATAATAATAAAGGTCTTTTTTCTCTTCCCTCATTTTTTGAAGCTATTTTCTAATTTCTTTGTTTTTCTTCAACTTCGATTGTGAATCTTGGGCTAGCGAAAATTTATTTTTCACTATATTTTTATTTTTCTTAATATATGTGTAAATTATATTTTATTTTTTTATTTTTTATTAATTTGGAGTGGGAGTTGAATCCAGGATCTCTTACTGGAGTTGAATCCAGAATTTATCTTTCTTCACATACTCGAGTTGTTTCATGTTCGACATACATAATATATATGATATAATGTTATACTTGGTTATATACGAACTCAAATTCCATAAAGTTATCACACTCTTTGAAAACCATGAAATTTATACTTTTTATTGTATTGATTAACAAATGTTATAATTTTGTTGGCACCAGGGCCGGCCTGAGTTTTTAAGGGCTTAAATCGACAACAACAAAAATGAGCCTTTTATGAATTGTTATTAAGATAGGCATAAAAAAAATTAAGAACTTTCCTTGAACAAAAGAGCATCAATACGAAAGAATACAAGTCTGCCATTGAGATTTGGGCCTATTTCATTGGATAAATTTTTTGTAGGCCTTTAAATTTAAACTAACGTGAACTGGACTCTTTTATTTTGGGTATATATATATACATAACACAAATATCTCTTGGAGACCCTAAAATTTTGTAAATTTTAGTGGGCCTAAAACCCAAACACCTTAAGCTTTAGCCCGGGGCCGGTACTCGTTGGCACACAAATATAACATTAATATTTATTATAACAAATATAACAAAAAGTAATCAAGAGTGGGACAACTTTATAAAATCTAAATCCGTTATACATATATTATATGTTAAAAATTTTGGTTCATCATACAGAAATATCCAATAGTAAAGGAAGAAACGTGCCTGCATATACCTCGGCCAGACTTGAGCTCGATCCCGTTTACTTACTGCCCACTCGAACTCATTCGTCTCGTTTATTAAATTAGCCGAGTACCATAACGTCTAAAAAGAGTTCAAATAATTTTCTCTATTTTTATTTTTCTTAATACATGTGTAATTAAATTGTATTTTGTTTATTTATTTTTTGTTAGTTTGGAATGGGAGTTGCTAACCCTGACCCAATCTTGATTAATTTTTCTTTCTTCCCTGGTACCAGCTCTATGTCTTCGGTTTCTTCGGCAGGAAGAGCGAACGGTTCTGTACTGCCCTCCGTGAATGGCTCGATCTCGATGGTCATCGTCTGTTTCTGATTACTGACCCCGACCCCTGAAGAAATCAAGCTGTTTCGATAGCACCTTCGGGCTATATCTAAATCTCCTTTTACCTCCCCGATCCCGTTTGGTGTTGGAAACTTGATTTTGAAGTGGGGTATGGACGTTACTGCTTGCAGGGCTGCCAAGGTTGGTCTCCCGAGGATCGCATTGTATGCCGAATCTACTTGTACGACGAAAAATCTGAACATTATTTCGACCTGATTGGGTGCGGTGCCGAACTTGACTGGCAGTTCAATGGTACCTGACACATACACCGGATCTCCACTGAAACCGTATAAGGGTCCTTCCTCTCCCAGATCCATCTTCTTTCCTTGTAGGTCCAGCCTTTGGTAGGCATGAGTATATAGGATGTCGACCGAGGACCCGTTGTCTATCATCATCCGTTTCATATCAATTATCTCGACCTGAGCTGTAATCACCAGTGCGCCGTCATGTGGCTCGATGAGGTCTATCGGGTAATCCTCGTCCGAGAATGAGATGGATGTTCCAAGATATGCCCGATCTTTTCTGGCAGTCGACCCCGTAATCGATAGCATTGCCCCCAAATGCCCACTTCTTTTCCTTCCCGTTATCCGTCCGACGGAAACCCCCGAAATGACATCAACTACGCCTCGGGCGGGGGGGTTTTGTGGGGGCTGGGTATCCTGGTCTTGATCTCTGCTTTCTTCTCTGGGCGCCACTGCGTCACCCCGACCGGCTACATACTGTATCAACTGTCCATTCTGAACGTTTTTCTCTATCAAGTCCATCAGGTGGGTGCATGCTTCGGTCGAGTGCCCGGTACTCTGATGGTATTCGCAGTACTTATCCCGACCCTTTCTTCCGGGCTTGGTTCGCCTCGGGCATGGTTCGTAGAAGGGCTGGTTCTTCATCTCCTCCAAAATTTTGGACCAATCTACGGTGAGGGGGGTATAAACTTTGCTGACACTTCGATTAGGTAGTGGAGGTCGGTTACTTCCTGATCCCCTTCCACTATAATTCTTCTTGTTGGAATTATCTGACCTCCACTGGTTGTTGTCCGAACGCTGATAACTCTGTTTGTCCCGATCCTTAGACTTCTCGTAGGACTGGGAGTGTTGTTTAAAGTTGCCCAAGGATTCTTCTATTGCGATAAATCCTTCAGCCCGATGGAAGGCCTCGGTTAGATCCGCCTGAGGGTTGATCACCAAATCCTTTACCAGCTTCTTCGACCTCCCGATGTCTAGTCCCGTGGTGAAGAATCCCAGGGCTTGTGGAGAGTTTAGCACTGCTACCGACCCTACCGCCTCCCGAAACCTCTTTACATACTGGCCTAGGGTCTTATCTGACTTCTGTCGGACCTGCATGAGGGACGCCGTGATCTTTCCCCGTCTTCGGTTGCTCCCGAACCTAGCATGGAACTTTTCTCGAAGATCGTTCCATGACCCGATTGATCCTGCTGCCAAAGTCCCCATCCATTCTCGGGCGCTCTTTTTCAGCGTTGTAGCAAACATATGGCACTTGGCTGCGTCTGAATTTCCATAGTAAGACATCAGTCGGTCATACCCATCCGAATGATCATAGGGATCCCCCAATCCGTCATACGTGTCCATGGGGGCATCTTTTTCTTCGGATCGGCTGTGACTTGATTGATCTCTGGTGAGAAGGGCGATCCAGGACACCCTGAAGAGGTCCCCATCGGACTATTATCTGCTAGTAATTTCTCCAATTCTGCGACTCTTCGGGCGAGGGGGTTGGATCCTTCCTTCCGGGGGGATGATCGGGGTCTGTCCCTCCCGTAGTCCAAAGACGCGTCTCTCTTCGTTTGGCCATATCTGCCTGGATGTTCTAATCTGCGCTCTGCCGAACGGCTTCTTCTTCTGCCCCTGCCATCCCGAGAGCGACTCCTGTACTTGCTCTGTTCTCTTCTCGCCTCTCCCCGTCGAGGTGACCGGGATCGGCTCAGATTCGTACGCCTCTTGGAACAAGCTTCTTGGTTTCCAGCCATGTTGGCCATCTGCCTCTCGAGTTCATTCTGCTGCAACCGAAGCACCATCATGGCATCTTTGTTCTGTTCCAGTTTCTTCTTCAGGAGAAACTCTCGCTGGTCTCGGCTACCCTCCCCTCTTTCCTGTCTCACGAGGGCCCGAGAATGACTCTCGTCAGCCTGACTCGCTTGATGGGGCGTGTGCTGACTACCGTGGAAGTGCTTTCGCCGAAGATCAGGAGCCGGTATCTCCTGCACCTCTGGAATTTTGGATCCCAGGCGGTCCTTCACCGACCCCCTCACCTGTGTGGTCTGGTGGGACAGCTGGGTCTTTGCCTTTTCCGAAACATCGACGTTATTCTCCTTGCTCCCCATAGTCTGCTGTCGGACAAGTTAGTGGTGATTGCGAAAAAGCACTAAAGGCCCTCCTTCTAGCGCCAATCTTAACGTCAAGTTTCGTCTGCGCGTACAATCACAGAATCCACGTGCTGAAACCTGTACAATAACAGATCACACAGAAGCTTGACGGCCGTGCCGCCGGGGGATAGCTCCGGCCGTTTACAAGGTTTAACAATGGAGGTTATGTGTTTAGTGCTCAAAGTAGGTATTACCTGTTAATTGTAACTTTAGCCTTGTATTTATAGAGTTCCCACCACTTTAGTATCTTCTCCGAGTTGGAATAGGACTCCCAAATATGGTAGTTACCTCTATTCGGGTCCAACACAATCTCCTTGAAAGGTGCAAGTAGAATCCCTTTTCAACACTACCTTTGGAGCTGCCTGGTTAATATACGATTAGGGTTAGAACCCTTAACCACGTAATCCTCTTATCACTCCCAACTCTGCATGTGGGCTGCTCAATTACCCGGGCCCAACCCCACATACAACATAAGACACCGATTCTGGGCCTCGGCCCAAAGGTTACGAGGACCTGACCTCGAACTCCCCTATCTCCATCTGATCCCGGCCTAAAGGGCTCGGGTCCCGAACCCGACCTCCTATATACCTTCGATCATATAGGACCGATCTCTTTGGTTCCGGCCCAGGTCTTTAGCCCACACGGGGATCGGTCAAACACTCCCGAACAAGCACCGATAAACTACTACTCCCTCTATTCTAAATCATAGATACAATCTGATTTTTCGAAGTTAATATGCAAAGCTCTAAAATATTAAGCTAATCCAAACTATGAGGCCTTGCCATAGTTGGGTGTGCTTTTGAGAGTTACAAATATGAAAACTAACGCTACTTTTTTTAGTCAATTTATAATATTTATTGTTTATACTTAAATTAAATATATTGTATCATTTGTAAATGGGCCTTTTTATGAGAAAGAGTAGAGCAGATAGTAATGTGGAGGCTTATTAGGCCAAACTGGTTCAAAAAGTTTCAAACAAAGACAATGAGTTGACTATGATGAAACCTTTTCATCAGTATCAATGATTAACTCCAATATCAGTTTACTACGATTATGAGATCTGGCAAATGGAAGTGAAAATGACATTCCTCAATGGATAACTAGAAGATGATGTATATATGATACAACCAGAGGAATTTGTCTTTAAAGGCAGGGGCGGATCCAGCCCATTAATTCAGTGAGGTCAATTTTTTAAAAATAAAAATTTATAAAAAAAATAAAGTACAATTAAATAAAGGTGTCAAAATGCGAGTGATATTGCAAATAATTGTGTGAGCTATCATATAAAATTGATATTATTTTATGTAATTGAATACACTTCGAATCCTCGATCTTATGTTATATATAAAATGATATTTTATAATTTTTTAAAACACTGTTATTATAAGAGACACTTCTTGTGTCCTCTAAAATAATTTACAAAACTAAATAATATTGCTAAAATATTATTTATAATAACATTTTTTGAGATTTCATTGTTTGAAACTATCGTAATGATAATCTCATTTCAATAACTGTAAAAATATCATGTTCAATGTAAGTTACTAAACAATATAAAAGAGTGGAGTGTTTGTGTTAGTAGAAATTTGAGACATTTAATAGTCTTTTAATCTGAATTTTTTATTTTCACTAAACACTTTATAAAATCAAAATCAAATTAAAAATTAACTCTCAAAAATTCAGTGGGGTCAATTGACCCCACTGCCCTAAGGTAGATCTGCCCATATTTAAAGGTGGATCAAATCAAGTTTGTAAGCGTTACAACGATGATTGAAGCAAACATCTTGAAGATGAAACATTCGTTTTGATGAGACAATCAAAGAGTTTGATTTTATAGAAAACGAGGATGAATCATGTGTGTACAAGAATGTTAGTGGGAGCGCTGTAACATTCTTAATATATACTATATGTTGATGATATACTACTTATTGAGAATAACATATCAATGTTACAATCATTAAAGATATGACTATCTAAACACTTCTCCATGATACACTTGAGAGAAGAATTCTATATTTTAAGAATAAAGATCTATAAATTAAGAAAGATCGAAAAGGATGATTGACTAGACCCAATGAACGTACATTGATTCGATATTGCTAAATAGGTTTAGCATGCAAAACTCCAATTAAAAGAGGTCTCATACCGATGAGCTATGGAGTGCATCTTTCTAAGAAATTATATATCCCTAAAGACATAAAAGGAGAAAGATCGCATGAGTAAGATCTCTTATGCTTCGTCTATATGATCTATCATGTATGGAGTGATATGGGCCTAATGTTGCTTACACGCTTAGTGTCAAAAACATATATCAGGCCAATTCTAGAGAAGAACAATATTGGAAGACATTGAAAAACATCTTCGAGTACTTAAAAAGAACTAAGATTGTGTTTCTTTTTTATGTTGGGTCTGATTTGAAACTAGAGAGCTATACAGACTCAAGTTTCTAAACTGACTATGATGACAACAAATCCATTTTAGGTTACGTGTTTACATTGAACGGTGGTGCAATGAGTTGGAAGAGTTTTAATCAGCAAATAACTGTTAATTAAGTGACAGAAGCAGAGTACATAGCTGCAAGTGAAGCTGTAAAGGAGGCTGTTAATTTGGATGAAGAAGTTTAGTACAAAACTTAAAGTGGTTCCTAGCATTTAAGGATCAATGCCTTTATATTGTGACAACACTAAAGTTGTTGCACGTGCCAAGGAACCTAGGTCTCATAAAAAAAATATAAACATGTATTGCGGTGCTTTCATTTTATTAGAGAAATTATTGAGACATAAGATGCCACTATAAATCGAGTAAACTCTCTAAACAATATTGCATATCCATTTACTAAACTATTATCTCAATAACAATTTGAACGCTACTTAGAGAATATGGTTATTAGATACTAGAGCTATTGACTTTAGTGCAAGTGAGAGATTGAAAGTAGTATGACCTCAAGCCAATCTAAAATTCAGATAAGGCACACTTAGAAGGGGGGGGTTGAATAAGTGTAAAAATAAACTATGACCAATTCTTAAACTTTAAATTCAACCTATTGAATATAGCCTACTGTATTGAAGAATGCAGCTTGCTGAATGACTATAGTCTACCGAATTGAATTTCTGTCTAAGAAAATATCTTGGTGAATTTATAAGTCAAATAGAATACTTGGAGTTAACACAAAATCTCAAGATGAAGCAAAAGTTTGTATTTTAATTATTGAGAAAATTAACTATCTTGAGAAATAATAAAATAAGCAATAAAATAATACCAAGATTTTTTTACGTGGTTCAGCTATTACCCTCTATAATAATAGCCTAGTCCACGTCCAATACCAACTAGTATTGGAGACCTACTTTTATTTCTTTAAAAGACCCTTGTTACAAAAACAGATTCTATCAAATTGAATTACAATTAATTCACTTGAGCACACTTGCTCCTTGTGCACCAATGCACCCCTTAAGCACCTAAGCTTCCTTGAACCTGTTTGTAAACAAACCTTAATCCACCTGGATTAAATTCCTTTAGACAACACTTAGTCTAAAAATATAATATTACAATTATAGAGGTCTAATGATCAAAGCAAATAAACAATTTAACAATGCAAGGCTCAACTAATAAATGCAATGATCAAGTAATAAGAGTAAAAGATATCACCAATATTATGCTATCAAAAGTTGACTGAAAATATTAATTGATCAACAACTCAAAATTTATACCAAGAATAGAATAGCTGTCCAAGTATATGAGTGCAAAATGTTAATTCAAGTGTTGTAATTATCACTGATCTCAGTTTCATTTTTATAGCCCAAATTGTTACCGTTACTGATAAAGATATGAAATTTTTTACGCTACCAATTTCTTAAGTAACGTTCCAATAATATTTCCGTTGGAAAGAGAGAGAAGATCAGTATATAACAAACAATCTATATCACTTGGACACTAAAAAATAAATAACTATCCGTGTAGATCTAAAACAAATCTCTTAAGAGATTAGACTTTTTTTAGTACACGTAATCAAGTCTGCCGCCACCTATCAAGCATTAATATAGGAAAGGATATGCGCGAACTTTTTCAAGATAATAATTACCTTATGTTTCCAAGATATTTATCCCATTATTTTAAAAGGTAATCATATTTCTGCCAACCCACTTCAACAACTCTTAGATATCCAACATATAAGTTTATCATACGAAATATACAAATATTATCAATACATAAGGAATAATTCGGACAATACTAACCATGAAAAAAATCAGTTCTTTTAATAACAATTATAACATGCTTAGACATACTCAAAATATTTAATCCGGACAATAAACTAATTTTCCTTTTTAAGCATGCATAAAAAAATATTTAATTAAATGCACAAATAATATATCCTAGAGTCTTGTATTAAAAAATCAAATATTTGCAATGGCCTTATATATTTTTCTTAAGACTCAAATCATCTTCAATCTTCTTGAATAATCCATCAAATAATTCTTGAAACAATTTCTTGAAATTCACAACAAAGAATTTATTACCAATGAACAAGTCATCATCAAAACATTAGGTTATTAGAACGTGATATAATCAACATTCTCCCCCTTTTTGATGATGACAATATTAAAAATTAAAGCTCTCCCTAAATTCATGCATATACTCAAAATTTCATGTTTCAGGAAAAATATTTTCAAAATTTGCAAAACTATCATAATAACATTACCCACCATGTTTCTGTTTTAGCATTGGTAAAAACCTGCAGATATGTTAGTTCTAACATTCCAGCAATTATCAATATCAAAACACATTATCCCATAATTAGTAGTTTGCAAAACATAATCAAAAAAAATAAAAAAAAAATCAGAAACCTTCAGACTTAAAGAAGAAACCAATCATAAACCATAAAGTCTTAAATCAACCAAAAATCGTCATTCAAAATCAGTAGTTGTCTCCCCCTTTGGCATCCATCAAAAAGAAAAGGGCATGAGATCAGTCCAGTTCAACCACCTGAGCATTATTTGTAGCACGGCGAGTGAAATAGGGGCGATGATGTACTCGGTGAATACGTTCTTCTATTGTAAAATTTTTAGCTAGACGGGGAGGACGAGGGATAAATGTTCCTGCAGGTAGTGGCACATCCAAGAAATCACCAACATACTCAGCCATCCAATTGCAGTATGGCCACTCAGTAACAGTCGAATGATGTCATTAAAAATGTAGTTTTTGTGCCACATCATTCATCCTATTTGCAGTGAAATCTGCAAGCTCACCCACCTGATTGCTCACAAATTTTAACTCTTGGCTAAGTTGGCAAGAATTCCTATTAAACTTTCTGCTAAGAGCTTCGACCATAGCAGTGGTATGGATCTCAAAACCAGCTTGTAAATCTATAAACTCGTCCTCAACATGATGATATAACTGTTTTAACTCATCAGTCCCTATGGGCAGTTTTCCTTTTTCCAAAACAGTTAATCTATGCTTAATATCAACCATGTCAGTTTTCAATCTTTCTTGAGTGTGAAGAATGTTAGTCAACAAACCAATAATCTCAGGAGAAGAATTAGTGTTTGGCAGAGTAGAGGAAGATGATTGATGAGAGGATAAAACGGGAGGATTAGGAACAGTTCAAACAAAGTTTCCATTCACCAATGACAAATGAGAAATTTTCAAATTTCCAGAATCAATAGAATCATGCAAAGGTACTGAGATTTCACCACCAAGAGAAATTTTAAAATGCAGAAACAGTTTTGTCAAACAACCACCATAAGGAAGACATTTTTTTTAGCATTACGCAGACAACTCATCATGTGTTGTAACATCATAAGAGAGAAGTTAAAAGATAGCCCTTTGAGAATCATAGCTACCAGTACCAAATCCTGATATGTAAAATCTGCACCTCCACCAATGCGGGGCAACAAATTATAACGAACCAATTTATGTAAAACACAAGCAGTTGGTGACACATAGACTGTTTTTGGAATAAAAACATCAGTCAAAGCAAGATTATCCATCACAGTTCTGAGTTGTTCAAGAGGTGAAAATGGAGTATTTGCAGGACCTTTTAAAGTAAAAGGACACGGTCCAGTAGAAGAAGTATTAAGAACATGTCCAAAACTTTTAACAGTAAAAGATAAAGATTTTCCCTTGACAAAAGATGTGTAAGAGTCACCAGAACACTCAAGATTAGTGAAAAATTGTTGAATCAGACGAGGATAAGCAACTGATAGAGGAAAAACCATAGATGATATTCCACAAGACTCAAAAAGCTTTTTCAGAGGGGAATCGTGATAATAAATTTAATCAATTGATTTTTCATAAACATACTGTTTATGAACAATATTTGTTTTGAAACGAGTCTCATACACATTACTAAGGAAGAAATTGTCAGGAATATCAAAAGAGGAATTGGAAGGGTTTACCAGAGACAACGATGAAGCTGGCTGTGGTGTAGAACCCTTTGGACGTTTTGACTTCCTTTTGGCTGTGGTGTTCGATTCATCCGATGAGGAATGGTGATTTTACACCGAGTGCACAGAAATCGCCTTTTTCAGCCTCTTTTTCTTCCTTGATGTGGTTGGATGGGTTTGATCACCATCTGAATCGATGATTGCTTGTCTATTCGTACGAGTCCTCATGGTTTCTGATATTCGAAGGTAAGGAGAAGACGAAGTTTTATGAAAGGGAGAAAGTTGGGTCTGGTTTGAGAAAAAGAAACGATGACAAAAGAGGGTTTTGTGTGGTAGGAAACTGAAGAGGTTTTTGTATATCAGGGAACTGAAGAAGTTTATGTGTATTGGGGAACTGAAGGGATATAATTTTATGAGACGTTTAATGAAGGAAGAGAGAAGACGTATATCAAATGTCTGTCTTTTGAACGCGACTTCCCAAGATAAAGATGACACGGTTGGCTTTTCAAATCTCAAGACAATAATAACCGGATATATTGCATATAGAATAACCTAGTTTCCCGAAGTGTTAGGATTTAAATTAGATTCTGTTTATAAAGATAATGCAGATAAAAATTTAATATGCATGAAACACTAAAAAGTATTATAATAAAATTATACCACGCACATTCTAAGTTCCCTTCTTAAAGTGCAAAATCTTTCTTCACTTAAAGGTTTTGTAAAAATATCTGCTAATTGATTTTCTGAAGGAATGAAAATTAATTTAATTAAACCTTTTGAAACATTATCCCTTAGAAAATGATGTCTAACTTTTATATGCTTTGTACGTGAATGTAACACAGGATTTTTAGAAATATCTATAGCACTAGAATTATCACAATATATAGGCACATTATCACATAAAATATCAAAATCACATAGAGTTTGTTTTAACCATAAAATTTGAGAGCAACAACTCCCTGCAGCTAGATATTCACCCTCAGTGGTTGATAAAGTAACTGAAGTTTGCTTTTTACTATGCCACGTGACAAGATTGTGACCTAAAAATGTACAAGCACCACTGGTACTCTTTCTATCAATTTGACACCGTGCATAGTCAACATCTGAATAACCCATTAGTACAAAATGATCGCAGATTGGACAAAATAATCCCAAATTGATTATACCACTTAAATATTTAAAAATTCTTTTAACAGCTTGTAAATGAGATTCTTTAGGTTTTGCTTGAAAACGAGCACATAAACAAACACTATACATAATATCCGGTCTAGATGCAGTTAAATATAATAAACATCTAATCATATCTCGATATTTAGTTACCTCCACATCTATACCTTTTTCGTCAGACGTAAGCTTTATTGAAGTGCTCATTGGTGTAGCATTTGAATTAGACCCTTCAAAACCAAACCTTTTGAGAAGTTCTTTTGTATATTTGGTTTGATGGATGTACATACCGTTCTTTGTTTGTTTGATTTGGAGTCCCAAAAAGTAATTAAGTTCTCCCATTAGACTCATATCAAACTCCTTGTGCATGCACTTAGAAAACCACTCACAAAGAAAATTATTAGTAGCACCAAAAATTATGTTATCTACATATATTTGTACAATAATAATATCTTTATTTTCATGCTTAATAAATAATGTAGAATCAATTTTTTCTCTAATAAAACCATTTGAAAGCAAATACTTACTCAACCTATCGTACCAGGCCCTTGGAGCTTGTTTTAGCCCATAGAGAGCTTTCTTTAGCTTGTAGACATGATTTGGATACCTCTCATGTTCAAATCCAGGAGGCTGTTTTACATACACCTCTTCATTGATGTATCCATTGAGAAAGGCACTTTTTACGTCCATTTGATAAAGTGTGAACTTCTTGTAACATGCAAATGTTAACAAGATGCGGATGGACTCTAGTCTGGCGACTGGGGCGTAAGTTTCTTCATAGTCAATCCCTTCTTGTTGATTGTATCCTTGAGCTACTAGCCTTGCTTTGTTACGAGTGATAGTCCCATGCTCATCAAGCTTGTTCTTGAATACCCACCTTGTTCCAATGATAGAAACATCTTTAGGAGGAGGCATAAGTTCCCAGACCTGGCATCGTTCAAATTGTTGAAGTTCTTCTTGCATTGCCATTAGCCAGCTTTCATCTAGGATAGCTTCCTTAGCATTCTTTGGCTCAACTTGGGATAGAAATGCTGAAAAAGCACATTGATTTTGCAATCCTCTTCTTGTAGTGATTCCTTTGTTTATATCTCCAATGATGTTTTCTGGTGGATGGTTCTTGTGATATCTTGCAGTTTTTGGCATTTGTACATCATGTATCACTTCTTCTTGTTGAGGAAAATCTGCCTCAAGATCTTGTGTTGTTTCTTGTTCTACTCCAGGCGAGTTTTCCAATTCAGTTTGCTGGATTTGTATATTCGGCTTGCTAAATATATTCTCCCGGTTTGCTGGATTCACCAAAATCTCCAAATTTCCTGCATCCTCATCTCTTTCTTTTGGAAGATCATTTTGAGTTTCATTAAAAGTAATATGAACTGATTCTTCAACACACAGCTTGTTAATATTAAATACACGATATGCTTTGTTATTCTGTGAATACCCAATGAAAATTCCTTCATAAGATTTAGCATCAAATTTTCCTAGGTTATCACTAGTATTTAGAATAAAACATTTAGATCCAAAAACTTTGAAATAACTTATATTAAGAATCTTATTATTTAAGAGTTCATAAGGAGTCTTCAAAATAATTGGACGAATAAGTACTCTATTTAAAACATAACAAGATGTGTTTACAGCTTTGGCCCAAAACTTTTTAGGAAGTTTACTTTCTTGTAATAAAGTTCTAGTTGTTTTTCGTAATGTCCTATTCTTTCTTTCTACAACTCCATTCTGTTGAGGGGTTCTAGGGGCTGAAAATTCATGACTGATTCCTTTTTTATCACAAAATATTATGAAGTCTTTTTGAAACTCAGTACCATGATCACTTCTTATCCTTACAAGTTTGAGACTATATTTTGTTTCCAAATTTCTTATTAATTTCTTAAATTCCTTAAATGCTTCATCTTTAGTTCTCAAAAATAATACTCATGTATATCTAGAGAAATCATCTACTATTACAAATGCATAAAACTTACCATTTATACTAGGATGTCTTTCTGGTCCAAATAGATCAAGATGAAGTAGTTGTAAAGGAGAAGAGGTTGATACCATGTTCTTTGCCATAAATGATGTTCTTACTTGTTTTTCGAGTTGACAGGGAACACAAATTCCCTTCTTTTCATATTTTATTTTCGGTAACCCTTTGACGAGATTCTTTGAGGATAATTTCTTGATTAAATCCATGTGAACATGTCCCATCCTCTTGTGCCACATACTAGCCTCATCTTGTACAGATGCTAGACATAATTCTTCATCCTGTTGCTCAAAATCAATAGTATATATATTTTTTTCTCTTTGTGCAACAAGAGTAACATTGTTAGTACCATGAGAAATAGTGCATTTTTCTTTATCAAAACTAACTTGGTGACCATTATCCATTAATTGACTGATACTAATAAGATTAAATTCAAGTCCATTAACAAGGTGTACATTATCAATATTTACCTTACCATTTCTTATTTTACCTTTTCCGATTATCTCGCAGGTTTGATTATCTTCAAATGTAACTGTACCATTTTTCTTCTTGATTTTTAGCTCCACGAACTTTGTTTTGTCACCAGTCATGTGACGTGAGCATCCACTATCAAGAATCCATTTTTAAGATGGAACCCTTGCCTTGAGACATACCTGTCAAGAAAAAGTCATTCATCCTTTTGGTACCCACATCTTTTTGGGTCCTTTAATGTTAGTTGCATATAAATCATCCTTTTTAACCCAAACCTTTTTAATCTTATTTTTCTTAAAGCAGTTTATGTCCAAATGACCTTTAATGCCACAATTTTTACATGTTGTGAAAGGAGAGCAATAATTTAATCTAAAACGTGATTTTGATTTTAGCATTTTCATATTACCCTTTTTATGCATAGAATTATAACCAATTTCTTGTCTTTCAAAACTCTGTCTTTGTTTACCTAATATGACATTTAAATTTTCTTCACCTTGAACGAATTTAGCAAGAGATGATCTTAGTGAATCTATTTCTTTTTGAAGTTCATTATTAGAAAAGGTTTTAACAGGTGATTTAACACAAATTGCATCAATACAGACATCTCTCATTTTTAGTTCATTTGTCAATTTTTGGATTTCATTATTAAAAAAATTTACCTTATTGAAAAGTATTTTGTTGTAATTATCTAAATAATCAATTTTAGCAATCAAAACATTTTCTTCTTTACATGTAGATTCTTTTTCAATATCTTTCTTTTCATCTATTAAAGAGTCTACTTCACCCATTAATGTATTTACCAAGTCTTTCAAATATGCATTCTTTTCTTTTAATTTATCATTTTCTTGTTTTAAAGAATAAAACTCAAAACTAGATACCTCGTTCGATTCACCTTCTATTCCCATGAAGCATACTTGAGCTATTTCATCCTTGGCATCAATTTCAACTTCGGCTTCTTCTTCATCACTCCAAGTGACCAGTGCCTTGTTTCTCTTATAATCCTTGAAGCCTGTTTTTCCTTTATTCTTTAGTTGAAAACAGTCCTTCTTGAAGTGCCCTGGGCGTCCACATTCAAAACACGTCTCCTCAGTTTGCTTTCCTTTGCCTTTATTTGAGTTGAAGATATTCTTTCGTTTATTCTTCCTTTGTAGAAGTCCTTTGAGTCTCCTTGACATCATGGCTATCTCTTCATCAGAATCATCATCAAGCTCGTCTTCATTTCCTGCATTAAGAGCTAAAACCTTTCTTCGAGGAGTTTCGTCCTCATCGTCATACCTTTTTAACTGATGTTCATATTCCTCAAGTTCACCAAAAAGAGTTAGTGTGTCCATAGTAGATATAGTAGAGGAATCTTGAAGAGTAGTGATTTTAGAAGCAAACCTTTTGGGCATAGCCCGAAGCAACTTACGGTTGATCTCACTTTGAGGAATAGTCTTGTCTAGCAATTTTAAGGAGTTTATAAGAACTAGAAATCTTGCTTGAGCTAGTTTGATGGTTTCATCTTTTTCGAGCTTGAACATTTCATAATCGTGCATGAGCATGCTTAGCTTGACTTCTCGTACTTTTGAAGTGCCTTCATGACTTACCACTAAAGTATCCCACATCTCTTTGGTTGTGTTGCATGAAGAGACTTTATCTATCTCAGATTGTACCATGCCGCTGAGAAGTGTGTTCATTGCTTTTGAATCATATGAGACCATGTAGATTTCGGTTGAATCCATTTCTAGCAGGATCTTTGGTGTCCCATCATCTCTTCGTGGAATAACTGGTCCGTTCTCCACAACCCACCATTCCCAAGGATCTCTTTTAAGATAGATCCTCATTCGGAATTTCCAGAAGTTGTAATTTTCTGTTCCAAACAGCAAAGGAGGTCTATTGGTTGATTGACCTTCTTGATTGTTGTTCCCGAACTGTACCATGTCAGAATCTTTCCCTACAAGTCACCTTTAAGACCAAGTAAGTAGAGCCTTGCTCTGATACCAAATGAAATTCAGATAAGGCACACTTAGAAGGAGGGGTTGAATAAGTGTAAAAATAAACTATGACCAATTCTTAAACTATAAATTCAACCTATTGAATATAGCCTACTGTATTGAAGAATGCAGCTTGCTGAATGACTATAGTCTACCGAATTGAATTTCTGTCTAAAAAAATATCTTGGTGAATTTATAAGTCAAATAGAATACTTGGAGTTAACACAAAATCTCAAGATGAAGCAAAAGGTTGTATTTTAATTATTGAGAAAATTAACTATCTTGAGAAATAATAAAATAAGCAATAAAATAACACCAAGATTTTTTTACATGGTTCAGCTATTACCCTCTATAATAATAGCCTGGTCCACGTCCAATACCAACTAGTATTGGAGACCTAATTTTATTTCTTTAAAAGACCCTTGTTACAAAAACAGATTCTATCAAATTGAATTACAATTAATTCATTTGAGCACACTTGATCCTTGTGCACCAGTGCACCCCTTAAGCACCTAAGCTTCCTTGAACCTGTTTGTAAACAAACCTTAATCCACCTGGATTAAATTCCTTTAGACAACACTTAGTCTAAAAATATAATATTACAATTATAGATGTCTAATGATCAAAGTAAATAAACAATTTAACAATGCAAGGCTTAACTAATAAATGCAATGATCAAGTAATAAGAGTAAAAGATATCACCAATATTATGCTCTCAAAAGTTGACTGAAAATATTAATTGATCAGCAGCTCAAAATTTGTTCCAAGAATAGAATAGCTGTCCAAGTATGTGAGTGCAAAATGTTAATTCAAGTGTTGTAATTATCACTGATCTCAGTTTCATTTTTATAGCCCAAATTGTTACCGTTACTGATAAAGATATGAAAATTTTTACGTTACCAACAAATTTTCTTAAGTAACATTCCAATAATATTTCCGTTGGAAAGAGATAGAGAAGATCAGTATATAACAAATAATCTATATCACTTGGACACTAAAAAATAAATAATTATCCGTGTATATCTCTAAAACAAATCTCTTAAGAGATTAGACTTTTTTCAGTACACGTAATCAAGTCTGCCGCCACCTATCAAGCATTAATATAGGAAAGGATATGTGCCAACTTTTTCAAGATAATAATTACCTTATGTTTCCAAGATATTTATCCCATTATTTTAAAAGGTAATCATATTTCTGCCAACCCACTTCAACAACTCTTAGATATCCAACATATAAGTCTATCATACGAAATATACAAATATTATCAATACATAAGGAATAATTCGGACAATACTAACCATGAAAAAATCAGTTCTTTTAATAACAATTATAACATGCTTAGACATACTCAAAATATTTAATCCGGACAATAAACTAATTTTCCTTTTTAAGCATGCATAAAAAAATATTTAATTAAATGCACAAATAATATGTCCTAGAGCCTTGCATTGAAAAATTAAATATTTGCAATGGCCTTACATATTTTTCTTAAGACTCAAATCATCTTCAATCTTCTTGAATAATCCATCAAATAATTCTTGAAACAATTTCCTGAAATTCACAACAAAGAATTTATTACCAATGAACAAGTCATCATCAAAACATTAGGTTATTAGAACGTGATATAATCAACACAATCACATTTGATGTGATAGAGCATTTACTTTGAAATCTTATGCATTTATTAATAAAAAAATTTATTTATTTAAATGCATTAATTTATCTGTATTTAATTGTTATAAATAATGGTTGTGACAAACCCGTAGTTTGGAGCAATACTTTTAAAATCATGATGAAATTATACTAATGAGATCTAAAATCTAGATAGCTAAAAACTAGAACATTCCTAATCATAGGATCACTAATATGGAGTTAGTGAATCTGGACATATTAGTACATGTTATGCATGCTCTTTTGAAGAGAATAATTGATCTTATAATCATTTGCGCATAGATACTAAAACAAATATGTATATGCTTATTAAAGAATAAGTTTACTGAAGAATAAGCTTACTGAACGTAACTCGCTTAAAAGAACACCTTGTCAATATAAGTTGTAAGACCCCAGTTTTTTATAAATAAAATTGAATTTTTCTCTAATTATTATTTTGAAATAATAATGTGTTAATTTGATATAATGTTTTGGTTATGGGTGAAATGTGAAAATTTTGTAAAATAAGCAAATGGTTATAAAATATTTATTGTTGTCGGAGAATATTCGTTTGGTCGTGGAATATTCTTGTTGTCGGGGAATATTCGTACGACAGCGCAGTCATTTATGGATCTCATAACAAAATAACTGTCGGATGAAGAAAACGACAAAGTATGAGTTCTTACACATAACGGCGTAATTGTTACCGTTAACACTGTTGGATTACCTGGTGGTTAAAATACAGTAATACGCGTGGTTGCACAGTAGCACACGGTATTGCACAGTATTGATGATTTATTGATCCTTACGTAAGAAGGCACTACTCAATAATTGTTACAGTAGTTACTGTTCTATATTTTATTTTATTGATTCAATAATTGTTGCGTTGATATTTTATATTATTGTTGTTCAATAATTGTCACTGCACAGTATCTCCATTATCAGATCAATAATTCATATTATCTGAATAATATTATTAGATAGTATTATTGGCAATGTCTAGAAAGTTCTGTCAAGGAGAGGTTTGGTCACCTAATTGCGCGCCAGTAAGGAGAAATCCTTATTGAAAAGTCCCATCTTTCCTGGGAACGGCCTGGTTGTCATAAATGTGATTCTGTAATATTATTTGTGAATAATTAATTATTGATTCATATGATAAGGAAATATTTATTTTATGTGGATATAAATGTTGTATATATTTATTGTGGTTAAAAATGAAGGAGTTAATGTTGAGGTGTTTTATCAGTATTTTTGTCGGAATGGAGGTATTAAAAATTAAACCAGTGTTTTTGAGATATATTGCGTGAGTTATAATTTTTAATCCGACCGTTAGATCGTTGTGATTTTTGGATATGTTATACATATATAAGTTAAGTATATGTCCACAAATTTTAAACCGTTAAAAATGAACGTATGATTTTTTATGAATTTTAAGAGGTGTCTGGTTCAGAAATTGTTGAAGTATCTGAATTTAGCATTTTGGTAGAAAATTCTAGAATTGGTGTGTCCCACTTTTTGTTGGTGAGAAATGTGTTGAAATTTTTATTCAAATGTGGTGGGTGGGAATAGTAGCAAGTAAAGCCATCAGGTTGCAGATCAAGTCTGCTTCGGCGTGCTTATATTTTCCTATAAATAGAGGGCTAAGTTAAAATTAAAAATCACACCAGAAACATAAGCTTTCTCTCTTTCTCTCTATATTATTGAGTGTATTTTGTGAGTATTAAGATACTTTGTGAGTTTCTATTTATCTGTGTAAGTTTCCTTCAGCCTTATACCGATATTCCAGTCAGAAGTACTGTTCGTTTGAGGTAAGGGATGTTATTTCTTCTTAAATGATATTATTTTCTTCAATATCATTATGCCGAAATATTGGTTTGAAATTTTTATCAAATTTAGAATTTTTTGTGTCGGAGTTACTATTCACGTATACGGCACTATTCACGTATACGACACTTTTCAAGAATACGACACTATTCATCGAAAAATGAAAGTTTCTCCTTTTTTGTCTAAGATGTCTATTATGGTTACTATCTTTGATTGTATCCATGTTTTGATCTTTATTCTTGAATTCTGCTTCAAAATTGGTTATTATGAAGTATTATTGATCTTGGATAAACTGTAATACGAATCTCTAAAATTTGTTATTTTGTTTCACTGGATTCGTTCCTTTAAAATATTTTTCATCAGCCTCAGTCCTAAATGATGATATTACTGAATATCTTTGGCCTGTAGTGCAAAGATGAATGATTAACTCATGAATATCTTTGGCCTGTAGTGCAAAGATGAATGATTACCTATTGAATATCTTTGGCCCGTAGTGCAAAGATGAACAGGTGTTGAGATGAACATGACCAACTGGTGATATAAATGAATATCTTTGGCCTGTAGTGCAAAGATGAATATTGATTAAAGATGTGTATTGATTGTTGTTACAGGGATAAAATATTGATGATGGACTTTTAAATATTAGAAGATAGTAGAACTCATTCTCTACTTGACTCTTCTAATGGATTATTGTTTCCGCTGCAGTTGTTGATCTAAAACTTGTTGTCTATTATATTTTATCAGATTTTTCCCTGTTGAAGACTAATGATAAATTTTTGTATATTATCTTAGTTATGATATTCTTTACTGGGCTAGTTGAGCTCACCCTTTTCCCTTTTGTTCCATTTCTCTTCTTAGGAGGTGAGAACATAGCAGGATCTAGTCGGGATATGGAGTGATGGTTTTAGAAAGATGTTTTAGCAGTCCTCACTATTTTTGAAAAATAGTGTTTGAATAATTGTAATGAGGACTTATTTGAGTGTGGATATTATCTAGAAGATAATATTTGTATTTAAACTCACAGTATGTGTTGTCGTATTTTGCACGACAATTGTATTATTGAAGTTATAGTTTGCTTTCTGTACCATGTATTTGGCGACTCAGAATGGGTGTTGTATACCTATTTTGGGGGCGTCACAGTTGGTATCAAAGCTTAGGGATATGATTCCTGGCTGAGGTGTGAGACAAGAACTAGGAGGGGAGAGACGGAAAATTCCTTCGCTAGTATGACCTACCTAAGTTTATTTGGTATTTAATTGATCGGTCAGAGTATAGGGATAATATGTGATATGTCAATTAACCCTTGTTTTGTGGCATTGTTTGAAAATGGCATCCGAAAATGTTGTGATAAGCATTGAAGCACATGAGACCGTTGAGTCACCAACGATCAATACCCAGGATAAGGTGCAATAGGAAGACAATAATCCTCAAGTAAACAATAGCACCGATGAAATAATGAACGATGGGATGTTCAGAGGCTTTATGCAATTCATGCAACATCAGGCGAGAGGGGCTCCTGTTCAAAATACAGGTGGAAACACTGGCAACTCTCGGATAGTCACCGCTAAGCAGTTCAAGGAGCTGGGATCACCAGAGTTTTTGGGGAAGCCAGAACCACTTACGGCAGTGACGTGGATAAAGTAGATCACCAAGATATTTGATGTCTTGGGATGTCCCGAGGAGCAAAAGGTTCCCTTTGCCACCTTTATGTTGCGAGGAGAGGCAGATTACTGGTGGAAATCGGTAAAGCATACTCAATCTGCCGCACTGAAGATGTCTTGGGAGAAGTTCCAAGAATTATTCAACGACAAGTACTTTCCCGAAAGTATTCGTCACATGAAGGAGGTGGAGTTCATCAAGCTGGAGCAAAACAATATGAACGTGTCGCATTACGAAGCTAAGGTTGCCGAGTTGTCCCGATTTGCATCCCATTTGGTTGATAATGAGGAGAGAATGACGCGAATGTTTCTGCGAGGTTTGAAGCCCGAAATACGTCAATACCTCATTTCTCACAAACTTTGTTTATATTCAGATGTAGTGAATAGGGCTCAGTTATTGGAGCGCGATAATGAGACAGCCCAATCGAAGGATAACGAGCAACAACACGATAATAATCGTACCGATGGCAATGGTCATCGGAATAATGATAACCATCGTTGAGGAAATTATCATGCCAGAAATGGTAACCACTTCGGTGGTAATCATGGCCAAAATAATAGAAGAAATGATTCAAGTGAAAATTTCAAGAAGAGAAGATTTAACGATGACGGGAAGACGTCGGCAATAGCACCAGCACCAGCAACAAATTCTAAGGGAGGAGAACGACCGCCAGTTAGATGCTACAGATGTGAAAAGGAGGGACATATAAGTTCAAACTGTTCACAGCTTTCCAAGATATATTTTAGTTATGGAAAAGACGGTGACATAGTTCGATTTTGTCCTGTAGCGAAATCAAGTCCAGTTGGGACGGTGGCACCAAAGGTGGATACAGACAAAATAAAGTCGGTGATTTCTGGAAGAGTATTTTTCGTGACTTCTCAAAAAGCGAGTAACCCGAACGAAGTTAGCACGGGTTAGTTAATTATAAATTCTTTCGAAGTCTATACGGTTCTACCCAGTCTTTTATTTCTCCTGGTTGTGCTCAACGTTTAAACTTGACTCCGGAGAAATTAGACTTTGACTTATCTGTGGAGACTCCGTTAGGAGAAACTGTTATCATATCCACAATTTATAAATCTTGTTTGATCCAAATGGGCACAATCATATTACCTGTTGATATTACCTCTTTAAAGATACTTGCATTTGACAATTTTAGGAATTGATTGGTTAACTACTCATCATGCCAAAATTGATTATTTTCGTAAGGTTGTTAGTTTTCATATTCCTAACCAACCTGTTATGTGAATTCAAGAAACCAAATCGTTGAAGTCAAACACTTTCATATCAAGCCATAAAGCCATTCATTTATTGAAAAACGGATGTCAAGCTTTCTTAGCCCATTTCATGGATTTAAACAAAAATACGTCAGATTTGAATGATATTTCTATTGTTAGTGAATTTACTAATGTATTTCCTAAAGAATTTTCTGGAATACCCCCAGAGCGTGATATTGAATTTTGTATCGACTTTGAACCCGGTACAAAACCCATTTCTAAAATCTCTTATCAAATGGCTCCTATTGAACTTCAGGAGTTAAAAGCCCAAATACAAGAGTCGGTACTCAAGCCTCTATCTGGTAACTTCTTTTATGGAATGCACCAAAGCCAGACTCTCCGTAGGGGACACTATATTTGTTTGGTGGTAAAATAATAGGTGCTATTATGACGTGTTATCCAAGATTGGGATATGAGTCACAGTTGAGAGCAACTTAAGTTAGTAATCAAATAATCTAGCTTTCTAGGCTTAGCTGGTTACTATCGGAGATTCGTGGAAAGATTTTCTCGAATCGCTACTCCGTTAACTTAGCTGACTCAGAAAGATACAAAATTCGTATGGAGCGAGGAATGCGAGAAAATTTTCCAAGAGCTCAAGAGGCGACTCATTCGGAACCTGTTCATACCATCCTGGAAAAGCGAACGTGGTAGCTGACGCGTTGAGTAGAAGATCGTAAGCGAGTACGAGTGCGATATTGTTGAACACAAAGACCTATTTTGTATAATTTATAAATGATAGAGATAGAGTTAATGACTCTAGGGACCCACGTGATGATATACGAGTAAAATCGACTTTAATCGATAACGTTAAAGCCGTTCAAGCTACAGACCTGGAGCTGATGAATATAAAGAAGAAGGTGCAAGAATGTGTTATTCTAGAAGTAAGAGTCGATAAAGAGAAGAAAGTTCAAGCCTTCGATTTATTTGAAATCCTCGATTGAGTAGGAACTGTGGCCTATAGACTCGCCTTAACTCTAAGTATGTCGCGTGTTCATAACGTTTTTCACGTATCGATGTTACGTAAATATGTGGACGACTCGAATCATATTATTGTGTTAGAACCAGACGAGATAGCCGAAGATTTAACGTACGAGGAGGTACCTGTCAAGATCTTGGATAGGAAAGAACATGTCCTATGCACAAAGGTTATACCTCAAGTTAAGATTTTGTGGAGGAACCATGCTATTGAAGAAATGAACTGGGAGTTGGAATCATAAATGAAAGCGAGGTATCCTCACCTTTTCGAAACATCAGGTACGTACGTCAATTTCGAGAACGAAATTTCATAAGGAGGGGATGTGACAACCCCAAAATAGGTCCATTCCACCCAACCCATTCTGAGTCGTCAAATACATGGTACAGAAAACAACTACAACTTTATTACAACAATTGTCGTGCAAAATACAACAACACATATGCTGTGCGTTTGGATACAAATATATACCAAATGTGACTCATGTTCCAACCGTGGACATCACCTCACAATAACACCTTACATAAAGGTATAGTCAAAAACTGTTTTAGAAATTAAAATCTTTGGAAAATGCTCAAGGAAACCTTCGTACATGGGAGGCCATGCGTCTAGATTATGATAGATATCATATGGCCACAGAATTATTCTTGGTTGACCCAATAGACCCCAAAGAAAAACGAGAAGATTACTATCATATTCTTCCCAATGGTGAGTCTTCTCTTGACTTATCATTATCTCCACTGTATCTAACTGAGAATTATACTTCAAACAAACACCAAGATTATATAGGTAGTGCTCGTATATATACTCAGCAAGTGGATGAGCACATCCCTGTCTTATGATGACACGAGGTTGTATGTCATTAGACATCTTGTATGATAGTGACAAAACACCCTTCCAACGTTGGGTTCGCGTCACCCTATTTTCTTCACCAAATATAACTACTAAATGATGACCACCGTTCTATTCCCTTGTTACCCCCGCTCGACCCAGCTACACTCTTATTACCTGAAAGGAATTGTGAAGCAAAAGGGTGAGCACAACTAGCTCAGTAAAGAATATCATGACTAAAGATAATTCAATTATCAATAGCCTTCATCAACAATAAATCAGAGATTTAGAACATATGGTAAATGATAAAAATTTCAACCATAGTTACAGCGGAACGAGCAATCCATTAGAAGAGTCAAATAGACTATAAAGTCTATTATCTTCTCCATGTTAAAAATCCACCAACAATGTTTTATCCATGTAACATCACTCAACAGTTCCTTTCCACAATCATATGAATAACTCATAATCATAATTGTGACTATAAATTTTTCTTCGCACCCAGGACGAAGAATATTTTCATCACCTGTCTTTACCTGAAACATCAAAGATCATGGTTATACCAAATCACAATTCCTGTTTATAATCATACTAACAAATCCATCTTTGCACTACGGGCCAAAGATATTCATCAACAAACCATCTTTGCACTACGGGCCAAAGATATTCATCAACAAACCATCTTTGCACTACGGGCCAAAGATATTCAATAACAGTTCATCTTTGCACTACAGGCCAAAGATATTCATCAACAGGCCATCTTTGCACTACATGCCAAAGATATTCATCAACAATTCATATTTGCACTACAGGCCAAATATATTCATATCTCAAATAAATATATAATCATTTCAGAATTTATATAAACAATAATTATAACCATGTTGATCAATTCACCTTTGCACTTAAGCTTAAGATATTCAATTATAAATTCAATGGTCATGATCATACCAGTCACAATTCAACTTTGCACTACAGGCCAAAGAGAACCCTAGTCATGATCATACCAATAATCTACCCATCTTTACACTCCAATGAAAGAGAATTTCAACATCAAGGTTATAAAAATGTTATATATGATGATAAAAATAATATGATCAACATATAGTTTTAATCTCAAGAGTAATATTCGTAACTCATGAATAGTAAATCGTGAATAGTAACTCATAAATAGTAACCCCGACACAAAAGATAGAAATTCCACAATAAAATCCATACCAATATTTCGGTATAATGATATTGAAAGAATAACATTACTTAAATTTATAAACAATTTATTTTAATTGTTTACACTTTACTAATTAATGCATTTAATCATCATAAAATGCCAACTCTTACAATTTCATCATCAATAACCAAAACCCTCATCAAAAATCTACATATACCTCATATATAGGATTCTCAAGCCATAAAATTCTATTTTCCAATTTTCTTACTTCACATAACATATTTAATTCATTTTCTCATAACTAGACCATTTTCATGAAAAATACCAAATCAGTTCCAAAAATATTTCTTTTCTGGGATTTAGCATAATATAGTCCCATAGTGAACATATATTTTTCTCAGAATTTTTAAAAGTCATTTACTATTTTTCATATGGCCAAAATAGCTGAATATTTAGACATTTATCAAAAATTGTACTTTTGTCTAAAAAATTTGAAATTCATAGAGCATACTTCTATCATATACATGTACTCCCAATAAAAATTTCACCAATTTTGGAGTTAACCACAAGGAATTATAAGCGGTTACTTTTAAAATAGTCTTTTCCCGTAAAATTCATAACTCTTAATCTATACATCCAAAAATCACCATTTTTGGACACAATCAATAAAACTCATCAAAATATCATTTTAAATTTTTCCATAATTTTTGAAGATCAGAAAAATTACGAAACTGAAAATCATAACAACCCTTAAAATCCCTTACTATCCCTTACCTCAAAAGAGCAGTACTTCTGACTGGATATCGGATATGATGCTGAAGAAAACTTGCACTGATGAATAGCAACTCACCAAGTATCTAAATACTCACAAAATATGCTTCATAATATAGAGAGAGAAAGTGAGAAAGCTTATGTTTTTGGTGTGATTTTCAATTCTAACTTAGCCCTCTATTTATAAGAAAATTTTGGTAGGTTTGACCTGCAACCTGATGGCTTTACCTGCTACTATTCCCACCCACCATATTTGAAATATAATTCAGCACATTTCTTCACCAACCACAAGTGGGGCCCACCAATTCTAGAATTTTCTACCAAAATGATAAACTCCGAAAATTCAACAATTTCTGAACTAGTCATCATATAAAATTCGTAATAAATCATACGTTCATTTTTAACGGTTCAAAATTTGTGGACATATACTCAACTTATATATGTATAACATATCCAAAAATTACCACGATCCAACGGTCGGATTAAAAATTATAACCCCCGCAAAATATCTCAAAAACCCTGATTTTTAATACCTCCATTCCGATAAAAATATGGATAAAAACCTCAACATTAACTCCTTCATTTTATAACCACAAAAATATATCCCTCATTTATATCCACATAAAATAAATATTTTCTTATCATATGAATCAATAATTAATTATTCACAAATAATATTACAGAATCACATTTATGACAACCAGGCCGTTCCCAGGAAAGAGGGGGCTTTCCAATAAGAATTTCTCCTTACTGGCGCGCAATTAGGTGACCAAACCTCTCCTTAGACAGAACTTTCTAGTCATTGCCAATAATGTTATCTAATAATATTATTCAAATAATATGAATTATTGATCTGATAATGAGAAATACTGTGCAGTGACAATTATTGAACAACAATAATATAAAATTTCAACGTAGCAATTATTGAATCAATAAAATAAAATATTGAACAGTAATTACTGTAACAATTATTGAGTAGTGTCTTCCTTCGTAAGAATTAATAATTTCAAAAATACTATGCAATACCGTGTGCTACTGTGCAATAACGCGTATTACTGTATTTTAATCACCGGGTATTCCAACAGTGTTAACGGTAACAACTACGCCGTTATTTGTAAAAACTTAAATTTGTCATTTTCTTCATCCGACAGTTATTCGTTATGGGGCCCACAAATAGCTGCGCCGTCGTACGAATATTCCCCGACAGAAAGAATATTCAACGACCAAACGAATATTCCCCGACAACAATGATTATTTTATAACCACTTGCTTATTTTGAAAAAAAATCATATTTCACCCATAACTTTAAACTTTTATCAATTTAACCATTTACTGAATAGTAATTATAAGAAAAATTGAATACTTTTATTTCATAAAATTCGGGGTCTTACAGGGGAGGTTGTAAGACCCCAGCTTTTTATAAATAAAATTAAATTTTCCTCTAATTATTATTTTGAAATAATAAGGTGTTAATTTGATATAATATTTTAGTTATGGGTGAAATGTGAAAATTTTGTAAAATAAGCAAATGGTTATAAAATATTTATTGTTGTCGGAGAATATTCGTTTGGTCGTGGAATATTCTTGTTGTCGGGGAATATTCGTACGACAGCGCAGTCATTTATGGATCTCATAACAAAATAACTGTCGGATGAAGAAAACGACAAAGTATGAGTTCTTACACATAACGGCGTAATTGTTACCGTTAACACTGTTGGATTACCTGGTGGTTAAAATATAGTAATACGCGTAGTTGCACAGTAGCACACGGTATTGCACAGTATTGATGAATTATTGATCCTTATGTAAGAAGGCACTACTCAATAATTGTTACAGTAGTTACTGTTCTATATTTTATTTTATTGATTCAATAATTGTTGCGTTGATATTTTATATTATTGTTGTTCAATAATTGTCACTACACAGTATCTCCATTATCAGATCAATAATTCTTATTATTTGAATAATATTATTAGATAGCATTATTGGCAATGTCTAGAAAGTTCTGTCAAGGAGAGGTTTGGTCACCTAATTGCGCGCCAGTAAGGAGAAATCCTTATTGAAAAGCCCCCTCTTTCTTGGGAACGGTCTGGTTGTCATAAATGTGATTCTGTAATATTATTTGTGAATAATTAATTATTGATTCATATGATAAGGAAATATTTATTTTATGTGGATATAAATGTTGTATATATTTATTGTGGTTAAAAATGAAGGAGTTAATGTTGAGGTGTTTTATCAGTATTTTTATCGGAATGGAGGTATTAAAAATGAAACCAGTATTTTTGAGATATATTGCGTGAGTTATAATTTTTAATCCGACCGTTGGATCGTTGTGATTTTTGGATATGTTATACATATATAAGTTGAGTATATGTCCACAAATTTTGAACCGTTAAAAATGAACGTATGATTTGTTATGAATTTTAAGAGGTGACTGGTTCAGAAATTGTTGAAGTATCCGAATTTAGCATTTTGGTGGAAAATTCTAGAATTGGTGGGCCCCACTTTTGGTTGGTGAGAAATGTGCTGGAATTTTTATTCAAATGTGGTGGGTGGGAATAGTAGCAGGTAAAGTCATCAGGTTGCAGGTCAAGTCTACTTCGGCGTGCTAACATTTTCCTATAAATAGAGGGCTAAGCTATAATTGAAATCACACCAGAAACATAAGCTTTCTCTCTTTCTCTCTCTCTATATTATTGAGTGTATTTTGTGAGTATTTAGATACTTTGTGAGTTTCTATTTATCAGTGTAAGTTTTCTTCAGCCTTATACCGATATTCCATTCAGAAGTACTGTTCCTTTGAGGTAAGAGATGTTGTTTCTTCTTAAATGATATTATTTTATTCAATATCATTATGCCGAAATATCGATTTAAACTTTTTATCAAATTTAGAACTTTTTATGTCGGGGTTACTATTCACGTATACGGCACTATTCACGTATACGACACTTTTCACGAATACGGCACTATTCATCAAAAAATAAAAGTTTCTCCTTTTTGTCCAAGATGTCTATTATGGTTACTATCTTTGATTGTATCCATGTTTAGATCTTTATTCTTCAATTCTGCTTCAAAATTGGTTATTATGGAGTATTATTGATCTTGGATAAACTGTAATACGAATATCTAATATTTGTTATTTTGTTTCAATGGATTCGTTCTTTTAAAATATTTTTCAGCATCCTCATTCCTAAATGATGATATTACTTAATATTTTTGGTCTGTAGTGTAAAGATGAATGATTAACTGATGAATATTTTTGGCTTGTAGTGCAAAGATGAATGATTACCTAATGAATATCTTTGGCCCGTAGGGCAAAGATGAACAGGTGTTAAGATAAACATGACCAACTGGTGATACAAATGAATATCTTTGGCCTGTAGTGCAAAGATGAATATTGATTAAAGATGTGTATTGATTGTTGTTACAGGAATAAAATATTTATGATGGACTTTTAAATATTAGAAGATAGTAAAACTCATTCTCTACTTAACTCTTCTAATGGATTGCTATTTCCGCTGCAGTTGTTGATCTAAAACTTGTTGTCTATTATATTTTATCAGATTTTTCCCTGTTGAAGACTAATGATAAATTGTTGTATATTATCTTAGTCATAATATTCTTTATTGGGCTAGTTGAGCTCACCCTTTTCCTCTTTGTTCCATTTTTCTTCTCAGGAGGTGAGAACATAACAGGATCTAGTCGGGGTATGGAGTGATGGTTCTAGAAAGATGTTTTAACAGTCCTCACTATTTTTGAAAAATAGTGTTTGAATAATTATAATGAGGACTTATTTGAGTGTGGATATTGTCTAGAAGACAATATTTGTATTTAAACTCACAGTATGTGTTGTCGTATTTTGCACGACAATTGTATTATTGAAGTTATAGTTTGCTTTCTGTACCATATATTTGGCGACTCAGAATGGGTATTGTATACCTATTTTGGGGGCGTCACAATGGTGAAATAAATTAAATAACTTAATATTTATAATAAAGTATTTAAGAAATACTAATTATAAAATAATAATAATAATAATAATAAATTAGTTTCTAAATAGTTTAGGAATTAGATTAAAAATCATAAATCCTAAAGAGTTTTGAAAAAATGATTTGCCTATATATATAAGGAGAGACCTTATTATAGATTAGGTTTACTACACTACTACTACTACTACTACTACTACTATTCTCTCAGGAGAAAAGAACTTGCCAACCTAGGGTTTTTCACAATATTTTCATACCCGAACTGCCAGTCATCGAACCAAAAATGTTAGCGGGTGGATGAGTCACTAGTTCAACCAATCGTTATTGTACCGCTGACGTCAAAAATATATAAAAACATATATTATTAGTAATTAATAAAATTTTAAAAAATCTCATTTTTTATGAATTAAAACATAATAAAGTTGAGCCGCTTCAATTCGAGTTTTGATTAAACTGGTTCAACTGGGCCAAACCGGACCAGATACATGGAATTGGTTCCCGGATCAACCGATTAAATTGGCCGGTCCGGACCGGGTTTCAAAATAGTGCTTTTCTATAACTCTAAATTACTTCTATATTAGACAAATTTGCCATGAAAAGCTAAAATTACTAAACGACGTACAGGGCCGGCCCTGGGCATAGGCCCAAGAGGCATGGGCCTAGAGCCCCAAAAATTTTGGAGCCCCAATTTTTTTTAATATGTATATGATCATCGGTCATCACACTTCTCCTGCTGGCTGCTGCTATACTGTATATGATCATCGGCCATCGCACTGACTGAGACGCACACACATCTGACATCTATTGAGTATTGACTATCATCTCTTCTTCATCCGGT
Organism: Panax notoginseng; assembly: GCA_016801055.1. Classification (NCBI taxonomy): domain Eukaryota; kingdom Viridiplantae; phylum Streptophyta; class Magnoliopsida; order Apiales; family Araliaceae; genus Panax; species Panax notoginseng. The sequence goes on from CM029013.1 coordinate 82,532,459, forward strand.
CCAATTCTCAGAATAATTTTGTTTTACCAGGTAACTAATTTCTCCATTCTTTCTTACTTTTAATACTTTTGTTCCATAAGATTGGTTCTTGCTGCTCAGTTGCTCCAATTGAAATTGTATACAGTAAAACCCTAAGTCCCTAATATAGTAATATGTTTTCTGAAAGTTTGTTCATCTGGAAGAATGGTTATTAAGTTTGCATAATTGGTAAACCGTAAACCCCTAATAGACCTGCTATGGAAAAGTCTTTTTTTTTATCATTTGTTATTCTTGAAGAAGTGACTTTTTTTAAAATGTAAGGGGCCCCAAATTTTATCTTCACCTATAGCCTTGAAAATGTCAAGGCCGGCCCTGACGACATATACAGCAAAAATAGTAAATTAGTTCCAAAGAGGTATATATATAATTAGTTATATCACTAATCCATTACATGCATTAAAAGTATATATAAAGGCTTAATTACTTAACCACATACAACAAAAATAGTAAATTAGTTCTAAAAAGGTATATAAGTTATATCACTAATCCATTATTACATGCATTAAAAGTATATACCTGAACAAAGCAGTCATGGAAATGAAGGCGAAGCAAGCCGGCCGCTTGGCCGATATCCTCCTTGAAAACTGTTAACGCCAAGATCTTCTCCCATGTCCCAATCACGTAAGACGCTCTGACCCTGCACAGTTCAACAAGTCAACACCGGAAGCTTGACGGCCTGACCGTCGGGGGATAGCTCCGGCGTGAGAGTCAGTACAGGTGATCACAAGGTTAACAATGGAGGAAAAATATTGACTAGTGTATGAGTGAGAAAAATAATAGGATTGTGTTTTGTGTTTTGTTACCTCTTTCTTTTTGTGATCCTTGCCCCATACGTTCCCTAGACCCGGTTTACCGTGCCACCCATTATCTCCTGACACCTCTTCTCACCCCCGGTCATCTCAGCCGAAAGTATGTAGCTTATTTCCCTACCTGCTACCACTGTTACCTCCCGCCGGTAATCGGAGTCCTATCCTCATTAATGTCATGCAGAAAGGTGGCAGACATAACAGTCAACTACTATCCTTTGTGATGATTACCGGTCAAAGATAGGATAAGTGACCGCTTACATAATGGACCAATCCAATGACTAAGCCCAATATTATAGTCAAGTAATGGGGCCCAAGTCATTTGACCCAATACGACAAAAGTGACATAGTCCAAAGGACAAGCCCATTCGGCCTGGTCCAGTATGAAAAGTATTATGGCCCAACATTGCCCCCCAGTCTTTTATTAAACAGGATGTTTAGTGGAAGACTGTAAATAGTGTAAGTCCATAGTGAAAGGGATTTGTAATAAACCAAAGGGGCAGAAAGGAATCTCACCGAGGTCCAACTGATAAGTAACAGTCGCTAATTCAAGTGCATCCAAAAGCCCAAATGGCACATGTCCAACAGCCTTAAGGACGAAAAATGAAGATCCAATAAACGCCAGCCCACTCTGGATAACCCATTAAAACCAAAATCGGACGTTACCCCTTCCTCTTTCACATCATTACCTCCAATTAATGCGCCGCCCTTAGTTTTCGTGCAAAATTTGAAAAGACCACTATAAAAGCCAATTTTCCCCAATTCTGACGACTTTACCAGCTTAATTTGAATTTGATACACACAGTGTTCTCTCCTTCTCTCCGATTTCTTTCTTACCTGCAAGGTCTTAGTAGCAATGGCGACCCAAGATTCTGACAACACCACCCCCATTCTTGCAGTTCCGATTTCCACCACTCCTCCCAGTCACAACCTTACCGAGACGGTTTCAAACCCAAACCCCCAAATCACGGCTAGCCCTACCAGGAACCCCTCAAACCCACTACCCAACCCCTCAGAGTTTTTTGAGAGTGAAGAACAATACCCTCACGCCAATACCCCTTCTATCATCACCGAGATCGAGTTGCGTGCCATCAGAAGTCGTTATCAGATTCCGGACACCCATCTGGTGAGAGCTCCAGTATCACACGAACGAATGTACCAACGACCGGATGGGTGGACTGCCGTACCAGTAACTATTTTAGAGAAGGGAGTTAGATTCCCTCTTCACTCTTTCCTTATTACTCTTCTGGGGTTTATCGGAATGGGATTCGCCCAACTGGTGCCGAATTCGTACATCCACATCCTGGCTTTCATAGCATTCTGTTATGAGTTGGGGATATCCCCAACAGTTGATTCCTTTTTCACTCTTTTCTCTACTAGGAAGTCTCGGGAACGAGGCTTCAAAGTGCTGAGCAAACAGTCCCCCAAGCCCAACGCCAAGTTCGAGAAACGATCTTTGATGGATACTCCTTCGAGCAACAAGGGGTGGCACAGAGAATGGTTCTTCGTGAAGGGACCTGAAATCCCATCTATCCCGGAATGGACCACCTCCGAGCGAATTTCTGCAGACTTCGGGGACATTTCAGAGGAGCGTGTGAAAGAAATGGCGAGCATTCTCGAGAAGATTCCCCTGAAGGAATGGAGCTTCGGGCTCCTGAGCAAGCAAGCATGGTTGTATGACCATAAATGTGAGTTCTAAACTCTTACTGGTATGTAATTTGCTGAGATTTCTTTTAGTGAACTGGTCTAAAGGGTTACGTGATTTGTTAATTTACAGTGTCTTTGATAAAACTAACATCGATCGACCGAAGGGATTTGGAAAAATTCCTTTCGGGTAAATTGTCATCATCCCCCACCGACATCCCACAGGAAGAACTCCCGGCTTCGGAAGCCCATGTCGCTGAAGTCTTCCCTGGATCAGAAGCGGCGGAGGAATCTAGCCGACCTCGACAAAAGAAGAGGGCTGTTCGGAAACCAAGATCGATCCCTCAAGAATCTCAACAAACTTCTACCACCAGTCTGATTGATATGCCGGCTAAGGAGCGGATACAAGCTCTTCGTACCAAAAAGAGGAAGACCAAAGTGACTCCTTTATCTACTGATGAGCTTCAGGTTCCCCCTGCTGAAGTTGATTCTCCGACCGTCATTCCTGTGGAGATCCGTGTTTCCGAAGACGAGCTCGAAAACCCAACTGAGTCTCCACTTTTGTCTCTTAAAAGGAAACAACCTTCCGATGATCAACCACCACTGCCCCCCGAACCATCCATGCCCTCTTCGACAAGATCTTCCCCCTCCGCCTTCAGGCGAGAAGCCGCATCTTCTCCCACCGTATGGCCGGAGTTTAACGCGAACTTTCCCTTTCAGCTGTTCGATTCCTTTATTCGGGAGACCGATGATCATCGGTTCGGAAACAGCTCGATTAGGGATTTGATCGAGGAAGGCATGAGTTACCAGGCTAAGGTTAGTTTATTCAATTGAAATATTTGGGAATTATCTGTTTCTTCTAATAATTCACCGGTTGTCTTTGAATTTCTGTAGGCCAATGCTGTCTTCGGGAGGCTTCTTCCCCGATACAAAGAGTCCGAAGCCGAAGAAGACGCAGCCAGTCGAGAGAACGCTATTCTGACGTCGGCTCTGAATAAAGAGAGAAGGGACCATGGTACCGCTCTCTTCAATAACGAATGCCTTCAGAAGGATGTGAATAAGTTAAAAGAAAAACTAGAGACAGCTGAAGCCACACACCGAATCACCATTAGTACGAACGTAGATCTGGTTAGTAGAAATGAAGTTCTTGTGGGGAAGAACGAAACAATGGTGAAAACCAATAAGAGCCTGGCGATGCAAGTAAATGAACTCGAAGCTAGGGACTTGAGACATCTGAAGGAACGGGAAAAGCTCGAAGAGGAGCTTCAAGAACTTCGTGCTTTGAGAGATTTGGGTCCCCCTCTGACCGAAAATCTTCGGAGAGAAGTTCAACAAGAATATCAGAAATTAGCTGAGTTGAACGAGGAGATCGTCCAAATGTTCTCAGATGGATATGACGAATGCCGAAGCAAAGACAAGGCAAGACTTGTCACAGCCAAGGTTGATCCGACCATTCTCGACTCTTCGGAAGACGAAGCTGATTCCTGAAGATGATTCTCTTTTCCCTTAGCTGTAGGATTTCTGTAAAAGTTTCTATCGTTTTGTAAACAGTATTATGTAAATGAAATATCAACATTATTCCTTATGACTTCGGTGTGTTTATCAACACTTCAATATCGATTCAACTTGAAAAATGTACAAGCTTCTTCGTGGACTTAACTTAAACTGTTAATTAACAACTAGGCAAGTCGTATAACAGATAAGATGAAGTTAAAGAATGTGGCCTTTCGAACTCAACACTTAGAAAAAATTAGGTAATAAAGTAAAGGAATACTTATTCGTTACCAAAGTGTGAGGTAGATGCTGTGAAGGGCCTGACGAAGTCTAAAGGACGACACTTGCCTACCACGAAGGGCCTGACAAGGTCTAAAGGTCGACAATTTCCTATCACGCAGGGCCTGACAATGTCTTAAGGATGACACTTGCCTACCATGAAGGGCCTGACAAGGTTTAAAGGTCGACAATTGCCTCCACGCAGGGCCTGACAACGTCTTAAAGATGACACTTGCCTACCACGCGGGGCCTGACAAGCTCATAAGGACCACCTGTCGATGAGGCTACCATCGAATGGTCAGCGAGTCCACCCGATCCTCCTTACACCAATGACATTTGCCTACCACGCAAGGCCTGACAAACTCATAAGGACCACCTGCCGATGAGGCTACCATCGAATGGTCAGTGAGTCCACCCGAACCTCCTTACTCCGATGACATTAACAGCAACGAAGACAAGACTTGTTTGAGAAAAAGGGAATTTTTATTGATGATGACTTAAAAACATTTACAGACTTTCGGTGTACTGACATTGTAGCTACTGAAAATACTTTCGAAGCCTGTCTGCATGCCAAGTATTCTTGATCTCTGATCCGTCCAAGGCCCTCAACCGATAAGTCCCCGGCTTCGGTACTTCTATGACTTCATACGGCCATTCCTAATTCGGCATCAGTTTTCCCAAATTCTAGGGTGTAGATGCTTCGACTTCTCTGAGAACGAAATTCCCTACTTCGAACCTGCGAAGCTTTACCCCTTTGTTATAATGCTTAGCTACTCGTCGCTGATAGGCTGCTAGTTTGATCAAGGCTGTTTCTCTGACTTCCTCGAGTAAATCAAGATTGGCTTTCAGCCCTTCGTCATTGTATATCTCTTTGAACTGACTAACTCGAAGACTTGGAGATCCAATTTCAATTGGGACTAAGGCATCAGTACCGTAGGCCAGTCTGAAAGGTGAATCTCCTGTTGTGGTCCTCGGAGTGGTCCGATAGGCCCATAACACGCTGAGCAGCTCTTCTGGCCATCTTCCTTTTGCTTCGTCTAATCTACGCTTGATTCCATTCAGCAGCGTTCTATTGGTCACTTCGACTTGTCCATTAGACTGAGGATGAGCTACCGAAGTCTTTTTATGCTGGACCCACAGTTCTTTCAAAAATGTTTCGAATTTTGATCCCACAAACTGACGTCCATTGTCTGAAATCACCACCTTTGGAATTCTGAACCGAAATACTACCGACTCCTTGATGAACTTTAAGCATTCCTGTTCCGTTATTAACCTAAGCAGTTTTGCTTCTACCCACTTGGTCATGTAGTCGATGGCAACTATAATGAAGCTGACCTGACCTTTTGCTTTCGGTGGCGGACCTAGTATATCAACCCCCCAGACAGCAAAGGGTATGAGATATAAGATTGAGTATAACTCTTCTGGTGGCTGATGTGGGATCGGACTATTGAGCTGACATTTCTCGCACTTCTTGACGTATTCAGTCGCTTCCTTGAAGATGGTAGGCCAGTAGTACCCCTGACGAAGTACTTTGTAGGCTAATGACTTAGCAGTCATATGGTTGCCACAGATGCCCTCGTGAACTTCTCAAAGAGCATATTCAGCTTCGGACGGAGATGAGAAGGCCCTTCGAAACAGATCCCCATCTATCAGAACAAAATTAGCACTCTTGTACTTGATTTTCTTGGCCAGCATCTGATCCGAAGGTAAAACACTATCTGCCAGATACTCCAGTTATGGAGTCAACCAGCAGTTGGTTCGGTCAACGCACATTACCGATTCATGATGAACACTAGGATGTTGCAAAATTTCTAAGTAAACCGACCCATCAAAAACGTTAACATCCGTAGTGGCTAATTTGGAGAGTGCATCGGCAATGGAATTGTCGTTACGTTTGACCCCCTGAAATTCGTAGAACTGGAAATACTGAAACCGTTCTTTCAATTCCGCCAAATACTTGATCATTCTATGACCTCGGACTTCGTATTCCCCGGAGACTTGTTTAACGACTAACTGAGAGTCGCTGAAGATAACTATTCTTTGCACTTCGAGACTCTTAGCTAGTCGCAATCCCGCCAACACTGCCTCATACTCTGCCTCATTGTTCGTCGCTTTAAACTAAAATCTGATGGCCTGTTGTACCTTGAATCCCTCCGGACTGGTCAGAATAATCCCTGCTCCGCTGACGTCCGTGGTAGAGGACCCATCTGCATACAGTGTCCACGAACTCTGCTTTTGTTGAAGAACCGCGACTATGCTGTCAGACCCTTCAGCTTCTGCCACAACTTCATCAGCTTCAGAAAATGAACACTCGACCACAAAATCTGCCAAGGCTTGTCCCTTGATGGCGATTTGGGGATGATATTCAACGAAGAATTGCGATAACTCCATCGTCCATGCAGCTAATCTCCCCGATACCTCAGGTTTGCCCATAATTTTCTTCAAAGGCTGATCTGTGTAGACTATTACCAACCTACCCTGGAAGTACTGCCTAAGCTTTCGACTAGCAGTTATTAAAGCAAAAGCAAACTTCTCAATGTTTGGGTACCTTGTTTCAGCATCCCGAAGGACATGGCTTACATAATAAATCGGGTGCTGCTTACCCCCAACTTCTCACACCAAAACTGCTCCTACTGCCAACGAACTAGCTGCTAAGTACAAATACAAAGGCTCAGCAGGAGCGGGCTTCACCAACAAAGGCGCCGAAGATAAGTAGGACTTGATGCTCTGAAAAGTATCTTCATATTTCGAAGTCCATTGGAACGTCTTAGCATTCTTCGGCCCTTTCAACGTATCAAAAAATGGCAAACACCTTTCCGCCTACTTGGACATAAATCTCCTCAAAGCTGCAATCCTTCCAGTCAGACGTTGAACATCTTTAAATGACTGAGGAGTCTTCATGTTCAGGATCGCTTGAATCTTTTCTGGATTGGCTTCAATTCCCCTCTGACTGACCAGATAACCCAGAAACTTGCCAGCCTCTAATCCGAAGGTACACTTGACAGGATTCAGTCTCAATTTATGATGACGGACTGTCTGGAAGCATTCTTCCAGGTCATCCAGATGTTTGTGCACCAACATGCTCTTAACAATCATGTCATCCACGTATACTTCCATATTCTTGCCCAACTGATGCCTGAAGACATAGTTCATCATCCTCTGGTAAGTGGCCCCGGCGTTGATGAGACCGAAGGTCATTTTCTTGTAGGCATAAACCGAACGATGCGTAATGAACGCCGTCTTCGGTATATCCTCTTTACACATGGAGATCTGATGATAGCCAGAGAATGCATCCATGAAACTCAACAAGGCATACCCCGAAGTTGCATCGATGAGCTGGTCAATGTGGGGTAATGGGTAGAAATCCTTTGGACAAGCTTTATTCAGATCTGTATAGTCGATGCAGACTCGCCATTTCCCGTTCTGCTTCTGGACCAGCACCACATTTGCCATCCACTACGGATAGTCGATCTCGAAGATGAAGTCAGCAGCTAGCAGCTTCGCAATTTCTTCATCGATGATTCTTTGGCGCTCAGGCGCAAAGATCCTCCTCTTTTGCCGAACTGACTTCTTCGATGGATCCACTTTTAATCGATGCTCTGCAATATCCCTACTCACTCCCGGCATATCTTGAGGCTCCCAGGCAAAGATGTCAACATAACATCGTAGGAGTTCCATGAGGTTCGTCCGAAGAGGTTCCGACAGGCCCGAACCTATTTTCACCGTCTTGTCTGCCTTGCCCGGGACGAGCTCTATTTCTTCTGTTTCTTCAGCTGGCATGACCAACGGCTCTGAGCTGCTTTCCGTGAAGGGTTCGATCTCTATTGCATGGTCTGTTTTTGCTTTGACACCCCTACTCCCGAAGTGATCACGGCATTTCTATAACATCTTCTGGCCAGATCCAGATCTCCTTTTACCTCCCCAACCCCATGAGCCGTAGGAAATTTGATTTTGAAATGAGGGATTGAGGTTACAGCTTGTAAAACAGTTAAAGTGGGCCTCCCCAAAATAGCATTATAAGCGAAATCTACATGCACAACATAAAATTTGCAAATAATTTCTACCTGTTGGGGGGCCGTACCGAAGATAACCGGCAGTTCGATGGTTCCAGCTACTTTGACTGGATCGTTGCTGAAGCCATATAAAGGGGTCTCATGCCCGATCTCCATCTTCTTCCCATCAAGGTGCATCCTCTGGTAAGCATGGGCATATAAGATATCCACAGAAGACCCATTGTTGATCATCATTCATTTCATATCCACCGAACCCACTTGTGTCGTCACCACCAATGATCCCTCATGCGGTTCGATGGTTTTCGAAGGGTAATCCTCATCTGTAAAGGAAATTACCGTACCCGGGAAGGGTCTGTCAGTCTTCGGGAGGGTACCCGCCGCCGACATGACCGAATCCAGATAACTTCGGCGCTTCTTTCCAACAAGCTTGCCCGAAGTACCCCCAGTGATGACATCTATCACTTGCCTTGCTGGCAGTCCATGAGCGGGGAACACTTGCTGAACTGGTTGGGCTGCCTGAACAGGTCCTCTATCTTGCTGTTGATTCGTTCTGGCAGCCACATAATGAACTAAAGCCCCGTCTTGCACCTTTCTCTCAATAAAATCTTTCAAACTAGCACAGTCGTTCGTATCGTGGCCCGAGGCTTGATGATAGTCACAATACTTACGAGAATTCCCTTTCCCGGGCTTAATGTTATCTCGAGGTGGCTCGAAAATAGGTTGATTCTTAATCTGATCCAAGATAACAGCCCTGTCAGCATTGAGTGCAGTATATGTCCTATTTACCCTCTGAGCGGGAGCGGACGAGCGTTCTCCACCCCGTCTCCAATTATTGTTGTATTTCTTTGACCTGCCGTCATGACGACCTTTATTTCCTTCATTCTTACTCTGGTCCCCCTCTGTTCTGTCCCAATCTGTCTCCTTAAGCCGATCTGAAGAAGGGTGCTTGAGGCTATTCATGGCTTCTTCTACCACAATATAACCTTCCGTTTTGTCGAAGGCTTCTGCGAGACTCTTCGGGTGATGAAACATCAACTTCTTCACCAACTTTTCCGATTTGATCAGATCTAACCCATTCTAAAACAGTCCCACGGCTTGTAGATCGTTCAGGTCTGTCACTTGGCCGACTGCTTCACGGAATCGCTTTACATATTGGCCCAAAGACTCATTCGAATACTGTCGAACCTGAGCCAACGAGCCAGTTGGTTTCCCCCTCCTTTTGTTGCTCCCGAAGCGAGCGTGGAACTTACTGCACATATCCGCCCAAGATGAAATCGAATCCGAAGGCAAAGTCCCCATCCACTGCCTGGCATCCTTTCGGAGTGTCGTGACAAAAGTATGACACTTAGCAGCATCGCTAAAGTCGTAATAATCCATCAGTCGGTCGAACGCCTGACTATGGTCATAGGGATCCCCCGATCCGTCATAACTTTCAATGTGAGGCAACTTCTTGGTGGGGTCAGCTTTTTCTTTCAGAATCTCCACGGAAAAAGGGGATGCCTTCTTTCCCGAAGTATCTTTCGTTTTCTGTACCTCGGCAAGCTGCCTCCGAAGCTCCTTTACCTCTTTGACCAGATACTCCACGCCTTCGGGTTGGGACGATGCTACTTTTTCCGGTGACTCCTCCCTCCTCTGAATGGACCGGTCTCTTGCCATAGAACCCCCATCTTTCGAGGGGCTTTTACGATGACGATGGTCCACAGGGCGGAGTGCACTCGGTGGACTTTCAGGTGTACGACCCCTAGATCTGTTTCGTCTCTGAACCCGGCTGTCGTGGTGGGAATGCGCAACAACGAGCGCCTTCTTAGTATTCTCCGGAGTATGATCCCTGGATCGACCTCTTCGTTCGCTTCGACCCTGCTCCTTAGAACCGACAGGGTGATGTGCCCTCTTCGATCTTTGAGGAATAGGGCTTCTGGACCTCCTTCTTTCTCGAGGTTGACCCCGAGACTCATGCCCTGAATGAACAGGTTCTTTTCCACTCCGATGCCCACGTTCTTCAGATTGGACATAGCTGGACGCTTCATCCCTCAACTCTGTCATTCGAGACATCTGCTCAGCTATATCCTGCCGTTGCTTCACCAGTGCCTCCATGGCCCTATCAGCTTCGTCTGCCATCTTAGCCAAGCGGGCAGCCTTTTCGTCTTGGTCATCCCGGTATCGAGTTCTAGGCGAGGTGCCTTCTACTCGTCTCCGGCCATGACCAGACCCTTTCTCTGCTGTGAAAACTAGCCTTCTCTTGGCTTTGCTCACAGCCCTCGGACGAGAATCTCCATGCGATCGTTTGGACGCCGTGCTGGCATGAACACTTAGTGCAGGTCCCAAACGGTCCTTGACAGATACTCGCGGTATTGATTCACTGGCAGCCATCGGCTGCCTCTCAGGTGTAGGTGTCATACTCTTCCCTATGAACACCGACGTAGAACGAACACAGTTTGTGATTGAAAAATACTCAGGACACTAGAACTCAGCCCTCCTTCTAGCGCCAATGTTAACGTCAAGATCTTCTCCTACGTCCCAATCACGTAAGACGCTCTGACCCTGCACAGTTCAACAAGTCAGCACCGGAAGCTTAACGGCCTGACCGTCGGGGGATAGCTCCGGCGTGAGAGTCAGTACAGGCGATCACAAAGTTAACAATGGAGGAAAAATATTGACTAGTGTATGAGTGAGAGAAAAATAATAGGATTGTGTTTTGAGTTTTGTTACCTCTTTCTTTTTGTGATCATTGCCCCATACGTTCCCTAAACCCGGTTTACCGTGCCACCCACTATCTCCTGACACCTCTTCTCACCCCCGGTCATCTCAGCTGAAAGTATGTAGCTTATTTCCCTACCTGCTACCACTGTTACCTCCCGCCGGTAATCGGAGTCCCATCCTCATTAATACCATGCAGAAAGGTGGCAGACATAACAGTCAACTACTATCCTTTGTGATGATTACCGGTCAAAGATAGGATAAGTGACAGCTTACATAATGGACCAATCCAATGACTAAGCCAAATATTATAGTCAAGTAATCGGGCCCAAGTCATTTGACCCAATACGACAAAAGTGACATAGTCCAAAGGACAAGCCCATTCGACCTGGTCCAGTATGAAAAGTATTATGGCCCAACAATTGAGGTGTTTCCTGATAATAATTTCCAGGCAGAATGGTGAAAAGTGTAAGAGAGTCCCTTCACCAAAGGTACAGAGCTCTCAGCTTCGGATAAACGCGAATAAATCAAAAGGGAAGAGATCACAAAAAGGAGAGAGATTGAAGAAGAAGAAGCCATTGCAGACTGTTTGATGCTTGTTAGGCAACAACAAATAGGAGAGGGTGATTTATAGGCCAAAAAAGTCATTCACCAAGACTTTTGTCTCAATAGTCTATATATGGTCATGGAACTTACCATATTTCTAGACTAGAAATATTGTTTTAATATTCTGTAGTTAAAACCTTAAAATTCTTAACTTAGATATTAAGTTATATATCGCACTGGTCACATATATGTATTTATATATATGGAAATAATATATTCATAACTACCGTGGTTATTAATTATCTAGACTAAAGGGGATAGCTTTAAAAATAGTGTATGAACCACTATAAATGAATTGACTGAAAATATGAGTTAGGTCATGATATATATGGATCTTTTCATGGACAAATTAAAAATGGGCTAACAACCTTTTCTACCTTTTAAACCAAGAATGAAGAATGTTTCCGATTCGTGTGTTTGAATTGGACTTTTAATTTTAATTTTAGAGCTCATTTTAGATCATCATCATTTACGTACGTAATATTAATTTCTTCTCATCTTTATTTTGATATTGTCCATCTAATTCGGAAAACAAAAGTTAATATGCTTTTTTTTTGTCTTTAAGGGGATAGAGGAAGTGTAGTGGGTGAACCAGCTCCTTGTTTAACAGATTATATAATCAATTTATGCAAGAGAAATCTAACAACTAACATTTCAATCGGCCTAAGGGGGAGCCGCCAAGGGGCGGATCTAGCTTTTTAGGTCCGGGTAAAATTTAAAATAAACAAATTTTCATTAAAAAATAGAAATATAGTAAAATAAATTAAAGAACAAAATAATGTTTAAATATTATTTTTAGTAACATTTATGATAATCTCGTTTTTATTAGTTACAAAAATTCGCAAGTAATTACAAAAAATCACAAAAACAATTGTTAAATTTATGAAATTATAAAAAAAATTAAAACATAATGAATTTTCTCTAAAGTCGAACTAGTGGAAAGAATTAGGTCAAGCCGCTATACGAGAAACGGAGAAACAAAGAGTATTATAGTGATCAAGGTAGTATAGTATATGAACTTTGAAGAATTTAATATACTACCTAGCTCCATTCCAAAATTAGATATACATTTTGATATTTTAATTAAGTCAATTTTCGAAATTCTAAAACTCAAATTGATATAAGTTCGTTCAAATTTTGAAAACAACAAAGATACTCCCTCTGTCACAAGATAAAAGTCCTGGTTGACTTTTCACGGATATTAAGAAGAGGAATAAAATGATAAAATTGTCCATAATAATGTCATTAAATGAGAGAGAATTAAAATAAGAAAGTATGAGATATTTAATGCTACGGGCATAATAGGAAAAATGTGTAAAAGTTTGGTTATTAAAAGAAAGAGGACATTTAACATGGGACAACCCAAAATAGTAATAAGGACTTTTATCGTGGGACGGAGGGAGTAATTGTAACGACCCCAAAACAGGTCCATTCCATCCAACCTATTCTGAGTCGCCAAATATATGGTACAGAAAATAACTACAAATTTATTACAATAATTATCGTGCAAAATACAACAACACATATTCTGTGAGTTTGGATACAAATACATACCAAATGTGACTCATGTCCCAACCGTGGACAGCACCTCACAATGACACCTTACATAAAGGTATAGTTAAAAACTGTTTTAGAAATTAGAATATTTGGGAAGTGCTCAAGGAAACCTTCGTACATGGGAGGCCATGCGTCTAGGTTATGATAGATATCATATGGCCATAGAATTATCCTTGGTTGACCCAATAGACCCCAAAGAAAAACGAGAAGTTTACTATCATATTTTTCCCAATGGTGAGTCTTCTCTTGATATATCATTATCTCCACTGTCTCTAATTAAAAATTATACTTCAAACAAACACCAAGATTATATAGGTAGTGCTCGTAAAGATACTCAGCAAGTAGATGAGCACAACCCTGTCTTATGATGACACGAGGTTGTATGTCATTAGACATCTTGTATGATAGTGACAAAACACCCTTCCAACGTTGGGTTCGCCTCACCCTATTTTATTCACCAAATATAACTACTAAATGATGACCACCGTTCTATTCCCTTGTTACGCACGCTCGACCCAGCTACACTCTTATTACCTGAAAGGAATCATGTGAAACAGAAGGGTGAACACAACTAGCCCAGTAAAGAATATCATGACTAAAGATAAATAAATTATCAATAGTCTTCATCAGTAATAAATCAGAGATTTAGAACATATGGTAGATGATAAAAATTTTCAACCATAGTTGCAGCGGAACGAGCAATCCATTAGAAGAGTCAAATAGACCATAAAGTCTATTATCTTCTCCATGTTAAAAATCCACCAACAATAATTCATCCTTGTAACATCAATCAACAGTTCTGGTCCACAATCATATGAATAACTCATAATCATAATTGTGATTTTAAATTCCTCTTCGCACCCAGGACGAAGATAATTTTCATCACCTATCTTTACCTGAAACATCAAAGATCATGGTTACACCAAATCACATTTCATGTTCATAATCATACTAATAACTTCATCTTTGCACTACGACCAAAGATATTCATTTGTATCACTGGTTGGTCATGTTCATCTCAACACCCGTTCATCTTTGCACTACTGGCCAAAGATATTCAACAACATGTCATCTTTGCACTACGGGCCAAAGATATTCATCAACAATTCATCTTTGCACTACTGGCCAAAGATATTCAACCACAGGTCATCTTTGCACTATGGGCCAAAGATATTCATCACTAGTTCATCTTTGCACTACAGGCCAAAGATATTCAACAACAGTTCATATTTGCACTACAGGCCAAATATATTCATCAACAGTTCATATTTGCACTATAGGCCAAATATATTAATATCTCAAAGAAATATATAATCATTTCAGAATTTATATAAACAATAATTATAACCATGTTGATCAATTCACCTTTGCACTTAAGCTAAAGATATTCAATTATAAATTCAATGGTCATGATCATACCAGTCAACAGTTCAACTTTGCACTACTGACCAAAAGGAACCCATAGTCATGATCATACCAGAAATCTACCTATCTTTACACTCAAGTCAAAGAGAAATATCATCATTAAGGTTATAAAAATGTTATATATGATAATAAAAATAATATGATCAATATATAGTTTTAATCTCAAGAGTAATATTCATAAATCAACTATAATTTGGTCAGAAAAAGAAACCAATTTTGTCATGAATAGTAACTCGTGAATAGTAACTCATGAATAGTAACTCGTGAATAGTAACTCATGAATAGTAAACCCGACACAAAAAGATAGAAATTGTGACACTCCCAAATCCCGGTACTTCATTACCTCAAGATTTGGTGTTCACGTAATCAAAACATTCATTTTTAACTACCCAATCATAATAGAATTGAATAATAAAAGAAAACCTGCCCATACAGGATTAAACTTAAATAAAAGAAATCTCCCAGGTTATCCAACCTTTAACAACAATCATTCAAATGCGGAAAATTAAATAACTTCATTACAATCTTTAAATCAAATTCTGAAAGTAAACTATCAAAACTATTACAAGTCTTCAGTATTTATTCATCTTTCCTTTTCCCTTACTGGTACTAGGTACGTCACCCGTTTCAACTTTAGCTGTAAGAAATTTTACAGGAAAGAGTGAGCAAACAAGGCCCACTTGAAATAACAATAAGTAAATCTTTAAACTTTCACATCAATTGCCAATATTAGGCTCAATAGAACTGAACAATATATTCTATTAACTTTCTAAAAATTATAACATTCACTGAGGGTCTAATGACCACGAATCATGTCCACAGTTATAAGTAATCTTTCAACTTTAACTTTAACAGTCATAAGACTATAAGGACTCCACGTACTTAGGGGGATCAACCATTCGTACAATGTATTGTGCATAACCATTTCAACGCTAAGCGTAAACCTCTATTAAAAGAGTTGTTCATCTCAGTATTCAGAATACAAGTCCGCACCAAAGTAAGTTTGGTTTGGATAAGCTTTCAAGGGAATTTGGAATTCAACGAACATCAACTAAGGAGTAGTTGAATAAAACCAATAACACTATACTATAGAATAATCGTACTGACTAAGTATTTCATTCTAAGTTCATGATTTAGGGATAATCTAATAGCATAACTATTAAATAACACATCATACCTTGCTTTGAATAACATTAAGCTAAGGTTACATCTTAGAATTTAATATCAAGCATGCACAACAAATAATAGCTTGAACGATAAACTAAAGGTACTTGCATGCTAATATAACAAGTTTAGAGTTAAGAAAGCTTGCATAATCATAATAACTATCTCAACGAAAGTGTAGAGATGAGAAACTTGTATCATCATGAATAACTGGATACAATGAAGTTGCTTAATTGAAATACTTTACTCAATAAAGTATAGCATATGAATTTTTTTTTGCATAACGAAGCTTTAGAATTAGAAAACTTGCTTAAGTATAACGTAACAGTGAAAAGCAACTTTGCTGAATAATAAAGTAGCAAAGGTTAGGGAACTTGTCTTGTGTGTAGGTTAAACAATTACTATTCACGTTCACCCCAAGTCCTACACATACTATATGCATTGATAATACACATTAGTTACACTAACATTACCTTTATGAGTTCCTTTATTACTCTTAGAATAGCTACTAACTAAGTTTAAGTTTAAACAACATCACATCTTTTCATGAACATTACTTTTTAGCTTTATTACAACTACTTAAGTGATCATGTCATTGCACCACATGTACATTAACAACTTGATACAACATCCTATTACGTGTCCAACATGTTATCATTAAGTTATACTAACACCCAAAGGGTTGCACTTGCATTCGTGCATCCCGACGCCCTCCGATTGGCTCTAAATACACAACAGTCCTAAAGATGACCATTTTGACTACTGTTGCTGACCTCAAATTAAAAAACTTAAAGCATGAAAGTTGTAGGTCTACTCGTCCTCTTTCCGAATCATCTTGAATTACCTCAATCGGAGTTCGTATGAAAACGTTATGGCTATTTTACTACAGGAGGTCAAACCTGCCCAACTCGGACACTTTTCCGGCGCCGGGGCGCGAAACAGTGGCGCTGGGGCGTGAATTTTGACGCTGGGGTGCCGAAACTCACAGAACCAAACCAGAAAGGCAGAGCAAAGCTACTGTCTAATTTATTTTTAACAGCCAATGACATCCAACAACATGTATAACTTCATGAAAATTACACATAAAAGTTAACAATCAACTATATATCAATTATCAACCACTAATCAACACCATCATAAACTAATTATTTGAAAACACTCCTTTTAAAACAAAAACTCCATTGTTGATATATTTCTTGACACAATGAACTAAAATTCCATACTTATAACCAGATTAATATCTTTAAAATACAAGTATACTCACATATTAACATGTATAGTTCAATTTCTCAGTTAGCATACAAATATATATATATATATATATATATATATATATATATATATATATATATATATATATATATATATATATTCTACACTCAAGTTTGTACTCGCATGTTTTCACTGTGAAAAATCAATTTCTTGAATACGTAATTTAGCATACCATCATATTTATATATTAAGCATACAATTATATACAAATATATATATGCTAGTATAACATAGTTTACAAGAATTTTGTAACAACTTATACACAGTGAAGTTGAAGAACATAGACTATCAAATTCACAGTAAATATATGGCGTAAAAAAACATATATGGTTACATAAACATAATTTAAGGTTATAAGCACCTACCTTTTTGTTGATAAGAATACTTGTTAAACCCTTAGAAAAGCTTGAAGAACTCAGTATTTTTCTATCTCAACTCTCTGAGAACTCTCTCCTTTCTTTCTTTTTTTTTTAGCAGACAACTCTAAGGTAAACCAATTGGCAATATACGTATACTAAAAAACCAACGCTCGCCTTTTCAATTCAATAAAAATTGACGCTCAACTAATGATCGTATTAATATAGTAGTTACTCAAAATAATATATATTATATATTTATTTAATTAATAGTTTAAATTCAAAAAAAACCCAAAAGTCATAAGGCTTTGTTTGGCAACCCATTAAAATTTAAATGATTAATATACTTACACATTGTTTGACAAAACTAAATTAAATGACTTTAATTTATTTTAATTACTCTTTATCACATAGTTATTTGTCACACTTTATGAAATAACAATTTATTAAATAAATCACTTAATCACGTAACTCAATCCACACAACACATTAATTATTTAACAAATAAATAATTAACTAAACAACTTAATCAAATTGAACAATTACTTATTCAATAATAAATACATCCAATAAATATTTATATAAATCAATAAATATTTATAACTTACATTTAAAAATATGGAATGTTACATCATTCCCCTCTTATAAGGATTCTGTCCTCAAAATCACAACTCAAATAACACATTCGTTACATTCTTCCCTACTTATAAAGATTCTGTCCCCAGAATCGAAGACACAAATTAAACAAATAACTCAGGGTACTCTTTCATCATTTTCTCTTCGAGTTCCCACGTTGCTTCCTCAACATTGTGGTTTCTCCATATCACCTTCACAGTAGGTATCACTTTATTCCTGAGCACTTGTTCTTTCCTGTCGACTATCTGGATAGGAACCTCTTCATAAGACAAATCTTTCTCGAACTGCAACGGTTCGTACTCGATTACGTGCTTGTAATCGGGTTTATATGGTCGTAACACCGAAATATGAAAAACATTATGAATGTTTTCCAACTCTGGAGGTAGAGCTACCTCATAAGCTACCTCTCCAACTTTTCGCAGCACTTCAAAGGGTCCAATAAACCTCGGGCTTAGTTTTCCCTTCTTACCGAAACGAATTTTCCCCTTCTAAGGAGAAACTTTTAGGAATACATAGCTTCCTACGTCAAATGCACGATCTTGCCTGTGTTGATCAGCATACTTTTTCTGTCGGTCTTGAGCTGCTACCAATCTTATCCTGATGAGTTTGATAACCTCAGCAGTTTGTTGCACTAATTCTGGTCCTAATAGTTGACGTTCACCAACTTCATCTCAGTACAGTGGAGTTCTGCACTTTCTGTCGTATAACGCTTCGTAAGGCGGCATGCCGATGCTCGCGTGATAACTATTATTGTAGGCAAATTCCACCAACGGTAATTGCTCTTCCCATCTTCCTTTGAAATCTATGACGCATGCTCTCAACATATCTTCCAATGTCTGGATCGTTCGTTCGCTTTGGCCATCTGTTTGCTGATGATATGCCGTACTCATTCGCAACTGTGTTCCCATACATTCTTGTAGTCTCTTCCAAAAGTTTGATGTGAACCTCGGATCTCTGTCTGACACAATTAACACTGGAACTCCATGTCTTGCAACGATCTCTTTAATATATAGTTTTGCCAGCTGATCAAGATTGAATCTAATCTTTATTGGCAAAAAGTGTGCAGATTTTGTCAGTCTGTCTACTATTACCCAAATCACATTGTACCCTTTCTGAGTAGTTGGAAGACCCACCATAAAATCCGTCGTGATATGTTCCCACTTCCATTCCGGTATTTCCAACGGTTGAAGTAATCTGCCGGGTCTTTGATGTTCGACTTTTACTCTTTGACATGTCAAACATTTAGCCACGCATTCTGCAACATCCCTTTTCATATTCGGCCACCAAAAATGTCGGCGTAAATCTTGATACATTTTCGTGCTTCCTGGATGAATCGAATATCTTGTGTTGTGTGCTTCTGTTAAGATTTTATCTTTCAGTTCTAGCACTGCTGGAACCCAAATTCTTCCCTCGAACCGTAGTAATCCTTCGGTATCGACCTTGTATTTTACATCACCGCCTTCAACCAGATTCTCTTTGATTTTCCCACACTCTTCATCTTGTAGTTGAGCATCCTTCACTTTGTCCACTAAAGTTGGACTAGCTTCTATCTGAAATAGTCGTTCGTCGGATTCCTGTGGAAATTTAATTTCCAGTTTTAACTTTGTCATTGCTGAATTGAGCTCCTCCTGAGTTGTTATCAGCATTAATTTTTCCCGACCTTTCCTGCTTAAAGCATCTGTAACCACATTCGCTTTGCCCGGATGATAGAAGATCTCACAATCGTAATCCTTTATCAATTCCATCCATCTCCTCTGACGCATGTTCAGGTCCTTCTGATTGAAAATATACTTCAGACTTTTGTAGTCTGTGTAGATCTCATATTTCTCTCCATACAGATAGTGTCTCCATATCTTCAGAGCAAATACAACTGCAGCCAATTCCAAATCATGAGTCGGATACCCTTTCTCATAATCCTTCAGTTGTCTTGATGCATAGGCAATAACTTTGCCGTTTTGCATAAGAACACAACCCAATCCTTTGTGTGAGGCATCACTATACACCACAAAATTTCCTGTATTATCTGGTAATGTCAACACAGGTGCCACACTTAGCTTCTTCTTTAAATCTTGAAAACTTTCTTCACATTTCTCCGTCCACACAAATTTTACAGCTTTCCTTGTCAAATTTGTTAGCGGAGTGGCTATCTTAGAAAAATCTTGTATAAATCTTCTATAATAACCAGCCAGCCCCAACAAACTCCTCACCTCCGAAGGTGTTCTTGGTTGTTCCCAATTGATTACAGCTTCCACTTTCGATGGATCTACTGAAATCCCATATTTGTCAATCACATGACCCAAAAATTGTACACAATCGAGCCAAAATTCACACTTAGAGAACTTCGCGTACAACTTTTCCCTTCTTAGTGTCTCCAATGTCAGACGTAAATGTTCCACGTGTTCTTCTTGAGTTTTGGAATACACCAGAATGTCGTCGATAAACACCACTATGAACTTGTCTAAGAATGGTTTAAACACCCTGTTCATCAGATCCATGAACGCGGTAGGGGAATTTGTTAAACCAAAAGACATCACCAGAAACTCGTAATGTCCGTACCGAGTTCTGAATGTCGTTTTAGGTATATCCTCCTTTCTTACCTTCAATTGGTGATACCCACTTCTCAAATCTATTTTTGAGAAGTATTTAGCACCCTTCAACTGATCAAACAAGTCATCTATTCTAGGTAACGGATACCTATTCTTAATAGTGACCTTGTTTAACTCCCTATAATCAATGCAAAGACGCATTGATCTGTCCTTCTTCTTCACAAATAATACTGGCGCTCCCCACGGTGACACGCTTGGTTGAATATACTTCTTGTCCAGTAGTTCTTGCAGTTGCACCATGAGTTCCTTCATTTCTACCGGAGCCATTCTGTACGAGGCCTTCGATATCGGTGCTGTTCCGGGCACTAAATCGATTACGAACTCAATCTCTCTATCAGGCGGTAGTCCTGGCAAATCCTCCGGAAATACATCAACGAATTCTCTCACTACCGGTATTTCTTCTAGTTTTACACCCTTCTTCTGAGTATCGACTATGTAAGATAAATAGGCCACACAACCTTGACTCAACAACTTCTTGGCCCGCATAATCGTCAGACATTTCATTTGTCTAGGCGATTTGCTACCATGGAAAACTACCTTTGACGGAGTCATAAGATTTACACACTTCTTGTGATAATCAATTACTGCTCCATATTTGAACAGCCAATCCATTCCCAAAATTACATCAAATTCCCCGAGTCTAATCGGAATCAAATCTACCAACAAGATATTCTCCTTAATGTTCACCCTACAGTTCTTGTATACGAATCTAACAGGGATTACTTCCTTATTCGTAATTTATATGTTCAAAGGAAAACTTAGTTCTTCTCTAGGCAATTCTAACCTCTTGGCAAATTCATCAGATATAAACGAGCAAGTAGCACCCGAATCAAATAATACATATGCATTAATATCATTGATTGGGATAATACCTGACACCACATCTTTTGATTGCACAGCATCTTGCAAAGTCATGTTGAAGGTTCTGGTTGTGGGTTTGTTTGATGCTGCGGGTCCTGTAATGGCCCATGTACTTCCATTGTTACCTCCATTGCTTCTGGTTGTCCCTCCCTCCTTCTTCTTAGGGCATTCACGAGCAAAATGATCCTTGGATCCGCACGTGAAGCACGCCTTCTTCTTCGGTTGAGTGCAATTTGGGGCGATGTGACCCTCCTGGCCACAATTGTAGAAAACTCGTTTCCCCATCAAGCACGCACCCTTGTGAAATTTCCCGCATGTCGCACATGCTTCAAACTTTTTGTTTTGCTGGTTACCCTGATGGTTTCCAGCACCCATGTTCCCATTCCACTTTCTCTTCAAGCTGTTGTTGCTGTTGTTGTTATTGTTTCCACTGCTACCACCTCCATTCTTATTCTCATTCTCATTCTTTTTCTTTTTCTGTTCCTGATTGAACTTTGTCACTGCCTCACCTCCACCTTCAGCGAGTACTGCTTTCTCCATCACCGCTGCAAATGTCTTCAACTGGAATAGGGAAACCCTACTGTACAGCCAGGGCTTCAGTCCCTGTTCAAATCTCTTCGCCTTACGTTCGTCTGTGCTGACTTGATATGGCGCAAATCTTGCCAATTCGTTGAATTTCGCGGTATACTCAGATACCGTCATCGTTCCTTGTTTTAGTTCCAGAAACTGAACCTCTAACTGACTCTTAGTGTGACAACCCCAAAATAGGTCCATTCCATCCAACCCATTTTGAGTCGCCAAATACATGGTACAGAAAATAACTACAACTTTATTACAACAATTATCGTGCAAAATACAACAACACATATGCTGTGAGTTTGGATACAAATATATACCAAATGTGACTCATGTTCCAACCGTGGACATCACCTCACAATGACACCTTACATAAAGGTATAGTCAAAAACTATTTTAGAAATTAGAATCTTTGGGAAGTGCTCAAGGAAACCTTCGTACATGGGAGGCCACACATCTAGGTTATGATAGATATCATATGGCCACAGAATTATCCTTGGTTGACCCAATAGACCCCAAAGAAAAACGAGAAGATTACTATCATATTCTTCCCAATGGTGAGTCTTCTCTTGACTTATCATTATCTCCACTGTCTCTAATTGAGAATTATACTTCAAACAAACACCAAGATTATATAGGTAGTGCCCATAGATATACTCAGCAAGTGGATGAGCACAACCCTGTTTTATGATGGCACGAGGTTGTATGTCATTAGACATCTTGTATGATAGTGACAAAATACCCTTCCAACGTTGGGTTCGCCTCACCCTATTTTCTTCACCAAATATAACTACTAAATGATGACCACCGTTCTATTCCCTTGTTACCCCCGCTCGACCCAGCTACACTCTTATTACCTGAAAGGAATTGTGAAGCAAAAGGGTGAGCACAACTAGCTCAGTAAAGAATATCATGACTAAAGATAATTCAATTATCAATAGCCTTCATCAACAATAAATCAGAGATTTAGAACATATGGTAAATGATAAAAATTTCAACCATAGTTGCAGCGGAACGAGCAATCCATTAGAAGAGTCAAATAGACTATAAAGTCTATTATCTTCTCCATGTTAAAAATCCATCAACAATGTTTTATCCCTGTAACATCAATCAACAGTTCCTTTCCACAATCATATGAATAACTCATAATCATAATTGTGATTCTAAATTTTTCTTCGCACCTAGGACGAAGAATATTTTCATCACATGTCTTTACCTGAAACATCAAAGATCATGGTTATACCAAATCACAGTTCTTGTTCATAATCATACTAATAAATCCATCTTTGCACTACGACCAAAGATATTCAACAACAGTTTATCTTTGCACTACGGGCCAAAGATATTCATCAACAGACCATCTTTGCACTACAGGCCAAAGATATTCATCTACAATTCATCTTTGCACTACAGGCCAAAGATATTCATCAACAGGCCATCTTTGCACTACATGCCAAAGATATTCATCAACAATTCATATTTGCACTACAGGCCAAATATATTCATATCTCAAAGAAATATATAATCATTTCAGAATTTATATAAACAATAATTATAACCATGTTGATCAATTCACCTTTGCACTTAAGCTTAAGATATTCAATTATAAATTCAATGGTCATGATCATACCAGTCACAATTCAACTTTGCACTACAGGCCAAAGAGAACCCTAGTCATGATCATACCAATAATCTACCCATCTTTACACTCCAGTGAAAGAGAATTTCAACATCAGGGTTATAAAAATGTTATATATGATGATAAAAATAATATGATCAACATATAGTTTTAATCTCAAGAGTAATATTCGTAATTCATGAATAGTAAATCGTGAATAGTAACTCATGAATAGTAACCTCGACACAAAAGATAGAAATTCCACAATAAAATCCATACCAATATTTCGGTATAATGATATTGAAAGAATAACATTACTTAAATTTATAAACAATTTATTTTAATTGTTTACACTTTACTAATTAATGCATTTAATCATCATAAAATGCCAACTCTTACAATTTCATCATCAATAACCAAAACCCTCATCAAAAATCTGCATATACCTCATATAGGATTCTCAAACCATAAAATCCTATTTTCCAATTTTCTTTCTTCACAAAACATATTTAATTCATTTACTCATAACTAGACCATTTTCATGAAAAATACCAAATCAGTTCCAAAAATATTTCTTTTCTGAAATTTAGCATAATATAGTCCCATAGTGAACATATATTTTTCTCAGAATTTTTAAAAGTCATTTACTATTTTTTATATGGCCAAAATAGCCGAATATTTAGACATTTATCAAAAATTATATTTTTGTCTAAAAATTCTGAAATTTACAGAGTATACTTTTATCATATACATGTACTCCCAATAAAAATTTCATCAATTTTGGAGTTAACCACAAGGAATTATAAGCTGTTACTTCTAAAATAGTCTTTTCTCATAAAATTCATAACTCTCAATCTATACATCCAAAAATCACCATTTTTGGACACAATCAAGAAAACTCATCAAAATATCATTTCAAATTTTTCCAGAATTTTTGAAGATCAGAAAAATTACGAAACTGAAAAACATAACAACCCTTAAAATCCCTTAATATCCCATACTATCCCTTACTATCCCTTACTATCCCTTACTATCCCTTACTATCCCTTACCTCAAAAGAGCAGTACTTCTGATCGGTATAAGGCTGAAGGAAACTTGCACTGATGAATAGAAACTCACAGAGTATCTAAATACTCACAAAATACACTCAATAATCTAGAGAGAGAAAGAGAGAAAACTTATGTTTCTGGTGTGATTTTCAATTCTAACTTAGCCCTCTATTTATAGGAAAATTTTGGTAGGTTTGACCTGCAACCTGATGGCTTTACCTGCTACTATTCTCACCCACCACATTTGAAATATAATTCAGCACATTTCTTCACCAACCACAAGTGGGGCCCACCAATTCTAGAATTTTTCATCAAAATGATAAACTCTGAAAATTTAACAATTTCTAAACCAGTCATCTTGTAAAATTCATAATAAATCATACGTTCATTTTTAACGGTTCAAAATTTATGGACATATACTAAACTTATATATGTATAACATATCCAAAAATTACCACGATCCAACGGTCGGATTAAAAATTATAACCCCCGCAAAATATCTCAAAAACCCTGATTTTTAATACCTCCATTCCGACAAAAATACGGATAAAAATCTCAACATTAACTCCTTCATTTTTTTTAACCACAAAAATATATCCCTCATTTATATCCCATAAAATAAATATTTTCTTATCACATGAATCAATAATTAATTATTCACAAATAATATTACAGAATCACATTTATGACAACCAGGCCGTTCCCAGGAAAAGAGGGGGCTTTCCAATAAGGATTTTTCCTTACTGACGCGCAATTAGATGACCAAACCTCTCCTTAGACAGAACTTTCTAGACATTGCCAATAATGTTATCTAATAATATTATTCAAATAATATGAATTATTGATCTGATAAAGGAAAATACTGTGCAGCAACAATTATTGAAACAATCAATAATATAAAATATCAACGCAGCAATTATTGAATCAATAAAATAAAATATTGAACAATAACTACTGTAACAATTATTGAGTAGTGCCTTCTTACGTAAGAATCAATAATTGGTGCAATACCGTGTGCTACTGTGCAATAACGCGTATTACTGTATTTTAACCACCGGGTATTCCAACAGTGTTAACGGTAACAACTACGCCGTTATTTGTAAAAACTCAAATTTGTCATTTTCTTCACCCGACAGTTATTCTGTTATGGGGCCCACAAATGGCTGCGCCGTCGTACGAATATTCCCCGACAGAAAGAATATTCCACGACCAAACGAATATTCCCCGACAACAATGATTATTTTATAACCACTTGC
This sequence comes from Panax notoginseng, assembly GCA_016801055.1. NCBI lineage: Eukaryota > Viridiplantae > Streptophyta > Magnoliopsida > Apiales > Araliaceae > Panax > Panax notoginseng. The sequence goes on from CM029013.1 coordinate 82,558,413, forward strand.
TTAAAAAAAATTCATATTTCACCCATAACTTTAAAATTTTATCAATTTAACCATTTACTGAATAGAAAAATTGAATACTTTTATTTCATAAAATTCGGGGTCTTACAATCTCCCCTCCTTATGAAATTTCGTCCCCGAAATTTACGTACCTGGTATTTCAAAGAGTTGAGAATACCTTGCTTTCATTTCAGATTTCATCTTCCTTATCATCATGATTTCTCCATTGCTCATCTCCTGTATTTCAGATATCTTTCTAGAATACAGCTTCAAAACAAGGGTTAATTTAACAAATTAACATATCACATAATATTCCGATATTATGGCTGACCAACAAATAAGCTTAGGTAGGACATACTAGCGAAGGATTTACTCATCTCTTCCCTCCTAGTTTTATTCCCCGATCTCCGCCAGAGATCATATTCCTAAGCTTTGATACCACCTGTGACAACCCCAAAATAGGTCCATTCCATCCAACCCATTTTGAGTCGCCAAATACATGGTACAGAAAATAACTACAACTTTATTACAACAATTATCGTGCAAAATACAACAACACATATGCTGTGAGTTTGGATACAAATATATACCAAATGTGACTCATGTTCCAACCGTGGACATCACCTCACAATGACACCTTACATAAAGGTATAGTCAAAAACTATTTTAGAAATTAGAATCTTTGGGAAGTGCTCAAGGAAACCTTCGTACATGGGAGGCCACACATCTAGGTTATGATAGATATCATATGGCCACAGAATTATCCTTGGTTGACCCAATAGACCCCAAAGAAAAATGAGAAGATTACTATCATATTCTTCCCAATGGTGAGTCTTCTCTTGACTTATCATTATCTCCACTGTCTCTAATTGAGAATTATACTTCAAACAAACACCAAGATTATATAGGTAGTGCCCATAGATATACTCAGCAAGTGGATGAGCACAACCCTGTCTTATGATGACACGAGGTTGTATGTCATTAGACATCTTGTATGATAGTGACAAAACACCCTTCCAACGTTGGGTTCGCCTCACCCTATTTTCTTCACCAAATATAACTACTAAATGATGACCACCGTTCTATTCCCTTGTTACCCCCGCTCGACCCAGCTACACTCTTATTACCTGAAAGGAATTGTGAAGCAAAAGGGTGAGCACAACTAGCTCAGTAAAGAATATCATGACTAAAGATAATTCAATTATCAATAGCCTTCATCAACAATAAATCAGAGATTTAGAACATATGGTAAATGATAAAAATTTCAACCATAGTTGCAGCGGAACGAGCAATCCATTAGAAGAGTCAAATAGACTATAAAGTCTATTATCTTCTCCATGTTAAAAATCCATCAACAATGTTTTATCCCTGTAACATCAATCAACAGTTCCTTTCCACAATCATATGAATAACTCATAATCATAATTGTGATTCTAAATTTTTCTTCGCACCTAGGACGAAGAATATTTTCATCACATGTCTTTACCTGAAACATCAAAGATCATGGTTATACCAAATCACAGTTCTTGTTCATAATCATACTAATAAATCCATCTTTGCACTACGACCAAAGATATTCAACAACAGTTTATCTTTGCACTACGGGCCAAAGATATTCATCAACAGACCATCTTTGCACTACAGGCCAAAGATATTCATCTACAATTCATCTTTGCACTACAGGCCAAAGATATTCATCAACAGGCCATCTTTGCACTACATGCCAAAGATATTCATCAACAATTCATATTTGCACTACAGGCCAAATATATTCATATCTCAAAGAAATATATAATCATTTCAGAATTTATATAAACAATAATTATAACCATGTTGATCAATTCACCTTTGCACTTAAGCTTAAGATATTTAATTATAAATTCAATGGTCATGATCATACCAGTCACAATTCAACTTTGCACTACAGGCCAAAGAGAACCCTAGTCATGATCATACCAATAATCTACCCATCTTTACACTCCAGTGAAAGAGAATTTCAACATCAGGGTTATAAAAATGTTATATATGATGATAAAAATAATATGATCAACATATAGTTTTAATCTCAAGAGTAATATTCGTAATTCATGAATAGTAAATCGTGAATAGTAACTCATGAATAGTAACCTCGACACAAAAGATAGAAATTCCACAATAAAATCCATACCAATATTTCGGTATAATGATATTGAAAGAATAACATTACTTAAATTTATAAATAATTTATTTTAATTGTTTACACTTTACTAATTAATGCATTTAATCATCATAAAATGCCAACTCTTACAATTTCATCATCAATAACCAAAACCCTCATCAAAAATCTGCATATACCTCATATAGGATTCTCAAACCATAAAATCCTATTTTCCAATTTTCTTTCTTCACAAAACATATTTAATTCATTTACTCATAACTAGACCATTTTCATGAAAAATACCAAATCAGTTCCAAAAATATTTCTTTTCTGAAATTTAGCATAATATAGTCCCATAGTGAACATATATTTTTCTCAGAATTTTTAAAAGTCATTTACTATTTTTCATATGGCCAAAATAGCCGAATATTTAGACATTTATCAAAAATTATATTTTTGTCTAAAAATTCTGAAATTTACAGAGTATACTTCTATCATATACATGTACTCCCAATAAAAATTTCATCAATTTTGGAGTTAACCACAAGGAATTATAAGCTGTTACTTCTAAAATAGTTTTTTCTCATAAAATTCATAACTCTCAATCTATACATCCAAAAATCACCATTTTTGGACACAATCAAGAAAACTCATCAAAATATCATTTCAAATTTTTCCAGAATTTTTGAAGATCAGAAAAATTACGAAACTGAAAAACATAACAACCCTTAAAATCCCTTAATATCCCTTACTATCCCTTACTATCCCTTACTATCCCTTACCTCAAAAGAGCAGTACTTCTGATCGGTATAAGGCTGAAGGAAACTTGCACTGATGAATAGAAACTCACAGAGTATCTAAATACTCACAAAATACACTCAATAATCTAGAGAGAGAAAGAGAGAAAACTTATGTTTCTGGTGTGATTTTCAATTCTAACTTAGCCCTCTATTTATAGGAAAATTTTGGTAGGTTTGACCTGCAACCTGATGGCTTTACCTGCTACTATTCTCACCCACCACATTTGAAATATAATTCAGCACATTTCTTCACCAACCACAAGTGGGGCCCACCAATTCTAGAATTTTTCATCAAAATGATAAACTCTGAAAATTTAACAATTTCTAAACCAGTCATCTTGTAAAATTCATAATAAATCATACGTTCATTTTTAACGGTTCAAAATTTATGGACATATACTAAACTTATATATGTATAACATATCCAAAAATTACCACGATCCGACGGTCGGATTAAAAATTATAACCCCCGCAAAATATCTCAAAAACCCTGATTTTTAATACCTCCATTCCGACAAAAATACGGATAAAAATCTCAACATTAACTCCTTCATTTTTTTTAACCACAAAAATATATCCCTCATTTATATCCCCATAAAATAAATATTTTCTTATCACATGAATCAATAATTAATTATTCACAAATAATATTACAGAATCACATTTATGACAACCAGGCCGTTCCCAGGAAAAGAGGGGGCTTTCCAATAAGGATTTTTCCTTACTGACGCGCAATTAGATGACCAAACCTCTCCTTAGACAGAACTTTCTAGACATTGCCAATAATGTTATCTAATAATATTATTCAAATAATATGAATTATTGATCTGATAAAGGAAAATACTGTGCAGCAACAATTATTGAAACAATCAATAATATAAAATATCAACGCAGCAATTATTGAATCAATAAAATAAAATATTGAATAATAACTACTGTAACAATTATTGAGTAGTGCCTTCTTACGTAAGAATCAATAATTGGTGCAATACCGTGTGCTACTGTGCAATAACGCGTATTACTGTATTTTAACCACCGGGTATTCCAACAGTGTTAACGGTAACAACTACGCCGTTATTTGTAAAAACTCAAATTTGTCATTTTCTTCACCCGACAGTTATTCTGTTATGGGGCCCACAAATGGCTGCGCCGTCGTACGAATATTCCCCGACAGAAAGAATATTCCACGACCAAACGAATATTCCCCGACAACAATGATTATTTTATAACCACTTGCTTAAAAAAAATTCATATTTCACCCATAACTTTAAAATTTTATCAATTTAACCATTTACTGAATAGAAAAATTGAATACTTTTATTTCATAAAATTCGGGGTCTTACACTTAGAACTTTATGGGAAGTAGGTCTCGAAGAATAACTCCTTAAACCTATCCCAAGTCATCACTCCTGGTCCTTCCCGGGTTTTATTGGCCTGCCACCAATAACTAGCTTCTGCTTTCAACATGAATGTTGCAAAAGCAGTCTTCTGTTCATCCCCTACCCTAGTGACTTCAAATATCTTCTCAATCTCCATAATTCAGGTCTGTGCCTCGACCGAATTCATTGACCCACGAAATTCAGGTGGTCCGACCACCTTAAACTCCTTAAACGTTGTGCCTTGGTTTTGAGGTTGATTCTGCAACGCTCCTGTTAGTAATGTCACTAGTTGTTGAACGGGATTATCCTCAACATCGTTATTGTTAGTTCTCGCATTGGTTCTCTGACGGACTGGTTCACGTCTGGGAGGCATTTTCTGTTAGAAAAAAACATCTATTAGACTATTACCCAACTTCTTTAAGTATTTTCTAATTAACTTGTCCCCATAAAAAAAAATAACCACATAACACTTTTGAATAAAATAATAGTTTTTTTTATTCATCATAACCTTTTTGGAAAACATAAAACAATAGCATCACTACTATCTACATTACATTCCTGAACTACAAAAGTTTCAGGACACATCATCATTCTCATATCCCATGGTTACTTAACACTCGGGATTTACACATTATTTAACACTTATTACTTGAAAAACAGACAGATTTCCTACGATGATCTATTAAGATAATCAGTAGCCTTTTGACGCTCTTCTTCCATAACACGGAATATGGTTCGGCGGTCTAACACGTATGATGGCAGAGTCTCGAACTGAATTAGATAACCCATGACCCGATCTTGAGCTCGATTGATCACGGTATTGAATACTTTATCCATCTCTTCCATCTTCATCCTCTTTACTTGTGCGTCCCTTACTGCTCTTCTAGTTCGTTGATAAGCTTCCTCGTATGCGTCTTCAGCTCTCGCCCTCTTGGTAGCTTCTTCATTCAGCTTTTTCTTCAGTTTCACGACCGTCTCGATCAGTTGTTCCTTTTCTCCTTCAGTCTGCATCAGCTTCTCTTCAGCATTAGTTAGACGTTCATCTCAATCCCGGATGTCATCGTCTTTCTGTGTCATTGCAGTCTGTTGTTCAGCTATTATCTCCTGCAACTCCTCAACTGTGTCCTGAAGTTCCACGTTACGGTCGTAGACCTCATCATACATACGAGCAGCCATCGAGGTTAGTGGAGTCTCCTCTTCCTCGTCCTCGTTATCTTCATCCTCCTGTGGCAACTCCACGGGATCCTCCTCATCCGTCTCCACATCATCATCCTCATCTTCAACCACTGTGACCAACGGGGCTGACTCCCGTGGCAGTAGTTGTTCCCAAACTACCTGAATGTCGCGAGGCTCCTCCTCTATAGGCATTTGAGGTCCCTCCTCCCTAGTCTGACTAGATTCTCCGACATTAGTCATCCTGACAACAAAATTTTAAATTTTTAGTTATTAATCATTCTACTCGACACTCGTGAGCACATAAGTTATAAACACATAAGCACATAAGTGTTTTATTACCTCTTCCTTAAAAACTCGATAAGAGTTATCTCCACTATCTTTTCAAAGGTTACTTCCTAAGGCTTTTTCCCCCACCTAAGGTTCATAACCTAAAGCTTTGATACCAACCTGTGACACTCCCAAATCCCGGTACTTCATTACCTCAAGATTTGGTGTTCACGTAATCAAAACATTCATTTCTAACTACCCAATCATAATAGAATTGAATAATAAAAGAAAATCTGCCCATACAGGATTAAACTTAAATAAAAGAAATCTCCCAGGCTATCCAACCTTTAACAACAATCATTCAAATGCGGAAAATTAAATAACTTCATTACAATCTTTAAATCAAATTCTGAAAGTAAACTATCAAAACTATTACAAGTCTTCAGTATTTATTCATCTTTACTTTTCCCTTACTGGTACTAGGTACGTCACCCGTTTCAACTTTAGCTGTAAGAAATTTTACAGGCAAGAGTGAGCAAACAAGGCCCACTTGAAATAACAATAAGTAAATCTTTAAACTTTCACATCAATTGCCAATATTAGGCTCAATAGAACTGAACAATATATTCTATTAACTTTCTGAAAATTATAACATTCACTGAGGGTCTAATGACCACGAATCATGTCCACAGTTATAAGTAATCTTTCAACTTTAACTTTAACAGTCATAAGACTATAAGGACTCCACGTACTTAGGGGGATCAACCCTTCGTACAATGTATTGTGCACAACCATTTCAACGCTAAGCGTAAACCTCTATTAAAAGAGTTTTTCATCTCAGTATTCAGAATACAAGTCCGCACCAAAGTAAGTTTGGTTTGGATAAGCTGTCAAGGGAATTTGGAATTCAACGAACATCAACTAAGGAGTAGTTGAATAAAACCAATAACACTATACTATAGAATAATCGTAACTGACTAAGTATTTCGTTCCAAGTTCATGCTTTAGGGATAATCTAATAGCATAACTATTAAATAACACATCATACCTTGCTTTGAATAACATTAAGCTAAGGTTACATCTTAGAATTTAATATCAAGCATGCACAACAAATAATAGCTTGAACGATAAACTAAAGGTACTTGCATGCTAATATAACAAGTTTAGAGTTAAGAAAGCTTGCATAATCATAATAACTATCTCAACGAAAGTGTAGAGATGAGAAACTTGTATCATCATGAATAACTGGATACAATGAAGTTGCTTAATAGAAATACTTTACTCAATAAAGTATAGCATATGAAGTTTTTTTTGCATAACGAAGCTTTAGAATTAGAAAACTTGCTTAAGTATAACGTAACAGTGAAAAGCAACTTTGCTGAATAATAAAGTAGCAAAGGTTAGGGAACTTGTCTTGTGTGTAGGTTAAACAATTACTATTCACGTTCACCCCAAGTCCTACGCATACCATATGCATTGATAATACACATTAGTTACACTAACATTACCTTTATGAGTTCCTTTATTACTCTTAGAATAGCTACTAACTAAGTTTAAGTTTAAACAACATCACATCTTTTCATGAACATTACTTTTTAGCTTTATTACAACTACTTAAGTGATCATGTCATTGCACCACATGTACATTAACAACTTGATACAACATCCTATTACGTGTCCAACATGTTATCATTAAGTTATACTAACACCCAAAGGGTTGCACTTGCATTCGTGCATCCCGACGCCCTCCGATTGGCTCTAAATACACAACAGTCCTAAAGATGACCATTTTGACTACTGTTGCTGACCTCAAATTAAAAAACTTAAAGCATGAAAGTTGTAGGTCTACTCGTCCTCTTTCCGAATCATCTTGAATTACCTCAATCGGAGTTCGTATGAAAAAGTTATGGCTGTTTTACTACAGGAGGTCAAACCTGCCCAACTCGGACACTTTTCCGGCGCCGGGGCGCGGAACAGTGGCGCTGGGGCGTGAATTTTGACGCTGGGGCGCCGAAACTCACAGAACCAAACCAGAAAGCTACTGTCTAATTTATTTTTAACAGCCAATGACATCCAACAACATGTATAACTTCATGAAAATTACACATAAAAGTTAACAATCAACTATATACCAATTATCAACCACTAATCAACACCATCATAAACTAATTATTTGAAAACACTCCTTTTAAAACAAAAACTCCGTTGTTGATATATTTCTTGACACAGTGAACTAAAATTCCATACTTATAACCAGATTAATACCTTTAAAATACAAGTATACTCACATATTAACATGTACAGTTCAATTTCTCAGTTAGCATACATATATATCACAATGGATCCTGTCCGGACTCCCGGACAGGTCCTAAAATACGGACCCAAATTTTTTTTTTTTTTTGCTTTTTTTTTAAAAATAACTAAAAAAAATATTTAATATTTTATGGAACTGAAATTTTTTCATAATACAATGTTTTTGACGTGTTTTGAATACCTATACCAAAAAGTGGTGGTACAGTCTGCACAGACAGTACCACCATGTTTTGTTATACGTACCCAAATCACACCCAAAATACTGTATTATGAAAAAAATTTCAATTCCATAATTATTATTTTTTTTTAGTTGTTTCAAAAAAAAAAAAGCAAAAAAAAAATAAAAATAAAAGTCCGGATTTTATAGAGTCCGGGATCCCGGACTGGATCCGGACTCATATATATATATATATATTCTACACTCAAGTTTGTATTCACATGTTTTCACTGTGAAAAATCAATTTCTTGAATACGTAATTTAGCATACCATCATATTTATATATTAAGCATACAATTATATACAAATATATATATGCTAGTATAACATAGTTTACAAGAATTTTGTAACAACTTATACACAGTGAAGTTGAAGAACATAGACTATCAAATTCACAGTAAATATATGGCGTAAAAAAAACATATATGGTTAAATAAACATAATTTAAGGTTATAAGCACCTACCTTTTTGTTGATAAGAATACTTGTTAAACCCTTAGAAAAGCTTGAAGAACTCAGTATTTTTCTATCTCAACTCTCTGAGAACTCTCTCCTTTCTTTCTTTTTTTTTTTAGCAGACAACTCTAAGGTAAACCAAATGGCAATATACGTATACTAAAAAACCAACGCTCACCTTTTCAATTCAATAAAAACTGACGCTCAACTAATGATCATATTAATATAGCAGTTACTCAAAATAATATATATTATATATTTATTTAATTAATAGTTTAAATTCAAAAGAAACCCAAAAGTCATAAGGCTTTGTTTGGCAACCCATTAAAATTTAAATGATTAATATACTTACACATTGTTTGGCAAAACTAAATTAAATGACTTTAATTTATTTTAATAATTCTTTATCACATAGTTATTTGTCACACTTTATGAAATAACAATTTATTAAATAAATCACTTAATCACGTAACTCAATCCACACAACACATTAATTATTTAACAAATAAATAATTAACTAAACAACTCAATCAAATTGAACAATTACTTATTCAATAATAAACACATCCAATAAATATTTATATAAATCAATAAATATTTATAACTTACATTTAAAAATATGGAATGTTACAGAAATTCCACAATAAAAATCATACCAATATTTTGGTATAATGATATTGAAATAACATTTCTTAAACTTATAAACAATTTATTTTAATTGTTTACACTTTATTAAATAATACATTTAATCATCATAAAATGCCAAACTCTTAAGATTTCATCACCAATATTCAAAACCCTCATCAAAAATCTGTATATAACTCATATATGATATTCAAGCCATAAAATCATATTTTTCAATTTTCTTACTTCACATAATATATTTAATTAATTTACTCATAATTAGAGCATTTTCATAAAAAATACCAAATCAGCTCCAAAAATATTTTTTTTCTGGAATTTAGCAGAATATAGTCACATATTGAACATATATTTTTCTCAGAATTTTTAAAACTCATTTACTATTTTTCATATAGCCAAAACAGCCGAATATTTAGACATTTATCATAAATTGTAATTTTATCCAAAAATTCCGAAATTCACAGAGTACACTGATATTATATAGATATACTTCTAATAAAAATTTTATCAATTTTAGAGTTAACCACAAGGAGTTATAAGCGGTTACTTTTAAAATAGTATTTTCCCGTAAAATTCATAACTCTTAATCTATACATCTAAAAATCACCATTTTTGGACACAATCAATAACACTCATCACAATATTATTTCAAATTTTTTTAGAATTTTTTGAAGGTCAGAAGAATTACGAACTGAAAAATATAATAACCCTTAAAATCCTTACTATCCCTTACCTCAAAAGTGCAGTATTTCTGACTGGAATGCAAAGCCGAAGGAAACTTGCACTGAATAGCAACTCTTAAAGTATCTAAATACTCACAAAATATGCTTCATAATATATAGAGAGAAAGAAAACTTATTTCTGGTGTGATTTTCAATTCTAACTTAAGCACCTATTTATAGGAAAATGCTAGAACGCCAAAGGAGACTAAAATAATAAAATATTATTATTTCTTTTCAAATCTCTACGCATCAGCCAATTTTGAATCAAGCATGCCATCTTGGACAAAAAAATAGCAGCCCATGTGTATTCAACACCAACCAAAAAGTGGGTCCCACCCATAAATTAATAAAAATTATTTTATTTTCTGAAACTTTCGTAATTCATAGAAAATAGCCCGTTTATCAGAAAAATACGAATTTTATATCCATTTCACACGAAATCGAATTCTCTACAACTTTACAGAAGAAAGTTTTTCTAAATTCCAGACCGAAAATATCCGAAATCCACAAACAGATGATTTTAAACATCATTTCAACACCTTTTAAAATTCATAATAAATCATACGTTAATTTTCAACGGTTCAAAATTTGTGGATATATACTCAACTCATATATGTATAACATATCCAAGAATTACCACGATCCAACGGTCGGATTAAAATTTATAACCCCCGCAAAATATCTCAAAAATCCTAATTTTATTTTTAATACCTCCATTCTGACAAAAATACTGATAAAACACCTCAACATTAACTCCTTCATTTTTAACCACAAAAATATATCCCTCATTTATATCCACATAAAATAAATATTTCCTTATCATATGAATCAATAATTAATTATTCACAAATAATATTACAGAATCACATTTATGACAACTAGGCCGTTCCCAGAAAAGAGGGGGCTTTCCAATAAGGATTTCTCCTTACTGGCGCGCAATTAGGTGACCAAACCTCTCCTTGACAGAACTTTCTAGACATTGCCAATAATGTTATCTGATAATATTATTCCAAATAATATGAATTATTGATCTGATAATGGAGATACTGTGCAACAACAATTTTGAAACAATAATAATATAAAATATCAACGCAGCAATTATTGAATCAATAAAATAAAATATTGAACAGTAATTACTGTGACAATTATTCAGTAGTGCCTTCTTACGTAAGAATCAATAATTTCAAAAATACTGTGCAATATCGTGTGCTACTGTGTAATAACGCGTATTACTGTATTTTAACTATCGGGTATTTCAACAGTGTTAACAGTAACAACTACGTCGGTAATTATAAAAACTCAATTTTTGTCGTTATCTTCATCTAACCGTTATTCTGTTATGGGGCCCACAAATAGCTGCGCTGTCGTACGAATATTCTCCGACAAAAAGAATATTCCATGACCAAATGAATATTCCCCGACAACAATGATTATTTTATAGCCACTTGCTTATTTTGAAAAAAATTTCACATTTCACCCATAACTTTAAACTTTTATCAATTTCACCATTTACTGAATAGTAATTATAAGAAAAATTGAATACTTTTATTTAATAAAATTTGTGGTCTTACAATCTCCCCTCCTTATGAAATTTTGTCCCCGAAATTTACGTACCTGGTATTTCAAAGAGTTGAGAATACCTTGCTTTCATTTCAGATTCTATCATGATTTCTCCATTGCTCATCTCTCGTGATAACTTCATTTGGGTTCTTCACTTGTTGGGAAGTCATGACAACCGCCATCCCTCAAACTACTCGCCTTTGACTTGTCTAGAGCAACATTTGGCGTCATCACTACCGTTGGAATATACTTTTCTATAGGGCATATTCCTCCCTCAACTGCTTCGCCGTACTCCTCATTCATGATCTGAATCATCAACCTTCGATCCATATCGGATTCAGGTTGACCGCTATGTACAGGGTAATTCAAAACTCGATGTTGGGTTCTCCCAATTACTTTCCAAAAAGAGAAATTCATATCATCTATTTTAGCCTTCTTAGATCGGACATCTCTTTCCACAATATTCACGTGTCGTGCGGCTTTTGCCCATGCATCACTTATTCTCACTCGTTCAGTTTTTTCTTCTTTCAGCTCAGATTCCATCTTTATCATCTTATACTCTGCCAAAGAATACTTTTGTTCAAGCATCACATATCGGGTAACACAAACTTGAATTGTTGCATCCTTTTGCTCCACGACCGCCTGTCGTTCTTCAGCCTGCTCTTCTAACTCATGAATACGATTTTGCAATTCTACATTTTGATCATATAATACCTCTAATAAACTTTTCTCAGGTACCTCTTCTTCCTCTTCTTCCTCACTCTCAGCTGTTACCTCTGCGACTATCTCAGGTGCAACTATAAATTCTTCACTCACCACATGGATATCTCTAATTCCTCCTTCGTCTGACATCACATTATTATGGTTAGTGATTAGAGGTATCCCCACAGTCTCATTCACTCCATTGTTAGCATTCTCAGCTACCATTCTCAAATACTTCCATAAAACAAAGGTTAATTAAACAAATTAACATATCACATAATATCCCGATATTATGACTGACCAACAAATAAGCTTAGGTAGGACACACTAGCGATGGATTTACTCATCTCTCTCCTCCTAGTTATATTTCCCGATCTCCACCAGAGACCATATCCCTAAGCTCTGATACCAAATGTGACAACCCCAAAACAGGTCCATTCCATCCAACCTATTCTTAGTTGCCAAATACATGGTACAGAAAACAACTACAACTTTATTACAATAATTATCGTGCAAAATACAACAACACATATTCTGTGAGTTTGGATACAAATATATACCAAATGTGACTCATGTCCCAACCGTGGACAACACCTCACAATGACACCTTACATAAAGGTATAGTCAAAAACTATTTTAGAAATTAGAATATTTGGGAAGTGCTCAAGGAAACCTTCGTACATGGGAGGCCATGCGTCTAGATTATGATAGATATCATATGGTCACAGAATTATCCTTGGGTGACCCAATAGACCCCAAAGAAAAACGAGAAGTTTACTATCATATTTTTCCCAATGGTGAGTCTTCTCTTGATATATCATTATCTCCACTGTCTCTAATTGAAAATTATACTTCAAACAAACACCAAGATTATATAGGTAGTGCTCGTAAAGATACTCAGCAAGTGGATGAGCACAATCCTGTCTTATGATGACACGAGGTTGTATGTCATTAGACATCTTGTATGATAGTGACAAAACACCCTTCCAACGTTGGGTTCGCCTCACCCTATTTTATTCACAAAATATAACTACTAAATGATGACCACCGTTCTATTCCCTTGTTACGCACGCTCGACCCAGCTACACTCTTATTACCTGAAAGGAATTGTGAAACAGAAGGGTGAGCACAACTAGCCCAGTAAAGAATATCATGACTAAAGATAAATAAATTATCAATAGTCTTCATCAGTAATAAATCAGAGATTTAGAACATATGGTAGATGATAAAAATTTTCAACCATAGTTGCAGCGGAACGAGCAATCCATTAGAAGAGTCAAATAGACCATAAAGTCTATTATCTTTTCCATGTTAAAAATCCACCAACAATAATTTATTCCTGTAACATTAATTAACAGTTCTGGTTCACAATCATATGAATAACTCATAATCATAATTGTGATTCTAAATTCCTCTTCGCACCCAGGACGAAGATAATTTTCATCACCTATCTTTACTTGAAACATCAAAGATCATGGTTACACCAAATCACATTTCCTGTTCATAATCATACTAATAACTTCATCTTTGCACTACGACCAAAGATATTCATTTGTATCACCAGTTGGTCATGTTCATCTCAACACCCGTTCATCTTTGCACTACTGGCCAAAGATATTCAACAACATGTCATCTTTGCACTACGGGCCAAAGATATTCATCAACAATTCATCTTTGTACTACTGGCCAAAGATATTCAATCACATGTCATCTTTGTACTATGGGCCAAAGATATTCATCACCAGTTCATCTTTGCACTACAGGCCAAAGATATTCAACAACAGTTCATATTTGCACTACAGGCCAAATATATTTATCAACAGTTCATATTTGCACTATAGGCCAAATATATTAATATCTCAAAGAAATATATAATCATTTCAGAATTTATATAAACAATAATTATAACCATGTTGATCAATTCACCTTTGCACTTAAGCTAAAGATATTCAATTATAAATTCAATGGTCATGATCATACCAGTCAACAGTTTAACTTTGCACTACTGGCCAAAGGGAACCCATAGTCATGATCATACTAGAAATCTACCTATCTTTACACTCAAGTCAAAAAGAAATATCATCATTAGGGTTATAAAAATGTTATATATGATAATAAAAATAATATGATCAATATATAGTTTTAATCTCAAGAGTAATATTCATAAATCAACTATAATTTGGTCAGAAAAAGAAACCAATTTTGTCATGAATAGTAACTCGTGAATAGTAACTCGTGAATAGTAACTCATGAATAGTAAACCTGTGACAACCCCAAAATAGGTCCATTTCACCCAACCCATTCTGAGTCGTCAAATACATGGTACAGAAAACAACTACAACTTTATTACAACAATTGTCGTGCAAAATACAACAACACATATGCTGTGAGTTTGGATACAAATATATACCAAATGTGACTCATGTTCCAACCGTGGACATCACCTCACAATAACACCTTACATAAAGGTATAGTCAAAAACTGTTTTAGAAATTAGAATCTTTGGGAAGTGCTCAAGGAAACCTTCGTACATGGGAGGCCACGCGTCTAGATTATGATAGATATCATATGGCCACAGAATTATCCTTGGTTGACCCAATAGACCCCAAAGAAAAACGAGAAGATTACTATCATATTCTTCCCAATGGTGAGTCTTCTCTTGACTTATCATTATCTCCACTGTCTCTAATTGAGAATTATACTTCAAACAAACACCAAGATTATATAGGTAGTACCCATAGATATACTCAGCGAGTGGATGAGCACAACCCTGTCTTATGATGACACGAGGTTGTATGTCATTAGACATCTTGTATGATAGTGACAAAACACCCTTCCAACGTTGGGTTCGCCTCACCCTATTTTCTTCACCAAATATAACTACTAAATGATGACCACCGTTCTATTCCCTTGTTACCCCCGCTCGACCCAGCTACACTCTTATTACCTGAAAGGAATTGTGAAGCAAAAGGGTGAGCACAACTAGCTCAGTAAAGAATATCATGACTAAAGATAATTCAATTATCAATAGCATTCATCAACAATAAATCAGAGATTTAGAACATATGGTAAATGATAAAAATTTCAACCATAGTTGCAGCGGAACGAGTAATCCATTAGAAGAGTCAAATAGACTATAAAGTCTATTATCTTCTCCATGTTAAAAATCCACCAACAATGTTTTATCCCTGTAACATCACTCAACAGTTCCTTTCCACAATCATATGAATAACTCATAATCATAATTGTGATTCTAAATTTTTTTTCGCACCCAGGACGAAGAATATTTTCATCACCTGTCTTTACCTGAAACATCAAAGATCATGGTTATACCAAATCACAGTTCCTGTTCATAATCTTACTAATAAATCCATCTTTGCACTACGGCCAAAGATATTCAACAACAGTTCATCTTTGCACTACAGGCCAAAGATATTCATCAACAGACCATCTTTGCACTACTGGCCAAAGATATTCAACAACAGTTCATCTTTGCACTACAGGCCAAAGATATTCATCAATAATTCATCTTTGTACTACGGCCAAAGATATTCATCAACAATTCATCTTTGCACTACAGGCCAAAGATATTCCTCAACAGTTCATATTTGCACTACATGCCAAATATATTCATCAACAGTTCATATTTGCACCACAGGCCAAATATATTAATATCTCAAAGAATATATAATCATTTAAGAATTTATATAAACAATAATTATAACCATGTTGATCATTTCACCTTTGCACTTAAGCTAAAGATATTCAATTATAAATTCAATGGTCATGATCATACCAGTCAACAATTCAACTTTGCACTACTGGCCAAAGAGAACCCATAGTCATGATCATACCAAAAATCTACCCATCTTTACACTCAAGTCAAAGAGAAATATCATCATTAGGGTTATAAAAATGTTATATATGATAATAAAATCAATATAATCAACATATAGATTTAATCTCAAGAGTAATATTCATAAATCAACTATAATTTGGTTAGAAAAAGAAATTAATTTTGTCGTGAATAGTAACTCATGAATAGTAACTCGTGAATAGTAACTCGTGAATAGTAACCTCGACTCAAAAAATAGAAATTCTACAATAAAATTCATACCAATATTTTGGTATAATGATATTGAAAGAATAACATTACTTAAATTTATAAACAATTTATTTTAATTGTTTACACTTTACTAATTAATGCATTTAATCATCATAAAATGCCAACTCTTACAATTTCATCATCAATAACCAAAACCCTCATCAAAAATCTGCATATACCTCATATAGGATTCTCAAGCCATAAAATCCTATTTTCCAATTTTCTTTCTTCACAAAACATATTTAATTCATTTACTCATAACTAGACTATTTTTATGAAAAATACCAAATCAGTTCCAAAATTATTTCTTTTCTGGGATTTAGCATAATATAGTCCCATAGTGAACATATATTTTTCTCAGAATTTTTAAAAGTCATTTACTATTTTTCATATGGCCAAAATAGCTGAATATTTAGACATTTATCAAAAATTGTACTTTTGTCTAAAAATTCTGAAATTTACAGAGTATACTTCTATCATATACATGTACTCCCAATAAAAATTTCATCAATTTTGGAGTTAACCACAAGGAATTATAAGCGGTTACTTTTAAAATAGTCTTTTCCCGTAAAATTCATAACTCTTAATCTATACATCCAAAAATCACCATTTTTGGACACAATCAATAAAACTCATCAAAATATCATTTCAAATTTTTCCAAAATTTTTGAAGATCAGAAAAATTACGAAACTGAAAATCATAACAACCCTTAAAATCCCTTACTATCCCTTACCTCAAAAGAGCAGTACTTCTGATCGGTATAAGGCTGAAGGAAACTTGCACTGATGAATAGCAACTCACCAAGTATCTAAATACTCACAAAATACACTCAATAATCTAGAGAGAGAAAGAGAGAAAGCTTATGTTTCTGGTGTGATTTTCAATTCTAACTTAGCCCTCTATTTATAGGAAAATTTTGGTAGGTTTGACCTGCAACCTGATGGCTTTACCTGCTACTATTCCCACCCACCACATTTGAAATATAATTCAGCACATTTCTTCACCAACCACAAGTGGGGCCCACCAATTCTAGAATTTTCCACCAAAATGATAAACTCCGAAAATTCAACAATTTCTGAACCAGTCATCTCGTAAAATTCATAACAAATCATACGTTCATTTTTAACGGTTCAAAATTTGTGGACATATACTCAACTTATATATGTATAACATATCCAAAAATTACCACGATCCAACAGTCGGATTAAAAATTATAACCCCCGCAAAATATCTCAAAAACCCTGATTTTTAATACCTCCATTCCGACAAAAATACGGATAAAAACCTCAACATTAACTCCTTCATTTTTAACCACAAAAATATATCCCTCGTTTATATCCACATAAAATAAATATTTCCCTATCATATGAATCAATAATTAATTATTCACAAATAATATTACAGAATCACATTTATGACAACTAGGCCGTTCCCAGGAAAGAGGGGGCTTTCCAATAAGGATTTCTCCTTACTGGCGCGCAATTAGATGACCAAACCTCTCCTTAGACAGAACTTTCTAGACATTGCCAATAATGCTATCTAATAATATTATTTAAATAATATGAATTACTGATCTGATAATGGAAAATACTGTGCAGCAACAATTATTGAAACAACAATAATATAAAATATCAATGCAGCAATTATTGAATCAATAATAAAATATTGAACAGTAATTACTGTAACAATTATTGAGTAGTGCCTTCTTACGTAAGAATCAATAATTTCAAAAATACTGTGCAATACCGTGTGCTACTGTGCAATAACGCGTATTACTGTATTTTAATCACCGGGTATTCCAACAGTGTTAACGGTAACAACTACGCCGTTATTTGTAAAAACTCAAATTTGTCGTTTTCTTCACCCGACAGTTATTCGTTATGGGGCCCGCAAATGTCTGCGTTATCGTACGAATATTCTCCGACAGAAAGAATATTCCACGACCAAACGAATATTCCCCGAGAACAATGATTATTTTATAACCACTTGTGTATTTTGAAAAAAAATCATATTTCAGTCATAACTTTAAACTTTTATCAATTTAACCATTTACTGAATAGTAATTATAAGAAAAATTGAATACTTTTATTTCATAAAATTCGGGGTCTTACAAAACCCGACATAAAAAGGTAGAAATTTCACAATAAAATTCATACCAATATTTTGGTATAATGATATTGAAATAACATTTCTTAAACTTATAAACAATTTATTTTAATTGTTTACACTTTATTAAATAATACATTTAATCATCATAAAATGCCAAACTCTTAAGATTTCATCACCAATACCCAAAACCCTCATCAAAAATCTGTATATAACTCATATATGATATTCAAACCATAAAATCATATTTTTCAATTTTCTTACTTCACATAATATATTTAATTCATTTACTCATAATTAGACTATTTTCATGAAAAATACCAAATCAGTTCCAAAAATATTTCTTTTCTGGGATTTAGCATAATATAGTCCCATATTGAACATATATTTTTTTCAGAATTTTTAAAACTCATTTACTATTTTTCATATGGCCAAAACAGTCGAATATTTAGACATTTATCATAAATTGTAATTTTATCCAAAAATTTCGAAATTCACAGAGTACACTGATATTATATAGATATACTTCCAATAAAAATTTCATCAATTTTAGAGTTAACCACAAGGAGTTATAAGCGGTTACTTTTAAAATAATCTTTTCCCGTAAAATTCATAACTCTTAATCTATACATCCAAAAATCACCATTTTGGACACAATCAATAAAACTCATCAAAATATCATTTCAAATTTTTTTAAAATTTTCTGAAGGTCAGAAAAATTACGAATTGAAAAACATAATAACCCTTAAAATCCATTACTATCTCCTACCTCAAAAGTGCAGTATTTCTGACTGGAGTGCAAAGCCGAAGGAAACTTGCACTGAATAGCAACTCTCAAAGTATCTAAATACTCACAAAATATGCTTCATAATATAGAGATAGAAAGAAAACTTGTTTCTGGTGTGATTTTCAATTCTAACTTAAGCACCTATTTATAGGAAAATGATAGAACGCCAAAGGAGACTAAAATAATAAAATATTATTATTTCTTTTCAAATCTCTACGCATCAGCCAATTTTGAATCAAGCATGCCATCTTGGACAAAAAAAATAGCAGCCCATGTGTATTCAACATCAACCAAAAAGTGGGTCCCACCCATAACTAAATAAAAATTATTTTATTTTTCAAAACTTCAGTAATTCATAGAAAATAGCCCGTTTATCAGAAAAATTCGAATTTTATGTCCATTTCACACGAAATCGAATTCTCCACAACTTTACAGAAGAAAGTTTTTCCAAATTCCAGACCGAAAATATCCGAAATCCACAAACAGATGATTTTAAACATCATTTCAACACCTTTTAAAATTCATAATAAATCATACGTTAATTTTCAACGGTTCAAAATTTGTGGATATATACTCAACTCATATATGTATAACATATCCAAAAATTATCACGATCCAACGGTCGGATTAAAATTTATAACCCCCGCAAAATATCTCAAAAACCCTAATTTGATTTTTAATACATCCATTCTGACAAAAATAGTGATAAAACACATCAACATTAACTCCTTCATTTTTAACCACAAAATATATCTCTCATTTATATCCACATAAAATAAATATTTCCTTATCATATGAATCAATAATTAATTATTCACAAATAATATTACAGAATCACATTTATGACAACTAGGCCGTTCCCAGGAAAGAGGGGGCTTTCCAATAAGAATTTCTCCTTACTGGCGTGCAATTAGGTGACCAAACCTCTCATTGACAGAACTTTCTAGACATTGCCAATAATGTTATCTAATAATATTATTCCAAATAATATGAATTATTGATCTGATAATAGAGATACTGTGCAACGACAATTATTGAAACAATAATAATATAAAATATCAACGCAGCAATTATTGAATCAATAAAATAAAATATTGAACAGTAATTACTGTGACAATTATTCAGTAGTGCATTCTTACGTAAGAATCAATAATTTTAAAAATACTGTGCAATATCGTGTGCTACTGTGTAATAACGCGTATTACTGTATTTTAACTACCGGGTATTCCAACAGTTTTAACGGTAACAACTACGTCGTAAATTATAAAAACTCAATTTTTGTCATTATCTTCATCCAACCGTTATTCTGTTATGGGGCCCACAAATAGCTGCGCCGTCGTACGAATATTCTCCGACAAAAAGAATATTCCACGACCAAATGAATATTCCCCGACAACAATGATTATTTTATAGGCTCTTGCTTATTTTGAAAAAAATTTCACATTTCACCCATAACTTTAAACTTTTATCAATTTCACCATTTACTGAATAGTAATTATAAGAAAAATTGAATACTTTTATTTCATAAAATTCGGGGTCTTACAGTAATAATTAGCAGTGCTTTATAGTTAGTTTACAAATGTTATATTTGTTGTATTAAAACTAAATAATTTCATATCAATTTTGAATTTTAGGATTTCGTGAATTGACGTTAAAAAGTCAAAATATATCTTTAATTTTAGGACGAAGATATTATTTTTCAATCTAAATTTTAAATTCGTTATTAAATACCATAAAATTTTACTCTCTTTCTTTTTGACCCCTGAAAATTCAGTGGGGTCATTTGACCCCACTGCCCCTAAGTTAGATCCGCCTAAAAAATTGGTCAGGAGGGAAACTAGGGGAAACATATATTTTCAATTTTTTGAAGAGCGCTTGATAAATTTCTAACTTTCTAATGACGGGTAGTCTCGAACCTTTATCATTAGGATAACACCTTTTTTATTATTTTTATTTTAATCAATATAATTATACATATTATAAACTATCTAAAAAGTACTATTTATTATAAGATTCATTGTTTAAATTTTTTAAATGAATTATCGCAGTTTTAAATTTGAAAATATCTCAAATAGAATTTTAAAAATCAGTAATGATCTTATAACAAAGTACATATATAGTATTACCTGCATATTAAAGAATTAAAAAGAATATCATATGATGTGAGAGGAATACTTTGCAAAGCAAGAATGAAGAATGTTTCCAATTCATGCGTTTGAATTGGACTTTTAATTCTACACAATTAATTTTTAGTTAGAACATCATCATTTACTATAATATTGGCTTGCCAATGTGAATTGTGGTAGTGTAGTGGGTGAACCAGCCACTTGTTTAAATAGAAGAGAAATAGCTAACAACTAACATTCAAGCTTAGCAAATAAATAAAATTAAATAAAAAAAGAAACCTAACATTCGAACTTTGAAGAAGTATTTTCCTCTTCCTCGTGAATGAAGGATACATAATAAAATTAGAGTAGACATCTAAATTTAGGAGATAATGATGATCAAACTAAATACTCATTCTCTTTTATATTATTTGATTATTGGTTACTTTATAAAGTCAACTTAAAAGATTTTTAAACTCAAAAGTAACATTTTTTTTAATTTTAACTAATACAATGATGAATATTGTAATTTGATTATCTAAAAAGTATTATTCATTGTAAGTTTTATTGTTTCAAAGTTTTTAAGCGATCATATCAATTTTTAGTTTGAAAA
Organism: Panax notoginseng; assembly: GCA_016801055.1. Lineage (NCBI taxonomy): Eukaryota > Viridiplantae > Streptophyta > Magnoliopsida > Apiales > Araliaceae > Panax > Panax notoginseng. Next base: position 82,580,497 of record CM029013.1, read on the forward strand.
TGTTTTAAATTGACTTTCAAAAGTGATCATATAATTTGAAACAGAGGGAGTACATCGAAACCTATAAATGACATTTTTTGTCAGTTAGGTATTTAAAATGACATTTTTTGGCGTTTCCGTCCCTTTCACCCGATTTGACACCAACCCGACCCATTTTCACCAAATTTTGACCCAATCCGATCCAGTTTGACCCAACCCAAAATTTTAAGATTTTAAAATAAAATAAATATTTTTAGTATTTTAAAATAAAATGTTATTTTTAAAATTATTTAAAATACTAACTATATTCAATATTTTAAAGTAAATTATTATTTTAATTTTTTTTGAAAAATAAATTAATATTTTTAAAGTAATTTTAAAATAATAATTATTTTAAATATTTTAAAATAAAATAATTATTTTAAAAATAGTAATTTTTAATATTTTAAAATAAAATATAATTTTTTTAAAAAAAAACTCTAATAAAAATATGTTTAATATTTTAAATATAAAAATTATTTATGTTTTTAAAAATAATATTTTATTTGAATTGTTAAAAATAATTATTATTTTCAAAATATTTTTAAAACAATAATTATATTTAATATTTTAAAATAAAATATTTTGAAAATAATAATTATTTTTAACATTTTAAATAAAATATTATTTTTAAAGACATATATATTTTTTCTATTTAAAATAAATATAATTATTAAAAAGTTATAAAATAACTATTAGTTTAAGGAAAAAAATATTAGAAATTTTATTTTTTTAAAAATGAGAAAATTTCATAAAATATAGATGCAAAAAAATTAAATAAGAAAATAAAACATTGTTTTTTTTTAAAAAAAAAGTAGATTTTTTTTTCATTTTTTATGTAAAACTTTATTTTCAGAAAAAAAGTTTATATTTTTACCATTATTATATGTATTCTTAATATTAGAATTTTAAAAAACAAAAACTAAAATTAGAAATTAAAATACAAATTAAAAAAATAGTAAAATATAAAAAAAACTAATTCATTTTTAGAAAATAAATAAATTAAAAGTATTAAAAATAATTATTATTTTCAGGAAAAAATTTGAATCTTTTTAAAAAAAAAATGAGTAAAGTTTTATATACTTTATATTCAAAAAAATAAAACAAAAAAGCAAAGCCTTATTTTCATATAACAAAAATAATTTTTTTTACTTATTATATGTATCTATATTTTGTGAAACTTTACTCATTTTTGAAAAAATAAAAGTTTCTAATATTTTTTCCTTAAAATAATAGTTATTTTTAAAAATAATATTTTTTTTTAATATAAAAAATAATAATTGTTTTAAAAAGTATATTTTATTTAAAAGATTAATTATTTTCAAATTATTTTATTTTAAAATATTAAATTAAATTATTATTTGAATTTTTTTTAAAATATTTAAAATAATAATTTTTTTAGAATATATTTTAATTTAAAATATTAAATATAATTATTATTTCAAAATTTATATTTTCTTTTAAAATATTAAAAATAACTATTTTTAAAATAATTATTTTATTTTAAAAACTAATTATTAATTTGAAAATAATAATTTATTTTAAAACATTAAATATACTTATTATTTTAAAAATAATATTTTATTTTGAAATATTAAAAATTGAGGTTGGGCAAACTGAGTTGGTTTGGGTGAAAAATTTATCAAAATGGATCGGTTGGGGTCAAATCGGGTAAAAAGAACGGAAACGGCAAAGGCAAAAAATGTCACTTTAAAGACCTATCTTACGAAAAATGAATTTTATGGACAATTTTAAAAGTGGGTGGCAATTTGGAGGGATAGAAGTGCTATTCATCCTTTTAAAATTTTATTGGTAAAGTTAAATTAGTACTTTTATTATTATTGGAAACAGAAAATAGAGGATAAATCACATATATATCAACAACCATTTCAACCTCTGCTTTGTTGTATATATGTTAATATGTTTTTATTCGGAATTGTACATAAAATCATAACCAAGTTGTATTATTAATTCATTCATTCATATAATTTGGCACTCGATCCATAGACCTTTTCCTTTTTTTTTTAGGGGACATGAGAGAATTTTTTTTTTGTCAATGACGTAATATTTTAAAAACTTAAGTCTACTATAGGTCTAAATATACTTTTAGCACACCAACTAGTTTCACCCTCCTCACAATTCGGTCCCTAAATTAATTGAGTATACACATTGGTTATATCAACTATCTAATTCCCCCCCCCCCCGCCCACGCCCCCGCCCCCCTCCCCCCCCCCCGCCCGCCCCCCTCATTTTCTAAATTTCAAAAGCAACTGCAATTGATAGGCTTCACCTGGGCTTAACCACGTTCCGTAAAGGTGGAGGAGTAATAGGGTTTAGTCTGCTGCTATTATTGGAATTAATTTAGGGTTTTGAAGATGTAATTGATAGATCTAGGTTGTTTTATGGTTTTAGGGAAGTATAGGGATGTGTTGGTGACCCATTTTTATCACTAAATTTGTTGGGATAGAAAAGAACATATCAAGGTGCTTTTTGCTTATTAATTTGTTGGCTATTGATTGTTGCTTGTTTTTCGTAGACCTGGTTGTGATTGAGTTAGTTGGTATTATATGGAGATTCAGATCTAGATGTGAGGCAGTGTGTATTTTTGGTGTATTAATTTGTTTATATTTAATTTTGTGTATTTTGTTTTTTGTAATGTAATATTAATAATACTTAATTGTTTAATGAAGTCAAACTGTATTTTAATATTGTCAAACTGTATAAAAATACTTACCTTACTGAAAAATTAGGTATTTTGTTTGCCTGAAATTGAACATTGTGTGAAATTAGGTAGTTGATGTAACAGATGACTAAGCCCATTTAGTTTAGGAGCCAAATTGTGAGATATTATGTGAAATTAAGTAGTTGATATAACGGATCATATAAACCCAATTAGTTTAGGAGCCGAATTGTGATATAATAAAAGTTTATTTAGTCCGCATTTATATTATATGAAATAATAAACTTATTTATTTAGCCCGCATTTATATTATATGGAATAATAAACTTATTTAAGAAAATCATTCACAACAACTAATTATAAATTTTATTCATAAACCATTACAAGAACCAAAAAAAAAACATAGACAAACAAGAGGAGTACTGTGAGTACTACCACAATCATTTATACAACTCAAATTACCAATCTTCATCATCTTAATTCTGATTTGAACTCTTCATCATAAGAGTTCAAGTATGAGTGATTATCCGAATTCCTGACGGAGCAATTTGCCCGAATTTCCCCATGCCTGCCCGCCGACACACTAAGCTGCCCCATTTTAGTCATTGCCACCACAAACTTCTCAAAGAAAAGCTCCTGGTCAAGAGCAAAACTCTTAACAATTTCCCTCGTCCTTTTATCCGAAAACAAATCTTGATCCGACGTAAATAGTCCTTGTCGAAACATTAAATCAACATAATAATTGTTATCGAAAAGATTAGGAGTTAAAATGTCCTGAGGAGTTGTGTTGTTGGAATTTGGTGGACATGTGTGTTTTAGGCCCTTGGCAAAGTTTTGGTCCATGGTGGGGTCTTCAGTCGGATAAAGCCTGCCGGAGAAGGAACTGCAGTGGCTGATTCCGATAGTGTGGCCACCGGAGAGGGCCACGACGTCGGTGGCGTCGAGGTTTTTGGTGGCTAGGGACGATAGAATGACACTTGCGTTGCTTGTTGGGGCGGGAAGGTTTGCTAGTGTTGCATCTCTTGTTGCAAAATTTAGTCCATCTCTTCTGCCCAATGGGACCTCGTAATCTGGTCCGCCTGACTACATTACCAAATAAAACAAAGTTGAGAGTTAGACCCCCATCAAGTTGCAAGTTTTCAAAATATATGGATAAACTTAAATTTATTACTTTTTGTATGTCATTTGTAAGTTTTAAAAAATAATTAATGACTCATTTTTTCTTATTATCGGTCATCTTTTTAATTAATTTTAAAAGAGTTATATTAAAATTTTATAATCGATTTAATCAATACAAAAAATTATTAATTATATTTTTTAATCTATGTAGTTCCTCATCATGCATTAATTAAAACTTAAAATGGAATGAAGGAAGTACTAAAAATTTGATCTAGTGGTCTAGAATATAAAGTTTCACATTGGATAAGTTAGGTTTGGTTGGGATTCCAATATATTATAACTATGTGGACTATCTAATTAATAATAATTGATGAGTGTGAGTTTAATGTTTAAACTTTCAACTTGGTATCATAGTAGATTTTTTCACACGCGCCATTTAAGAAATTGATTTAATTAAATTTCAAAATATGGAACATGCAGGTTCCTCGCAAGACTCAAAATTCGAAATAGCAACACTTTCTTAATAAAATATGGTAATTCGACACTTCACATGCCCTTCATTCCTTTCTTCTTCCTTTTATTTTATTTTCAATTTTTTAAACTAATTCCCTACTCGTCTTGCGCATTGCATATAACTTATATAAATTTTCTGAATGATAATTAACTAGATTTCTATGTCAAAATGCAATATGAAGATCTAGTGATTGAGAAATATATATATAAATTCATGGGGAATCCAATTAATTATGATAAAATTATATTTGAACTTACCAGATGAACAGCATCACGAGCAGCAAGGGCAGTAATATCAGCACATGAAACAACCCTACCACATTTCGCGTGCACGAGCTCGCGAAGGTCATCAATGATCTCAAACGCCTTCTTCCTGAGGCTCAGATTTGGTGGTGCTTCTTGTTCACTCGGGCCGCTGTGTGATCCATCAAGCAACACTGAACCATCACATCCCTACATCATATATATATATATATATATATATATATATATATATATATATATATATATATATATATAGTCCATCCAAGTTTAATTAAGGAAATTATACTCATCCTGTTTCATCAAATATGCAAGAAATTGTGTGCAATTCCCCCAACTACAGCAACAAATTGAAGCTACATATAGAGTTCATATGAACTTTTATTATTTTTCTTTTTCCCTATTCAAATGAACCATCTGTTGGTTACTTTCCTCTTCTGGTGTGCACTGGAAACCCCTAATTTCCATGAGCTTTTATAGAATTTTAAACACATGACTTATATATAATATATACATAGAAACTGCTATTTTCACGTGAATTTTTGATATTTTAATATAAAAATCGTCGTTATAGATCTTATAGCGACGGTTTTTACTGTCGCTATAACGACACTTTTCATGTGAAAATATCAATTTCCTATATTATACAAATATATACCTCAACGTATTTATCATGATATTTACTAATACTGAAATGTATACAAGCATAATATATGATCAGTATTTGATCATCTAATAACAATGAAAACCCTAAACCACAAAAATGAACTTTACATAAATTAAGCTAATGTAGAACCTTAAACATCATGCTTAATCATTTTACCTGTACGAAACAGTCGTGGAAATGGAGGCGGAGCAAGCCAGCAGCTTGGCCAATATCCTCCTTGAAGACCTTCTTGAGATGTTTCCCAATGATACTTTCCAAATTAGGACAGCTATAATGGTGAAAATTCCACGAGAGGCCCTTCACCAATGGCACGGAGCTATGAGCCTGAGAAACGTATAAATGGGAGGATATCAAAAGTGAAGAGACAAGTAGAAGGAAAGAGAATGAAAAATCCATTATATTGCAGAAGAACGTTGGATGTTAATTGTTTGTTTAAGGCTAGACAAGGAGCCACATTTATAGGAAGATAAGTAAATATTTTGTAGCTGCAAGTTATATTGGTAAACCTTGTGGAGGTCACATCTCTCTAACCATGTGTTTTGTAGTTAAAATTCTCAACTTAGAGAAAATTAGCAATAAATTAATTAATGTAAAAAATTCCGCAAGAACTCAAGTATTGTTCCTTCCTGACTAATATATTTTTATAATGCTGAGATATAAAATTTCACATCGGATAATTAAAACTTGAAAATTCAATATATAACTTGAGAGGTTATTTTATTCATGACCAATTGGTTTTGAGTTAGATGCTTCAATATGGTATCAGAGCAGACGTTATTCATGTGCAAACCCAACGATCCACACGGTGTGTGTTGAGATATATATAAAATCTAAGACCTGAAAACTCAATATATAATTTGAGAGACTACTCCACTCATTGCCAATTGGTTATGAGTTGGATGCTTCAATATATAGCTATATTTACAAGTTTTACTTTATATACATACAATTTTATTTATTTTATATTTTATTCATCTACTTATGTAAAAGTTACGAGACGACCGACTATTTTTTGAGTCATGTTATGTATTGTTATAAATTTACTTATCCAACTTAACTTACAATCAAAAAGTCAACATAAACATTCGTAATATATATTATTTTCCCTATTTTTTTTTTGTCAACATTTGGTGAGCTCCTTCTTTCTCAATGTAAAATATCCTAAAATCTTTGTTAAAATATAATATATGATTTTACTTTTTCATAAATTTTTTTATTTATGTATATACCAAGTACAAGACGTTTGACTATATTATGGTCGATGAACTGATATGCTCCCCGTTTTCTCAATATAAATATCTATATTCTTGTAAAGAAATATATATATATATATATATATATATATATATATATATATATATATATATATATATATATATATATATATATTATCTGGTATAGTAGCCAAGCCACCTCTGAATCAGATAAAAGATGTAGACAAACATGCATGTAACTACTACATCACAACTTGCAACAAAAGAACCAAAAATATTCTAATTGCATGTGTTTAAATGGACTTTCTTAATCATTTTATGACGTATGCACATCATTTACGTCACCCCATATATATGCTTAATAACCAATGTGAACCTTGCTTATGGGGCGTTCTTTTTATCGTTCTCTTGGTCTATTTGCTTAATTTATTTGGTCGTCAATTAATCTCTTTAATTATAGGTCTAGTGATAAACTAATATCTATTATTCCCCTCAAAAAAAGGACAAAAAAAAAAAATAGAATTAGGATTAATTAGAAATCAACTCTCCTTGCATATATTTTATAAATGGAACATACTCAACTAGCTATGTCCCCCCAAAAAAAGGACAAAATAAAATAAAATTGGAAGTAGTTTTTTTTTTTTTTTAATTTTATAGGTGATAGTGGTAGTGGGTGAACCAGCTACATTTAACAGATTGCTAATGGATTTTTTGTTAGAGGAGAAACATCTAAGGACTGATTCGTACATAAAATGAACTCACACACGTACAAGATTTGAATTGGGTGAAGGTAAATTTGAATTGACGATACATTATGAATCCTCTCCCTTTTAAATAAACAGACGCTCTTCATTTTATGGTTTAAATTTAAAATTATCTCTCTCTTGTCAGCATGATATCACATTCCAATACATTTTAAATATGAACCATAAAATGGAGAGGATCCTTGTCATATTTGTGTAACACATAATTGGATATATATATATATATATATATATATATATATATATATATATATATATATATATATATATATATCCTTTCATATCAAATAATATAACACTTAACTGCACATCAATTCTTCAATTCTTATATATAGAAACATATCCAACATATATTACTGATTCAAGCAGTGACCGAATTTTTATAAAACTGGTGGAATCATAAATACATAAAATATATAATTTAATAAGTAATAACATTTTAAAAGATTTCTCTATTTATTTTTTGTTTTGAGAAACTAGTTTTGCCAATAAGACTAAACGTGTCTAATCTTAAATTTTAAAAATCACTAGTCTACAAAAATATATGAAAATGAAAAAGTAGTTTATAATTGGGTAAATTTGACCTAGTTTTATGATTGTCAATTCACAAATTTCAGTACTAGTATTTTAGTTATTTTATTAAAGCACTAATCGATACGACATCGTTTTGGTCTGGGTGTACAAAAATCAGGCCAGGCTCAGGACGGGCTTTTTTTCTAGCCTGTTAAAATTAAGGCCAAACTGAACTTTAGGCCTAGTCAAACCAAGCCAAGATATCAGGCTGTTCAGGCCCACAGGCCAAGACGCAATGCACTTTAGGCCTGTCTTTTTTCCCCACAAACATTTATGCTTTTAATAAATTTATCCTAATTTGATTTTTAAAATATAAAAGTGAAGTCCAAATAAGTAACTCTTTATTATCTAGAAAATTAAAAATATATATTATATAGCATGATAGAAACAAAAAATAGATAAGTAATAAATGAATGTGCAATAAAAAAATTATACGAATAAAAATAAATATAGTTGTTGAAATTTAATAGACTAAAATACCTTCAAAACTAGTGTTTACATATAGCTAGAGAGGGGTAAAATGGTGGGAAAAGGACAAAACAGCCCTAAAGCCTAAAGTTTGAAGTAGTATGTCCTTTTTTTTTTTTTTTTTGAAAGCTCCATATTTTACCAAATACAATATAATTTCTTAATCAGTACATCATCACACTATTATAATATCAATAATCAATCAAATTTTGCTAAAAGAGAAAAAAAATTAAATCAATAGTACTTTGATGACAAAAGAATCTTACAAAAAGTTGTTTACAAAATAATGTGTCTGGTTGCTATTACTAAACCCACCCATGTACGGTTGATCATCCACTAATTACACTTATAAACTAGTTTTTGAAACCCATGTCCAAACAAACCTCTTGTCAAAACTAGAGAGATTTTTTTTGGTACTTTTTTTAAAAAAAGAAGCAATGTATTTTTATTTTAAAATTGTAAAATGAAACGATATTCTTAATTTGTCATTATTTTCTACTATTATTTCTAACATCGCGCCATCACAATTCAATTCGTAATTAATAGGAAGACTACATTTAAAAATATAAAATTATTCTTAAAGTTATCATTTTAGATCGAGTATTTTTAATTTTAGAACGAAAAAGTATATTTTTGTGTTATTGTGGTGATATCATAAACATTGATAAAACCTTCTGGGGATAAGTTAAATCCATATGATCCCATTCATTCACATTGAAATTTTAACTAGCAATATTCAAACTATGATTCAAAACAAGGTTGGGGAGTTCATTAACCCATAATAGACTACAAAAGAAAAAACTATAAAACTTAGATAAGGATACAAAAGAACGACACAATTCGATCAAATACATAAATTACATGATAGAAACGTAATTAATATATTTTAATATTTCCATATTTATTATTTTATATGTTTATTTTATTTAACTAATATATTTTATTTTGTTTTGTAGGAAATAATATTTATTTTTTTTAGGGAGCAAAATAAGGATTTATATCTAACTTTTTAATATGAAAAATGACTCTTGGAGGATTACCATATAGAGATGGAAGTCAAGAAGGAAAGAAGAAAAAAAAGGGAACAAAATTGTCCGAGTTCAATGAACTATAAATAGGCCTCTTGTTTTAGAGAGAAAGACACCACTTGTTATTTTCTTTTCCTTAGTTTTTCGCTTGTGTAGAAGGGAGTAAGATATTAGAGCTTTTGTCTCTTCTCTTATTCCAATCATGTGTGGTACTATTGTCAAGAAATATTTGTAACTTTCTTTTATTGATATAATATAAATTCTCTTTTTAATTATTGTTCTTATTTCATACAAATAGTAGTACTAATATTATTTGTTTTTGTTTTTAATTTAATGGTTAGCTAAATTTCTAATACCTAGGATGATGATGATGAAATTAGGTATTTCATAATAATATTCTTTTTCCGTTCCGAAATTAATGCCTAATTATTTTCGCCTTCATGTTTTCCTTCGCATAAATTGCATATGATTCTTATATTGATTGCGAGGTTTTGATAAGTTATAGTTAATCTATGAATTTTTCATAACTTATGATTGCCCATATTAATTATATGAATTATTATTTTTAAAGGGAAGGGAAAATAATTTGGGAACTAATTTAGGAAATAAGAAATTATTTATTATGTTAATATTTATTGGATTCTGATTCCTAGGTATCTTTTCTCATTAATAGTTTTCGTTATTAATTAATAGTTTGCATAGTTAATAATTTTTCTCCATCATTTTTATTTCTAATTTGTCTAAAATATTAATTAAGGATATATTAAAGAATTGATCTAGTCTCTGTGGTTCGACCTGTACTTGCCAAATCTACAATAGATGTTGTGCACTTGCAATACATAAATTTATCACATCAATTTTTTGGCGTCGTTGCCAGGGACAAGACTTAATTTTATATTCCTTAATTTTTATTTATTCGAATTAGTTTTTTTTCTCTTCTAAAATTATTTTTTTTAGGATTATTGAAGCGGATCGAAGGAACGAAAAGATAAAGATTTTGTTGCTGCGTTTTCTTCGGTACATCGTATCTCTAAATTTTTTTTAAAAAAATAAAAAAAATAGTAGTTTAGCTTTTTTATATATTTTTTTTATTTGCTGCATTCATGCATTTTTTATTTTTTTATTTTTTTGTCAAATATAAACTGTGGTGATTGCTGGAGGATTGAGGTATATCAAAATTTTTCTTTCTTTTAGAATTCACATAGTTTTATGACATTTTATTTGTTTATAATTTTTTTTTATTCTTGCATTTTCATATTTAATCTAACATTAAGGGCACAACCTGTAACAAGATAAGGTGGGAATTTCATCACCCTTCCTTGGCCCACAAACAACCCAATTTGCATTTTGCATAACCATGACCTAGTAAAATCAAGTAGACGGTGGCCCCCTAGGACTCTCGAGCTTAATTAGGACAAGAAACTTCAAGAGGGGGCTGTATTTTAAATTAATCAAACTATTGGTGTCTAGGCAAGTGGTTCAAAAGGTAAATGCCTAAAGATTGTGTGGGTTTTCAATTAGTCACCGTATCTACGGAGAGACTCCCACCTTTCTTACACTTACCTGGCTAGTGGTGTGATTAAATTCGAATTTGGTAGACCTTGCGGTGTAACTTGAAACAGTTAGGAGTTGTCTAGATTTTATTTAGGTTGACCTTAGAAGTAATTTTTGTTATTTTTTAATTATAATTTTTTTTGTGCTTATCTGCTTATTTACTAAGTAGTGTATGCAAAAAGTGTAGACTAGGGACAAAACATCCCGATTAGTGAGAAAACTTGATTTTTCGGATTTCACTTTAAAAGATTTCACTTTAAGAAAAATGGAGGGCGCACAAAACTGTTTCTTTAAGGGATCGATGTTATCCTTCTCGCTCTGCCCAACCTTCATATATCAGTCTATCACCGATAACTGGTAACAATTTTGAACTTAAGCCACATTTTATAAATATGTTACCTAGGTTCACGGGGATAGAAGATGCATATTCATTTATTCAGGAATTTAAGGAAGTTTGTGCCTTAACGAAAATTCAACAATTGTCTGATGACTCAATTAGGCTAAGATTTATAACATTTGGTTTAAAAGATAATGCTAAAAAGTGGTTATGTAGCCTACCAAATAATTTCATATCAACTTGTGAGAGATTTGTTGTTACATTTTTTAAAAAATATTTTTCAAATCATAAAACTGCTAAAATTAGGACTGCAATTCATCAATTTTGCCAACTTGAAAAATAGTCCTTTTGAAAATATTTTGATAGATTTAAAAATTTGTTATCCCAGTGCCCACACCATGGAATTGAGAAATGGAGATTGTGCCAAATTGCCTACGAAGGTTTAGACTATCCCACTAAAACAATATTAGAGTCGTTGTGTCAAGGAGATTTTCTGAATAATGATGAGGAAAAGGCTTGGGATTTTTTAGAAGACTTAGGAGAAAAAACCATGCAATGGGAAACCACCCGAGAGACCGATAAACCTAGTTCATCTAGGGGTGTTCATACGATTGACTATTCAATTGCTACTGAAGCTAAGTTGGCTGGTGTACATAAAAGACTTAAAACTTTAGAAACTAAGGGACAATCACACGTGAACCAAGTCTCAACACCAGCACCTTTGTGTCTAAGGTGTAATTCGCCAAGCCATGTGATTGTGGAATGTTCAAGAGTCATGCCCCAACCTGAAGAATATGAAAAAGTCAATGCAATGTTTCAAAGACTTGGGAATGACCCATTTGCACCCACTTATAATCTAGGTTGGAGAAATCATCCCAATTTTTCATAGAACCAAGGACCCTACCCAAATAATTCTTCAAATCAGGTCAATCAATCTCTAAATCAATCTTTTCAACCTTAGAAAAGCCAGATCCAGGTTCGTACCAAAATTCAAGTTCAACAACCCAATATCCACCAGGTTTTTCTAATGAAAGTGAGAAGAGACTTAACGCTTTAAAGAAGAGCAAAGAAACTTTAATGAAATCTCATAATAATTTTAATAATTTCATGCAAAACACTAACCAAGCCTTATCTCGTCTAAAATGAGTCAATTGACCACTATAGTTAGTGAAAGAGAGAAGGGTAATCTTCCTAGTCAACCCGAGACCAATCCAAAATTTTCAGTCCCTAATCAAAAACCTTATCATGCTAATTCACTTGAAAACAACCAAGTCAATCATGTGAATTCTATAATTTCGTTAAGGTCTGGAAATTATTTTAATAATCATGTTGGCATTGATAATGAAGAAGAGAAAAAATTTAATGTTGAATCTAACAATCCATCTTCAAAATCAGCCCAGTCTGAAAAGCCCATAAACTCTGAGTCAGTAGGTCCATCTACTAAGCTTATGTCAAAACATGATCAAACCACATATTCTGAATCAAATGAAAAAGTCTTTAAACCAAAAGCCCCATTACCTCAAAGACTTATTTCAAACAAGCAGTTATCCCAGTTGGAAAAACTTCTAGATGTGTTCAAACAAGTGAAAATTAATATTCCCCTTCTAGATGCCATTCAACAAGTTCCCTCATATGCTAAATGTATAAAAGATTTGTGCACACACAAAAGAACCACTCACGTTCCTATAAAATCTTTTTTAACAGCCCATGTTAGTTCTATCTTGTCCTGCCAAGTCCCTATGAAATATAAGGACCCCGGTTGTCCTACTATTTCATGCATCATAGGTGACACCTTAATTGAAAAAGCTTTACTTGATTTAGGAGCTAGTGTGAACCTTTTACCATTTTTTGTGTACCAAACATTGGGCTTAAGGGAGCTAAAAAAGACAAGTGTCACACTCCAACTAGCTGATCGTTCTATTAAAGTGCCAAAGGGAATAGTTGAGGATGTACTCATTAAGATTGGCAATTTTGTATTCCCTGTTGACTTTGTTGTTCTTTAAACCCAATCTGTTGTCAATCCCAAAGGTCAAATTCTTGTCATTTTAGGTAGACCATTTCTAGCAACCTCTAATGCGCTAATTAATTATAGAAATGGACTAATGAAATTGACATTTGAAAACATGACAATTGACTTTAACATGTTTAATGTGGGAGAACAACCTAGTGATTTGTTTGACCAGTTCATTGAAGTGAACATGATTCAGAAAATGTCGGGAAATGAACTTACGGGGGAAGATGAAATTATTAACTTTTGTTTAAATCATTTTGGTCAAAATTGGGATGAAACTAAATACTTGAATGAGGTCAATGAGATGTTGGACTCCACAGCCCAAAAATCTTACTCTAGATTGGAACTTATAGTTGAATCAAGTTTGACACATTTTTGAGCATTTTTAAGAGAATCAAATTGACCTTAAATCCTCTTATGATCATTTTAAGTCTACATTGGGTCCATCCGAAGTGCCTTCCAAAAACACTAATTGTGATTTAACAAATGAACCAAAGGTTGTGGACAATGATAATCTTCCATGTTTAGATAATGAGATCATATCTCCCATTTCAGATAATGCATGTGTTAATCCACTACTAGAAAATCAGCCTATAGCGACGGTCGCCGACCGTCGCTACAGGCCAAAAGGCCGTCGCTAAAAGTTTTAGTGACGGTCGCTGACCGTCGCCATTGAACCCGTCAGTAAAGCCTATAGCGACAGTCTTTTGGCCTATAGCGACGGTCACCGACCCTAGCTATAGGTCATGGCAAAATAGTGTATTTGCTATTTACTAACGGTCGCTGAGAGTTATTGCTACGGTCATGACCGTAGCTATAGGTGTCTATAGCGACGCTCGGTGACCATCGCTATAGGGATGTGTTTTATAGAACACTATAGCTACTGTCGATGACCGTCGCTATAGCCTTTTTATATTTAAAAAATAATAATTAATAATGCACATTTATTCAACAAACACAAATACAATATAAAATAAAATATAAAAAATATTATATACATCACTTAAAATCATTCACACTACAACATTACAATATAAGAAGAGATATTTTACAACATTACAATCATTCACAATACAAATGTTCCATCAACCCTCCTTCATATTTCTTCTCAGTATGACCACTGCAGCCTTTTAGAAAACAGCTTCCTGCAGCAGTTCCATCGCCAAAATCGATTGGACAAGTCTCCTTTCTCATGACATCCTTTGATAAAAATTTACTGTTGAAATCTACTGCAACATCACAGCACGATGATTCACTTTGGTCTGACAATGAAATGCAACACAAAGAATTGCTCATGTTATTATGAATAATAGTGGGAGATGTGATCTCTTGCTCATTCACTTTGATGGAACTGGGCACTACATTTTCATTTTTTGCATTAGTACGCAGATGCTTCTTGTTACTGTCCTTACTTTTCCCTCTGATCATTCCATTTCTCTTCAAAAAATATTCCAACATCATCAAATTGACAAATAGTGAAAAATTATATGAATTAACAGAATATTAGAAATATAAGGCCAAGAGGGCTTTTGTTCATTTTCAGTCAAAAACTCATTCAAATCTCCGTATGAAATTGAAACAAGTTCATACTAATTGCATGCCTTCTCTATATGAGCCACCTAGATAGGGCTAATTGTTTTAAAGTTTCACATAATATCATAGGATAAACATATAACAGCACCTTGATATGGCTACCCTTTTTGGGGAATCTGTTTCTATGCCCATACTGGCAGCCAGGAGGCTTTGCCTTATGACTCTTCTCAGGCGTCGATGCAGGCACTGGTGCAGATGCAGGTGAACTTGAGGAAGATCTCACTTGGAGTTATGAAAGAATTCAACCCCTCCTTTACATGGAATATCCATCCGGATGATACAACATTACATATATCCTGCACAAGCATACAACAGATATAATCCATTTAAATTTCCAAGGCCACATATAAAAAGGTTTTGCTTCATGAAACAAGGAGAAAAGTTACCAGTGTTGTTTTGATGCTGCATGTTAAGTTGGTTCTGTGACCAATTAGGGGGTGGGTTGGGGGAAGAAAAGTTGAGGTCACAAGAAACTGCTATACGGAAGTAGTAACATCAGTTATATATTATTTTGTACAAGAAAACTAAATATAAGGCAATCGACCAATAATTTTAAAAGTAACCTCAAGGTGAACCATTTGAACACAACACCCCCCTCCCCCCCCTAAAAAAACACTTGCTCTGGCATTAACAAAATCAGCTCTAGCAATGCAACCAACCCAAAAAAAACACATCTTCAAAAATCTCTCATAATTACCCTCACTTTCTATGAGAGAAATGTACCACAGCACACGTGTAAACGCTATTACAGACAATTGACCTAGATTTATGAAATCTAGCATACAGACGCTCACCATTATCACATTTTTTTAGCGCAAGAATTTCATATGAACGACATAAATGGAAAGAGAATAAGAGAAAAAAAAAGATATAACATTGGACAGTTGGATGAGTGTGTATTCTCTTATTGCCAAATTGTCTAAAATCGCTCTGATTATAAGAGATGATGTAGTACATCATGAAGTCTGCATCCTTCTTGATTTTTTTGTTATTTTTTTTCCAGGTGGTGTCTTGCCCATGTGCACTAGGCCTTGCCACACCAACAACAATCCTTGTTGGCACCTCTCTTGGTATGTCATCAACCTTGTTTCCTTTTTTTATTTTTTTTCCTGATTGGCTGCAAGATGACTGCTTTTCGCTAACCATAAGCAACCCTCCATATGCATGTTAATGATGTTGTTATCTGATGCCAAGTCTTTCTTGCAACTACCAATGGATAGTACAAAACAAGTAGCACCTTCACTACTACACTTTTTCCAATTTGATGGTCCCTTATTTAATATCATAGCAAAAGAATTGTGTTTTCATATTATATACATTATCTTTCTATAGTCTTGCAGTATATTTCCATTAAGAACATCCTACAGTTAGTGCAGATCACACGTTTAGCAGCCAATCAACTACACCTTGTTTAGGAAGGCATGTAAATACATAAAGTACTTAATAATACTAAACATAAACAAAATTGACCTGTAGTACTTATTCAAGCTTTTTTTAGTTGGGTCTGAAGCACACTTGTGAATTCTCAGATATCCCCCTTTTCTCATTACAATGTCGTTCATGACATTCTTACATTACATTAAATATGTTGACTAAATGGTTTGGGATTTTAAAATTAACTGTGGGCACTTTGTACAATAATATCGAGATGGTGCTCTGCACCTAGCTCAATCTTCTTGACAGTCACTCTATTGATAGTTGATGCAGTCTAAACTGGGGTTTGAGCAAACATTACAGCTCTACTTATGTAAGATACCTTACAAATACTATATTTCTAGGAAGCTATGATTTCACTTTTGTTTCATTAATAATATGCAGGAGCAAAGCAGGGGCTTTTAATTAGAGGAGGTGATGTATTGGAACGCTTGGCAGCCATAGATGTAGTCACTGTAGACAAGGTATCAACAACTTTTCTTTTCTTCTTTTTTTTCCTTTTTCCTTTTTTTTAAAAAAAATTGTATTCAAGTGCTTGACAACGATGTTAACAACTGTGAGACATTTTCATTAAGATATAACAATTCTATCCCAATATATAACATTTTCATTTTCATGTTAACAACTTTATAACATTTTCATTTTTAAAAGTAATCAATAACTTTATATTGACAAAGCCTAATATAGATATTATAAACTCTTTTCAATGGGCATCAAGATAGATATGTATATATCAAAATGATGTACCTCAACAAGCTTATAAAACTTGTAAGGCCCCATCCCCAACAATAGCCCTTTGTTTCTAAAAATCAAACAAGAAGATGCACAACATTCAACAGATGGAACAATAATGAAAATAAATCACAATTCTTTCTGATATGAACACTGAAGACATATTAATTATATAAACATATGCAAGAAAATGGGTTTAAGAAAGAATTCAAACCTTTTTGTTTTCAGCAGCTGCAGCTTGTGCATTAGCTAGTAATTGGGCACAGAAACTCCTGGAAAAGAACAGAAAATGAAACATCAATACAAGTAAAACAAAATCCAAGGACGATTCATATAGATGAAGATCCAAAAGGACTCAAAAACCAAGATTAGAATCATCTAAAAAAATCAATGAACCGATAATAGAAAGACAAGAAAAAGAGTATATAAAAAGAACCCAGAATGCAAAATAAACCAACAGGCCAGATTTGATACCTCTATTTTGTTGAACAATAGGTCTTGAAGCCATTATAGAACCTTCAATTAAAATTTTGTTGTGAAATGTTGATGAGGCATTTCGATTCCTTCCTAGAATGTATTAAATACATATGATTTGCACACACACAAAACGAATAACCAAGAGCCGATATTTAAACATACAAAAAATTATATGCCAAAAATAAATATGGCATACATCAGAGAATATATCACATCGCTATATTGATGAATGGACGCATGAAATGTAGATTTGTATAACACAGAGAGATGTCAAAATTATTTAAATAAACAGGAAAATTTATAGAGCTATCAAGTTTTTCTTGTTCCATTGCTTCACCATGGTTGTACAGCTTTCCTTGATCTCATATTTTATCCGACGATATATAGGATTATAGGACTACACCCATGTAAAACACGAAGGAAAAAGTAGTGCAACTCAAATCTCTTACTCTGTCCACATCTAAGGTCAATAATTTGCGAACCCCAAATGTCAAATTTGGGGATACAATATGTTCTTCTACTATCTAGTTATTCATATTGAAATTATATGCATCAGCTAAACATGGTTATGAAAATACAAAATTTTACGAACCCAATAGAAGTTGAAGCTTAGAATGGATGAATATTTGTTGCTTATAGAAAAAGATGAGTTATTAAGAATGATTACTCACAGACTAAAGGGTGATTCCTTAACGATCTGCCGTCGTGCCCACCACCGTTGCCGCAAACGTCTTCTTCTACTTCCCGTCTGGGTTTCTGGGTTTGTCAGTGGAGCCCTAGCCGGGTGGGGCTTTGCGATTTCAGTGCCCTAGATGAGCAATGCTAGCTTTGACTGAGATTTGCAAGGAAGATTTGGCTACGAAATTTGGTGATGAAGAAAGGGAAGAAGAAATTTGGCTATGAAGAAAAGGCTAGATCTTAGATCTAGAGATGAAAAAAAAGGAAGATGAAATTTGGCGAGAAAGAAAGGGCAAGATTTTGGAGACGAGAAAAATGGGAGATGAGAGAGAGAACGTAGACCGAAAATGGACTTTACACCGAAAAATGGACTTTACACCGAACAGATTACTCAAAAACATACCCTATACCTACGGCCAAGCGGTGACCCTCGCTATTGGGCTGCTCTTCAGCTGTTTTAGCTAGGGTCGAGGCGGGACCGTCGGTATATAACCCTATAGCTACGTTTCCGCACTGACCGTCGGTATAGCTCGTCGTTGTAGCCTGAAATTCTTGTAGTGATCTATTGGTGCCTAAACATCTTGGTATAACAGTTATTCAAAATGATGAAAATGTTTTAGTGCCCCTTGGTAATGAATATGAATGGCAAGTTTGGATAGATTTTATGAAGTTATAGTTTTTCAAAAAGAACTATCATTTTTCGTTATCATTTCCTGACTCAATTTTAAAAGAATTAGTCGGGTATGCTCGCAATTATTCTTCTGTTGCAAATTCTAACTATTTCCAATTACCCAAAACTCCTAAAAATCATACGAAATCCACTCTAGGTTGTTTGTTTGTATCACTGATCATTTATAGTCGCATAGTTTTTAAGATGCATAAAATTTATAGATATGAACATTTGTTTTCTTTCTCACCATATTTTTTTGCAGAACAAATGACCCGCATATAAGGTACAATATTTTCACATCTTTGTTCTCTTTTCTTCATTTGCATACATTGAGGACAATGCATGATTTAAGTATAGGGGGAGCTTGTTTGTATTATTGAATTAGATTTTTTTTTCTTTTTAGAAAAAAATAGTAAAAAACACAAAAAAAATTAAAAATTAAAAAATTTGTTTGACTTTTTATGGATTGAATTAATTATAATAAGTGTTTGTGGAGCAAAACTCATGAGTAAGATTGAAAGATTTAGAACTCTTAAATTTTGATAAGATACGAAATCTTAGTTCAAAACACCATCTGGATTAAAATTGATTTCATGAGCATTTTTGCACTTCACGTTTGCACTAATTCTTAGTTGTGGGGTATAAACCATGATTCGAGTAATTTCAAGAAAAAAAAGAAAAAAATTGAAAGAAAAAGAAAAAGTTGAAAAAAATAACTACTTCTATGTCCATTGAACGAAATAACTGGGTATCCAAGCCTAAGGAAGCGTCGACATTCACGCTGAAAAGTGTGATGGATAAAAGCAGCTTGACTAGTCTAATTTTGTGGCATTTATTACTTGAGTTAGTAAACTCTTAGGGGTGTCTTTACAGTTAGTGCCCTAAAGACAATTAGTTTGGGAGTCATTGGTCCAACGCTCGCTTCATGAGTAACTTTGAAAAGCCTAAAAAAACGAGACATTGCACAAGTTAAGAATCAAAATTGAAAAAAAAATGGATAAAAAAGAAGAAGAAAAAGATAAATGAGCTTGCTTGATTTTCATGGTAAAAATCCCTACTAAGAGTTACATCATATGAACATGCAAGCATTACATGAAATTAATTTTTTGAAGGATGGTGTCTAAAATAAAGTTTGAGTATTTTCGATAAAGTGAAAGTGTGATTTTGAGTTTAATCTTGCTTATGTATAATGTCCATGGATATTTAGAGGTTTTCTTTCAATTTCATAACATGTTGAACTCAAAAATATTTTTGAATTTTGTGGGTATATTCACTACAAACCCTCACGAGACATAACTCGTCCACTTGGGGGTAACCTTGGGGTTAAAGGCTTGTTGAACATGCTAAGTGCAATCGTGTTTCTTACGAAAATGAGATAGTGTAATTTTTATTTTATTTTATTTTACTTTTTTATTTATTTTACTTGAGGACGAGCAAAAGCTAGGTATGAGGGTATTCGATAGACACGCAATTAATACATTTTAATATTTTAATATTTATTATTTTATATGCTTATTTTATTTAACTAATATATTTTATTTTATTTTGTAGTAAATAACATTTATTTTTCTTGGAGAGCAAAATAAGGATTTATATATGAAAAAGGACTCTTGGAGGATTACCATATAGAGATGGAAGTCACGAAGGAAATAAGAGAAAAAAGGGAACAAAACTGTCCGAGTTCAATGAACCTAAATTAGGACACAAATGTATTCTCCCTATAAATAGGCCTCTTGTTTTAGAGAGAAAGACGCCACTTGTTATTTTCTTTTCCTTAGTTTTTCACTGGCTTAGAAGGGAGTAAGATATTAGAGTTTTTGTCTTTTCTCTTATTCCAATCATGTATGGTACTACTGTCATGGAGTATTTGTAACTTTCTTTTATTGATATAATAGAAATTCTTTTTTTAATTATTGTTCTTATTTCATGCAAATAATAGTACTAATATTATTTGTTTTTATTTTTAATTCCATGGCTAGCTAAATTTTTAATACCTAAGATGATGATGAAATTAGGTATTTCATAATAATATTCTCTTTCTGTTCCAAAATTAATGCCTAATTATTTTCGCCTTCATGTTTTCCTTCGCATAAATTGCATATGATTCTTATATTGATTGCGAGGTTTTGATAAGCTATATTTAATCTGTGAATTTTTCATAACTTATGCTTACCCATATTAGTTATATGAATCATTATTTTTAAAGGGATGGAAAAATAATTTGGGAATTAATTTAGGAAATAAGAAATTATTTATTATGTTAATATTTATTGGATTCTGATTCCTAGGTATCTTTCCTCATTAATAGTTTCCGTTATTAATTAATAGTTTGCATAGTTAATAAATTTTCTCCATCATTTTTATTTCTAATTTACCTAAAATATTAATTAAGGATATATTAAAGAATTGATCTAGTCTTTGTGGTTCGACATGCACTTGCTAAATCTACAATAGACGTTATGCACTTGCAATGCATAATTTTATCACATCAAATTTTTGGCGCCGTTGTCGGGGACTAGACTTAATTTTATATTCTTTAATTTTTATTTATTCGAATTAGTTTTTTTTCTCTTCTAATATTTTTTTTTCCAGGATTATTGAAGTGGATCGAAGGAGCAAAAAGAAAAAGATTTTGTTGTTGTGCTTTTTTCGGTACATCGTATCTCCATATTTTTTTATAAAAAAATTTAAAAACTATTAGTTTAGTTTTTTTTTGTATTTTTTTATTTTCCGCATTCATGCATTCACTCACGTAGAGCGCATCCTGTTAGGTTTTTTTTTTTTTTTTTTAATTTTTTTTTGTCAAATATAAACTGTGATGATTGCTGGAGGATTGAGGTATGTCAAAATTTCTCATTCTTTTGTAATTCACATAGTTTTAGGACCTTTTATTTGTTTATAGTTTTTATTATTTTTGCATTTTCATATTTAATCTAACATTAAGGGCACAACCTGTAACAAGATAAGGAGGGGATTTC
Source organism: Panax notoginseng (assembly GCA_016801055.1). NCBI lineage: Eukaryota > Viridiplantae > Streptophyta > Magnoliopsida > Apiales > Araliaceae > Panax > Panax notoginseng. Next base: position 82,602,266 of record CM029013.1, read on the forward strand.
ATCACCCTTCCTTGGCCCACAAACAACCCAATTTGTATTTTTGCATAACCATGACCTAATAAAATCAAGTAGACGTTGGCCCCTAGGACTCTTGAGCTCAATTAGGACAAGAAACTCCAAGAGGAGGCAGAATTATTAGTACAAGGATTATAAAATGACTTAATATAAAGGATTATTTAATAATATATTCAACTAGATATTATAATCATGAGATTATAATCATAGGATTAATAATTTTAAGATTATAATCCTTACAAACAAATATAAACTAACAGTATAAAGTGAAAAAGCTTTGCTCCCTCCCAAAAGTCCTGATATAACAACTTCTTTTCCCATGTGTGCATTTATGTCATTTCGAAGAAAACCCGTCAACATCCTTACTCAGGATTCAAATAGAACAAAACATTTATGGAATAAAAATAACAAAAATAAAAAAATGACTACTTTATAATTTATGAAAAATATAATATAAAATAGATAATAAATACATTATAAAGTTTATGAGTTGAGTTCCATTGTGAAACAAAATTTACTAATTTTAAATTTTGAGTGGAGTCAAATTTATAAAAATTAGGTCTATCATTAACGTCCAGGAAGTTCCATAATTTATTAAAACATTCATGTAATCATACTGAAGGAATATTTATATGCATGCTATTACATGTTTATACATAATAGAAGAGCTAAAGATATACTTCTTAGAGCCTGAAAGCTTTTGGTGCGGAAAACTCCTCTACTTATACGTCATCTTCAATCCAATAGTGTTTTTGAATTACGATTCTTATGAGATGAGTACGGAATCCAATTTCACAATTCGTTACAATTATGATTTTAACAGTATATATGGACAATCAGTATTGACAGTATGTTATTTCCTGTAATAATTAGAGTCGTGGGTTTTTAATCCTGAAGTGGTTGAACCATTTTCCAGCTTTTTCTCCAACACTCGGCCAAACAATGTTCAAAAAATTAAACGACTTTTGACTTGGTCATTTGGACAAGCTGACTAATAAATAACATGGGTCGAACCCTCCATGGGCGCCCCATTTGGATACCCAAGATCCAACATCTCCCACTCACCCATGACAGGGACGACGTAATCCTCATATCTACTAAAAACAGCTCAAACCAAAAACTGTAAACCCTTAGCTGCCCGATCGTGCGACCGCTGAGTTCACTAGCAATGCGAGAGCTCTATATCAAACCCATTAAGGCCAACATAGAGACATATACCCTTTTAAAGAAAATAGTACAGGAGCTTTCACGTCAAACTCAATTAGTTCACATAGAGGCTACAACCTATAAACTCAGAGTACCTAGACACATTTGAATTTTTACATGGTTAACTATCTCTAATCCCTTAGAGAGTCATACTTAACCACATTTGGGCATAAGTCCATTTCGTATTTCATTTATTACAATATCACTATCGAAGCACTATAGTTGTCGACAATAAGTGTAGAACGAAGTGAAATCAAATTGTCTTCCATTTACTCTAATATTACTCAGATATGAATCAATTACTTTCCCAGAATCGGTCATTATAGTCTCATCTCATCAATCCTGACCTTAGGAATCAAAACAAAAGTAGCAATACTAATCCATGTATTTGCAGTATAGTCAAAGATCACAAAGAGTACATGGTGTAGGATAATGACAGTACTCACACAATGAGGAAACATAGATTCAATCTTTCACCTCCTTTACATGGTCGCTAAGCACATGTAACCCTCTCACAACATACTATTCTATAGCCTTGTTGTGTGGACCTTAGTATATTCACTCCTAGAATGTTTAACTCGAACATTTCAAATTGCACGCTTATCAAAGCTTTACATTTAAAATTTCACGTCCGGTTATCATGTCACGGTAGACAATCTCATCTACATGAGCATATGTCTTATGATCATGTCGGACGGATCTTAGTTCAGGTGCTTCATAAGTGCCTAACTCAAATTTCTAGATTGCTCGCTTTTTCAAGTGCCAAACCTGAAACTTCGTATCCGACTATCAATACAGGTTAATATAGATGGTTGGACATACTATATTCGATTAATCCAAACTAACCTCATCTTGGCACATGCCAAGGCTACATAATATTTCATTTTGATCACTACTTATATGCGCTAATTGATTGTTATCTAAAGGATCAATAGCTCACTAACTAAAGCGCTAATAAATGAGCTATCTCAACTTTGCTCGTTTTTCAAAGCGCCAAGGGTGATTGATCATGTGAGTGAGTCAATCAACATGTTGACATATATTTATTGTGTATAAGTCTAACATGCATAATAACTGTGTGAACTATTAATATTTATCATATGCACTAAAAGAACACAATCATAAGTGGGAACAAATGAATCTCGCGTAAATGATAATTATCTCAAAACAATAATGAATTATATCTCTAATAATAGCCAAATGATGAGTGATATATAAGAAAATAAGAAGGTACATCAAACCCTATGAGCCCTACCGAACTAACATGCCTACAAAAAATATCTTTGGTAATCAGCTTCATTAAGGGATTCGCTACCATAAGGCCAGTGGACATGTACTCCAATATCACTTCATTATTTGTTATGTTTTCTTTAATGAATTTCATCCTTAAGTTAATGTGTTTCATTCTGCAGTGATACTTGGGGTCCTTAGTGTAATCTAGGATCATCGTGCTATCATAGTAAACAGTTACAAAATTCGAAGCATAAGGAACAACTCCAAGATCCTTAAAAAATCTCTTCAGCCATATGGCTTCCTGAACATCTAACGTACATGCTACAAACTTGGACTCCATCGTCGAAAGAGCAATGCAGTCTGTTTCTTGCTACACCAAGTGATGGCACAACCATGTCACAAGAATGCATATCCTAAGGTCGACTTACACATCCCCTAGTTACCTCCCTAACTAACATCAGAGTAACCAATCAAATGCACTCCATAGCACAACATGTAGTTCAAAGTACCCTTCAAATATAGCAAGATCCGCTTGATTCCCTCCAATGAGCAATCCCAAGGTTTGACTGACATAACATACTACATATGTTATATCAAGCCGAGTACACACAACTGCATACATTAGCTTTTTGATAACATTAGCGTACGGGTAATAGGACATTTTCTTAATTTCCTCAGGAGAAGTATGGCATTAGTCGGGTCCAATGTCATCACCTTTAGCAATAGGAGTGTCTATAGGTTTGCAGTTTCTCATCTAGAATTGCTCAAAAACCTTCTTAAGGTAAGTCTCTTGAGATAAAACAAGAAGTTTCTTTAAGCGATCTATATAGATCTTAACCCCAAGAACATAAGTTGCTTCCCCTATGTCCTTTATCTTATAGTTAGAGGACAACCACCTTTTGGTAGTGACAATCAACTCTTTATCGATCTCAACTAACAGAATGTCATTGACATACATCGATAAGATAATGAATTTATCTTTGGACCATTTGATATACACACAATGGTCTTTCTCAATCATCGTAAAGCCATCACTAATGATAGCTCGATGGAATCTCAGAAACCATTGTCTGGTTACCTGTTTTAAACTATAGAAAAAATGTTTGAGCTTGCATACTATGTGCTCTTGTCCTTCTACGATGAAACCATCTGGATGATCCATGTATATTTTCTCAGTTAAATCTCTATTAAGAAAAGTTGTGTTAACATCCATTTGATATAACTTCAAATCCAAATACGCGACAATCGCTAGGATAAGGCGAAATAAGGTAAACCTCACAACTGGTGAGAAGGTTTCCTCATAATCAATTCCCTCTAGTTGGGTGTAGCTCTTGGCTACTAGATGAGCTTCGTACCTTTCAATAGAACCATCCGCCTTGCGTTATACTTTAAGAACACACTTGTTCCCAATAGCCTTTTGCTCTGGTGGAAGGTCAACCAAGTCCCAGACTTGATTAGTCCTCATGGACTCCATCTCATCTTCCATTGCAAGCACCCATTTATCTTTTGTAGTAGAGGATAAAGCATCTTGATAAGATCGAGGTTCCTCATCATCTTGTGCATCAACCACAAAGGCATTCCCATCAATCTCAAAGAGACGACGCGAAATTTTACCCCTTTGACTTCTACGTATTTGAGGAACATGAGACTCCTCATTCGATGGAAGAGAAATTCTCGAAGGTATGTCACTCCCACTATCTATAGGAGCCTGAGGAATAGCCTCTTCAATCTCTACTGTATTAGTTATGGCACTCAAATCTTCCTCTATCTCATAAAGGTTAATCTCATTGCTCACATCACCTCTGTTAGAAAAGTCTAACTCAAGGAAATATGCATCTCATGATTCTATCTCAGATACAGTCCCATCAGATTGCTCTCCAACGAACACATAGCCTTTGAGTGTTCAGAATATCTTATAAAAATATATTTTTTACCCCTCTGGTCCGACTTCCCATGTTGATGAGAAGTTTTATACACGTAAGTTGCTAGTCCCCAAGGTCGCATTCTGCCCAATTCGGGCTTTTTGTCAGTCCACATTTCACATGGGGTGAACTGAATTTATTTTGAAGGCACACGATTAAGTATATATGTCACAGTCAATAATGCATCACCCCAATAGGAGATAACCAAATTGGCATGCACCACCATGTCTAATAATATCTGGTTCCTTCTTTCTACCACACCATTTTGTTGTGAAGTTCTAGGGATTGTCAGTTGCCTGATTATCCCTTTTTCCTCACATAAATTTTTAAACTGATAGGACAGATACTTGTTGCCTCAGTCAGTTCGAAGTGCCTTAAAACTTTTATCTAAATGTTTCTCGACCTCAATCAAATAACGTCTAAAGCATTTTAATGCATCAGATGTAACGCCCCCAAAATAGGTATACACAACCCATTCTGAGTCGCCAAATACATGGTACATAATTTGAATACAAACTAAATTTATACAACTGTTAATTGTCGTGCAGAATACGACAAAACAATAGCTGAGAGTTTTAACACGAATATTTTCTCGCAGACAATATCCAAACTCAGATAAAGTCTTCATTACAATTATTATCACACTATTTTATATAATAGTGAGGACTACTATAGCCACCATCTTGGAACATCACTCCATTTCCCGACTAGTCCCAGCTATATTCTCATTTCATGAAAAGAATAATGAAAGAAAAGGGTGAGCTCAACTAGCCCAGTAAAGAATATTATGACTAAGATAAAGTAGAATAAATTATCCTTAGTCTTCAACAGTATAAAAACTGATAGAATACAATAGACAACAAGTTTAACCGCAGCGGAACAAGCAATCCATTAGAAGAGTCAAGTAGAGCATGATGTCTATTATCTTCTCTGATTTAAAAGTTTATCATCAATATTTTATCTCTGTAACACATCTCAATAAATAGTCCACATCACCGAATTATTCATGCACTACGGGCTAAGGATATACGTGAGTATCACATCCACGAATTATCCATGTACTACGAGCTAAGGATATTCGTTAGTATTACATCCATGAATTATCCATGCACTACGGGCCAATGATATTCGTTATTATCACCAGTGGTCATAGTCATGCCAAACAACTGTCCATCAATGCACTACGGGCCAATGAGGACTTTTACCACATTATTTGTAATATTACATGTCATGATTATACCGATACATAATTCTTGGTCATAATCATACCAATCAACAGTCTATCTATGCACTACGGGCCAAATATGACTTTCATCAGAATATAAGCATGAGGATGATGACAATGATATAAGAATTCAGTTAAGTGAGATCAATGATAAATTTTATAGATTTATAATTCAATTTATCCAGAGTTGAAGAATGTCTAAATTGTCAATATGATAACTGCTTTGTGGAGTAAAATTCAAAAATAATATTCATGTATCAAAAATAATTTGGACAGAAAAAAAATTATTTTTTGTCGTGAATAGTACCCCGGGTGAATAGTATCCCATGAATAGTACTTCGTGAATAGAACCCTATGAATAGTACTGTATGTATGAATAGTACCGTATGTATAAATAGTACCCCATGAATAGTATCCCGTGAATAGTACCCCGACATGAAAAGTTTAAAATTTAACAAGAATTTGTAGAAAAATATTTCAGTGAAACGATACTATATGAAGCGCAAATTTCAAAGATATTCTACTAATTTCAAGGAGTATAGAAGTCATACTTATCAAAATAAGTGTAGAATTATGACTATGAAACGAAATAATATTACTTACATACTACAGAGTATAGAAGAAAATATTATTTCTTACGAATATTGATTGACAATAATATCTCTTACGAATATTGAACGAAAATAATATTCCTTACGAATATTGAACGAAGACAATATCCCTTATGAATATTGAACGAAAATAATATTCCTTACGAATATTGAACGAAAATAATATTCTTACGAATACAACAAATAATATCTCTTCTGAATATGAAATAAATAATACACTTTATCTTAAAAGAAGAGTATTTCTGACTGGTATAGCGGAGATATTCTTGAAGAAAACTTGCACTATTTGCAACACTTAAAGTTTCCTACTCAAAAAAATACGCTCAATATTATAGAAGAATAATTCTCTGATTCTAGTGTGATTTTCATTTCTAAACTAAGCATCCTATTTATAGGAGAATGGCAGGATAATATTTAGGAAATAATCACGGACTGCACAGGAAAAGTGTCACGGACGCAGACGGCGAAAATCTATTTTTTTTATTTTCACTATGCAAACACTATGTAACACTATGCAAACACTATGTAGTACTATACAAACACTATGCAGTACTATGTAATAAAATAAAATATAATATATTCTATTTATAAAAAGTATTCTGTTTTATATAAAAAGTTTTCTATTTTATTATTATAAAACAAAAACTGAAATAACTTTCTACCGACAATTTTAAAAAATGAGTAAGTGGGGGTCTATGTAATAAACCAAATTTAAAATAAATACTTAATGACAAACCCCTTTATTTATATCAAATCACTTGACTTCAATAAACAAATTTTTGATCAATAATTATTCATCATTAATATTATAACTCACAATATTAACAACCAGATCATTCCTAAGAAAAAGGGGGCTTTCCGATAAGGACTTCTTCTTATTGACGCCCAATTAAATGACCAAACCCCTTTCTTCGACAGAACTTTCTAGACATTGTCAATAATACAAATAATAATACGAATAATTGTGTCGTCTCAATTATTGATTTAATAATATAAAATATTATGCAGATGATACTGTGATAATAATTGAATCAATAATATGAGATACTATGCAGTAACTATTGTTGCAATAATTGAATAAAATTGAGTGACTTCTCATGTAAGCATAAATAATTAAAGATATTGTACAATACTGTGTGCTACTATGCAACCACGCGTATTACTGTACTTTTATCACCGGATATTTCAACAGTTAATGGTAAAAGTTTTGCAGTTATTTTTATAAAAAGGTTATTTCTGTCGCTTTCTATATCTAATAGTAATTCTGTTGTGGGGTCCACCAATGATTGTGCTGTCGTATGGATATTCTCCGAAAAAAAAGAATATTCTCCGACCAAACAAATATTTTATGATAAATTACTTAATTTACTAAATTTGTAAATATTACCCACAACTATAACATTATATCAAATCCACACCTTATTATTCAAAATAACATTTAGAGAAAATTAAATCTTTATTCATAAAAGTTGGGGTCTTACAACCTCCGTTTCTTATGAAATTTCGTCCTCAAAATTAATGTACGTACCTGTTATGTCGAAGAGGTGAGGATACCTCGTTTTCATTTCGAATTCTAACTCCCAGGTCATTTCCTCAATATCGTTGTTTCTCCACAAAACTTTGACTTGAGGTATAACCTTTGAGCGTAGAATATGTTCCTTCTTATCCAAGATTTAACAGGTACCTCTTCATACGTTAAATCTTTCGCTATCTCGTCTGGTTCTAATTCAATAATGTGGTTCGAGTCTTCCATATATTTACGTAACATAGATATATAAAAAACGTTATAAACATGAGACATACTTGGCGGTAAGGCAAGTCTATAGGCCACATCTTTACATTTATCGATTAAAGTCAGTTCTACTCGTATATCATCACGTGGATCCCTAGAGTCTTTAACTCTATCTCTATCTTTTGTAAGTCATACGAAATGGGTCTTTGTGTTAACAACGTCGCACTCGTAGCCGCATACGATCTTCTACTCAACGCGTCAGCTACCGCGTTTGCTTTTTCAAGATGGTATTGAATGGTGTGGTCGAAATCTTTCAACAGCTCGAGCCAACGTCTTTGGCACATGTTACGTTCATTTTGGTGAAGAAATATTTAAGGGTTTTATATCGGTTTTAAGGTCGATACAAAATTCGATTTCACGCTCTAGGGGTAGGCCATGAAGTTCTTCGGGGAATACATCAAGAAATTTATTAACAATAGATATATCATTCAAATCTTACATATTTTTATTTAAATCCGTGACAAGGGCTAAGAAAGCTTGACATCTATTTTTTAATAAACGAATGGCTTTATGGCTTGATATGACAGTGATTGACTTTAGTGGTTTTGTTGCTTGAATTCGCATAACAGGTTGGTTAGGAATATGAAAGCTAACAACTTTATGAAAATAATCAATTTTAGCAAGATGAGTAGTTAACCAGTCGATTCCTAAAATTACATCAAATGCAAGTATTTTCAAATAGATGAGATCAACAGGTAATGTGAAAGTATTGATTTGAATCAAATAAGATTTATAAATAGTGAATGTAATAAAGGTTTCTCCCAATAGAGTTTCAACCGATAAGTTAAAGTCTAATTTCTCCGAAGTCAAGTTTAAACGTTGAGCACAATTAGGTGAAATAAAAGAGTGGATAGAACCGGTATCAAATAAGGTATAGACTTCGCAAGAGTTTATAATTAGCTTACCCGTGATAACTTCGTTCTGGTTCCTCGCTTTTTTTGAAGTCACGAAAAACGCTCTCCCTTAAACTACCGATTCTGACTTGTCTGGGACAGCCTTGGTGTCACCATCCCAGCTGGACTTGACTTCACTACACGACAAAATTAAGCTAGGTTACCTTCTCTTCCGCAATTGAAACACACTTTGGGCTGCTGCGTACAGTTTGGACTGATGTGTCCCTTCTCTCCACATTTATAGCATACGACCGGTAGTCGTTCTCCTTCCTTGAAAACGGGTGCTAGTGTTGATGTCGATGTCTTTTCATTATTGTTGAATCTTCTCTTCTTAAAGTTATTCCCACTTAGTTCACCTTTCCTACTATTTTGGCCATGATTACTACCGAAGTGGTTACTATTTATAGCATGATAATTTCCTCCATGATGGTTATCATTGTTCCGATGGTCGTTGCCACCGGTACAATTATTATCGTGTTGTTGGTCGTTGTCTTTTGGTTGGGCTGACTCATAATCGCGTTCTAATAACTGAGCCATATTCACAACATCTGAATATAAACAAAGTTTGTGAGAAATGAGGTATTGATGAATTTCGGGTTTCAAACCTCGCAGAAACATTCACGTCATATGCTCCTCATTATCTACCAAATGAGATGCAAACCGAGATAACTCCGCAAACTTTGCCTCGTATTGCGATACGATCATATTGTTTTATTCCATCTTAATAAATTTCACCTCCTTCATCTGACGAATACTTTCAAGAAAGTATTTGTCATTGAAAAATTCTTGGAACTTCTCCCAAGACATTTTTAGTGCGGAAGGATGAGTACGTTTTATAGATTCTCACCAGTAATTCGCCTCTCCTAGCAACATGAAGGTGGCAAAGGAAACCTTTTGCTCCTCGGAGCATCCCAAGACATCAAATATCTTGGTGATATGCTTAATCCACATCTCTGCCTTAAGTGGCTCTAGCTTTCCCAAAAACTCCGGTGCTCCCAGCTCCTTGAATTGCTTAGCAGTGACCAGCCGTGAGTTGCCATCAATTCCACCTGTATTTTGAAGAGGAATCTCTCTCGTTTGGTGTTGCATGAATTGCAGAAAGCTCCTAAACATACCATCGTTCGTCATTTGGTCGGTGTTGTTGTTTACATAAGGATTATTGCCTTCTTGATGTACATTATCCTGGTTATTAATTGGCGGTGACTCAATGGTCGTATGTGCTCCATTGCTTACCTCAAAATTTTTAGATGCCATTTTTAAACACTGCCACAAAACAAGAGTTAATTGACATGCCACATATTATCCCTATATTCTGACCGACCAATTAAATAACAAATACGCTTAGGTAGGACATACAAGCGAAGGATTTACTCGTCTCTCCCCTCCTAGTTCTAGCCTTAGATATCCGTCAGGGATCATATCCCTAAGCTTTGATACCAACTGTGATGCCCCCAAAATAGGTATACATAACCCATTCTGAGTCGCCAAATACATAGTACATAATTTAAATACAAACTTAATTTATACAACTGTTAATTATCGTGCAGAATACGATAAAACAATAGCTGAGAGTTTTAACACGAATATTGTCTCGCAGACAATATCCAAATTCAGATTTTTCTACAACAACCAAAAGTGGGGCCCACCCATATTTTTAATAAAAATATTTATTTCCAAAAATTTAATAATTCATAATAAATAGCCCTTTTATCAGAAAAATATGAATTTTTGTCCATTCTATAGGAAATTTAATTCTCTACAACTTTGTAGAAGAAAGTTTTTCTAAATTCTAAACAGAAAATGACCGAAATCTACATACGGGTGATTTTTAATACATTCATTCTGACAAAATACTGATAAAATACCTCAACATTAATTCCTTCATTTATATCCTCATAAAAATAAATATTTTATTATCATATAAATTAATAATTAATTATTCACAAATAATATTACAGAATCACAATACTGACAACCAAGTCGTTCCCAAGAAAGAGGGGGCTTTCCGATAAGGATTTCTCCTTACTAGCGCGCAATTAGGTGACCAAACATCTTTCCTTAGATATTGCCAATAATGATATCTAATAATATTATTCAAATAATATAAATTATTGATCTGATAATAGGAAATATTGTGCAGTGACAATTATTAAAACAACAATAATATAAAATATCAACGTAACAATTATTGAAGCAATAAAATAAAATATTAAATAGTAATTACTATAACAATTATTGAGTAGTACCTTCTTACGTAAGAATCAATAATCCAAAAATACTGTACAATACCGTGTGCTACTGTGCAACCACACGTATTACTATATTTTAACCACCGGGTATTTCAACAGTGTTAACGGTAACAACTACGCCGTCATTTATAAAAACTCAAACTTGTCATTTTTTTCATCTGACCATTTTCAGTTATGGGGCCTACAAATGGTTGTGCCATCGTACGAATATTCCCCAACAGCAAGAATATTCCACGACCAAACGAATATTTCCCGACAACAATGAATATTTTATAACCACTGCTTATTTTGCAAAATTTGCACATTTCACCCATATCCAAAGCATTATATCAAATTAACACCTTATTAGTCAAAATAATAATTAGAGGAAATTCAATTTTATTTATAAAAAGTTGAGGTCTTACATTGAGGGACTTTGCTACACCTAAGGTGACTGAGCTTCAGTCAAGTATCACTAGGGCAGCGATTACTGCAAACACGTTTGAGATCAAGCCTGGGACTATTCAGATGATTCAGAACTCGGTACAGTTTGGGGGACTTGCAAATGATGATCTGAATGAACATTTGATCAGCTTTTTGGAGATATGTGACACCTTCAAATACAATGGGGTGTCGAACGATGCGGTTAGACTTCACTTATTTCCATTCACATTGTGGGACAAGGCGAAGAGTTGGTTACATTCTCTACCGTCAGGATCAATAACTACTTGGGATGACCTTGCTCAGAAGTTCCTGGCTAAATTCTTTCCACCAACAAATACTGCAAAAATGAGGAACGAGATTACGATATTTGAACAACAGCATGGGGAGTCATTGTATGAGGCGTGAGAGAGGTATAAAGAATTGCTTAGGAAGTGCCCACATCACGGATTACAAAAATGGCTGCAGATGAACACGTTTTACAACGGGTTGAATGGGAATCTCAGGACTAGTATAGATGCAGCTTCGGGTGGAGCATTTATGGCCAAGAGCTACGAGGAAGCGTATGAGTTAGTTGAAACTATGGAAGCTAATAACTACCAGTGGCCTATATCGAGGATGACACATCCTAAGGTAGTTGGAGTTTTAGAGGTAGACGGAGTAACTGCATTGGCAGCACAGATTGATGCCTTATCAAAGAAAATGGATACTCTGACAGGGGCACAACCACATCATGTGGCATATGTTTGCGAGTTATGTGCTGGAGAACATCCTACCGAGCAGTGTGCCATCAACCCAACATCGGTTCAGTTTGTGGGCAGCTACAATAGGATTTCACCACAGAATATGTATTAAAATGCCAATAACCAGGGGAATAGAAATCATCCCAATTTGTCATGGAGCAACAATCAAAATCAGCAGGCTCCACGACCTTCTTATCCCCTGGGGTTTTAAATCAGCATCAACACACAACTCAGCATCAAGAGATAAAAACAGATTTAGAAGAGTTATTGTCAAAGTATATAACGAGCAACAAGGCAGTTATGAAGTCACAAGTGGTAGCCATCAAGAACCTAGAAAATCAGATGGGAAAGCTTGCCTTAGCATTAAATAATAAACCACAAGGGACTCTACCAAGTGACACAGAAAAGAATCCGAAGGAAAATCACGAGCAGTGTCAGGCAATCACTTTGAGGAGTGAAAAACATCTAGATGGGAAAATTACAGAAAATTCAGTTAAAAAGGATGACAAAGTTGATGAAAACAAAGTGGTTGAAGAGAAACAAGGTGAGAAAAAGCAAGTTGAACAAACAAAGTCAGATGACAAGCCAGTTGTATATCCTCTACTGTCGTTTCAGCAAAGAGTCCAAAAACAGAAATTAGATAAGCAATTCGCTAAATTTTTAGAAGTTTTTAAGAAACTTCAAATTAACATCCTTTTTGCAAAAGCCCTAGAACGGATGCCAAGTTATGCTAAATTCATGAAGGGAATTTTGTCAAGGAAAAAAAGTTGAAAGATTTTGAAACTGTGGCATTAACAGAGGAATGTAGTGTAGTGTTACAGTGAAAGTTACCGCCAAAATTGAAAGATCCGGGGAGTTTCACCATTCCGTGCATAATTGGGAACATGACGTTCAACAAGTGTTTATGTGATTTGGGGGAAAGTGTGAACCTCATGTCGTTATCAGTATACACCGAATTAGGTTTACTAGCTCCGAAACCAACCAATATATCTCTACAGTTGGCGGATAGGTCAGTAACGTACCCAAGAGGTATTGTGGAGGATATTTTGGTTAAGGTAGACAAATTCATATTTCCCACGGACTTCATAATACTGGATTTTGAGGAAGATAAGAACATCCCAATCATCCTAGGGAGACCGTTTTTGGCTACGGGTAGGATGCTCATCGATGTGCAAAAAGGAGAATTAACCATGAAAGTCCAAGATCAGGAAGTAAAGTTCAACGTATTCAAAGCCATGAAGTTCCCTACGGATGAAGAGGAGTGTTTCAGGATGGATGTCATTGATCAGTTAATCAACGAAGACATGGTCAAAAGTTTGGCTAATGATCCATTGGAAACTACACTACTTGAGGATGAAGATTTGGATGATCCGGAGTTTGTGGATTATTTACATATGCTGGATTCCTTGACACGAGTTAGTAGATTCAAGGCACCATTTGAGCCATTACATACAGAGGACAAAGCCACAACAAGGATGAAACCTTCGTTGGAGGAGCCACCCATACTTGAGCTTAAGCCACTTTCTAAACACCTCAGGTATGCATATTTAGGCAATTCTAATACTTTACCTGTTATTATTGCTTCTGCGCTTAACGAATTGCAGGAAAATAAGTTCCTGGGAGTTCTTAGAGAATATAAATCGACTATAGAATGGACAACATTCTTATGGAAGAGGATGCAAAGCCAACAGTGGAACAACAGAGACGGCTTAATCCAATCATGAAAGAAGTAGTGAAGAAAGAAATTATGAAGTGATTGGATGCGGGAATCATCTACCCAATTTCAGACAGTGCTTGGGTTAGCCCCGTTCAATGTGTGCCAAAAAAGGGAGGAATGACCGTAGTACAAAATGATGACAATGAATTGATTCTGAGAAGGACAGTGACCGATTGGAGGGTTTGCATGGACTACAGAATGCTAAATAAGGCAAACCATAAACACCACTTTCCTCTGCCTTTTATCAATCAAATGTTGGATAGATTGGCGGGTCACGAATTTTACTGCTTATTGGATATGTATTCGGGATATAATCAAATAGTCATTGCTCCTGAAGATCAAGAGAAAACCACTTTCACGTGCCCATACGGCACATTCGCTTTCAGGAGAATGTCTTTAGCTTGTGTAATGCACTCGCAACCTTCCAACAGTGTATGATGACCATCTTCTCGGATATGGTGGAAAAGAATGTGGAAGTCTTTATGGACGACTTTTCTATCTATGGAGATAATTTTGACGTTTGTCTAGTGAACTTGTTGATGGTTTTCAAGTGATGTGTGGAGACAAATTTGGTACTAAACTGGGAGAAGTGCCACTTCATGGTTGAAGAAGGAATAATTTTGGGGCACAAGGTCTCAGCGAAGGGATTAGAGGTTGATAGAGCGAAGTTGGAAACCATTGAAAATATACCACCACCAACTTCAGTAAAAGGAATCCGTAGTTTTCTGGGACACGCGGGATTCTACCGTAGATTCATAAAAGATTTCTCTAAGATTGCAAAACCATTGTGCAGCCTCTTAGAGAAAGATTCAGTTTTCAAATTTGATGAGGAGTGTAAGTTAGCATTTGAGCTATTGAAGAAGAAATTGACTACAGCTCCAGTTATTGTCTCACCAGATTGGCATATGCCTTTTGAGTTAATGTGCGATGCAAGCGACTATGCGGTAGGGGCTATTTTGGGTCAACATCGAGAGAAGATCTCCCACGCCATATACTATACAAGTAAAACCCTTACGGATGCCCAATTGAACTACACAACTACATAAAAGGAGTTACTTGCAGTAATATATGGCTTTGATAAATTTTGGGCATATTTAATTGGGACAAAGGTTGTGGTTTATACGGATCACTCGGTAATTTGATATTTAATTTCGAAGAAAGATGCTAAGCCTCGACTTATCAGATGGATCCTCCTTCTACAGGAATTTGATTTGGAAATTAAAGATAGAAAGGGGACAGAGAATCAAGTAGCAGATCATCTTTCTCGGCTGGAAAATCCGGGTAAAGATGAAGAGGATAGGTGTGTAATTAATGAGTCATTCCCGGATGAACAACTGTTTAGAGTCAATGCAGAATTTCTGTGGTATGCGGATTTTGCTAACTATTTGGTGAGCAACATCCTTCCCCCTGACCTAACGAGATAGCAGAAAAAGAAATTCCTACATGGCGTCAAGTGGTACATGTGGGATGACCCATACTTATTTAAACAGTGCGCCGACAAGATGATTCGAAGGTGTGTGCCCTACAGTGAGGTGAAGAATATTTTGCATGAGTGTCATACATCTGCATATGGGGGACATTACGAAAGTAAGAGAACAGCATCCAAAGTTCTTTAATCAGGGTTCTATTGGCCTATAATATTTAAGGATGCTCACCAGTTTGTAAAAAGTTGTGATAGATGTCAAAGGGTGGGTAACATATCGAAGCAGAATGAGATGCCACTACAAACTATACTGGAAGTTGAAATTTTTGATGTATAGGGCATAGATTTTATGGGGCCATTTCCTTCATCTTTTAATAATCAGTACATCTTGCTTGCGGTTGACTATGTATCGAAATTGGTTGAAACCGCAGCACTCCCCACAAACGATGCCAAAGTGGTCCTTAAATTCTTGTATAAGAATATTTTTACAAGATTTGGCACGCCAAGAGTTATTATAAGTGATTAGGGTAGTCACTTCTGTAACAGATCGTTTACAGCTCTTTTGGCAAAATATGGGGTCAACTATAAGGTGGCTACAACATATCACCCCCAAATAAGTGGGCAAGCTGAGGTTTCAAATAGGGAGGTGAAGAAAATATTAGAAAAGGTAGTAAACCCGAACAGAAAGGACTGGTCTCTCAAATTGGATGATGCATTATGGGCGTATAGGACAGCTTACAAGATGCCAATTGGGATGTTGCCATATCAGTTAGTTTATGGGAAAGCATGTCACCTACTGGTGAAATTATAATATAAAGCCTACTGGGCAATTCAGAAGCTCAACTTCAATTAAACAGCAGCAGGTGAAAAGAGGCTACTTCAATTGAACGAACTTGATGAATTCAGACTACTGGCCTATGAGAACTCGAAGTTGTATAAAGAAAAGGTCAAGAAATGACACGACTAAAAAATCATATAGAGAACGTTCGAACCGGGGTAATCAGTACTATTGTTCAACTTGAGATTGCAGTTGTTCCCAGGAAAGCTAAAATCGAGGTGGTTGGGTCCATTTACTATAAAATGTGGTCTGATTGTTAATATTGTGAGTTATACTATTATTTATGAATAATTATTAAAAAATTAAAAATGTGGTTAGTCAAGTGATTTGATATAAATAAAGGGGTTTTTCATGAAGTAGTTGTTGTAAATTTGGCTTCTTACATGGACCCCCACTTACTCATTTTTTAAAATCGTCGATAGAAAGTTATCTCAGTTTTTGTTTTATTGTAATAAAATAGAATTTTTTTTATGTAAAATAGAATACTTTTTATAAATAGAATATATTATATTATATTTTATTGCATAGTACTGCATAGTATTTGCATAGTGTTTGTATAGTCCAACATAGTGAAAATTAAAAAATTTCGATTATACTCCAAATTCGCTCGTGAAAGTTTTACTGTTTGCCCGTGATATTTTTTCTTAAATAGTATCCTGCCATTCTCCTATAAATAGGATGCTTAGTTTAGAAATAAAAATCACACCAGAATCAGAGAATTATTTTTCTATAATATTGAGCGTATTTCTTTTGAGTTTAAGGAAGCTTTGAGTGTAGAAAACAGTACAAGTTTTCTTTAAAAATATCTCCGCTATACCAGTCAGAATTACTCTCTTTTTAAGGTAAGGGGTATTTTTATTTCATATTCAGAAGATATATTATTTTTCGTATTCGTAAGAATATTATTTTCGTTCAATATTCGTAAGGAATATTATTTTCGTTCAATATTCGTAAGGGATATTGTCTTCGTGCAATATTTGTAAGGAAAATTATTTTCGTTCAATATTCGTAAGGGATATTATTTTTGTTCAATATTCGTAAGAAATAATATTTTCTTCCATACTCTGTAGTATATAAGTAATATTTTTTCGTTTCATATTCATAATTCTACACTTATTTTGATAAGTATGACTTCTATACTTCTTGAAATTAGTAGAATATCCTTGAAATTTACGCTTCGTCTAGTATCGTTCCACTGAAATATTTTCTGAATATTCTTGTTAAATTTTAAACTTTTCATGCCGGAGTACTATTTATGGGTAATATTCATACATACGGAACTATTGATACATACGGTACTATTCACATGGTACTATTCATGAATTACTATTCATGGGGTACTATTCATTCGGGTACTATTCACGATAAAAATTAATTTTTTTCTGTCCAAATTATTTTTGATACATGAATATTATTCTTGAATTTTACTCCACAAAGTAGTTATCATGTTGACAATTTGAACATTCTTAAACTCTGAATAAATTGAATTATAAATCTTTAAAATTTATTCTTGATCTCTTTTAATTAAATTCTTATATCATTGTCATCATTCTCATGCTTATATTGTGATGAAAGTCATCTTTTACCTGTAGTACATAGATAGACTGTTGATTGGTATGATTATGATCAGGATTTATGTATCAGTATAATCATGACCTGTAATGTTATAAATGATGTGGTAAAAGTCCTTATTGGCCGGTAATGTATTGATGGACAGTTGTTGGCTTGATCATGATCACTGGTGATAATAACGAATATCCTTGGGCCGTAGTGCATGGATAATTCGTGGATATGATACTAACGAATATCCTTGGCCTGTAGTGCATGGATAATTCAGTGATGTGGATTATTTATTGAGATGTGTTACAGAGATAAAATATTGATGATGAACTTTTAAATCATAGAAGATAGTAGACATCATGCTCTACTTGACTCTTCTAATGGATTGCTTGTTCCGCTGTAGTTAAACTTGTTGTCTATTGTATTTTATCAGTTTTTACACTGTTGAAGGCTAAGGATAAATTATTATACATTATCTTAGTCATAATATTCTTTATTGGGCTAGTTGAGTTTGCCCTTTTATTATATTGTTCTCTTCAGGAAATGAGAATATAGCTAGGACTAGTCGAGGAATAAAGTGATGGTCCAAGATGGTGTCTATAGTAGTCCTCACTATTCTATGAAATAGTGTGATAATAAATATAATGAGGACTTCATTTGAGTTTGGATATTGTCTACGAGACAATATTCATGTTAAAACTCTCAGCTTCCGTTTGTCGTATTGTATAAATTAAGTTTGTATTTAAATTATGTACCATGTATTTGGCGACTCGGAATGTGTTGTGTATACCTATTTTGGGGGTGTCACAGTTGGTATCAAAACTTAGGGATATGATCCCTGGCGAATATTTGAGGCTAGAACTAGGAGGGGAGAGACGAGTAAATTCTTCGCTAGGGTGTCCTACCGAAGTTTATTTGTTATTTAATTGGTCGGTCAGGATTTAGGGATAATATGTGGCATGTCAATTAATCCTTGTTTTGTGGCAGTGTTTGAAAATGGCATCTGGAAATTTTGAGATATACAATGGAGCACATGCGACCATTGAGTCACCGCCAATCAGTAACCAGGATAATGTGCATCAGGAAGGTAATAAACCTCGTGTAAACAACAACACCGACCAAATAACGAATGATGGTATGTTTAGGAGCTTTTTAGAATTCATACAACACCAATCGAGAAAGACTCATGTTCATAATGTAGGAGGAGTCAATGGCAACTCACGGCTGGTCACTACTAAGCAATTCAAGGAGATGGGACCACCAAATTTTTTGGGAAAGCCAGAACCACTTAAGGCAGAGACGTGGATTAAGCAGATCACCAAGATATTTGATGTCTTGGAATGCTCCGAAGAGCAAAAGGTTCCCTTCGCCACCTTTATGTTGCGTGAAGAGGCATATTACTGATGAGAATCTGTAAAACATACTCATCTTTCCGCACTGAGGATGTCTTGGGAGAAGTTCCAAGAATTGTTCAAAGATAAATACTTTCCTGAAAGTATTCGTCACATGAAGGAGGTAGAATTTATCAAGTTAGAACAAAAAAATATGACAGTATCGCAATATGATGCTTTGTTTGAGGAGTTATCCCGGTTTGTGTCCCATTTGGTAGATAATGAGAAGCGTATGACGTAAATGTTTATGCGAGGTTTGAAGCCTAAAATTCGTCAATACCTCATTTCTCACAAACTTTGTTTATATTCAGATGTTGTAAATAGGGCTCAGTTATTGGAGCGCGATAGTGAGTCAGCCCAACCAAAAGACAACAACCAACAACACGATAATAATCGTACCGGTGGCAACGACCATCGAAACAATGATAACCATCGTGGAGGAAATTATCATGCCAAAAATGGTAACCACTTCGGTGGTAATCATGGCCAAGATAATAGGAAAGGTGAACTAAGTGGGAATAATTTTAAGAAGAGAAGATTCAACAATGACAGAAAGACATCGACAATAGCACCAGTGAAGGAGAACGACCACCGGTCGTATGGTACAAATGCGGACAGGAGGGACACATCCGTCCAAACTGTACACAGCAACCCAAAATGTATTTCAATTGTGGAAAGAAAGGTCATTTAGCTCGATTTTGTCATGCAGCGAAGTCAAGTCCTACTGGGATGGCAATACCAAAGACTGTCCCATACAAGTCAGAATCGGTAGTTTAAGGGAGAGCATTTTTTGTGACTTCTTAAAAAGCGAGGAACCCGAACGAAGTTATCATGGGTAAGTTAATCATAAACTCTTACGAAGTCTATACCTTATTCGATACTCGTTCTACCCATTCTTTTATTTCACCTACTTGAGCTCAAAGTTTAAACTTGACTCTTGAAAAATTAGACTTTGACTTATAGATTGAAACTCCGTTGGGAGAAACCTTTGTTACATCCACTGTTTATAAATCTTGTTTGATTCAAATAGACACTTTCACATTACCTGTTAATCTCATCTCTTCGAAAATACTTGCATTTGATGTGATTTTAGGAATCGACTGGTTAACTTCTCATCATGCTAAAATTGATTATTTTCGTAAGGTTGTTAGCTTTCATATTCCTAATCAACCCATTATGCGAATTCAAACAATCAAACCACTAAAGTCAATCATTGTCATCTCTAGCCATAAAGCCATTCGTTTATTGAAAAATAGATGTTAAGCTTTCTTAGCCCATGTCACGGATTTAAACAAAAATACGTAATATTTGAATGATATTCCTGTTGTTAATAAATTTCCTGACGTATTCTCCGAAGAACTTCCTGGTCTACCCCAGAGCGTGAAATCAAATTTTGTATTGACCTTGAACCCGGTACAAAATCCTTAAAAAAATTTTCACCCAGAACGAACGTAATATGCGCCAAAGACGTTGGCTTGAGCTATTGAAAGATTACGATCATACCATTCAATACCATCTTGAAAAAGCGAACGTGGTAGCTGACGCGTTGAGTAGAGTATCGTATGCGATTACGAATGCGATTTTGTTAACACAAAGACCCCTTTTGTATGATCTACAAAGGATGGAGATAGAGTTAAAGACTCTAGGGACCCACATGATGATGTCAAATATACGAGTAGAATCGACTTTAATCGATTAAGTTAAAGTCGCTCAAGCTACAGACCCGGAGCTAAAGAATATGAAGAAGAAAGTAAAAGAATGTGTTATTCCAGAAGTAAGAGTTGATGAAGAGAAAAAATTTCAACCCTCGATTTATTGGTCTATTTGAAATCCTCGATCGAGCAGGAATTGTGGCCTATAGACTCGCCTTACCGCCAAGTATGTCTTGTGTTCATAACGTTTTTCACATATCTATGTTACGTAAATATGTGAAAGACCCAAACCACATTATTGAGTTAGAACCAGATGAGATAAATGAAGATTTAACATATGAAGAGGAACCTGTTAAAATCTTGGATAAGAAGGAACATATTCTACGCTCAAAGGTTATACCTCAAGTTAAAGTTTTGTGGAGAAACCACGATATTGAGGAAATGACCTAGGAGTTAGAATCTGAAATAAAAATAAGGTATGCTCACCTCTTTGACATACAAGGTACGTACACCAATTTTGAGGATGAAATTTCATAAGGAGGGGAGGTTGTAAGACCCCAACTTTTATGAATAAAGATTTAATTTACTGTAAATATTATTTTGAATAATAAAGTGTGGATTTGATATAATGTTTTAGTTGTGGGTAATGTTTAAAAATTTTGTAAAGTAAGCAAGTTGTCATAAAATATTCGTTGGGTCGGCAAATATTCTTTTTGTCGGGGATTATCCGTACGATGGCACAATCATTGGTGGATCCCACAACGGAATAACTGTCGGATATAAAAAGTGACAAAAATAACCTTTTTATAAAAATAACGACAAAACTTTTACCGTTAACTGTTGAAATACTGATGATAAAAGTACAGTAATACGTGTGGTTGCACAGTAGCACACTGTATTGTACAGTATCTTTGATTATTGATGTGTACGTGAGAAGTCACTCAATTTTATTCAATTATTACAACAGTAGTTGATGCATAGTATCTCATATTATTGATTCAATTATTGTCACAGTATCATCTGTACAATATTTTATATTATTAAATCAATAATAGAGACGAAACAATTATTCATATTACTATTGACATTATTGATAATGTCTAGAAAGTTCTGTCGAGGAAAGGGGTTTGGTCATCTAATTGCGCGCTAATAAGGTGAATTCCTTATCGGAATGTCCCCTCTTTCCTGGGAATGATCTGGTTGTTAATATTGCGAGTTATAATATTATTGATGAATAATTGTTGAAACATTAAAAATGTGGTTAGTCATGTGATTTGATATAAATAAAGTGGTTTGTCGTGAAGTAGTTGTTATAAATTTGGCTAATTACATAGACCCCTACTTACTCATTTTTCAAAATCGTCGGTAGAAAGTTATCTCAATTTTTATTTTATAGTAATAAAACAGAACACTTTTTATATAAAACAAAGTACCTTTTATAAATAGAATATATTATATTTTATTTTATTACATAGTACTGCATAGTGTTTGCATAGTACTGCAAAGTGTTTGCATAGTGCAGCATAGTGAAAATCAGAAAATTTCAATTATGTGCCGAATTCGCCCGTGAAAGTTTTATTGTTTACCCGTGATATTTTTTCTTAAATAGTATCCTGTCATTTTCCTATAAATAGGATACTTAGTTTAGAAATAAAAATCACATTAGAATCAGAGAATTCTTCTTCTATAATATTGAGCGTATTTTTTTTGAGTTTACAGAAGCTTTGAATGTAGAAAACAGTACAAGCTTTCTTCAAGAATATCTCCGCTATACCAGTCAGAATTACTCTCCTTTTAAGGTAAGGAGTATTATTTATTTTATTTTCAGAAGAGATATTACTTTTCGTATTCGTAAGAATATTATTTTTGTTCAATATTCGTAAGAAATATTATTTTCGTTCAATATTCGTAAGGGATATTGTCTTCGTTCAATATTCATAAGGAAAATTATTTTTGTTCAATATTCGTAAGGGATATTATTTTTGTTCAATATTCGTAAGAAATAATATTTTCTTCCATACTCTGTAGTATGTAAGTAATATTATTTCGTTTCATATTCATAATTCTACACTTATTTAGATAAGTATGGCTTCTATACTCCTTGAAATTAGTAGTATATCCTTGAAATTTGCACTTCATCTAGTATCGTTCCACTGAAATATTTTCTGAACATTCTTGTTAAATTTTATTATTTTCATGCCGGAGTACTATTCATACATACGACATTATTCATACATACAATACTATTCACGGGATACTATTCATGGTATACTATTCATTCAGGTACTATTCACCCGGGATACTATTCATGACAAAAATTAATTTCTTTTCTGTCTAAATTATTTTTGGTACATGAATATTATTCTTGAATTTTACTCAACAAAGCAGTTATTGTTAGGTTTGTAATATTCATGAACGCAATCAAATTGCATAAAATAAGAGGAAACGTGTAAAAATCAGAGTTTAAAATTTTACAAATCATATACCCGGATCATCCTTTATGCACAATTATTAATTAAACGAAAAGATATGAAGAACAAGAATCATACCCTTGAAGATTCGACCTTCCTCAGATACAAGTTCACCTCCAATTCTTTTCGCGTTCAACTTGAATCCACCGGGTTTGGTTCCTTTCTTTGATCAACGTTAGCCACCCAAGTGTTTGGCCTCTAGAGGTGATCTACCAAGAAAGACTAAAAATTCAAGAAGATAGATGTTTGACAAAACCCTAGTTTTTCTATCTCTCATAGAAAAAGAGCATACTCTCCAACTATTGGAATTACGTATGTTGTAAAAAAGTCAACAACCACACTACACCCATAATAAGACTCATCTTATTTATAGATGTATACAATCCTCCCTAACAATTAAGGAATTGATTTTTATTTTAATTAATTAAATTCTTTTAATTAATTAGGCTACCAATCTTATTAGGAATAATTAATTAAACTCTTTTAATTAATTAGCCCCCTAATCTTATTAGGAATAAATGAGAGTACTAATATTTAATTAATTTTCAACTCTTTAGAAATTAAAATAATAATAATTGTAATAATATTAATAAGACTCCTCTTATTAATTTATATATTTAATATTTTTAAAATATTAAATAATAAATATTAAGCTATTTAATTTATTCTATCACCATAGATTAAATTAAATACACTTAACATATTATTAAGATTATATCATTAACTTCTTAAATAATTATTCTTCCTTTTATGGTGTGACCCTTTAGGATCTTCATATTAAACCAGTTGTGAATAAATCAATTAGAACAATTCTAATCTTATTTAAATAAATAAATTAAACTATTAATTTATTTAAATAAATAATATTTATTCTACAATAGGGATAAGCCTCCCTAGCCATCAACGACTTTCCAGATAATATAAATTTCAACATTAATCATAAAAGAACCTTTGAGTAAATAGTTACCGTACAATTCAATTCTTCCACCATACAATGTCCTAATTAAATATATGACATGGAATTACTGTCAAGTCTTATTTTATTTAATTATATGTATTTTGACTCTTAAATGCACAACTCCAAATAATACAAATTAGAAACTCCTTTTTAATTTTATTCTGCCTTGGTCAAGGACTACTGGGTTGTCATTTATTGAATCACATAGGACATTTCTCTTCTTTTACTAGAAGCGGTAGATTCTTTATTGATCATACATTATCTCCATGTACGACTTATTATACCCAAACATACCCTTTGATATACCCTAAGGGTCTTAAGGAATAAGTCAAAGTATAACTCATCATACACAAAATACTATGATGATCTCAAGTCCAATGATCACTTGTACTACTATTACTACAGGAATTTCTATTGACAAGCATGTAAAACTCCATTAGGTATTCCTTAGCGAGCCACGTTCAGTGAACTTATTCTCTAATAAGCACCTACATACTTACTTTAGTGTCTCCACACAAATGATCATGAGATCAATCATCCTCATCCAATGAGCAATCAACGTATGTACCTATCTATCCGGATTCACTAATTCCCGATTTAGTAATCCAACGATTAGGAACTATTTTAGTTTTAAGCTTTCTAAGAATTTAGATCTCATTAGAATGATCATCATTATTATTCTAAAAGCATTGCTTAAAACTATGGGTTTATCACATATTATAAAGCAGCATTATGTAGATAATTAAAAGCTTTTAATAAATTAATACTTTTTATTAATAAATAAATAAGATTCTTACAAAGTATATGCTTTATCATCAAACATGATTGGCTCGTGTGTATACTACTTTCAATCTCCCACTTGCACTAAAGCCAATCGTTATGGTATCTCATACTCTTCTTTTCTAAGTGACGATTATCCTGCTGTTGGATTGGCTTCAGTAAATGGATATGTAATGTTGTTCTTGAGAGTCCACTATCTCTATAGTGATTTTCCATCTTCCAATGATTCTTATAATCAAGTGAAAGTGTCACAACACATGTTTAGATCCAAGATGAGACTTAGGAACTATTCCTAGTTCTGTAATAAACTTTTCATCCAAACAATCAACTTACAGCTTCATTTACAGCTATATACTTTGTCCTTATCACTAAACCAGCAACTCTTTGCTGTTTGGAATCTTTCCAATTCACTGCACCACCGTTCAAGGTAACGCTTTACCTTGAAGTGTTTTTTCTGTCGTCTTGGTCTGTCTGAAAAAAAACTCAAGTCTGTTAAGCACTCTAGTTTTAATTCAGACCCACCATGTATATGATCACATCCTTAGTGCCAGTTAAGTACTTTAAGATGTTTTTCACTGACTCATAGTGAACTTCTCTAGAATATGACTGATCAACATCAGGTCTCGTATATTTTATTGCATACACGATAGTTACTCATGAGATCTCTCTTTTATGAGTCTATGGGGACTATTAAGAGAGATTCACTCCATGGCTCATCAACATGAGACATCTCTTGGAGTTTGCCATGCTAAACGACTTTAGCATCAAATGAATATATGTTCTTTGGGTTAAGTCGAGCATCCTCTTAAATCTATCTATATAGATTTGTATTCCCAATAACGATACTCTTCCCAAATCATTCGTGGAAGAATGTTTTGATAACTTTATCTTTACCGATTATAGCATTGGTATGTCATTCCTTATCCGTACTATATCAACATCTAATATTAGGAATGTCACGACGCTCCCACTGACCCTTTTGTACACACTAGGTTCATTCTTATTTTTGATAATATCAAACTCTTTTGATCGTTTCATCAAAATGAAAGTTCCATTTTTGAGAAGCTTGCTTCAATCCATTTCTCTGAGTGTCTATAAGTCTTACCTCATCGTATGTAACTGGATCATCATCTTCTGTGATGTGTACCTCATCATCATCATTTATGATAAATCCATACCTCCTAGGTATCTTCGGTACTATTCCAGATTTACGATTCGGTTGTGGTACAATAGTTCTATCTACAGGTTCCTCTTATTTGACTTATAATATTTTGTGGTTCTTGAACTCTTCAAGATCTATTATCCTCTCACTAGCTCCTTCAATGATAAACATCTTTATCTTAGAAGGCAACGTGTTTCGCAACAAACACCTTTTGCTAAGTAGGATTATAGAACATATACCTTAAACTTACTTTAGGATGTTCCATAAATCTGTACTTGTCAAATCTTGTCCCAAGCTTATCCTTTGAAACCTTTTCACATAAGCTGGACAACCCCTTATCTTAACTTACTTAAAATTAGGAATCTTTCCTGTCCATAACTTTTATGGAGTCTTGTGGCCGAATTTTGAGATTACCTTTTTCGTAGATATACTGCCATTTTTAGGATATTATCCCAAAAGGATACTGGAATGTCGATAAAATCATTATAGACCGCACCATGTCGAACAAGATACGATTTTTTCTTTTAGATACATCAATCAATTATTGCGTATCAGGTGGCGTCCATTGTGAGAAAATCATTTGAGATGATTTAGAAACTCATTGCACAAGTATTCCTTCCTTGATCCGATCAAAGAATCCTAATACTTTGCCAATTTATTTCACTTCTGAATTATTTGAACCTTTCAAATAATTCATACTTGTAATTCATCAAATACAAATATTCAACTCTTTGAATGATCATCTCCTTTCCTTATACTAGTTTGTTCAATTTGTAAAATAATTTTTCACGTAAGTCAAGTATACAAAATCCATTAAGTAATATTCCAGTTCTATACAAAATATTGTTATTATAAATAGAACAACAATTGTTCTTAAATATAATACCAAAGATTTCATTATCCAACAACAAAATAAAAATAATATTTCTAACGAGAACTGGAATACAATAACAACTTATTGACTTAATTAATAGACTTTCTCGGAGGCAATGCTAAACAATAAGTTCCTATGGCTAATGTAGCAACATTTGCTTCATTTCTGACATAGGACTACTTATCTTTGTTTAGCTTTCTACTTTTGCTTAGTCCCTTCATAAATCTATATTTATGATAACCAAAGTCGGTATCCAATACCCAAGTAGAACCTTGACTTAAAGAAAAATTTATTTTAAATCATGAACAAAATTGTATTCGTAACTGAAACTTCACTAAGCTTCTTCTGGTTAGCCTCTGCAAGATGCTTCTCGCAGTTTTTTTCAGTGTCCTGGCTTATTGTAGTAGAAGCAAACTCCTTTGCTATTCGTATCAGTTTTATTCTTATTATCCTTTGTTTTTGCCTTTCTATTTACCTTCTTTGAATCGTTCTTCTTTTCAGAAGATCCTTCGACCCCTACCAATAAGACTTGGTCTTTCTTGGTTGGAAAGTGACTCTCAACTATTTTTCAACATGTTAAGCAAATCAGCTAGACTGATATCAAGCTTGTTCATATGAAAAATTCACAACAATTATGAAAGGAGTCCGGGAGTGAGTGCAAGATCAAATCTTGGCTCAACTCTCCATCCATGACAAAAACCTGTTGTCCTAATTGTTCAATCAAATTGATCATGTTTAGGACTTTTATCTGTACTGTAGTGTCATCGGTCATTCTAGATCGAAAGAGCTCCTTAGATATCTGATATCTATCAGTCATACTTTCCTCACCATCAACTACTTGATGTGCAAAAATATAGTAGGAGCATCCATAGTTTCATGCTGGCGCTGAAGCTCGTTACTCGTGGATGCGAGCATGATGCATTGAGCCAACTGTGCATCATCTTTTCACTTTCTAAAAGTAGCAATCTCTTCCTCAGAGGCAATGTCTGCAACCATTGCAAGGATATGCGTATTAAGGACATAAGATAGATTTTCAGCCGTGAGAACTTTTCTCAATTTCCTTAATCAATCCTTTTAATACGGTCCGGTTAAATAGTATCTAATATGCTTCGCAGTGATAGTAATTTAGACATTGTAAATTTCTGTAAATGAATTTGTAATTAACAATATTTTAGCAAACATTCATTTATTAATTACCAGAATAAATTAGGTCTTATTTTAAATTGGTATCTCTCACTATTTTCTTCAAACTATATTACCCTCAATATATATAGTTCGACAATATTTAATTAAAGATATGCTAGTGAGAATAAGGATCCCATTTCAAATGTATATAGCATTGTGGCGACACAACAAATTATATATAAATAAATAGGTAGACAACTCTTGTCAATTACATTAACTATGCAATTCCTTGTATTTTACCTCTTAGATTATTTTGATCAAGTGGTGGTGCATCCGAATCAAAATTATCAAAGTTAAGTCCAACCTAGCACTCCATATATTCAAAAAAGAAAAATATTGTCCTTGTGGTGACACAACAAAATAATATTGTTCAATTTTCTTTATAAGTATCAAATGTGATAAAATTAACATCTCAAAAAATTAAGATAAGCCTTGTGGTGACACAACAAACTTATAACAATTAATTGATACTATATTATTTTTATCATGCTAGAAGGCGACGCTCGATATTCCAAATATCTTTGAACGTTTAGGACTTAATATAAAATATTTGAGGGGTTTGTTATTAATTTGTCTCATCTTGTTTAGCGCGCGCGCACGCATACACACACACACACACACACACACACACACACACATATATATATATATATATATATATATATATATATATATATATATATATATATATATATAATACGTGTCATATTAATTAACATGCGAAGCATGTTTGCATAATATATAATATAAGCATGTACATATAAAATACTATATTCTACATGGATTGATTATGGACTTTTATTCTAGTTTGGTTCACTAGAGCCACCAAGTGAACCAAAAGGTCAAATCCTAGGGGTGTAAGAATTAATATTTAAATATAACTATTACATTTAAACCCGGGCTCCATTACAAACGGGTCTTCAAGCGCTCCTTGCTCCTTGCTCCTTGATCTCTAATTTTTCAAAATTAATTCTAATTATTTCTATTACAAAACTATTTAAAATAAATAAAAACCTTGATCAGCAGTCAAGGAAAAGTACATAGGAGGGAGATAGAATTTACATTAAGAAAAAATTAGAGAAGACAAGATACGCAGACCCCATTTAATAAAACTCATACATTCATGCCTCCAACTAAAATAAAATCCAATCACATTAGTTAATAGTCCATAATCAATTTCATTTATTATCATGCACATCACCATATGTATCAATAAATAACATTCATCTCATGAATAATAAACATTCAATATATATATTGATATCATTTAATGGGCAAAATTAGTTAGCATAAAATCTAATTTTGAATCAAAATAAACTCCTTTATTTTAATCCAAATTTAAATCAAAATAAACTCTTTTATTTTAATTTATCTAATTTTGAATAAAATAAACTATTTTATTTTAATCAAAATCTTTAATCAAAATAAACTCCTTTATTTTAATTAATTATGGAATCTAATTCTAAGTAAAAAAAAATTAAAAAAATAAAATTAAAACTCCTTTATTTTAAAAGAAACACGGATTCTTTTCCTATTCACAAATAAACTCTTTTATTTTGAATAATATGAAATCTTATTTCATATCTAAATAAACTCATTTATTTAAGAAAATTAGGATTCTCTTTCCTATTCACAAATAAACTCTTTTATTTTGAATAATATGAAATCTTATTTCATATATAAATAAACTCCTTTATTTAAGGAAATATGGAATCCAGTTTAACTTCAATTAGTTATCATGGAATCCAATTCCAACTCTAATTAGTTAGCATGAAATTCAATTTTAAAATTAAAATAAACTCTTTTATTTTAAGATTAAAATAAACCTTTTATTTTAATATTAAAATAAACTTTTTATTTTATTTTAATTATAAAATAATTAAGAAATATTGTTTTTTTTTTATTTAAAAAAACTGATTTCGCGAACATGATTACATTAATATTAATATATATATGACGATATATATATTATATACATTAACGTAAACTTATAGGAGGTAATATATGTAATCTGATTACAAGGGAATCATATATAAATATATAAGTATAATCTAATTTTATATATATATATATATATATATATATATATATATATATATATATATATATATATATATATATATATAACGTGAATCTTTCAAGATAAGTAATCACATAGAATCACATGGAATCAATTTATATATATTAGTAATCTGTTGTTTAAATGATTTAGTGGTTTTTTTTTAAATAAATTTTATACAACAAAATTATGCCCAATTAAATTGTTCTAAACACATATCAATATACATATCAAATTAAAACAATTAATAATACGTATAAAGGTTTGGCTCTGATGTCACTGTTAGGTTTGTAATATTCATGAACGCAGTCAAATTGCACAAAATAAGCGGAAACGTGTAAAAATCAGAGTTTAAAATTTTACAAACCATATACCCGGATCATCCTTTATGCACAATTATTAATTAAACGAAAAGATATGAAGAACAAGAATCATACCCTTGAAGATTCGAACTTCCTTAGGTACAAGTTCACCTCCAATCCTTTTCGCGTTCAACTTGAATCCACCGGGTTTGGTTCTTTTCTTTAATCAACGTTAGCCACCCAAGTGTTTGGTCTCTAGAGGTGATCCACCAAGAAAGAATAAAGATTCAAGAAGATGAGTGTTTGACAAAACCCTAATTTTTCTATCTCTCATAGAAAAGGAGCGTACTCTCCAACTATTGAAATTACGTATGTTGTAAAAGAGTCAACAACCACACTACACCCATAATAAGACTCCTCTTATTTATAGATGTAGACAACCCTCCTTAACAATTAAGGAATTAGTTTTTATTTTAATTAATTAAATTCCTTTAATTAATTAGGCTCCCAATCTTATTAGGAATAATTAATTAAACTCTTTTAATTAATTAGCCACCTAATCTTATTAGGAATAAATGAGAGTACTAATATTAAATTAATTTTCAACTCTTTAGAAATTAAAATAATAATAATTGTAATAATATTAATAAAACTCCTCTTATTAATTTATATATTTAATATTTCCAAAATATTAAATAATAAATATTAAGCTATTTAATTTATTCTATCACCATAAATTAAATTAAATAAACTTAACATATTATTACAATTATGCCATTAACTTCTTAAATAATTATTCTTCTTTTTATGGTGTGACCCTTTAGGTTCTCCATATTAAACCGGTTGTGAATAAATCAATTAAAACAATTCTAATCTTATTTAAATAAATAAATTAAACTATCAATTTATTTAAATAAATAATATTTATTCTACAATAGGGATAAGCCTCCCTAGCGATCAACGACTTTTCAGATAATATAGATTTCAATATTAATTATAAAAGAACCCTTGAGTAAATAGTTACTGTACAATTCAATCCTTCCACCATACAATGTCCCAATTAAATATAAGATATGAAATTACTGTCAAGTCTTATTTTATTTAATTATATGTATTTCGACTCTTAAATGCACAACTTCAAATAATACAAATTAGAAACTCCTTTCTAATTTCATTCTGCCTTGGCCAAGGACTACTGGATTGTCATTTATCGAATCACATAGGATTTTTTCTTCTTTTGCTAGAAGCGGTAGATTCTTTATTGATCATACATTATCTCCATGTACGACTTATTATACCCAAGCATACCCTTTGATATACCCTACGGGTCTTAAGGAATAAGTCAAAGTATAACTCATCATACACAAGATACTATGATGATCTTAAGTCCAAGGATCACTTGTACTACTATTACTACATGAATTCATATTGATAGGCAAGTAAAACTCTATTAGGTATTCCTTAGCGAGCCACGTTCAGTGAACTTATTCTCTAATAAGCACCTACATACTTGCTTTAGTGTCTCCACACAAATGATCATGAGATCAATCATCCTCATCCAATGAACAATCAACGTATGTACCAATCTATCTGGATTCACTAATCCCCAATTTAGTAATTCAACGATTGGGAACTATTTTAGTTTTAAGCCTTCTAAGAATTTAGATCTCATTAGAATGATCATCATCATTATTCTAAAAGTATTGTTTAAAACTATGGATTTATCACATATTATAAAGTAGTATCATGTAGATAATTAAAATTCTTTAATAAATTAATACTTTTTATTAAAAAATAAATAAGATTGTTACAAAGTATATGCTTTATCATCAAACATGATTGGCTTGTGTGCATACTACTTTCAGTTATCATGTTGACAATTTGGACATTCTTAAAATCTGGATAAATTGAATTATAAATCTTTAAAATTTATCCTTGATCTCACTTAATTAAATTCTTATATCATTGTCATCATCCTCATGCTTATATTGCGATGAAAGTCATCTTTTGCCCATAGTGCATAGATGGACTGTTAATTGGTATGATTATAATCAGAATTTATGTATCAGTATAATTATGACCTATAATATTACAAATGATGTGGTAAAAGTCCTCATTGGCCCGTAGTGCATTGATGGACAATTGTTGGTATGATCATGACCACTGGTGATAATAACGAATATCCTTAGCTCGTAGTGCATGGATAATTCGTGGATGTAATACTAACGAATATTGTAAGACCCCAACTTTTTGAATAAAGATGAATTTTCTATAAATATCATTTTGAATATTATAGAGCGAAATTGATATAATGTTATAGTTGTGGGTAATATTTATAAATTTTGCAAAGTACGCAAGTTGTTATATAATATTCGATTGGTTGGGAAATATTCGTTTTAACAGAAAATATTCGTACGACGGCACAATCATTGGTGGACCCCACAACAGAATTATTGTCGGATTGAGAAAATGAAAAAAATATTTTATGAAAATAACGACGAAAGTTTTACATTTAACTGTTGAAACACCCGGTGTTAAAAAGTACAGTAATACGCGTGGTTGCATAGTAGCACACGGTATTGATTATTGATACTTATGTGATAATTTACTCAGTTTTGTTTTATTAGTATTATTAATGTAATAAAATAGAAAAACTTTTTATATAAAACAGAATACTTTTATAAAATTATTCGTTTTATTAGATTATAAATAGAATATATTATATTTTATTTAAAAGATTTTGATTTAAATATGGATCGTCTGATTAAAAGTAAAAATCAATCTGGACCGTTCATGAATTAGTTACTATGCTGTCTATTCTTCTATAAATAGAAGTTCATTCCTTCATTATTTCTTACGGAATTCACTGAAACTCTAGAGAAAAAAATTATAGAGAGAAAGAAGAAAAATATTATGCTACTTCACTACTCCTATATCCAGTACTCTTCTTCTTAAGGTAAGGGATATTATTACTTTTGTATTCATGAAGAGAACTTCTGTTATTTCATTCCTTATTATTCTGTTAAAATAACCTTTATACGCGGGCTACCCTATACTTGGTGAAATTCTTCTGTTATTCCATTCTTTATTATTCTGTTGGAATATCCTATCTGTGCATTTTACGTCGGACCTGGTTCCGTCTTTATTATTCTGTTGGAATATCTTGTCTGTGCGTTTTACGCCGGACCTGGATCCGTCTTTATTATTCTGTTGGAATATTCTGTTTGTGCGTTTTACGCCGGACCTAATTCAATTATTTATTATTCTGTTGAAATAACCTGCATGTGCGGTCTATCGCATGCCTGCTGATTTCTTTTGTTATTCCATTCTTTATTATACTCAGTTGGTTAAAGTTTTGGCTTCTATACTCCATGAAATTAGTGGAATATCCTTGATATTTGCGCTTCATCCAATATCTTTTCATGAAAATATTCTTCTGAGTATTCTTGAATTTTATTCTACAAAGAAGTATCATGTTGACAATTTGGACGTTATTAGTTCCTGGATAATTAATTCTTGAACTTGTTTTATTGAATTCTTATATCATTGTCATCATCCTCATGTTTATATTTTGTTGAAAGTCATCTATGGCCTGTAGTGCATAGATGGACTTGGTATGATTATGACCAAGAATTATTAGGTGTAATCATGACCGTAATGTTACAAATGATGTGGTAAAAGTCCTCATTGGCCCGTAGTGCATTGATGGACAGTTATTGGCATGATCATGACCATTGATGAATACACAAATATCCTTGGCTCGTAGTGCATGGATAATTTATGGTCGTGATACTAATGAATATCCTTTGCTGTAGTGCAGGGATGATGTGGATTATTTATTAAGCTGAGTCTCAGCGATAAAAGTGATGAAAAACCTTTTAAATCATAGAAGATAGTAGATTTTATTCTCTACTTGACTCTTTTAATGGATTGCTTGTTCCGCTGCAGTTAAACTTGATGTTTGTTATATTTTATCAGTTTAACATTGTTGAAGGCTAATGATAATTTATTCTGCATTATCTTAGTCATAATATTTCTTACTGGGCTAGTTGAGCTCACCCTTTTGCTTTTATTGTTCTCTTCAGGAAATGAGAACGTAGCGGGGAGTAGTCAGAGAACGGAGTGACGGTTCAGATGATAGCATTAGTAGTCCTCATTATTCTATGTAATAGTGTGAAAATAAATGTATTGAGGAATTATTTTGAGTTTGAATACTGTTTAGAAGACAATGCTGTATTAAAACTCAGAGCTTATGTTTTGTCGTATTTATTGTATAATTAAGTTTTTATTTATATTTTGTACCGTGTATTTGACTACTCAGGATAAGTGATGTATACCTATTTTGGGGGCGTCACAGTTGGTATCAAAGCTTAGGGATATGATCCCTGGCTAAGATGTGTGACAAGTACTAGGAGGGGAGAGACAGGGAATTCCTTCGCTAGTATAACCTACCTAAGTTTATTTGGTATTTAATTGGTCGGCCAGAGTATAGGGATAATATGTGATATGTTAATTAACCCTTATTTTGTGGCAGTATTTGAAAATGACATCCGAGAATGTTGAGAACATCAATAGAGCACAAGAGACCGTTGAATCTCCACAGATCAATAATCAGGATAATGTGCATCAGGAAGGCGATAATCCTCAGGCAAACAACAACACTGACCAGATGATGAATGATGGAATGTTCAGAGGCTTTATGCAATTCATGCAACATCAGGTAAGAGCGGCTCCTGTCCAAAATACAGGTGGAAACACTGACAACTCTTGGACGGTCACCGCTAAACAGTTCAAGGAACTGGGACCACCAGAGTTTTTTGGAGAGCCAAAACCACTTAAGACGGAGACATGAATAAAGTAGATCAACAAGATATTTGATGTCTTGGGATGCTCCGAGGAGCAAAAGGTTCCCTTTGCCACCTTCATGTTGCGGGCAGAGACAGATTACTGGTGGAAATCTGTAAAGCGTACTCAACCTGCCGCACTGAAGATGTCTTGGGAGAAGTTCCAAGAACTGTTCAACGACAAGTACTTTCCTGAAAGTATTCGTCACATGAAAGAGGTAGAGTTCATCAAGCTAGAGCAAAATAACATGACCGTGTCGCAGTACGAAGCCAAGTTTGTCGAGTTGTCCCGGTTTGCGTCCCACTTAGTTGATAATGAGGAGAGAATGACGCAAATATTTTTAAGAGGTTTGAAGCCGGAGATACGTCAATATCTTATCTCTCATAAACTGTGTTTGTATTCAGATGTTGTTAATTGGGCTCAATTATTAGAACGAGATAATGAGTCAACCCAACCAAAAGAGAGCAGCCGACAAAATGATAATACCAGTGATAACAGTCATCGAAGTGGTGACAATAAGCGTGGAGGGAATCAACATGCCAAAAATGATAACCACTTCGGTGGTAATCATGGCTAAAGCAATAAGAATGGACATTTCAAGAAGAGGAGATTCAACAATGATGGAAAGACGTCAGCATTAGCACCCGTCGTTAAGGATGGAGAACGACCACCTATCATATGCTTCAAATGTGGAGGGGAGGGATACATCAGTCTAAACTGCGCGATGCCATCCAAAGCATGTTATAATTGTGAAAGAGAAGGTCACCTAGCCCAATTTTGTCGTGCACCAAAGTCAAGTCCAGCTGGGATGGAGGCATCAAAGGCCATCCCAGACAAGACAAAACCGGTAGTTCAAGGGAGAGCGTTTATCGTGACCTCCCAGAAAGCAAGGAACCCGAACGAGGTCATCACGGGTAAGCTTATCATAAACTCTAGCGAAGTATATACCTTATTTGATACCGGTTCTATCCATTCTTTTATTTCTCCTACTTACGCTCAACATTTAAATTTGACTCCAGAGAAATTAGACTTTGACTTATCTATTGAAACTCCATTGGGAGAAACCTTCATTACATCCACTGTTTATAAGTCTTGTTTGGTTCAAATCGGTACCCTCACATTACCTGTCGATCTTATTTCATTGAAAATACTTGCATTTAACGTAATTCTAGGGATTGATTAGTTAACTACTCATCATGCAAAAATTGATTATTTTCGTAAGGTTGTTAGCTTTCATATTCCTAACCAACCTATTATGCGAATTCAAGCAACCAAACCATTAAAATCAATCACTGTCATCTCAAGCCATAAAGCTATTCGTTTATTAAAAAATAGATGTCAAGCTTTCTTAGCTCATGTCACGGATCTAAACAAAAATACTTCAGTTTTGAATGATATTTCTATTGTTAATAAATTTCCTGACGTATTCCCTGAAGAACTTCCTGGCCTACCCCTAGAGCGTGAAATTGAATTTTGTATCGACCTTGAACCTGGTACAAAACCCATTTCCAAAGCCCCATATCGAATGGCTCCTATTGAACTTCAGGAGTTAAAGACCCAACTGCAGGAATTGTTAGACATCGGTTTCATTCGCCCTAGTACGTCTCCTTGGGGTGTTCCTGTTCTATTCGTGAAGAAGAAAGATGGGAGTATGCGACTTTGTATTGATTATCGGGAGTTGAATCATGTCACCATCAAAAATAGGTACCCATTATCACGTATTGATGACCTGTTTGACCAGTTGCAAGGTGCCAAATTCTTTTCAAAGATCGACCTTCGTTCTGGATATCATCAACTGAAGGTTAAAACTGAGAATATTCTAAAGACTGCTTTTAGAACTCGGTACGGGCATTATAAATTCTTAGTCATGTCTTTTTGATTGACTAATGCTCCTACTGCCTTCATGGATATGATGAACCGAGTATTCAAGGAATATTTGGATCACTTTGTGGTCGCCTTTATTGATGACATCCTCATATATTCCAAAAGTCGTGAAGATCATGAGCAACACTTGAGGCTGATACTCCAAAAGCTTCGTGAAAACAAGCTTTATGCCAAGTTAAAGAAATGCGAGTTCCGACTTGAAGAAGTAGCATTCCTTGGGCACGTGGTGTCAAGTCATGGAATATCAGTTGACCCAGCAAAGATTGAAGTTATTCAAAGCTGGGAGCAACCTAAATCAGTGACCGAAATACGTAACTTTCTTGGCTTAGCTGGTTATTATTGGAGATTCGTGGAAGGGTTTTCTCGAATAACTACTCCATTAACTCAGCTGACTCGGAAAGATATAAAATTCGGTTGGAGCGAGGAATGTGAGAAGAGTTTTCAAGAACTCAAGAGGAGACTCATTTCAGCACCTGTTCTAACAATACCATCTGGCTCGGAGGGATTTGTCATCTACAGTGATGCTTCGGGCAAAGAGTTAGGATGTGTTCTCATGCAATATGCGAAAGTCATAGTCTATGCCTCTCGACAACTCAAAGAATATGAGAGGAATTATCCTACTCATGATCTAGAGTGGGCAGCAGTCGTTTTTACACTTAAAATTTGGAGGCATTACTTGTATGGGGAGAAAGCGGAGATCCTTATGGATCATAAAAGCCTCAAATATTTCTTCACTCAAAAAGAATTCAACATGCGATAGCGACGTTGGCTTGAACTGTTCAAAGATTATGATCATACCATCCAACACCATCCTGGAAAAGTGAACGTGGTAGCTGACATTTTGAGTTGAAGAGCATATACGGGTACGAGTGCGATATTGTCAACGTAAAGGCCCATTTTGTATGATTTACAAAGGATGGAGATAGAGTTAAAGACTCCAGGGACCCATGTGATGATGGAGAATATACGAGTAGAACCGACTTTAATTGATAAAGTTAAAGCTGCTCAAATTTTAGACCTAGAGCTGATGCGTATGAGGAAGAAAGTGCAAGAAGGTGCTACGCCGGAAGTAAGAATCGATGAAGAAGGAATACTTCGAGTCAACTCCAGACTTTGTGTTCCTAACGACCCTGATTTAAAGTATAAAATCATGATGAAAGCGCACAACACACCGTTTGCAATCCATCCTGGGAATACCAAAATGTATCATGATCTTTGACATACATTTTAGTGGGGCAATATGAAGAGAGAGATAGCGCTATTTATCTCAAGGTGTCTAACGTGCCAACGAGTCAAGGCGGAGCATTAAGTACCAAAAGGTCCTTGCAACCACTTGAAATTCTAGAATGGAAGTGGGAGCACATTACCATGGATTTCGTTACTGGTCTTCCCAAGTTTTCTCAAGGCATAGATGCAATTTGGGTCATTGTTGATAGATTGACCAAGTCTGCTCACTTCTTACCTATACGAGAAACTTAAACACTTGAACGTCTTGATCGCATATACATAAACGAGGTTATAAGAGTGCATGGTATGCCAGTATCCATAGTTTCTGATCGAGACCCAAGATTCACTTCACGATTTTGGGTTAGTTTACAAAAAGCTATGGGCACGAATTTACGATTTAGTTCGACATATCATCCTCAGACGGACGGATAAGCAGAGAGGACTATTCAAACTCTTGAAGATTTATTAAGACTCTGTGTCCTTGACTTCAAGGGAAGTTGGGACAAGTTCTTACCATTGGTGGAGTTTTTCTACAACAACAACTATCAAGCAAGTATTGGTATGACTCCATTCGAAGCGTTGTATGGAAGAAAGTGTCATTCTCCAGTATGTTGGGATGAGGTGGGTGAAACAACGTTGTTGGGACCGGAGTTGGTACGTATGACTACGGAAAAGATTCAAACGATCTGGCAACGTACAAAAACCTCACAAGATCGACAAAAGAGTTATGCTGATCTCTCTTTTCATATTGCTCCACCAAAATGTATGTCGAAGATCGTGATACATTTTGGTACTCCCAGGATGGATTGCAAACGGTGTGTTGTGTGCCTCCATCATTATTCTATGCTTCAAGTCAAAATCGTTAGGAACACAAAGTCTGGAGTTGACTCGAAGTATTCCTTCTTCATCGATTCTTGCTTCTGGAATAGCACCTTCTTGCACTTTCTTCTTCATACGCATCAGCTCTATATCCGTAGCTTGAGCAGCTTTAACTTTATCGATTAAAGTCGGTTCTACTCGTATATTTGATATCATCATGTGGGTACTTGGAGCCTTCATCTCTATCTCCATCCTTTGCAAGTCATACAAAATGGGCCTTTGTGTTAAAAACATTGCACTCGTACCCGCATATGATCTTCTACTCAATGCGTCAGCTACTACGTTTGCTTTTCCAGGATGGTATTGGATGGTATGATCGTAATCTTTCAACAGCTCAAGCCAACGTCGTTGCCGCATGTTGAGTTCCTTTTGGGTGAAGAAATATTTGAGGCTTTTATGATCTGTATAGATCTCCACTTTCTCCCCATACAGGTAGTGTCTCCAGATCTTCAACGCAAAAACGACTGCTGCCAACTCC
Source organism: Panax notoginseng (assembly GCA_016801055.1). Taxonomy (NCBI): domain Eukaryota; kingdom Viridiplantae; phylum Streptophyta; class Magnoliopsida; order Apiales; family Araliaceae; genus Panax; species Panax notoginseng. Next base: position 82,642,260 of record CM029013.1, read on the forward strand.
AAATCATGAGTAGGATAATTCCTCTCATATTCTTTGAGTTGTCGTGAGGCATAGGCTATGACTTTCCCATGTTGCATGAGAACACATCCTAACCCTTTGCCTGAAGCATCGCTGTAGATAACAAATCCATCCGAACCAGATGGTATTGTCAAAACAGGTGCCGAAATGAGTCTCCTCTTGAGTTCTTGGAAACTCTTCTCGCATTCCTCACTCCATACGAATTTTGTATCTTTCCGAGTCAGCTGAGTTAACGGAGTAGCGATTCGAGAAAATCCTTCCACAAATCTCCGATAATAACCAGCTAAGCCCAGAAAGCTACGTACTTCGGTTACCGACTTCGGTTGCTCCCAACTTTGTATGGCTTCAATCTTCGCCGGGTCGACAGATACTCCATGTTTTGACACCACGTGCCCAAGGAATGCTACTTCCTCAAGCCAGAACTCGCATTTCTTCAGTTTGGCATATAGCTTGTTTTCACGAAGCCTTTGCAGTACCAGCTTCAAATGGCGCTCATGATCTTCACGGCTTTTGGAATAGATGAGGATGTCATCAATAAAGACAACAACGAACTGATCCAAATATTCTTTGAATACACGGTTCATCATATCCATGAAGGCAGCAGGAGCATTAGTCAATCCAAAAGACATTACTAAGAATTCATAATGCCCGTACCGAGTTCTGAAGGCAGTCTTTGGAATATCCTCAGTTTTAATCTTCAGCTGATGATATCCAGAACGAAGATCGATCTTTGAAAAGAATTGTGCTCCTTGCAACTGGTCAAACAGGTCATCAATGTGAGGTAGCGGATACCTATTCTTGACGGTGACATGGTTCAATTCTCGATAGTCAATACAAAGTCGCATACTCCCGTCTTTCTTCTTTACGAATAAAACAGGAGCACCCCAAGGAGACGTACTAGGACGAATAAAACCGATGTCCAACAACTCCTGTAGTTGGACTTTTAACTCCTGAAGTTCAATAGGAGCCATTCGATATGGGGTTTTAGAAATGGGCTTTGTACCGGGTTCAAGGTCAATAAAGAATTCAATTTCTCGTTCCGGGGGTAGACCGGGAAGTTCTTCAGGAAATACATCGGAAAATTCTCTAACAATAGAAATATTATTCAAATCTGACTTGTCTTTGTTCAAATCCATAACATGGGCTAAGAAAGCTTGACATCCGTTTTTCAATAAACGAATAGCTTTGTGGCTTGATATGACAGTGACTGATTTTAGTGGTTTAGTAGTTTGAATTCGTATGACAGGTTGGTTAGGAATATGAAAACTAACAACCTTACGAAAACAATCAATTTTAGCATGATGAGTGGTTAACCAATCAATTCCTAAAATCACATCAAAAGCAAGTATCTTTAAAGAGATAAGATCAACAGGTAATGTGATAGTGCCAACTTGGATCATGCAAGATTTATAAACTGTAGATGTAACGAAGGTTTCACCCAACGGAGTTTCAACAGATAAGTTAAAGTCCAATTTCTCCGGAGTCAAGTTTAAACGTTGAGCACAAGCAGGAGAGATAAAAGAATGGGTAGAACCGGTATCTAGTAAAGTATAAACTTCGCAAGAATTCAAGATTAGCTTACCCGTGATCACCTCGTTTGGGTTTCTCACGTTTTGGCCAGTTACGACAAACGCCCTTCCAGGAACCGCTGATTTCGACTTATCCGGGATAACTTTTGGAGTCACCATCCCCGCTGAACTTGGTTTTGCCACAGAACACTCTCGAGCTATATGACCTTCCTTTCCACAGTTATAACATACCTTGGATTGTTGTGGGCAGTTTGGGCTGATATGTCCCTCTTTTCCACATTTGTAACATACGACCGGTGGTCGTTCTCCTCCCCTAGAAACAGTTGATGTTTGTGTTGACGTCTTCACGTTATCATTGTTGTACCTTCTCTTCTTGAAATCTCCTCCCGACTCGCTCCTTCTATTATCACGACCACGATTACCACCAGAGTGGTTACCGCTTTTGTCCGAATGTTTTCCTCCCTGCTGGTTTTCATTGCTTCGATGACTGCCGCCACCGGTATGACCCTGGTTGTGGTCCCTCGGTTGCACATAGTCATTATCTCGCTCTAATAATTGAGCCCTGTTTACAACATCTGAATATAAAGAAAATTTATGAGAGATAAGATATTGCCGAATCTCGGGTTTTAGACCTCTCAGAAACATCCTTGTCATTCGTTCCTCATTTTCGACCAAATGAGGTGCAAACCTGGATAACTCTGCAAACTTCGCCTCGTACTGGGACACCGTCATGTTGTTTTGTTCCAGTCTAATAAACTCAACCTCCTTCATATGACGAATACTTTCAGGAAAGTACTTGTCATTGAACAGTTTTTGAAATGTTTCCCAGGACATGTTGAGTGCGTCAGGCTGGGTACGCTTCACAGACTCCCACCAGTAGTCTGCCTCACCGCGGAACATAAATGTGGCAAATGGAACCTTCTGTTCCTCCGTGCATCCCAAGACATCAAATATCTTGGTAATTTGCTTGACCCACGTTTCCGCCATGATCGGATCCGGCTTTCCCTTAAATTCTGGTGGTCCCAATTCTTTGAACTGCTTAGCTGTGACAAACCGCGCGTTGTTATCATTTCCACCCGTATTCTGCACACGAGTCTCCCTCGTCTGATTTTGCATGAACTGCAAAAAGCTCCTAAACACTCCATCATTCATCGTTTGCTCGGTAACGTTGTTTACAGGAGGAATATTGCCTTCCTGTTGCACGTTCCCCTGGGTAGTGATCAAAGGTGTCTCCACGGTCTGATTTACTCCATTATTAACGTTCTCAGCTGCCATTCTTAAATACTGCCATAAAACAAGGGTTAATAGTCATGTCATATATTATCCCTATACTCTGACCGACCAAATAGACACCAAATAAACTTAGTCAGGTCATACTAGCGAAGGAATTCCCCGTCTCTCCCCTCCTAGTTCTTGTCTCACATCTCAGCCAGGGATCATATCCCTAAGCTCTGATACCAACTGTGACGCCCCCAGAATAGGTATACAACACCCATTCTGAGTCGCCAAATACATGGTACAGAAAGCAAACTACAACTTCAATAATACAATTGTCGTGCAAAATACGACAACACATACTGTGAGTTTAAATACAAATATTGTCTTCTAGACAATATCCACACTCAAATAAATCCTCATTACAATTATTCAAACACTATTTTACAGAAATAGTGAGGACTGCTAATACATCTTTCTAGAACCATCACTCCATACCCCGACTAGATCCTGCTATGTTCTCACCTCCTGAGAAGAAAAATGGAACAAAAAGGAAAAGGGTGAGCTCAACTAGCCCAGTAAAGAATATTATGACTAAGATAATATACAACAAATTATCGTTAGTCTTCAACAGGGAAAAATCTGATAAAATATAATCGACAACAAGTTTTAGATCAACAACTGCAGCGGAAACAACAAACCATTAGAAGAGTCAAGTAGAGAAAGAATTCTACTATCTTCTAAGATTTAAAAGTCCATCATCAATATTTTATCCCTGTAACATCAATTAATAATCATCTTTAACCAAATATTCATCTTTGCACTACAGGCCAAAGATATTCATTTGTATCATCAGTCGGTCATGTTCATCTCAACACCTGTTCATCTTTGCACTACAGGCCAAAGATATTCATCAAGTAATCATACATCTTTGCACTACAGGCCAAAGATATTCAGTAATATCATCATTTAGGACTGAGGATGATGAAAAATATCTTAAAGAGAACGAATCCAATGAGACAGAAGGACAAATAGTAGGGATTCGTATAACAGTTTATCCAAGATCAATAATACTTCATAATAATCAATTGTGAAGCAGAATTCAAAAATAAAGATCAAAACATGGATACAATCAAAGATAGTAACCATAATAGACATCTTGGACAAAAAGGAAAAATTTTATTTTTCGGTGAATAGTGCCGTATTCGTGAATAGTGCCGTATACGTGAATAGTGCCGTATACGTGAATAGTAACCCCCGACACAAAAAGTTCCAAATTTGATAAAAACTCATATCAATATTTCAGCATAATGATATTGAAGAAAATAATATCATTAAGAAGAAAATAATATCCCTTACCTCAAAATATCAGTACTTCTGGTCGGAATACCGGTATAAGGCTGAAAGAAACTTGCTCTGATGAATAGAAACTCTCAAAGTATCTAAATACTCACAAAATACACTCAATAATCTAGAGAGAGAAAGAGAGAAAACTTGTTTCTGGTGTAATTTTCAATTCTAACTTAGCCCTCTATTTATAGGAAAATTTTGGTAGGTTTGACCTGCAACCTGATGGCTTTACCTGCTACTATTCCCACCCACCACATTTGAAATATAATTCAGCACATTTCTTCACCAACCACAAGTGGGGCCCACCAATTCTAGAATTTTCCACCAAAATGATAAACTCCGAAAATTCAACAATTTCTGAACCAGTCATCTCGTAAAATTCATAATAAATCATACGTTCATTTTTAACGGTTCAAAATTTGTGGACATATACTCAACTTATATATGTATAACATATCCAAAAATTACCACGATCCAACGGTCGGATTAAAAATTATAACCCCCGCAATATATCTCAAAAACCCTGATTTTTAATACCTCCATTCCGACAAAAATACTGATAAAAACCTCAACATTAACTCCTTCATTTTTAACCACAAAAATATATCCCTCATTTATATCCACATAAAATAAATATTTCCTTATCATATGAATCAATAATTAATTATTCACAAATAATATTACAGAATCACATTTATGACAACCAGGCCGTTCCCAGGAAAGAGGGGGCTTTCCAATAAGGATTTCTCCTTACTGGCGCGCAATTAGATGACCAAACCTCTCCTTAGACAGAACTTTCTAGACATTGCCAATAATGTTATCTAATAATATTATTCAAATAATATGAATTATTGATCTGATAAATGAAAATACTGTGCAGCAACAATTATTGAAACAACAATAATATAAAATATCAACGCAGCAATTATTGAATCAATAAAATAAAATATTGAATAATAACTACTGTAACAATTATTGAGTAGTGCCTTCTTACGTAAGAATCAATAATTGGTGCAATACCGTGTGCTACTGTATTTTAACCACCGGGTATTCCAACAGTATTAACGGTAACAACTACGCCGTTATTTATAAACAACTTATACTTGTCGTTTTCTTCATCCAATCGCTTTCCGTTATGGGGCCCACACAAGGCTGCGTCGTCGTACGAATATTCCCCGACAGCAAGAATATTCCACGACCAACCGAATATTCACCGACCAAAAATAAATATTTTATAACCACTTGCTTATTTTGCAAAATTTGCACATTTCACCCATAACCAAAGTATTATATCAAATTAACCCCTTATTATTCACAATAATATTTAGAGAAAATTTGATTTTATTCATTAATAAGTTGGGGTCTTACAACCTCCCCTCCTTATGAAATTTCGTCCTCGAAATTGACGTACGTACCTGATGTTTCAAAAAGGTGAGGATACCTCGCTTTCATTTCTGATTCCAACTCCCAGGTCATTTCTTCAATAGCATGGTTTCTCCACAAAACCTTAACTTGTGGTATAACCTTCGTGCGTAGGACATGCTCTTTCCTATCCAAGATCTTAACAGGTACCTCCTCGTACGTTAAATCTTCAGCTATCTCGTCTGGTTCTAACTCAATAATGTGGTTCGGGTCTTTAACATATTTACGAAGCATAGATATGTGAAAAACATTATGAACACGAGACATGCTTGGAGGTAATGCGAGTCTATATGCCACATTTCCTATTCGCTCAAGAATCTCAAATGGACCAACAAATCTTGGATTGAGCTTTCCTCTCTTCCCAAATCTTGTAACTCCCTTCCATGGTGCAACACGTAACAATACATGATCCCCAATATTAAATTCCACGTCCTTCCGATGAAGATCCGCATAACTCTTTTGTCGATCCTGTGCCGTTTGTATACGTTGTCGAATCGTTTGGATCTTCTCTGTAGTAATGCGTACCAATTCTGGTCCCAACAATGTTGCTTCACCCACCTCGTCCCAGCATACTGGAGAACGACATTTTCTTCCATACAACGCCTCAAATGGAGCCATACCTATGCTCGCCTGATAACTGTTGTTGTAGGAGAATTCCACCAATGGTAGGTACTTATCCCAACTCCCTTTGAGATCTAGGACACAAAGTCTTAATAGATCTTCAAGAGTTTGAATAGTCCTCTCTGATTGTCCGTCCGTTTGAGGATGGTATGCTGAACTGAATCGTAAATCCGTGCCCATAGCTTTCTGCAAGCTAACCCAAAATCGTGAAGTGAATCTTGGGTCACGATCCGAAACTATGGATACTGGCATGCCATGCAATCTCACAATCTCGTTCACGTACATACTAGCAAGACGTTCAAGGGAATAAGTCTCACGTATCGGCAAGAAATGAGCGGACTTGGTTAATCTATCAACAATAACCCAAATCGCATCTATGCCTTGAGAAACCTTGGGAAGACCTGTAACAAAATCCATAGTAATGTGTTCCCACTTCCATTTCGGGATCTCAAGTGGTTGCAATGGACCCTTTGGCACTTGATGCTCCGCCTTTACACGTTGACAAGTTAAACACCTCGAGATAAACTCCGCGATCTCTCTTTTCATATTGCTCCACCAAAATGTATGTCGAAGATCGTGATACATTTTGGTACTCCCAGGATGGATTGCAAACGGTGTGTTGTGTGCCTCCATCATTATTCTATGCTTCAAGTCAAAATCGTTAGGAACACAAAGTCTGGAGTTGACTCGAAGTATTCCTTCTTCATCGATTCTTGCTTCTGGAATAGCACCTTCTTGCACTTTCTTCTTCATACGCATCAGCTCTATATCCGTAGCTTGAGCAGCTTTAACTTTATCGATTAAAGTCGGTTCTACTCGTATATTTGATATCATCATGTGGGTACTTGGAGCCTTCATCTCTATCTCCATCCTTTGCAAGTCATACAAAATGGGCCTTTGTGTTAAAAACATTGCACTCGTACCCGCATATGATCTTCTACTCAATGCGTCAGCTACTACGTTTGCTTTTCCAGGATGGTATTGGATGGTATGATCGTAATCTTTCAACAGCTCAAGCCAACGTCGTTGCCGCATGTTGAGTTCCTTTTGGGTGAAGAAATATTTGAGGCTTTTATGATCTGTATAGATCTCCACTTTCTCCCCATACAGGTAGTGTCTCCAGATCTTCAACGCAAAAACGACTGCTGCCAACTCCAAATCATGAGTAGGATAATTCCTCTCATATTCTTTGAGTTGTCGTGAGGCATAGGCTATGACTTTCCCATGTTGCATGAGAACACATCCTAACCCTTTGCCTGAAGCATCGCTGTAGATAACAAATCCATCCGAACCAGATGGTATTGTCAAAACAGGTGCCGAAATGAGTCTCCTCTTGAGTTCTTGGAAACTCTTCTCGCATTCCTCACTCCATACGAATTTTGTATCTTTCCGAGTCAGCTGAGTTAACGGAGTAGCGATTCGAGAAAATCCTTCCACAAATCTCCGATAATAACCAGCTAAGCCCAGAAAGCTACGTACTTCGGTTACCGACTTCGGTTGCTCCCAACTTTGTATGGCTTCAATCTTCGCCGGGTCGACAGATACTCCATGTTTTGACACCACGTGCCCAAGGAATGCTACTTCCTCAAGCCAGAACTCGCATTTCTTCAGTTTGGCATATAGCTTGTTTTCACGAAGCCTTTGCAGTACCAGCTTCAAATGGCGCTCATGATCTTCACGGCTTTTGGAATAGATGAGGATGTCATCAATAAAGACAACAACGAACTGATCCAAATATTCTTTGAATACACGGTTCATCATATCCATGAAGGCAGCAGGAGCATTAGTCAATCCAAAAGACATTACTAAGAATTCATAATGCCCGTACCGAGTTCTGAAGGCAGTCTTTGGAATATCCTCAGTTTTAATCTTCAGCTGATGATATCCAGAACGAAGATCGATCTTTGAAAAGAATTGTGCTCCTTGCAACTGGTCAAACAGGTCATCAATGCGAGGTAGCGGATACCTATTCTTGATGGTGACATGGTTCAATTCTCGATAGTCAATACAAAGTCGCATACTCCCGTCTTTCTTCTTTACGAATAAAACAGGAGCACCCCAAGGAGACGTACTAGGACGAATAAAACCGATGTCCAACAACTCCTGTAGTTGGACTTTTAACTCCTGAAGTTCAATAGGAGCCATTCGATATGGGGTTTTAGAAATGGGCTTTGTACCGGGTTCAAGGTCAATAAAGAATTCAATTTCTCGTTCCGGGGGTAGACCGGGAAGTTCTTCAGGAAATACATCGGAAAATTCTCTAACAATAGAAATATTATTCAAATCTGACTTGTCTTTGTTCAAATCCATAACATGGGCTAAGAAAGCTTGACATCCGTTTTTCAATAAACGAATAGCTTTGTGGCTTGATATGACAGTGACTGATTTTAGTGGTTTAGTAGTTTGAATTCGTATGACAGGTTGGTTAGGAATATGAAAACTAACAACCTTACGAAAACAATCAATTTTAGCATGATGAGTGGTTAACCAATCAATTCCTAAAATCACATCAAAAGCAAGTATCTTTAAAGAGATAAGATCAACAGGTAATGTGATAGTGCCAACTTGGATCATGCAAGATTTATAAACTGTAGATGTAACGAAGGTTTCACCCAACGGAGTTTCAACAGATAAGTTAAAGTCCAATTTCTCCGGAGTCAAGTTTAAACGTTGAGCACAAGCAGGAGAGATAAAAGAATGGGTAGAACCGGTATCTAGTAAAGTATAAACTTCGCAAGAATTCAAGATTAGCTTACCCGTGATCACCTCGTTCGGGTTTCTCGCGTTTTGGCCAGTTACGACAAACGCCCTTCCAGGAACCGCTGATTTCGACTTATCCGGGATAACTTTTGGAGTCACCATCCCCGCTGAACTTGGTTTTGCTACAGAACACTCTCGAGCTATATGACCTTCCTTTCCACAGTTATAACATACCTTGGATTGTTGTGGGCAGTTTGGGCTGATATGTCCCTCTTTTCCACATTTGTAACATACGACCGGTGGTCGTTCTCCTCCCCTAGAAACAGTTGATGTTTGTGCTGACGTCTTCACGTTATCATTGTTGTACCTTCTCTTCTTGAAATCTCCTCCCGACTCGCTCCTTCTATTATCACGACCACGATTACCACCAGAGTGGTTACCGCTTTTGTCCGAATGTTTTCCTCCCTGCTGGTTTTCATTGCTTCGATGACTGCCGCCACCGGTATGACCCTGGTTGTGGTCCCTCGGTTGCACATACTCATTATCTCGCTCTAATAATTGAGCCCTGTTTACAACATCTGAATATAAAGAAAATTTATGAGAGATAAGATATTGCCGAATCTCGGGTTTTAGACCTCTCAGAAACATCCTTGTCATTCGTTCCTCATTTTCGACCAAATGAGGTGCAAACCTGGATAACTCTGCAAACTTCGCCTCGTACTGGGACACCGTCATGTTGTTTTGTTCCAGTCTAATAAACTCAACCTCCTTCATATGACGAATACTTTCAGGAAAGTACTTGTCATTGAACAGTTTTTGAAATGTTTCCCAGGACATGTTGAGTGCGTCAGGCTGGGTACGCTTCACAGACTCCCACCAGTAGTCTGCCTCACCGCGGAACATAAATGTGGCGAATGGAACCTTCTGTTCCTCCGTGCATCCCAAGACATCAAATATCTTGGTAATTTGCTTGACCCACGTTTCCGCCATGATCGGATCCGGCTTTCCCTTAAATTCTGGTGGTCCCAATTCTTTGAACTGCTTAGCTGTGACAAACCGCGCGTTGTTATCATTTCCACCCGTATTCTGCACACGAGTCTCCCTCGTCTGATTTTGCATGAACTGCAAAAAGCTCCTAAACATTCCATCATTCATCGTTTGCTCGGTAACGTTGTTTACAGGAGGAATATTGCCTTCCTGTTGCACGTTCCCCTGGGTAGTGATCAAAGGTGTCTCCACGGTCTGATTTACTCCATTATTAACGTTCTCAGCTGCCATTCTTAAATACTGCCATAAAACAAGGGTTAATAGTCATGTCATATATTATCCCTATACTCTGACCGACCAAATAAACACCAAATAAACTTAGTCAGGTCATACTAGCGAAGGAATTCCCCGTCTCTCCCCTCCTAGTTCTTGTCTCACATCTCAGCCAGGGATCATATCCCTAAGCTCTGATACCAACTGTGACGCCCCCAGAATAGGTATACAACACCCATTCTGAGTCGCCAAATACATGGTACAGAAAGCAAACTACAACTTCAATAATACAATTGTCGTGCAAAATACGACAACACATACTGTGAGTTTAAATACAAATATTGTCTTCTAGACAATATCCACACTCAAATAAATCCTCATTACAATTATTCAAACACTATTTTACAGAAATAGTGAGGACTGCTAATACATCTTTCTAGAACCATCACTCCATACCCCGACTAGATCCTGCTATGTTCTCACCTCCTGAGAAGAAAAATGGAACAAAAAGGAAAAGGGTGAGCTCAACTAGCCCAGTAAAGAATATTATGACTAAGATAATATACAACAAATTATCGTTAGTCTTCAACAGGGAAAAATCTGATAAAATATAATCGACAACAAGTTTTAGATCAACAACTGCAGCGGAAACAACAAACCATTAGAAGAGTCAAGTAGAGAAAGAATTCTACTATCTTCTAAGATTTAAAAGTCCATCATCAATATTTTATCCCTGTAACATCAATTAATAATCATCTTTAACCAAATATTCATCTTTGCACTACAGGCCAAAGATATTCATTTGTATCATCAGTCGGTCATGTTCATCTCAACACCTGTTCATCTTTGCACTACAGGCCAAAGATATTCATCAAGTAATCATACATCTTTGCACTACAGGCCAAAGATATTCAGTAATATCATCATTTAGGACTGAGGATGATGAAAAATATCTTAAAGAGAACGAATCCAATGAGACAGAAGGACAAATAGTAGGGATTCGTATAACAGTTTATCCAAGATCAATAATACTTCATAATAATCAATTGTGAAGCAGAATTCAAAAATAAAGATCAAAACATGGATACAATCAAAGATAGTAACCATAATAGACATCTTGGACAAAAAGGAAAAATTTTATTTTTCGGTGAATAGTGCCGTATTCGTGAATAGTGCCGTATACGTGAATAGTGCCGTATACGTGAATAGTAACCCCCGACACAAAAAGTTCCAAATTTGATAAAAACTCATATCAATATTTCAGCATAATGATATTGAAGAAAATAATATCATTAAGAAGAAAATAATATCCCTTACCTCAAAATATCAGTACTTCTGGTCGGAATACCGGTATAAGGCTGAAAGAAACTTGCTCTGATGAATAGAAACTCTCAAAGTATCTAAATACTCACAAAATACACTCAATAATCTAGAGAGAGAAAGAGAGAAAACTTGTTTCTGGTGTAATTTTCAATTCTAACTTAGCCCTCTATTTATAGGAAAATTTTGGTAGGTTTGACCTGCAACCTGATGGCTTTACCTGCTACTATTCCCACCCACCACATTTGAAATATAATTCAGCACATTTCTTCACCAACCACAAGTGGGGCCCACCAATTCTAGAATTTTCCACCAAAATGATAAACTCCGAAAATTCAACAATTTCTGAACCAGTCATCTCGTAAAATTCATAATAAATCATACGTTCATTTTTAACGGTTCAAAATTTGTGGGCATATACTCAACTTATATATGTATAACATATCCAAAAATTACCACGATCCAACGGTCGGATTAAAAATTATAACCCCCGCAATATATCTCAAAAACCCTGATTTTTAATACCTCCATTCCGACAAAAATACTGATAAAAACCTCAACATTAACTCCTTCATTTTTAACCACAAAAATATATCCCTCATTTATATCCACATAAAATAAATATTTCCTTATCATATGAATCAATAATTAATTATTCACAAATAATATTACAGAATCACATTTATGACAACCAGGCCGTTCCCAGGAAAGAGGGGGCTTTCCAATAAGGATTTCTCCTTACTGGCGCGCAATTAGATGACCAAACCTCTCCTTAGACAGAACTTTCTAGACATTGCCAATAATGTTATCTAATAATATTATTCAAATAATATGAATTATTGATCTGATAAATGAAAATACTGTGCAGCAACAATTATTGAAACAACAATAATATAAAATATCAACGCAGCAATTATTGAATCAATAAAATAAAATATTGAATAATAACTACTGTAACAATTATTGAGTAGTGCCTTCTTACGTAAGAATCAATAATTGGTGCAATACCGTGTGCTACTGTATTTTAACCACCGGGTATTCCAACAGTATTAACGGTAACAACTACGCCGTTATTTATAAACAACTTATACTTGTCGTTTTCTTCATCCAATCGCTTTCCGTTATGGGGCCCACACAAGGCTGCGTCGTCGTACGAATATTCCCCGACAGCAAGAATATTCCACGACCAACCGAATATTCACCGACCAAAAATAAATATTTTATAACCACTTGCTTATTTTGCAAAATTTGCACATTTCACCCATAACCAAAGTATTATATCAAATTAACCCCTTATTATTCACAATAATATTTAGAGAAAATTTGATTTTATTCATTAATAAGTTGGGGTCTTACAAAAGTCATCTGTGGCCTGTAGTGGATAGATGGACTTGGTATGATTGTGACCAGGAATTATTCGGTGTAATCATGACCGTAATTTTACAAATGATGTGGTAAAAGTCCTCATTAGCTCGTAGTGCATTGATGGACAGTTATTGACATGATCATGACCATTGATGAATACACAAATATCCTTGGCCCGTAGTGCGTGGATAATTTGTGGTCGTGATACTAATGAATATCCTTGGCCATAGTGCAGGGATGATGTGGAATATTTATTAAGCTGAGTCTCAGCGATAAAAGTGATGAAAAATCTTTTAAATCATAGAAGATAGTAAATTTTATTCTCTACTTGACTCTTTTAATGGATTGCTTGTTCCGCTGCGGTTAAACTTGATGTTTGTTATATTTTATCAGTTTAACACTGTTGAAGGCTAATGATAATTTATTCTGCATTATCTTAGTCATAATATTTCTTACTGGGCTAGTTGAGCTCACCCTTTTGCTTTCATTGTTCTCTTCAGGAAATGAGAACGTAGAGGGGACTAATCGGAGAACGGAGTGACGGTTCAGATGATAGCATTAGTAGTCGTCGTTATTCTATGAAATAGTGTGACAATAAATATATTGAGGACTTATTTTGAGTTTGAATACTATTTAGAAGACAATGTTGTATTTAAACTCACAACTTATGTTTTGTCGTATTTTACACGATAGTTGTATAATTAAGTTTTTATTTGTATTTTGTACCATGTATTTGACGACTCAGAATAGGTGATGTATACCTATTTTGGGGGCGTCACAAATATCCTTGGCCCGTAGTGCATGGATAATTCGATGATATGGATTATTTATTGAGACGTGTTACAGAGATAAAATATTGATGATGAACTTTTAAATCATAGAAGATAGTAGACATCATGCTTTAATTGACTCTTCTAATGGATTGCTTGTTCCGCTGTAGTTAAACTTATTGTCTATTGTATTCTATCAATTTTTACACTGTTGAAGACTAATGATAAATTATTGTACATTATCTTAGTCATAATATTCTTTACTAGGCTAGTTGAGCTCACCCTTTTCTTTCATTGTTCTCTTCAGGAAATGAGAATATTGCTAAGACTAGTCGGAGAATGGAGTGATAGTCTAAGATGGTGGCTATAGTAGTCTTCACTATTCTATGAAATATTGTGATAATAAATATAATGAGGACTTAATTTGAGTTTAGATATTGTCTACGAGATAATATTAGTGTTAAAATTCTCAGCTTACGCTTGTCGCATTGTATAAATTAAGTTTGTATTTAAATTATGTACCATGTATTTGGCGACTCAGAATGGGTTGTATATACCTATTTTGGGGGTGTCTCATACCATCTTGGACCATCACTCCATTTCCCGACTAGTCCCAGCTATATTCTCATTTCTTGAAGAAAACAATGAAAGAAAAGGGTGTGCTCAACTAGCCTAGTAAAGAATATTATGACTAAGATAAGGTAGAATAAATTATCCTTAGTCTTCAACAGTATAAAAACTAATAGAATACAATAAACAACAAGATTAATTGCAGACAACAAGATTAACTGCAGCAGAACAAGCAATCCATTAGAAGAGTCAAGTAAAGCATGATGTCTACTATCTTCTATGATTTAAAAGTTTATCATCAATATTTTATCTCTGTAACACATCCCAATAAATAATCCACATCCACGAATTATCCATGCACTACAGGCCAAGGATATTTGTTAGTATCGCATCCATGAATTATCCATGCACTACGGGCCAAGGATATTCGTTATTATCAGCGGTGGTCATGATCATGCCAAACAACTGTCCATTAATGCACTATGGGCGAATGAGGACTTTTACCACATCATTTGTAACATTACAGGTCATGATTATGCCGATACATAATTCTTGGTCATAATCATACCAATCAACAGTCCATCTATGCACTACGGGCCAAAGATGACTTTCATCACAATATAAACATGAGAATGATGACAAAGATATAAGAATTCAATTAAGTGAGATCAATGATAAATTTTAAAGATTTATAATTCAATTTATCCAGAGTTGAAGAATGTCCAAATTGTCAACATGATAACTGCTTTGTGGAGTAAAATTCAAGAATAATATTCATGTATCAAAAATAATTTAGACAGAAAAGAAACCAATTTTTGTCGTGAATAGTACCCTGGGTGAATAGTACCCCGTGAATAATACCGTATGTATGAATAGTAACCTGGCATGAAAAGTTTTAAATTTAACAAGAATTTTTAGAAAAATATTTCAGTGAAACGATACTAGATGAAGCGCAAATTTTAAGAATATTCTACTAATTTTAAGGAGTATAGAAACAATACTTATCAAAATAAGTGTAGATTTAGGAATAAGAAACGAAATAATATTACTTACATACTACAGAGTATGAAAGAAAATATTATTTCTTACGAATATTAAATGAAAATAATATCCCTTACGATTATTGAACGAAAATAATATTCCTGACGAATATTGAACGAATACAATATTCCTTACGAATATTGAACGAAAATAATATTCCTTACGAATATTGAACGAAAATAATATTCTTACGGATATGAAAAATAATATCTCTTCTGAATATGAAATAAATAATACCCCTTACCTTAAAAGGAGAGTACTTCTGACTGGTATAGAGGAGATATTCTTGAAGAAAACTTGCACTATTTACAACACTCAAAATTTTCTTAAACTCAAAAGAAATACACTCAATATTATAGAAAAATAATTCTCTAATTCTGGTGTAATTTTTATTTCTAAACTAAGCATCCTATTTATAGGAGAATGGCAGGATACTATTTAGAAAATAATCACGAACTGCACTGGAAAAGTGTCACGGGCGCAGACGGCAAAAATCTATTTTTTTTTATTTTCACTATGCAGCACTATGCAGCACTATGCAATACTATGCAAACACCATGCAGTACTATGCAATAAAATAAAATAAAATATATTCTATTTATAAAATGTATTCTGTTTTATATAAAAAGTTTTCTGTTTTATTACTATGAAACAAAAATTGAGATAACTTTCTACCGACGATTTCAAAAAATGAGTAAGTGGAGGTCCATGTAATAAACTAAATTTATAACAAGTACTTCATGACAAACCCCTTTATTTATATCAAATCACTTGACTTCAATAAACACATTTTTGATAAACAATTATTCATCATTAATATTATAACTCACAATATTAACAACCAGATCATTCCCAAGAAAGAGGAGGCTTTCCAATAAGGACTTCTCCTTATTGGCGCACAATTAGATGACCAAACCCCTTTTCTCGACAGAACTTTTTAGACATTGTCAATAATGCAAATAATAATACGAATAATTATGTTATTTCAATTATTGATTTAATAATACAAAATATTGTGCAGATGATACTGTGACAATAATTAAATCAATAATATGAGATATTATGCAGTAACTATTGTTGCAATAATTGAATAAAATTGAGTGACTTCTCACGTAAGCATAAATAATTAAAAATATTGTACAATACTGTGTGCTACTATGCAACCACGCGTACTACTGCACTTTTATCACCGGATATTTCAACAATTAATGGTAAAAGTTTTGCAGTTATTTTTATAAAAATGTTATTTCTGTTGCTTTCTATATTCGACAGTAATTCTGTTGTGGAGTCCACCAATGATTGTGCTGTCGTACGGATATTCCCCGATAAAAAGAATATTTTCCGACCAAACGATTATTTTATGACAACTTACTTACTTTATAAAATTTGTAAATATTATCCACAACTATAACATTATATCAAATCCACACATTATTATTCAAAATAATATTTAGAGAAAATTAAATCTCTATTCATAAAAGTTGGGATTTTACATCAGACTTATGAGATATAAAAATAGTATACCCGAAGCGCGTATAGTCATCTATCATTGTGAGAAAATAGGAACGTCCATTCCTTTCTTTCACATTCATAGGGTCGCAGATGCCTAAGTGAATTAGTTGCAATGGTGTTTATGCCCTAGTGGCTTTACCGAATAGTTTTCTAATTGATTTCTCTGCTAAATAATGTTCACAAGTGGGTAGATTGATCTTAGCGAGCGGGTCTAAAAGATCTGCTCGAGCTAACCTGACCATTTTATCATGTCTAATATGGCTTAATCTAGTATGCCACTGAATTGAATTATCATAATCATTTTCAACAAGTAAGGAGTAAAAGTCATTACAATTAACACTAGAATCAATAGTGTGATGCCCCCAAAATAGGTCCACACAACCCATTATGAGTCGCCAAATACATGACACAGAATTCAAATACAACCTTCATTTATACAATTATTAATTATCATGCAAAATACGACAAAACATAATCTGTGAGTTTTAATACAAATATTGTCTTGTAGATAATATCCAAACTCAAATAAAGTCCTCATTACAATTATTGTCACACTATTTTAAAATAGTGAGGACTACTATAATAACCATCTTAGACCTTTACTCTCAACTAGTCTCAACTACATTCTCGCCTCTTGAGAAGAACAATGGAACCAAAAGAAAAAGGGTGAGCTTAACTGTGACACCCCCAAATCTGGATACTTCAGTTCCCACATGATTTGGTGTTCACTATTCAAACATCATATGTCTATCTACCTATAATAAAAGAAAGCAATAATGGACAGAAATAAATCCTCTCCTTAAGGAGTTACATCTTCTGAATTAATTACATAAATTCCAGGTAATGCTAGCCTAAAATCTTAACTGCGGAAACATAAACAATTTATAGTATTACACAACATCAACACAAGTCTTGAAACATAAATTCAACATCACATAAACAACCAGTCTTCATCACTTGTTAGTCTTGCCCTTGACTTTACTAGTTGAAGGCTCGTCGGACCTTTCGTTCTTAACTGGAATATTATTATTACGCAAGAGTGAGCACGATTGCCCACAAGTATAAAAATGAATAACAATATAATAACATGCTAGTGAATCAAAGATTTTTGAAATAAGAACTCAACTTTTGAATCAAGAATGAATAACAAGAATCAAAAGAACTTCTGAGGGTCATAAGACCTTGAACTATGCCCTAGGTTGTCAAGTTTTTATACTCGAAACCTTTAACAGTCATAAGAATATGGACTCTTCTTCTCGTACTTAGGGGGATCAGCCCTTAGTACTATATTATGCACAATATCTTAACGCTAACACATAAATAATCCCCTTTACAGGGTTGTTCATCTCAGTTTGACGTTCGAGTCCGCACCAAAGGAAGTTTGGTTTGGATAATTCAACAAAGGTTCTGAAATTTAGAACGTTCATCAACTATGGACTAGTCGAATCAATAAGGGTTCACTAGTCTAACAAGGTTCAACAATAACTGATATTTAAATCGAAAAATAATCTCAAGAGATATAAAATAGAATAATTACTGTATAACAGAATCATACTTTGAAAAGATCAATAATCTTTAATATAACAAATTGAACTTGATTAATAATAAGGAGAATTTGCTTGATGTAAGTTTATAATCTTGAAATAATAATAGCAAGTAGTGTTAGAAAACTTGCCTCGTGCGTAGATTACACGCTAATTATACACGTTCTTTGATTTAATCCTACATATCATTTTCATTCACAATTTCAGTTAATTATAATGTAACTAGTCATCACAAGTTCATTCTTTTGTCTAAATTTGGTTATGACTATACTTAGTCAAATTACTACACTTATTGTCACATAATATTACACTACATGAACATTAAGCTAACCATGCGTTCAATAATTTCATTCACACTTAAATGTGTTATTGACATATTAAGAATTTATTTTAACGTCTCATTATACGTGTAACATATTTTTATGTTCATTAGTTCAGGTTACTATTACATCCCTAGCCTTGAATACTTTTAAAAATTTCTTTCTGGACATTCTGCAGAGTGGCGCTGCGGTGTGACACCCCCAAATTCGGTACTTCTATTTTCACAGGATTTGGTGTTCACTGTACAATCATCATCCATCTATCTACCCATAAATAAATGCAAACCATGCACTAGATGGAAATAATAATAAATCTCCCCTTATGGGGTTACATCAACTGCATAAAAAATAAATCCCAGGTTACTCTAACCTTAAATCATTTGTGCGGAAACATAAACAAATAAGTCTTAAGTAACATCAATTCTAACTATCATTACATAACCACATAAATAATCAATCTTCATTACTTGCTAAGCTTGCCTTGCCTTTACTAGTGGAAGGTTCGTCTGCTCTTTCGTTCTTAACTGCAATGTTACTATTACGCAAGAGTGAGCATGATTGCCCACAAGTATAACAATATAACAATGAATAATAACATGCGAGAAAAATAATAACTTCGAATATAAAAGCTCAACTTTTGGATCAAGAATGGATAACAAGAATCAAAAGAAATTTCTGAGGGTCATAAGACCTTGAACTATGTCCTAGGTTGTCAAGGGTTATACTTGAAACCTTTAACAGTCATAAGACTATGGACCTTTCTTCTCGTACTTAGGGGGATCAGCCCTTAGTACCATACTGTGCACAATATCTTAACGCTAAAGCGTAAATAATCCCCTATACAGGGTTGTTCATCTCAGTTTGACATCGGAGTCCGCACCAAAGGAAGTTTGGCTTGGATAATTTATCAAGGGTTCTGAAATTTAGAACGCTCATCAACTATGGACTAGTCGAATCAATAAGGGTTCTCTAGTCTAACAAGGTTTAACAGTAAATAAATATTTAACTTAAACAGAATCTCAAAAGGTATACAATAGAATAAGTATTATATAACAGCATCATGCTTGAAAGATTAATAAACTTTAATATACAAAACAGACTTGATCAATAATAATGAGAACTTGCTCAACGTAAAAAGGTGAATTAATCAACTTATATAACGATAACAAGTAGGGTTAGGAAACTTGCCTCGTGCGTAGATTACACTTCAACTAAACTCGTTCTTTGATTTAAATCCTACATATCAATTACGTTCACAATACCAGTCAATTACAACGTACTAAACATCATAAGTTATTCTTTGTCTAATCTCAAATTTATGACTATACTTAGTCAATTACTACACTTATTGTCAAAAATTAGATTTCACGAACAATAAGCTAACTATGCATTCGATCATTCAATTTACACATAATTGTGTTATGGACGTGTGAAGAATTTATTTTAACACCTCATTATATGTCTAACAAGTTTTTATGTTCATTACTATAAGTTACTAACACATTGCTAGACTTGAACATTTAAAAAAATATTTTCTGGACATTCTGCTAAGTGGCGTTGCGGCGCCACTTTTGTACTGAGTCTTGGCGCTGCGGCCTGGTACTTGACGTTGCGTCGCGGTGACGCTGCGGCGCAAGAAATGAACTGGAAGTTGGCACCGCGGCGCGAAACCTCAGACTCTGAATTTCCAGTTTCCGAAGAACACAGAATTCAACGAAATCAACACTTCTTAAATACTAATTTCACCAAATTACACATACCCACATGTTATAACTTATATATAATCATTACCCAACAATTATAGAATGATTTTAACCCATTAAAACACATAATTACAGAATTAAAATATATAAATTTCACTGTTCTTTGTGTTCTTGAAGGTTTTGAACAAAACCATGAAAATTAATACTACGGATTCGTTATAAGGCCAAATCCAACCATTTAAACTTTGGTCTCTTTGCATCAACATGCATAATAAAATACTTAGGGATAATATATGATCAACATATGAAATATCACGTATAAGGCCATATGGCCAAAACCCAAACTCTGTAAATTTTGAAATAACAAGTCATCGTATTATGGAAGTTATGATATGGAATCATATACAATATATATTAAACATGTTATGTTACTCGTATTACTACATATATCCATATAATAACACAATTTTCCAATTAAAAAGACTTTACAAAAGGTTTGAAAGCCATATTATAAAAACTTAAACAACGTGAAATTTAGAATTTGGGAAGGAGAGATTACCCTGAGAATAAAGTATAGATTTGTAGGCTTAGATTCTTTTTTCAATCACTGAGTTTCTCACAAAATTCTCTGAAATCTCTCTAAAATCTCTCTGGCTTTCTCTCTGATTAGTTTTATCAGACTTAGTAAAATAGAATGAATGAAGAAGACGTCGATATAAGAACTGGCGCATTATGGTCAGTTAACCCAGTCATGGGTAACTGTCCATAACTCCCACTAAGGTCATGTTTGGCTAGTATAAAAGACTTATACCCAATTAATTTAATAAAACCTCTTATACTATAGTTTAAATCATGTCACACCCACTTGCACAATACTTCATATATTTTATTTAATATAAATAAAATATAATTACTTCTCATAATTTTACATAGTCATATAATTAATTTCTCATTAATAAATAATGTCAAATTATTAACTCTCTAATTAATAATTAAATAATTAAATAACATCGTGCTTAATTAAATATTTTATTTAATTCAATAAGCTCACATAATTACATACTTGAATAATAATTGTTCTCTACATTAATTTAATAAATATGACACATATAATTAAATTAATCTACCACAATTGCATCAAATAATTATTTAATCCAATAATTAAATCATCAAAAAATATTAATTTAATTCAATAAATATTAAAAATTAATTTACAAAAATCTCGTTCGTCACATGCGGCGCCACTTATAGGCTTGTCTTCGATGCTGCGGTGCGGTGGCGTTGTGGCTTGATCCTTGGCGCTGCAGCGCAGTGGCGCTGCGGCGCGGGCCTTAAGGCGTGGGACTGGCGCCGCGGTACGGCGAACCAGTATCAGTTCTGCAATTCGCAAAAAATTACAGAACATGGCCAACACCTCCAATTAATTTATTCTTAACACGAAATTAGACATACCCAAACACTGTAATACATATACACTTACTACTCAACCCTTCTAGCATGATTTTAACATGTTATAACACATAATTTGCAGAATCAAAACATATAATTTACTGTTCTTGATGTTTTTGAAAGTTTTGAATACAAAACATGAAAATCAACATTATGGGTTCATTATAACACCGAATCTGTTCATTTGAAGTATGTTTTCTTTGTTTTAACATGCATAATTATATACAAGCATAAATTTATGATATAACATATGATTGACGTATCAAATTTGGTACGTAAGGCCATATGGCCATATTTTATACTCTGTATTTTGAAGAAACAACGTACGACATAATTTTTATGAAACTGATGATATGGAAATATACAATATACAGTAAAACATGTTATAATAACATCTTATCACATATATAACACATAACCACTACCCTTTTTTCAATTACAGAGGTTTTAACAAAACTTAGAGCCATTTTCTTAAAACTTTAAATGACGTAATATAGAAATTGGGTTGAAGAGGTTACCCAAAGCGTAGAGTGTACATTAGTAGGGATGATCCTTTCTCCTTTCTCAGGCACTTCTTAAATCAAACAACTCTTAATTTCCCTCAAAATTCTCAATTTCTCTCTGTGATGGCTTTGTTCCAGACTTGGAAAATAAAGAAGGAAGAGTACGTATATAATAAAGGAACGGACGCAGTTGTGGTCAGTTAACCCAATCATGGGTTAACTGCTCCCAACTCGCAATAAGGCTCCATTTGATTAGCCTTAAAAGAATCAAATCCATTTAATTTAATAGATCTTTTATCCTATAGTTTAGTAGTGTCACACCCCTTTACAAAACAAATACAATATCTTATTTACTTTAATTTAAATAAAATATGATAATTTATTATTAATTCACATAGTCACATAATTAATTTTCTCATTGATTAATTATGTTAAATTATTATTAAGTCTCTAATTAATTATTAAATTAATTAAAATGACATTATGCTTATTAAATATTTCATTTAATTTTATAAGCTCACATAAATGCATACTTCGAATAATAAAATTCTCCACATTAATTTAATAAATATAACATATATAATTAAATTAATCTACCATAATTTTATCGATTAATTATTTAATCAAATAATTAAATCATCGTAAAATATTTATTTAATTCAATAAATATTAAAATTAAATTATAAAAATCTTGTTTGTCACATCTTTCCCTCCTTAAAAGAATTTTGTCCTCAGAATCACAACTCAATCAATTCATCTCGTTACATTCTCCCCCCCCCCTTACAAAGATTCTGTCCCCAGAATTGTTTATACATAAATTAAGTAAATAAATGAGGGTAATTCTTCATCATATTCTCTTCGAGTTCACACGTACCCTCTTCAGCGTTGTGGTTCCTCCACATTACCTTAACAGAAGGTATTACTTTATTTCTGAGAACTTGTTCTTTACAGTCAACAATCTAAACATGAATTTCTTTGTAAGATAAATTTTTCTCAAAATGTAGGGGTTCATATTCAATCACGTGCTTGTAATCGGGTTTGTAGGGTCATAAAACTGAAACATAGAAAACGTTGTGGACATTCTCGAGTGTTGGAGGCAAAGCTACCTCATACGCAACTTCTCCGATTCTTCGTAGTACTTCGAAGGGTCCAATGAATCTTGGGCTTAATTTCCCTTTCTTTCCGAACCTGATCTTTCTCTTCCAGGGAGATACTTTCAAAAGCAGATAACTACCTGATTCGAACTCAACATTTTTACGGTGTGGATCAGCGTATTTCTTTCGCCTATCTTGAGCTGCTATCAGTCTTGTTCAGATCATTTTGACTATTTCTGCTGTCTACTGTATCAATTCTGGGCCTAGTAATTATCTTTCGCCAACTTCATCCCAGTATAGCGAAGTTTTGCACTTTCTGTCGTATAACGCTTCATAATGTGGCATGCCAATACTATCGTGATAATTGTTGTTGTAGCCGAACTCTAAGAGCGGTAGGTGATCATCCCAATTTTCTTTAAAGTCCATTACACAAGCTCTTAACATATCTTCCAATCTCTGAATCATTCTTTCACTCTGCCCATCTGTCTGAGGGTGATATATCGTACTCATTCACAACTGCGTACCCATGCATTCCTGTAGACGTTTCCAAAAGTTCGATGTAAAGCGCGGATCCCTATCGGAAATAATTGATACCGAAACTCCGTGCCTCGAAACAATCTCCTTCACATATAACCTTGCCAATTGATCTAAGTTGAATCTGATTTTGATCGGAAGGAAGTGTGTGGATTTCGTCAATCGGTCAATGATAACCCATATTGCGTCATAGCCTTTCTGAGTTGTCGGAAGGCCAACCACGAAATCCATCGTAATATGTTCACATTTCCATTCTGGGATCTCCAACGGTTGTAACAACCCACTCGGCCTCTGATGTTCTACTTTCACTTTCTGACAGGTTAGACATTTGGCAACACAATCTGTAACATCTCGTTTTTGGCCACCAAAAATATTGTCAAAGATCTTGGTACATCTTGGTACTACCAGAGTGAATCTAATATCGTGAACTATGAGCCTCGCTCAAAATGTCTTCCTTAATTTTTGGTACTGGCGGTACCCAAATTCTGCTATCAAATCTCAGTATTCCTTCATTATCCATCTTGAATCTCGGTTCGGTTCCTTCGGATATCTTCTTTTTCACCTTTTTACATTCTTCGTCCTGAAGTTGAGCCTCCTTAACTTTATCCAGTAGGGTTGTACCAGATTGCATCTGAAACAGCTTCTCATCAATTTCCATAGGATACTTCACTTCCAACTCCAGTTTCTCTATTTCTGAAATTAGCTCCTCCTGCGCGGTCAACGTCATCAATTTCTCCCGACCCTTTCTACTTAAGGCGTCAGCAACCACATTTGCCTTTCCCGGACGGTATAAAATCTCCAGTCATAGTCCTTAATTAAATCCAACCACCTTCTTTGGTGCATAATCCAGTCTTTCTGTGTAAAAATATATTTCAGACTCTTTTGGTCTGTATATATTTCACACTTCTCCCCGTATAGATAGTGCCTTCAGATTTTTAAAGCAAAAACCACTGCAGCTAACTCCAAGTCGTGGGTCGGATACCCCTTCTCATAATCCTTTAATTGTCGTGACGCATACGCAATGACTCTGCCATTTTGCATAAGCACACAGCTAAGTCCTTTATGCGACACATCACTATAAATAACAAAATTTCTTGTATCATCTGGAAGAGATAACATAGGTGTCGTACTCAACCTCTTCTTGAGTTCCTGAAAGCTTTCCTCACACTTCTCCGTCCAAACAAATTTCATAGCTTTTCGAGTCAAATTTGTTAACGGAGTTGCGATCTTGGAAAAGTCTTGAATGAATCTTCTATAATATCCTGTCAATCCAAGAAAACTTCGCACTTTCGACGGTGTTATCGACTGAACCCAGTTGATCACGGCTTCGACTTTGGATGGATCTACTGAAATTTCGTCTTTATCAATCACATGTCCAAGAAATTGTACCTGCTCAATCTAAAATTCATATTTCGAAAACTTGGCATACAATTTCTCCCTTCTCAACGCTTCTAACGTTAATTTTAGATGTTCTTCATGTTCTTCCTTGGTTTTTGAATATACCAAAATGTCATCTATAAATACCACTACGAATTTGTCCAAAAACGGCTTGAACACTCCATTCATTAAGCCCGTGAATGTTGTAGGAGCATTCGTTAGACAAAATGACATTACCAAAAATTCATAGTGACCATATCGTGTTCTAAATGCTGTCTTTAGTACATCCTCTGGTCTCACCTTCAGTTGATGATAACCACTCCTCGAATTTATCTTTGAAAAGTATCTCGCTGTCTTCAATTGATCAAACAGGTCATCGATCGTCGGTAATGGATATCTATTATTAATCGTGACCTTATTCAGTTCTCTATAGTCAATGCAGAGCCGCATCATCCCATCCTTCTTCTTCACAAACAATACCGGCGCACCCCACGGCGATACGCTCGGTTGAATGTACTTCTTATCAAGTAATTCTTGTAGTTATACCATCAATTCTTTCGTCTCTACTGGTGCCATTCGGTATGGTGCCTTCGATATTGGAGTCGTTCTTGGCGCCAAATCGATCACTAACTCAACCTCTCTGTCTGGCGGAAGTCCTGGCAAATCATCCAGAAATATGTCTACGAAATCCCTCACTACTGGTATCTCCTCTACTTTCGGATTCTCTTTACGACTGTCGACTATGTAAGCTAGATATCCTACACAGCCTTATCTTAACAACTTCTTGGCCTGCATCATCTTCAGACAACTCGCTTGTCTAGGCTACTTGCTACCATAAAACACAACCTTTGACGAAGTCATAAGGTTAATACGCTTCTTCTGGCAATCAATTACGGCCCCGTGATTGAATAACCAGACCATACCCAAGATAAAGTCAAATTCTCCAAGTCGAATAGGGATAAGATATATGATCATGATATTACCCTTAATATCCACTCTACAGTTCTTATGTACGTTCTTAATAGGGATTATTTCTCTATTTGCAATTTCTATGTTCATGGGTTGTTCTAACTCATCCTTGGGCAATTCTAAGTTCTTAGCAAAGTGATCGGATATAAATGAACAAGTAGCACCCGAATCAAATAATATATAAGCATTACTTTATTGATCGAAATGATACCTGACACCACATCATGAGACTGTACAGCATCCTGCACTGTCATGTTGAATGTTCTGGCAGTCGGTCGGTTGGTTACGGTTGGTCCTGTGATAGTTAGAGGGCTTCCACCGTTGTTTCCCCTATTTCCTCCTGATCCTGCCCCTCCATAACCCTTCTTAGGACAGTCTCTTGCCAGATGATCCTTTGAGCCACAAGTGAAGCATGCACCCTTCTTTGGGTTAGGACAGTTAGGTGCTATGTGGCCTTCCTGACCACAATTGTAGCACACTCGTTTACCTTTCATACACACTCCCAAATGAGCTTTCCCGTAGGTCGGTCACGCTTCAAACCTCTTCTTCTGACCTCCCTGCTGATTTCCAGTTGACGAGTTATATGACCACCTTCTCTTCTGATTATTACTACCTCATGTGTTGCTTCCACTAGCCTTGTTAATTCCTTCACTCTCATTCTTCTTCTTCTTCTGATCCCGATTATATTTTGTTACCGCATCGCTTCCACCTTCAGCGTGTATGGCTTTCTTTAGTACCCCAGTGAACGTCTTTAATTGAAATATCGACATCTTACTATACAACCACGGCTTCAGTCCTTGTTCAAACCTTGTTGCTTTCCTCTCATCCGTGTGTACTTGATATGTGGCAAACCTAGCCAACTCATTGAATCTTGTCGCATAGTCTGATACGGACATATTCCCATGTTTCAATTTCAGAAACTGAACATCCATTTGGTTCCACGAGCTGGTTGGGAAGTACATCTCAAAAAACATCTCCTTGAACCTCTCCCACGTGATCACACCTTCTCCTCCACGGACCTTATTTGTTTGCCACCAATAACTGGCTTCGAATTTCAGTATGAACATTGTGAAAGAGGTCTTCTGGTCCCCTCTGACTCTGGCGACATCAAAAACTTTCTCCATCTCCATAACCCAAGTCTGAGCTTCTATCGGATTCATGGAGCCTTTAAACTCTGGCGGTCCCACCGCCTTAAAATCTTTGAACGTTGTATTCGGTGGAGCTTGAGGTTGATTATTCATCGCTCCAACTAGTAAGTTCACTAATTGTTGAACAGGATTAGTATTGGCGTTGTTGTTGTTATTCGTTGATTCTTCTTGAGCTGGTTAACGGTTTTGTCTTCTTCTCGGCGGCATATTTCTGTTAAAATATATGCTTATTAGATCTTTATTAACTTCTCGAAATAGTTAAGGCTTAACTTAACAATCTAACACAATCACTTAACACATTATCTCAAACAACTTGATATATTTATTCAATCGAAAGTTTTAACATCAAACGATAGCATCACTGCTATTTACATCAACTATCCCGAGATAAAGAATCTTCAGGATTAAAAAACATTAAAATATTCCTTTGTTTAATAACACATCAGAATTTACATCTAAATATCAGATAAGTTTTTCACATAATTAAACAAATCCTATCACTGCCTGTTAAGGCGCAGAATAACCTTGCTACGTTCCTCTTCCATGATACGGGACATCGTTCAGCGATCTAGCATATACGATGGTAGTCCTTCGAACTGGATTGGGTACCTCATAACTCAATCCTGGGCTCATCCATTACATTATTAAGTATAGAGTACGTCTCCCCAAGCTTAGCCTTCTTTGCACGACGATCCTCTTCTGCAAGATCAGCACGACGTGATTCTCTTACCTAAGCTTCCTCTGCTATGGTCAGCCTTGCTGAGCTCTCTTTCAGTTCATTCTTCAACTTCTCTATTTCGTCAGACTTCTCCTCAGTTTGACCCTTCTCATGAACCAAATCCCACTCCACATTTCCTAGACGTGTGTGAAGAGTCACAATTTCCCTATCTTTCTACGCGATGGTAATTTGTTGAATAATCACCCTCTCAGTCAGATCCTGAACAGTATCACGTAACTCTACGTTACGGTCGTATATCTCATCGTACATCTCAGCATCAATGGAGTTCGGTGGGAACTCCTCTTCTTCCTCTTCTTCCTCAGGATCCTCCTCTAGTTCAGTCTCAGGCTCACGCTCCTGACCAACAACAGTGATCAACGGAGATGGCTCTCTCTGTACCAACTGTTCCCTAACAACATGAATGTCTCGGGGCTCCTCCTCTGTAGGTACTCGGGGTTCCTCCTCCCCAGCTCGACAAGCTCCTCCAACATCCGACATCCTAACAACACAGTTTTAAGTTTTTGTTATTAAGTCGTACTAGCGAACACATAATTTATCACATAAGCACATAAAGTCTTTTATTATCTTCAATGAATTAAGAAATTCATTTCTTAGAACTCGATAAGAGTTTTCCATCACTATGTTCTTCCTATAAGGCTACTGTTTAAGGTTGTTTTCCCCACCTAAAGTTCATAACCTACAGCTTTGATACCAACCTGTGACACCTCCAAATCCGGGTACTTTAGTTCCCACATGATTTGGTGTTCACTATTCAAACATCATATGTCTATCTACCCATAATAAAAGAAAGCAATAATAGACATAAATAAATCATCTCCTTAAGGAGTTACATCTTCTTAATTAATTACATAAATTCCAGGTCATACTAACCTTAAATCTTAACTGCGAAAACATAAACAATTTATAGTATTACACAACATCAACACAAGTCTTGAAACATAAATTCAACATCACATAAACAACCAGTCTTCATCACTTGTTAGTCTTGCCCTTGCCTTTACTAGTAGAAGGCTCGTCGGACCTTTCGTTCTTAACTGTAATGTTATTATTACGCAAGAATGAGCACGATTGCTCACAAGTATAAAAATGAACAACAATATAATAACATGCGAGTGAATCAAAGACTTCTGAAATGAGAACTCAACTTTTGAATCAAGAATGAATAACAAGAATCAAAAGAACTTCTGAGGGTCATAAGACCTTGAACTATGTCCTAGGTTATCAAGTGTTTATACTCTAAACCTTTAACAGTCATAAGAATATGGACTCTTCTTCTCGTACTTAGGGGGATCAGCCCTTAGTACCATATTATGCACAATATCTTAACGCTAACACATAAATAATCCCCTTTACAGGGTTGTTCATCTCAGTTTGACGTTCGAGTCCGCACCAAAGGAAGTTTGGTTTGGATAATTCAACAAAGGTTCTAAAATTTAGAACGTTCATCAACTATGGACTAGTCGAATCAATAAGGGTTCACTAGTCTAACAAGGTTCAACAATAACTGATATTTAAATCGAAAAATAATCTCAAGAGATATAAAATTGAATAATTACTGTATAACAGAATCATACTTTGAAAAGATCAATAATCTTTAATATAACAAATTGAACTTGATTAATAATAAGGAGAATTTGCTCGATGTAAGTTTATAAACTTGAAATAATAATAACAAGTAGGGTTAGAAAACTTGCCTCGTGCGTAAATTACACGCTAATTATACACGTTCTTCGATTTAATCCTACATATCATTTTCATTCACAATTCCAGTTAATTATAACATAACTAGTCATCACAAGTTCATTCTTTTGTCTAAATTTGGTTATGACTATACTTAGTCAAATTACTACACTTATTGTCACATAATATTACACTACATGAACATTAAGCTAACCATGCGTTCAATAATTCCATTCACAATTAAATGTGTTATTGACATGTTAAGAATTTATTTTAACGTCTCATTATACGTGTAACATATTTTTATGTTCATTAGTTCAGGTTACTATCACATCCCTAGCCTTGAACACTTTTAAAAATTTCTTTCTAGACATTCTGCAGAGTGGCGCTGCAGCGCCACTTATAGGCTTGTCTTCGGCGCTACGGCACGGTGGAGCTGCGGCTTGACCCTTGGCGCTGCAGCGCGGTGGCGCTGTGGCGCGGGCCTTAAGGCGTGGGACTGGCGCCGCGGCGCGGCGAACCAATATCAGTTCTGCAATTAGCGAAAAATTACAGAACATGGCCAACACCTCTAATTAATTTATTCTTACACGAAATTAGACATACTCAAACACTGTAATACACATACTTACTACTCAACCCTTCTAGCATGATTTTAACATGTTATAACACATAATTTGCAGAATCAAAACATATAATTTACTGTTCTTGATGTTTTTGAAGGTTTTGAATACAAAACATGAAAATCAACATTATGGGTTCATTATAACACCGAATCTGTTCATTTGAAATTTGTTTTCTTCGTTTTAACATGCATAATTATATACAAGCATAAATTTATGATATAACATATGATTGACGTATCAAATTTGGTACGTAAGGCCATATGGCCATATTTTATACTCTGTATTTTGAAGAAACAATGTACGACATATTTTTTATGAAACTGATGATATGGAAATATACAATATACAGTAAAACATGTTATAATAACATCTTATCATATATATAACACATAACCACTACCCTTTTTCAATTACAGAGGTTTTAACAAAACTTAGAGCCATTTTCATGAAACTTTAAATGACGTAATATAGAAATTGGGTTGAAGAGGTTACCCAAAGCGTAGAGTGTAGATTAGTAGGGATGATCCTTTCTCCTTTTTCATACACTTCTTAAATCAAACAACTCTCAATTTCCCTCAAATTTCTTAATTTCTCTATGTGATTGCTTTGTTCCAGACTTAGAAAATAAAGAAAGAAGAGTACATATATAATAAAGGAACGGACATAGTTGTGGTCAGTTAACCCAATCATGGGTTAACTGCTCCCAACTCCCAATAAGGTTCCGTTTGGCTAGCCTTAAAAGAATCAAATCCATTTAATTTAATAGATCTTTTATCCTATAGTTTAGTAGTGTCACACCCCTTTACAAAATAAATCCAATATCTTATTTACTTTAATTTAAATAAAATATGATAATTTATTTTTAATTCACATAGTCACATAATTAATTTTCTCATTGATTAATTATGTCAAATTATTATTAAGTCTCTAATTAATTATTAAATTAATTAAAATGACATTATGCTTATTAAATATTTCATTTAATTTTATAAGCTCACATAAATACATACTTCGAATAATAAAATTCTCCACATTAATTTAATAAATATAACACATATAATTAAATTAATCTACCACAATTTCATCAATTAATTATTTAATCTAATAATTAAATCATCGTAAAATATTTATTTAATTTAATAAATATTAAAATTAAATTATAAAAATCTTGTTTGTCACATCAACTAGCCCAGTAAAAAATATTATGACTAAGATAATGAAGAAAAAAAATTATCCTTAGTCCTCAACAGTGAAAAATCTGATAGAATACAATAGACAACAAGTTTTAGATCAACAAGTACAGCGGAACAAGCAATTCATTAGAAGAGTCAAGTAGAGCATGATGTCTAATATCTTCTATGATTTAAAAGTTTATCATCAATATTTTATCCATGTAATATCAATCAATAAATATTTCAAATCAACAAATTATCCATGCACTACGGGCCAAGGATATTCGTTTGTATCACCAGTGGTCATGATCATGTCATACAACTGTTCATCTATGCATTACGGGCCAAAGAGGACTTTTACCACAAATCTTTACCTGTAACATTAAGGTCATGATTATACCAATATATAATTTCTAGTCATAATTATACCAATCAACTGTCCATCTTTGCACTACAAGTCAAAGATGACTTTCACCACAATATAAGCACGAGGATGATGACAATGATATAAAGAATCAATCAAGTGAGATTAAGGATAAATATTAGAGATTTATAATTTAATTTATCCAAAGTTCAAAATTTTTAAATTGTCAACATGATAACTAATTGTGGAGTAAAATTTAAGAATGATATTCATGTATCGAAAATAATTTGGACAGAAAAGAAAATTAAATTCTGTTGTGAACAGTACTCATGAATAGTACCCATGAATAGTACCCCGACATAAAAGGATTAAGATTTAATAAGAAAGTTCATACCAAAATTCCAGTGAAATGATATTAGATGAAGCGCAAACCTTAAAGAATTTCTAATCATTTCAGGAATTATAGAAGTAATAATTACCATATTAAGTTTAAATTTAGGAATATGAAATAAAAGAATATCACTTACATAATATGGAGTATGAAAGAAAATGATACCCCTTACGAGTATTGAAAGAGAATAACATCATTTACCTTAGTAGAAAACTAGATTTGACTGGAATATCGGATATTATCCTGAGAAAATCTTGCACTAAAAGTTACACTCAAAGTATCCTTATAATCACAAGAAATACGCTTAATATTATAGAAAAAGAATTTTCTGATATTGTGATGGTGTGTTTAGGAAGGAGGGTTACCTCCCTTTTATAGTGCAACTTCAGAGGGAAAAACAAATTCTTTTACCTAACTTTTTTTTCCTTCATTCTCCGCCTAACTTTTCTTTTCTTTTTTCAATGCCTAACTTCCTTTTCTTTTTCTTTCCTTGCCTAACCATCAATTCCTGAAGGGTGAGGCCCACAAAACTTTGCAACAACAGATTTGCAGGATAAATCATCAATCTTGAAAAGGAGAAGTGCGCATATTTGTTTTTTTAAAAAAGAACTTCAGCACACTCAATTTGAAAAAAGAATTCCAAAGCAATTTGATCACCTCCATCATTTTCTCACATGCATAAATATATATTATAATAATATTATTATTTAAACAATTATAATTTATTACAATAATATATTTGAATGAATATTTTATTAGAGAAGATAATTGTGATTCCATAAAAAAATATGTCAAACTTTCAACAAATGTTTCATGCTAAATATATTCATTTATATCAAAATTGAACCAACATCCACCACATAATAATTATTCACAATTTATATTATAAGCTCACAATATTAACAACCAGATCATTCCTAGGAAAGATAGGGCTTTTCGATAAGGATTTATCCTTATTAACACGTAATTATATAACCTAACCCCTTTCCTCGACAGAACTTTCTAGACATTGACAATATTGCTAACTAATAATAATATTCAAATAATATAAAATATTGCACAGATTATACTGTGACAATAATTGAATCAATAATATGAGATACTATGCAACAACTACTATGACAATTATTGAATGAAATTGTGTGACCTCTTACGAAAGAATCAATAATCAGAGATATTGTGCAATACCGTGTGCTACTGTGCAATAACGCGTATTACTGTACTTTTATTACTGGGTATTTCAACAGTTAATGGTAAAAGTTTTGCCGTTATTTTTTTATAAAAAAGTTATTTTTTTCGCTTTCTATATCCGACAGTTATTTCGTTTTGCGATCGACCAATGATTGCGTCGTCGTACGAATATTTTCCGACAAAAAGAATATTCCCCAACCAAACGAATATTTTATGACAACTTGCTTACTTTATAAAATTTACAAATATCACCCATAATCATTGTATTAAATCAAATTAACACCTTATTATTCAAAATAATATTTAGAGAAAATTAAATCTTTATTCATAAAAAGTTGAGGTCTTACAACCTCCCCTCCTTATGAAATTTCATCCTCGGAAATGATGTACATACCTGGTATGTCGAAGAGGTGAGGATACCTTATTTTTATTTAATATTCTAATTACTCCCAGGTCATTTTCTCAATATCGTGATTTCTCCATAAAACTTTGACTTGAGGTATAACCTTTGAGCGTAGAATATGTTCCTTCTTATCCAAGATTTTAACAGGTATCTATCTTCATACGTTAAATCTTCTGCTATCTCGTCTAGTTCTAATTCAACAATGTGGTTTAGGTTTTTCACATATTTACGTAGCATGGATATGTAAAAAATGTTATGAACATGAGACATACTTGGCGGTAAGATGAGTCTATAAGCCACAGTTCCTACTCGATCGAGTATTTCAAATGGACCAAAGAATCGAAGGTTAAGATTTTCTCTCTTTCCGAATCTCGTAACTCCTTTTCATGGAGCAACAAGTAACATTACATGATCTCCCACATTGAATTCTACGCCCCTTCGATGAATATCAATATAACTCTTTTGTCGATCTTGTGAGGTTTGTATACGTTGCCGGATCATTTGAATCTTTTCTGTAGTAATGCATACAATTTCTGGTCCCAACAACGTTGCTTCACCCACCTCATCCCAACATACTGAAGAACGATATTTTCGTCCATACAACGCCTCGCTTGATAACTGTTGTTGTAAGAGAATTCCACCAATGGTAAGTACTTGTCCCAACTTCCTTTGAAGTCTACATCGCAGAGTCTCAATAGATATTCAAAAGTTTGAATAGTCCTTTCTGATTGTCCGTCCGTCTGGGGATGATATGCAGAACTGAATCGTAAATCAGTGTCCATAGCTTTCTGCAAGCTGACCCAAAATCGTGAAGTGAATCTTGGGTCTCGATTAGAAACTATGGATACTGGCATACCATGTGTGACGCCCCCAAAATAGGTATACATCACCAATTCTGAGTCGCCAAATACATGGTACAAAATTCAAATACAAACTTAATTATACAATACGACAAAAGCGTAGCTGAGAGTTTTACACGAATATTATCTTCTAGACAATATCCAAACTCAAATTCAATCCTCATTACATTTATTATCAAACTAAATAGTGAGGATTACTAAAACAACCATCTCGGACCGTTACTCCATTCCCCGACTAGTCCCAGCTACGTTCTCATTTTTTGAAGAGAACAATAAAAGCAAAAGGGTAAGCTCAACTAGCCTAGTAAGAAATATTATGACTAAGATAATACAGAATAAATTATCGTTAGCCTTCAACAGTGTTAAACTGATAAAATATAAGAAACATCAAGTTTAACTACAGCAGAACAAGCACTCCATTAGAAGAGTCAAGTAGAGCATGATATCTACTATCTTCTATGATTTAAAAAGGTTATCATCAATTTTATCGCTGAGACTCAGCTTAATAAATAATCCACATCATCGAATCATCCCTGCACTACGGACCAAGGATATTCATTAGTATCACGTCCACGAATTATCCATGCACTACGGGCCAAGGATATTCGTGTAATCATCAATGGTCATGATCATGCCAACAACTGTCCATCAATGCACTACGGGCCAATGAAGACTTTTATCACATAATTTGTAGCATTACGATCATGATTATACCGAATAATTCCTGGTCAAAATCATACCAATCAACAGTCCATCTATGCACTACGGGCCCAAGATGACTTTCATAACAATATAAGCATGAGGATGATGATAATAATATAAGAATTCAATTAAATGAAAGCAAAATATAAATTTTAAAGATTTATAATTCAATTTAATAATGTCCAAATTGTGAACATGATATTGCTTTGTGGAGTAAAATTCAAGAATAATAATGTGTCAAAAATGATTTAGACTGAAATAAAATTAATTTTTGTCATGAATAGTACCCCGAGTGAATAGTACCCGAGTGAATAGTATCCCATAAATAGTACTTCGAGAATAGTACCCCGAGAATAGTACTCCGAGAATAGTACTCCGGCATGAAAAGGTTAAAACTTATCAAGAATGCTCAGAATAATATTTTCATGTAAAGATACTGGATGAACCGCAAATATCAAGAATATTCTACTAATTTTATGGAGTATAGAAGCCAAAACTTAACAAAACGAGTGTAGAATTCAAAATTTGAAATAAAATAATATTACTTACATACTACAGAGTATGGAAGAAAATATTATTTCTTACGAATATTGAACAAAAAAAATATCTCTTACCTTAAAAAGGAGAGTATTTCAACTGGTATAGTGGGGATATTCTTGAAGAAAATTTCTACTGTTTTCTACGCTTAAAGTTTCTTAAAACTCGAAAGAAATACGCTCAATATTATAGAAGAAGAATTCTCTGATTCTGGTGTGATTTTCAATTTTAAACTAAGCATCCTATTTATAAGAGAATGGAATGATACTATTTGAAAATTAAAATCATGGATCAACAGTAATAGTTCACGGGTGAAGAATTCGTCTGATAATTTGATTTTCACTATTCATTACTATTGTAACGATCGAGAAATTTATAATTTAATTTAACTATTTATTGAATTAAATAAATATTTTAAATAATTTATTTAATAAGAAAAATAAATAATTGATGAATTGTGGTGAATTAATTTAGTAACTAAATTGATTAGTGTTAATTAAATTGAGTAATGATAATTTTATCTGAAGAATTTAATTTAAGAAAATAATTAAATTAAATCAATTACTTAATATTTAAGAAAATAATTAAATTAAATGAATTGTTTAATTTAAAGGAAATAAATAAATTAAATAAAGTAATGTTTCTAATTTATTAATTAAATAAGATATATAATTATTTATTAATTTTAAGTATAATGATAATAAAATTGTTATTATTATTATTATAAGTTATTTAAATTAACTAAACTAAAGTTATTAATCAAACTAAAGGTGTCACATGAAACTATATAATAAAATAATATAAAAATAATGGGAAATATGTGCTTAGCCAAACAAGGCCTTGTGGCCTTTGGCTTATTATAACTGATGCGAGCCTTTTTATGTTTTTACCAGACGAACGTGGGAATCAGTATATGTGGGTTACGCGTCTTATTTTTTTCCTAAGGCTTGTTAACATAGAAATACAGAGAAGAAGGAAACACAGAGTATTGAGAGTGAGAGATTGAGAGAGTAATCTCTGTGGTTTTGACCAAGAGGAAGGAGAGATTCACCATCTTGTGTTAGCATATAATCAAGAGGATTAAGGTATAATTTATTCCTAAATTTCCAAGTTTTAGTTTTTTTTATTTAAGTTCTCTGTAATTGATTTTGTTGATTTGTTGTTTCAAATGTTGTTTATATGATGAGAATTATATTGTAGAATCGGTTGTCATCATATATGAGTTTTGTATTAGTTATAAAATTCGTGTAAATTGGTGGTAGTAGAAGATTTCAAATAACAGTGTTTTTTTTTCATGAAAATTGGCCTTAGAAAGTACAAAATTTGATGCTCTATATATGTTATAAGCTGTAATTTGTTATTGGATTATGTTAGTAGGTTAAGAAACGAAAGCGGCGTAGTTTAAATAATGTCAATTGATTAAGAAACGAGTTCATGGCGATCAAATTCACTAAAAGTCTTTATTATTCAAAGCATATATTGTTCTAATACATCAATTCAAATGAGATTGTTCTAACTCTTTTGGATATAGCACTTTGCATGTGTATCATGTTTATTCAGTTATATATTGTTGATATCCGATCTTTGACTTTGATAGCCTTGTTCAGTTATACATTCTTGTATTAAACCTTCAAGTAGTAAGCAAATTCTTATTGATTCAGTTAATCTATAATTGTATAGTGTTCTAAAATTCTAGAAACACTAATAAGCTAGTTCCAAACTAAACTTTCTTTAGTGCGAAAATTCTAAATTCAAGCTGAGACGAACAACCCTAACATAGGGGATTTTGTACGTGTAACGTTTAGATGTTTGTGCACAATACATGGTACAAAGGGCTGATCCCCCTAAGTACGTTAAGAAGAGTCTGTATAGTCTAAATGACTGTTAAGGTTGAGGTAATAATACCTAAACACCGGAGACATAGTTTGTGACGCCCCCAAAATTAGGTATACATCACCCATCTTGGGTCGTCAGATACATAGTACAGAATACAAAGACAACTTACCAATATAACTGTCGTGTACAATACGATAAAACATAAACTGTGAGCTTAAATACAAATATTGTCTTCTAGAGAGTATTCATACTCAAAAGGAGTCCTCATTACAATTATTATCACACTATTTCACAGAATAGTGAGGACTACTAATGCTATCCTCTGGACCATCACTCCGTTTTCCGACTCGTCCTAGCTATATTCTCATTTCCTGAAGAGAACAGTGAAAGAAAGTGTAAGACCCCGAATTTTATGAAATAAAAGTATTCAATTTTTCTTATAATTACAATTCAGTAAATGGTTAAATTGATAAAAAGTTAAAGTTGTGGGTGAAATGTGAAAATTTTTCAAAATACACAAGTGGTTATAAAATAATCATTGTTGTCGGGGAATATTCGTTTGGTCGTGGAATATTCTTTCTGTCGGGGAATATTCGTACGACGGCGCAGCTATTTGTGGGCCCCATAACAGAATAACTGTCGGGTGAAGAAAACGACAAATTTAAGTTTTTACAAATAACGGTGTAGTTGTTACCGTTAACACTGTTGAAATACCCGGTGATTAAAATACAGTAATACGCGTTATTGCACAGTAGCACACGGTATTGCACAGTATTTTTGAAATTATTGATTCTTACGTAAGAAGGCACTACTCAATAATTGTTACAGTAATTACTGTTCAATATTTTATTTTATTGATTCAATAATTGCTACGTTGAAATTTTGTATTATTGTTGTTCAATAATTGTTGCTGCACAGTATTTCCCATTATCAGATCAATAATTCATATTATTTGAATAGTATTATTAGATAGCATTATTGGCAATGTCTAAAAAGTTCTGTCTAAGGAGAGGTTTGGTCATCTAATTGCGCGCCAGTAAGGAGAAATCCTTATTAGAAAGCCCCCTCTTTCCTGGGAACGGCCTGGTTGTCATAAATGTGATTCTGTAATATTATTTGTGAATAATTATTTATTGATTTATATGATAAGAAAATATTTATTTTATGTGGATATAAATGAGGGATATATTTTTGTGGTTAAAAATGAAGGAGTTAATGTTGAGGTTTTTATCAGTATTTTTGTCGGAATGGAGGTATTAAAAATCAAGGTTTTTGAGATATTTTGCGGGGGTTATAATTTTTAATCCGACCGTTGGATCGTGGTAATTTTTGGATATGTTATACATATATAAGTTGAGTATATGTCCACAAATTTTGAACCGTTAAAAATGAACGTATGATTTGTTATGAATTTTACGAGATGACTGGTTCAGAAATTGTTGAATTTTCGGAGTTTATCATTTTGGTGGAAAATTCTAGAATTGGTGGGCCCCACTTGTGGTTGGTGAAGAAATGTGCTGAATTATATTTCAAAGGTGGTGGGTGGGAATAGTAGCAGGTAAAGCCATCAGGTTGCAGGTCAAACCTACCAAAATTTTCCTATAAATAGAGGGCTAAGTTAGAATTGAAACACACACCAGAAACATAAGTTTTCTCTCTTTCTCTCTCTATATTATGAAGCATATTTTGTGAGTATTTAGATACTTTGAGAGTTGCTATTCAGTGCAAGTTTCCTTCAGCATCATATCTGTAAGACCCCAACTTTTATAAATAAAGATAAATTTTTTATAAATATCATTTT
Organism: Panax notoginseng; assembly: GCA_016801055.1. NCBI lineage: Eukaryota > Viridiplantae > Streptophyta > Magnoliopsida > Apiales > Araliaceae > Panax > Panax notoginseng. The sequence continues at coordinate 82,681,896 of CM029013.1, forward strand.
TGAATATTATGGAGTTAATTTGATATAATGTTATAGTTGTGGGTAATATTTATAAATTTTGCAAAGTACGCAAGTTGTTATATAATATTCGATTGGTCGGGGAATATTCGTTTTAACAGGGAATATTCGTAAAACGACACAATCATTGGTGGACCCCACAACGGAATTATTGTCGGATTGAGAAAACGACAAAAATATTTTATTAAAAATAACGGCGGAAATTTTACCATTGTTACTGTTGAACTACTCGGTAGTAAAAGTACAGTAATACGTGTGGTTGCATAGTAGCACACGGTATTGATTATTAATGCTTATGTGAGAAGTCACTCAGTTTGATTCAATTATTGTCAGTTAATAATATGAATTATTTAGCGATAATGACGTTTTGTTTTATTCGTATTATTAACGTAATAAAACAGAAACATCTTTTTATATAAAACAAAATACTTTATTAAAGTTATTCTATAAATAGAATATATTTTATTTTATTTAAAAGATTTTTCTTTAAATATGGACCGTCAGATTAAAGTAATCAATCTGGACCGTTCATGGATTAGTTACTATGCATTCTATTTTTCTATAAATAGCAGCTCATTCCTTCATTATTTCTTACGAATTCACTGAACTCTAGAGAGAGAAACTATAGAGAGAAACTATAGAGAGAGAGAAGAAGAGTATTCTGCTACTTAACTACTTCCTTACTTCAGCTCTTCTTTAAAACGGTAGGGAATATTATTTCTTTTATATTCATGAAGAGAACTTCTGTTATTCCATTCTTATTATTCTGTTGGAATAACCAGTATACGCGGTCTACCCTATACTTGGTGACATTCTTCTATTATTCTGTTGGAACATCCTGTCTGTGTGTTTTACACTGGACCTGGTTCCGTTTATTATTCTGTTGGAACATCCTGTCTGTGTGTTTTACACCGGACCTGGTTCCGTTTATTATTCTGTTGGAACATCCTGTCTGTGTGTTTTACACCGGACCTGGTTCCGTTTTATTATTATTCTGTTGGAATATCCTGTCTGTGTGTTTTACACCGGACCTGGTTCCATTATTTATTATTCTGTCGGAATATCCTGTCTGTGCGTTTACGCCGGACCTGGTTCCATTATTTATTATTCTATTGGAATAACCTGTCTGTGCGGTCTATCGCATGCATGGTGATTTCTTTTGTTATTCCATTCTTTATTGTACTCAGTTGGTTAAGTTTTGACTTCTATACTCCATGAAATTTGTGGAATATCCTTGATAGTTGCGTTTCATCCAGTATCTTTTCAAGAAAATATTCTTCTAAGCATTCTTGAATTTTACTCCACAATGCAGTATCATGTTGACAATTTGGACGTTGTTAATTCCTGGATAAATTAATTCTTGAACTTGTTTTATTGAATTCTTATATCATTGTCATCATCCTCATGTTTATAAAATGTTGAAAGTCATCTGTGGCATGTAGTGCATAGATGGACTTGGTATGATTATGACCAGGGATTATTCGGTATAATCATGACCGTAATGTTACAAATGATGTGGTAAAAGTCCTCATTGGCCCGTAGTGCATTGATGGACAGTTGTTGGCATGATCATGACCATTAATGAATACACGAATATCCTTGGCCGTAGTGCAGGGGTGATTCGATGATGTGGATTATTTTATTAAGCTGAGTCTCAGCGATCACAGTGTTGAAAAACCTTTTAAATCATAAAAGATAGTAGAGTTTATTTTCTACTTGACTCTTTTAATGGATTGCTTGTTCCGCTGCAGTTAAACTTGATGTCTATTATATTTTATCAGTTTAACATTGTTGAAGGCTAATGATAATTTATTCTGCATTATCTTAGTCATAATATTTCTTACTGGGCTAGTTGAGCTCACCCTTTCTTTCACTGTTCTCTTCAGGAAATGAGAACGTAGCTGGGACAAGTCGGGGTACGGAGTGATGGTCCGAATGATAGTATTAGTTAGTAGTCCTCACTATTCTATGTAATGGTGTGTTAATAAATGTAATGAGGACTCCTTTTGAGTATGAATACTCTCTAGAAGATAATATTTGTATTCAAACTCACAGTTTATGTTTTGTCGTATTGTACACGACAGTTGTATTAATAAGTTGTATTTGTATTCTGTACTATGTATCTGACGACCCAAGATGGGTGATGTATACCTAATTTTGGGGGCGTCACAGTTGGTATCAGAGCTTAGGGATATGATCCCTGGCTAAGATGTGAGAATAGAACTAGGAGGGGAGAGACGGGAAATTCCTTCGCTAGTATGACCTACCTAAGTTTATTTGCATGGTATTTAATTGGTCGGTCATAATATAAGGATAATATATGACATATCAATTAATTTTTATTTTGTGGCAGTATCTGAAAATGGCATCTGAGAATGTTGAGAATAGCAATGGAGCACAGACGACTGTTGATTCACCACATATCAATAATCAGGATAATGTGCATCAGGAAGGTGTCAATCCTCATGCAAACAACAACACTGACCAAATGATGAATGATCAAATGTTCAGAGGCTTTATGCAATTCATGCAACAACAGGTGAAAGCGGCTCCTGTCCACAACGTAGGTGGAAATACTGGAAACTCTCAGGCGGTCACCGCTAAACAGTTTAAGGAGCTGGGACCACCGGAGTTTAAGGGAGAACCCAAACCACTTGTAGCTGAAACATGGATAAAGCAGATCACCAAGATATTTGATGTCTTGGGTTGCTCCGAGGAGCAAAAGGTTCCCTTTGCCGCCTTTATGTTGCGAGGAGAGGCAGATTACTGGTGGGAATCGATAAAGCGTACTCAACCTGCCGCACTGAAGATGTCTTGGGAGAAGTTCCAAGAGCTGTTTAACGACAAATACTTTCCCGAGAGTATTCGTCACATGAAGGAGGTGGAGTTCATCAAATTGGAGCAGAATAATATGACCGTGTCGCAGTACGAGGCAAAATTTGCGGAGTTATCCCGGTTTGCGTCCCACCTGGTGGATAATGAAGAAAGAATGACGCGGATGTTTTTAAGAGGTTTGAAGCCGGAGATACGTCAACATCTTGTTTCTCATAAACTGTGTTTGTATTCAGATGTTGTAAATAGGGCTCAGTTGGTGGAGCGCGATAACGAGACAACGCAACCAAAAGAGAGCAGCCGGCAAAATGATAATACCAGTGAGAGCAGTCATCGAAGCGGTGACAACAAGCGTGGAGGGAATCAACAGGCCAGAAATGGTAACCACTTCGGTGGTAATCAGGGCCAAAACAATAAGAATGGACATTTCAAGAAGAGGAGATTCAACAATGATGGAAAGACGTCAGCACCAGCACCTGTCGTTAAGGAAGGAGAACGACCACCTATCATATGTTTCAAATGCGGAGGGGAGGGGCACATCAGTCCAAACTGCGCGATGCCGTCCAAAGCATGTTATAATTGTGGAAGAGAAGGTCATTTAGCCCGATTTTGTCGTTTACCGAAGACAAATTCAGCTAGGATGGAGGCACCAAAGGCCGTCCCAGAAAAGTCAAAACCGGTTGTGCAAGGGAGAGCGTTTGTTGTGACCTCCCAGAAGCAAGGAACCCGAATGAGGTCATCACGGGTAAGCTTATCATAAACTCTAACGAAGTCTATACTTTATTTGATACCGGTTCAACCCATTCTTTTATTTCTCCTACTTGCGCTCATCGATTAAATTTGATTCCGGAGAAATTAGACTTTGACTTAGCAGTTGAAACTCCATTGGGAGAAACCTTCATTACATCCACGGTTTATAAGTCTTGTTTGGTTCAAGTTGGTACCCACACATTACCTGTCGATCTTATTTCATTAAAAATACTTGCATTTGACGTGATTCTAGGGATTGATTGGTTAACTACTCATCATGCAAAAATTGATTGTTTTCGTAAGGTTGTTAGCTTTCATATTCCTAATCGACCTATTATGCGAATTCAAGCAACCAAACCATTAAAATCAATCGCTGTCATCTCAAGCCATAAAGCTATTCGTTTATTGAAAAACGGATGTCAAGCTTTCTTAGCTCATGTCACAGATCTAAACAAAAATACGTCAGTTTTGAATGATATTTCTATTGTTAATAAATTCCCTGACGTATTCCCTGAAGAACTTCCTGGCCTACCCCCAGAGCGTGAAATTGAATTTTGTATCGACCTTGAACCCGGTACAAAACCCATTTCCAAAGCCCCATATCGAATGGCTCCTATTGAACTTCAGGAGTTAAAGATCCAACTGCAGGAATTGTTAGACATTGGTTTTATTCGTCCTAGTACTTCTCCTTGGGGTGCTCCTGTTCTGTTCGTGAAGAAGAAAGATGGAGTATGCGACTTTGTATTGATTATCGGGAGTTGAATCATGTCACCATCAAAAATAGGTACCCATTGCCACGTATTGATGACCTGTTTGACCAGTTGCAAGGAGCACAATTCTTTTCAAAGATCGATCTTCGTTCTGGATATCATCAGCTGAAGGTTAGAACTGAGGATATTCCAAAGACGGCTTTTAGAACTCGGTACGGGCATTATGAATTCCTAGTCATGTCCTTTGGATTGACTAATGCTCCTGCTGCCTTCATGGATATGATGAACCGGGTATTCAAGGAATATTTGGATCACTTTGTGGTCGTCTTTATTGATGACATCCTTATTTATTCCAAAAGCCGTGAAGATCATGAGCAACACTTGAGGCTGGTACTCCAAAAGCTTCGTGAATACAAGCTTTATGCCAAGTTGAAGAAATGCGAGTTCTGGCTGGAAGAGGTAGCATTCCTTGGGCACGTAGTATCAAGTCGTGGAATATCTGTTGACCCGGCAAAGATTGAAGCTATTCAAAGCTGGGAGCAACCTAAATCAGTGACCGAGGTACGTAGCTTTCTTGGTTTAGCTGGTTATTATCGGAGATTCGTGGAAGGATTTTCTCGAATCGCTACTCCATTAACTCAGCTGACTCGGAAAGATACAAAGTTTGGTTGGAGCGAAGAATGTGAGCAGAGTTTTCAAGAACTCAAGAGGAGACTCATTTCAGCACCTGTTCTAACAATACCATCTGGCTCGGAGGGATTTGTCATCTACAGTGATGCTTCGAGCAAAGGGTTGGGATGCGTTCTCATGCAACATGGAAAAGTCATAGCCTATGCATCAAGACAACTCAAGGAATATGAGAGGAATTATCCTACTCATGATCTAGAGTTGGCAGCTGTTGTCTTTGCACTTAAAATTTGGAGGCATTACTTGTATGGGGAGAAAGTGGAGATCTTTACGGATCATAAAAGCCTCAAATATTTCTTCACTCAAAAGGAACTCAACATGCGACAACGACGTTGGCTTGAACTGTTGAAAGATTATGATCATACCATTCAATACCATCCTGGAAAAGCGAACGTGGTAGCTGACGCATTGAGTAGAAGATCATATGCAAGTACAAGTGCAATATTAACAACGCAAAGGCCCATTTTGTGTGACTTGCAAAGGATGGAGATAGAGTTAAAGACTCCAGGGACCCATGTGATGATGGCGAATATACGAGTAGAACCGACTTTAATCGATAAAGTTAAAGCTGCTCAAGCTACAGACCTGGAGCTGATGCGTATGAGGAAGAAAGTGCAAGAAGGTGCTATGCCGGAAGCAAGAATCGATGAAGAAGGAATACTTCGAGTCAACTCCAGACTTTGTGTTCCTAACAACCCTGATTTAAAGTATGAAATCATGATGGAGGCGCACAACACACCGTTTGCAATCCATCCTGGAAGTACCAAAATGTATCATGATCTTCGTCATACATTTTGGTGGAGCAATATGAAGAGAGAGATAGCGTTGTTTATCTCAAGGTGTCTAACTTGTCAACGAGTCAAAGCGGAGCATCAAGTACCAAAAGGTCCATTGCAACCACTTGAAATTCCAGAATGGAAGTGGGAGCACATTACCATGGATTTCGTTACCGGTCTTCCTAGGGTTTCTCAAGGTATTGATGCGATTTGGGTCATTGTTGATAGATTGACCAAGTCTGCTCATTTCTTACCGATACGAGAAACTTATACACTTGAACGTCTTGCTCGTATGTACATAAACGAGATTGTAAGACTGCATGGTATGCCAGTATCCATAGTTTCTGATCGAGACCCAAGATTCACTTCACGATTTTGGGTTAGTTTACAAAAAGCTATGGGCACGGAGTTACGATTTAGTTCAGCATATCATCCTCAGACGGACGGACAATCAGAGAGGACTATTCAAACTCTTGAAGATCTATTAAGACTCTGTGTCTTTGACTTCAAGGGAAGTTGGGACAAGTTCTTACCATTGGTGGAGTTTTCCTACAACAACAGTTATCAAGCAAGTATTGGCATGGCTCCATTCGAAGCATTGTATGGAAGAAAATGTCGTTCTCCAGTATGCTGGGATGAGGTGGGCGAAGCAACGTTGTTGGGACCGGAGTTGGTACGTATGACTACAGAAAAGATTCAAACGATCCGACAACGTATAAAAACCTCACAAGATCGACAAAAGAGTTATGCTGATCTTCATCGAAAGGACGTGGAATTTGATGTAGGAGATCATGTGTTCTTACGTGTTGCTCCATGGAAAGGAGTTACGAGATTTGGAAAGAGAGGAAAGCTAAATCCTCGATTCATCGGTCCATTTTTAATCCTCGATCGAGTAGGAACTGTGGCTTATAGACTCGCTTTACCGCCAAGTATGTCTCGTGTTCATAACGTTTTCCACATATCCATGTTACGCAAATATGTGGAAGACCCGAACCACATTATTGAGTTAGAACCGGACGAAATAGCGGAGGATTTGACGTATGAAGAAGTTCCTGTTCAAATCTTGGATAAGAAGGAACATATTCTACGCTCCAAGGTTATACCTCAAGTCAAAGTTTTGTGGAGAAACCACGATGTTGAGGAAATGACTTGGGAGTTAGAATCAGAAATGAAATCAAGGTATCCTTACCTCTTCGACATACCAGGTACGTACCCTAATTTCGAGGGCGAAATTTCATAAGAAGGGGAGGTTGTAAGACCCCAACTTTTATAAATAAAGATGAATTTTCTATAAATATCATTTTTGAATATTATGGAGTTAATTTGATATAATGTTATAGTTGTGGGTAATATTTATAAATTTTGCAAAGTACGCAAGTTGTTATATAATATTCGATTGGTCGGGGAATATTCGTTTTAACAGGGAATATTCGTACAACGACACAATCATTGGTGGACCCCACAACGGAATTATTGTCGGATTGAGAAAACGACAAAAATATTTTATTAAAAATAACGGCGGAAATTTTACCATTGTTACTGTTGAACTACTCGGTAGTAAAAGTACAGTAATACGTGTGGTTGCATAGTAGCACACGGTATTGATTATTAATGCTTATGTGAGAAGTCACTCAGTTTGATTCAATTATTGTCAGTTAATAATATGAATTATTTAGCGATAATGACGTTTTGTTTTATTCGTATTATTAACGTAATAAAACAGAAACATCTTTTTATATAAAACAAAATACTTTATTAAAGTTATTCTATAAATAGAATATATTTTATTTTATTTAAAAGATTTTTCTTTAAATATGGACCGTCAGATTAAAGTAATCAATCTGGACCGTTCATGGATTAGTTACTATGCATTCTATTTTTCTATAAATAGCAGCTCATTCCTTCATTATTTCTTACGAATTCACTGAACTCTAGAGAGAGAAACTATAGAGAGAAACTATAGAGAGAGAGAAGAAGAGTATTCTGCTACTTAACTACTTCCTTATTTCAGCTCTTCTTTAAAACGGTAAGGAATATTATTTCTTTTTATTCATGAAGAGAACTTCTGTTATTCCATTCTTATTATTCTGTTGGAATAACCAGTATACGCGGTCTACCCTATACTTGGTGACATTCTTCTATTATTCTGTTGGAACATCCTGTCTGTGTGTTTTACACCGGACCTGGTTCCGTTTATTATTCTGTTGGAACATCCTGTCTGTGTGTTTTACACCGGACCTGGTTCCGTTTATTATTCTGTTGGAACATCCTGTCTGTGTGTTTTACACCGGACCTGGTTCCGTTTTATTATTATTCTGTTGGAATATCCTGTCTGTGTGTTTTACACCGGACCTGGTTCCATTATTTATTATTCTGTCGGAATATCCTGTCTGTGCGTTTACGCCGGACCTGGTTCCATTATTTATTATTCTGTTGGAATAACCTGTCTGTGCGGTCTATCGCATGCATGGTGATTTCTTTTGTTATTCCATTCTTTATTGTACTCAGTTGGTTAAGTTTTGACTTCTATACTCCATGAAATTTGTGGAATATCCTTGATAGTTGCGTTTCATCCAGTATCTTTTCAAGAAAATATTCTTCTAAGCATTCTTGAATTTTACTCCACAATGCAGTATCATGTTGACAATTTGGACGTTGTTAATTCCTGGATAAATTAATTCTTGAACTTGTTTTATTGAATTCTTATATCATTGTCATCATCCTCATGTTTATAAAATGTTGAAAGTCATCTGTGGCATGTAGTGCATAGATGGACTTGGTATGATTATGACCAGGGATTATTCGGTATAATCATGACCGTAATGTTACAAATGATGTGGTAAAAGTCCTCATTGGCCCGTAGTGCATTGATGGACAGTTGTTGGCATGATCATGACCATTAATGAATACACGAATATCCTTGGCCGTAGTGCAGGGGTGATTCGATGATGTGGATTATTTTATTAAGCTGAGTCTCAGCGATCACAGTGTTGAAAAACCTTTTAAATCATAAAAGATAGTAGAGTTTATTTTCTACTTGACTCTTTTAATGGATTGCTTGTTCCGCTGCAGTTAAACTTGATGTCTATTATATTTTATCAGTTTAACATTGTTGAAGGCTAATGATAATTTATTCTGCATTATCTTAGTCATAATATTTCTTACTGGGCTAGTTGAGCTCACCCTTTCTTTCACTGTTCTCTTCAGGAAATGAGAACGTAGCTGGGACAAGTCGGGGTACGGAGTGATGGTCCGAATGATAGTATTAGTTAGTAGTCCTCACTATTCTATGTAATGGTGTGTTAATAAATGTAATGAGGACTCCTTTTGAGTATGAATACTCTCTAGAAGATAATATTTGTATTCAAACTCACAGTTTATGTTTTGTCGTATTGTACACGACAGTTGTATTAATCAGTTGTATTTGTATTCTGTACTTTGTATCTGACGACCCAAGATGGGTGATGTATACCTAATTTTGGGGGCGTCACAATATCCGATATCCAGCCAGAAGTACTGCTCTTTTGAGGTAAGGGATAGTAAGGATTGTAAGGGATAGTAAGGGATATTATTTTCTTCTAATGATATTATTTTCTCAATATCATTATGCTGAAATATTGATATGAGTTTTTATCAAATTTGGAACTTTTGTGTCGGGGGTTACTATTCACGTATACGGCACTAATCACGTATACGGCACTATTCACGAATACGGCACTATTCCACCGAAAAATAAAAATTTTTCCTTTTTTGTCCAAGATGTCTATTATGGTTACTATCTTTGATTGTATCCATGTTTTGATCTTTATTTTTGAATTCTGCTTCACAATTGATTATTATGAAGTATTATTGATCTTGGATAAACTGTTATACAATCCCTACTATTTGTCCTTCTGTCTCATTGGATTCGTTCTCTTTAAGATATTTTTCATCATCCTCAGTCCTAAATGATGATATTACTGAATATCTTTGGCCTGTAGTGCAAAGATGTATGATTACTTGATGAATATCTTTGGCCTGTAGTGCAAAGATGAACAGGTGTTGAGATGAACATGACCGACTGATGATACAAATGAATATCTTTGGCCTGTAGTGCAAAGATGAATATTTGGTTAAAGATGATTATTAATTGATGTTACAGGATAAAATATTGATGATGGACTTTTAAATCTTAGAAGATAGTAGAATTCTTTCTCTACTTGACTCTTCTAATGGTTTGTTGTTCCGCTGCAGTTGTTGATCTAAAACTTGTTGTCGATTATATTTTATCAGATTTTTCCTGTTGAAGACTAACGATAATTTGTTGTATATTATCTTAGTCATAATATTCTTTACTGGGCTAGTTGTGCTCACCCTTTTGCTTCACAATTCCTTTCAGGTAATAAGATGTAGCTGGGTCGAGCGGGGTAACAAGGGAATAGAACGGTGGTCATCATTTAGTAGTTATATTTGGTGAAGAAAATAGGGTGAGGCGAACCCAACGTTGGAAGGGTGTTTTGTCACTATCATACAAGATGTCTAATGACATACAACCTCGTGTCATCATAGGACAGGGTTGTGCTCATCCACTTGCTGAGTATATCTATGGGCACTACCTATATAATCTTGGTGTTTATTTGAAGTATAATTCTCAATTAGAGACAGTGGAAATAATGATAAGTCAAGAGAAGACTCACCATTGGGAAGAATATGATAGTAATCTTCTCGTTTTTCTTTGGGATCTATTGGGTCAGCCAAGGATAATTCTGTGGCCATATGATATCTATCATAACCTAGACGCGTGGCCTCCCATGTACGAAGGTTTCCTTGAGCACTTCCCAAAGATTCTAATTTCTGAAATAGTTTTTGACTATACCTTTATGTAAGGTGTTATTGTGGGGTGATGTTCACGGTTGGAACATAAGTCACATTTGGTATATATTTGTATCCAAACTCACAGCATATGTGTTGTTGTATTTTGCACGACAATTGTTGTAATAAAGTTGTAGTTGTTTTCTGTACCATGTATTTGACGACTCAGAATGGGTTGGGTGGAATGGACCTATTTTGGATACCAACTGTAACTCTGGACACCAACCTATGTCAGCACCTTACATTGATACCTATCAGCTTGCCACCGCAGAACGGCGTCCCCTACGAGAGTCTGGCTTCGGCATCTCCCCCATCAACAGGAAGTCACCAGCGAGAGGCTCGGGGCTCTTTACTTATAGCTCTGATACCAACTGTAACGACCCCAAAATAGGTCCATTCCACCCAACCCATTCTGAGTCGTCAAATACATGGTACAGAAAACAACTACAACTTTATTACAACAATTGTCGTGCAAAATACAACAACACATATGCTGTGAGTTTGGATACAAATATATACCAAATGTGACTCATGTTCCAACCGTGGACATCACCTCACAATAACACCTTACATAAAGGTATAGTCAAAAACTGTTTTAGAAATTAGAATCTTTGGGAAGTGCTCAAGGAAACCTTCGTACATGGGAGGCCACGCGTCTAGGTTATGATAGATATCATATGGCCACAGAATTATCCTTGGTTGACCCAATAGACCCCAAAGAAAAACGAGAAGATTACTATCATATTCTTCCCAATGGTGAGTCTTCTCTTGACATATCATTATCTCTACTGTCTCTAATTGAGAATTATACTTCAAACAAACACCAAGATTATATAGGTAGTGCTCGTATATATACTCAGCAAGTGGATGAGCACATCCCTGTCTTATGATGACACGAGGTTGTATGTCGTTAGACATCTTGTATGATAGTGGCAAACCACCCTTCCAACGTTGGGTACACCTTACCCTATTGGATTCACCAAATATAACTACTAAATGAACTTTTCTATACTGCTTCGGGAGAACATCCACAGCTAGATACCACTGTTCTATTTCCCGTTACCCTCGCTCGACCCAGCTACACTCTTATTACCTGAAAGGAATTGTGAAGCAAAAGGGTGAGCACAACTAGCTCAGTAAAGAATATCATGACTAAAGATAATTAAATTATCAATAGCCTTCATCAATAATAAATCAGAGATTTAGAACATATGGTAAATGATAAAAATTTCAACCATAGTTGCAGCGGAACGAGCAATCCATTAGAAGAGTCAAATAGACTATAAAGTCTATTATCTTCTCCATGTTAAAAATCCATCAACAATGTTTTATCCATGTAACATCACTCAACAACTCCTTTCCACAATCATATGAATAACTCATAATCATAATTGTGACTATAAATTTTTCTTCGCACCCAGGACGAAGAATATTTTCATCACCTGTCTTTACCTGAAACATCAAAGATCATGGTTATACCAAATCACAGTTCCTGTTTATAATCATACTAACAAATCCATCTTTGCACTACGGGCCAAAGATATTCATCAACAAACCATCTTTGCACTACGGGCCAAAGATATTCAACAACAGTTCATCTTTGCACTACAGGCCAAAGATATTCATCAACAAACCATCTTTGCACTACGGGCCAAAGATATTCAACAACAGTTCATCTTTGCACTACAGGCCAAAGATATTCAACAACAGTTCATCTTTGCACTACGGGCCAAAGATATTCAACAACAATTCATATTTGCACTACAGGCCAAATATATTCATATCTCAAAGAAATATATAATCATTTCAGAATTTATATAAACAATAATTATAACTATGTTGATCAATTCACCTTTGCACTTAAGCTTAAGATATTCAATTATAAATTCAATGGTCATGATCATACCAGTCACAATTCAACTTTGCACTACAGGCCAAAGAGAACCCTAGTCATGATCATACCAATAATCTACCCATCTTTACACTTCAGTGAAAGAGAATTTCAACATCAGGGTTATAAAAATGTTATATATGATGATAAAAATAATATGATCAACATATAGTTTTAATCTCAAGAGTAATATTCGTAACTCATGAATAGTAAATCGTGAATAGTAACTCATGAATAGTAACCCCGACACAAAAGATAGAAATTCCACAATAAAATACATACCAATATTTCGGTATAATGATATTGAAAGAATAACATTTCATAAATTTATAAACAATTTATTTTAATTGTTTACACTTTACTAATTAATGCATTTAATCATCATAAAATGCCAACTCTTACAATTTCATCATCAATAATCAAAACCCTCATAAAAAATCTGCATATACCTCATATAAGATTCTCAAGTCATAAAATCATATTTTCTAATTTTCTTACTTCACAAAACATATTTAATTCATTTACTCATAACTAGACCATTTTCATGAAAAATACCAAATCAGTCCCAAAAATATTTCTTTTCTGAGATTTAGCATAATATAGTCCCATAGTGAACATATATTTTTCTCAGAATTTTTAAAAGTCATTTACTATTTTTCATATGGCCAAAACAACCGAATATTTAGACATTTATCAAAAATTGTACTTTTGTCTAAAAATTCTGAAATTTACAGAGTATACTTCTATCATATACATGTACTCCCAATAAAAATTTCATCAATTTTGGAGTTAACCACAAGGAATTATAAGCTGTTACTTCTAAATTAGTCTTTTCTCATAAAATTCATAACTCTCAATCTATACATCCAAAAATCACCATTTTTGGACACAATCAAGAAAACTCATCAAAATATCATTTCAAATTTTTCCAGAATTTTTGAAGATCATAAAAATTACGAAACTGAAAATCATAACAACCCTTAAAATCCCTTAATATCCCTTACTATCCCTTACCTCAAAAGAGCAGTACTTCTGATCGGTATAAGGCTGAAGGAAACTTGCACTGATGAATAGCAACTCACCAAGTATCTAAATACTCACAAAATACACTCAATAATCTAGAGAGAGAAAGAGAGAAAGCTTATGTTTCTGGTGTGATTTTCAATTCTAACTTAGCCCTCTATTTATAGGAAAATTTTGGTAGCTTTGACCTGCAACCTGATGGCTTTACCTGCTACTATTCCCACCCACCACATTTGAAATATAATTCAGCACATTTTTTCACCAACCACAAGTGGGGCCCACCAATTCTAGAATTTTCCACCAAAATGATAAACTCCGAAAATTCATCAATTTCTGAACCAGTCATCTTGTAAAATTCGTAATAAATCATACGTTTATTTTTAACGGTTCAAAATTTGTGGACATATACTCAACTTATATATGTATAACATATCCAAAAATTACCACGATCCAACGGTCGGATTAAAAATTATAACCCCCGCAAACTATCTCAAAAACCCTGATTTTTAATACCTCCATTCCGACAAAAATACTGACAAAAACCTCCACATTAACTCCTTCATTTTTAACCACAAAAATATATCCCTCATTTATATCCACATAAAATAAATATTTCCTTATCATATGAATCAATAATTAATTATTCACAAATAATATTACAGAATCACATTTATGACAACCAGGCCGTTCCCAGGAAAGAGGGGGCTTTCCAATAAGGATTTTTCCTTACTGGCGCGCAATTAGATGACCAAACCTCTCCTTAGACAGAACTTTCTAGACATTGCCAATAATGTTATCTAATAATATTATTCAAATAATATGAATTATTGATCTGATAATGGAAAATACTGTGCAACAACAATTATTGAACAACAATAATATAAAATATCAACGCAGCAATTATTGAATCAATAAAATAAAATATTGAATAATAACTACTGTAACAATTATTGAGTAGTGCCTTCTTACGTAAGAATCAATAATTTCAAAAATACTGTGCAATACCGTGTGCTACTGTGCAATAACGCGTATTACTGTATTTTAACCACCGGTATTTCAACAGTATTAACGATAACAACTACGCCGTTATTTGTAAAAACTCAAATTTGTCGTTTTTCTTCACCCGACAGTTATTCGTTATGGGGCCCACAAATAGCTGCGCCGTCGTACGAATATTCTCCGACAGAAAGAATATTCCACGACCAAACGAATATTCCCCGACAACAATGATTATTTTATAACCACTTGCTTATTTTGAAAAAAATTCATATTTCACCAATAACTTTAAACTTTTATCAATTTAACCATTTACTGAATAGTAATTATAAGAAAAATTGAATACTTTTATTTCATAAAATTCGGGGTCTTACAATCTCCCCTCCTTATGAAATTTCGTCCCCGAAATTTACGTACCTGGTATTACTGAATATCTTTGGCCTGTAGTGCAAAGATGTATGATTACTTGATGAATATCTTTGGCCTGTAGTGCAAAGATGAACAGGTGTTGAGATGAACATGACCGACTGATGATACAAATGAATATCTTTGGCCTGTAGTGCAAAGATGAATATTTGGTTAAAGATGATTATTAATTGATGTTACAGGGATAAAATATTGATGATGGACTTTTAAATCTTAGAAGATAGTAGAATTCTTTCTCTACTTGACTCTTCTAATGGTTTGTTGTTTCCGCTGCAGTTGTTGATCTAAAACTTGTTGTCGATTATATTTTATCAGATTTTTCCCTGTTGAAGACTAACGATAATTTGTTGTATATTATCTTAGTCATAATATTCTTTACTGGGCTAGTTGAGCTCACCCTTTTCCTTTTTGTTCCATTTTTCTTCTCAGGAGGTGAGAACATAGCAGGATCTAGTCGGGGTATGGAGTGATGGTTCTAGAAGATGTATTAGCAGTCCTCACTATTTCTGTAATATAGTGTTTGAATAATTGTAATGAGGATTTATTTGAGTGTGGATATTGTCTAGAAGACAATATTTGTATTTAAACTCACAGTATGTGTTGTCGTATTTTGCACGACAATTGTATTATTGAAGTTGTAGTTTGCTTTCTGTACCATGTATTTGGCGACTCAGAATGGGTGTTGTATACCTATTCTGGGGGCGTCACAGTTGGTATCAAAGCTTAGGGATATGATCTCTGGCGGAGATCGGGGAATATAACTAGGAGGGGAGAGATGAGTAAATCCTTCGCTAGTGTGTCCTACCTAAGCTTATTTGTTGGTCAGTCATAATATCGGGATATTATGTGATATGTTAATTTGTTAAATTAACTCTTGTTTTGAAGCTGTATTCTAGAATGATATATGAAATACAGGAGATGAGCAATGGAGAAATTATGATGACAGGGAAGATGGAATCTGAAATGAAAGGAATGTATTCTCAATTCTTTGAAATACCAGGTACGTAAATTTCGAGGGCGAAATTTCATAAGGAGGGGAGATTGTAAGACCCCGAATTTTATGAAATAAAAGTATTCAATTTTTCTTATAATTACAATTCAGTAAATGGTTAAATTGATAAAAAGTTAAAGTTGTGGGTGAAATGTGAAAATTTTTCAAAATACACAAGTGGTTATAAAATAATCATTGTTGTCGGGGAATATTCGTTTGGTCGTTGTAAGACCCTGAATTTTATGAAATAAAAGTATTCAATTTTTCTTATAATTACTATTCAGTAAATGGTTAAATTGATAAATGTTAAAGTTAAGGGTGATATATGATTTTTTTTCAAAATACACAAGTAGTTATAAAATAATCATTGTTGTCGGGAAATATTTGTTTGGTCATGGAATATTCTTTCTGTCGGAGAATATTCGTACGACGGCGCAGCTATTTGTGGGCCCCATAACGAATAACTGTCGGGTGAAGGAAAACGACAAATTTGAGTTTTTACAAATAACGGCGTAGTTGTTACCGTTAACACTGTTGAAATACCCGGTGGTTAAAATACAGTAATACGCGTTATTGCACAGTAGCACACGGTATTGCACAGTATTTTTAAAATTATTGATTCTTACGTAAGAAGGCACTACTCAATAATTGTTACAGTAATTACTGTTCAATATTTTATTTTATTGATTCAATAATTGTTGCGTTGATATTTTATATTATTGTTGTTTCAATAATTGTTGCTGCACAGTATTTTCCTTTATCAGATCAATAATTCATATTATTTGAATAATATTATTAGATAACATTATTGGCAATGTCTAGAAAGTTCTGTCTAAGAGAGGTTTGGTCATCTAATTGCGCGCCAGTAAGGAGAAATTCTTATTGGAAAGCCCCCTCTTTCCTGGGAACGGCCTGGTTGTCATAAATGTGATTCTGTAATATTATTTGTGAATAATTAATTATTGATTCATATGATAAGAAAATATTTATTTTATGTGGATATAAATGAGGGATATATTTTTGTGGTTAAAAAATGAAGGAGTTAATGTTGAGATTTTTATCCGTATTTTTGTCGGAATGGAGGTATTAAAAATCAGGGTTTTTGAGATATTTTGCGGGGGTTATAATTTTTAATCCGACCGTTGGATCGTGGTAATTTTTGGATATGTTATACATATATAAGTTGAGTATATGTCCACAAATTTTGAACCGTTAAAAATGAACGTATGATTTGTTTATGAATTTTACGAGATGACTGGTTCAGAAATTGTTGAATTTTCGGAGTTTATCATTTTGGTGAAAAATTCTAGAATTGGTGGGCCCCACTTGTGGTTGGTGAAGAAATGTGCTGAATTATATTTCAAATGTGGTGGGTGGGAATAGTAGCAGGTAAAGCCATCAGGTTGCAGGTCAAACCTACCAAAATTTTCCTATAAATAGAGGGCTAAGTTAGAATTGAAAATCACACCAGAAACATAAGCTTTCTCTCTTTCTCTCTCTATATTATGAAGCATATTTTGTGAGTTTTTAGATACTTGGTGAGTTGCTATTCATCAGTGCAAGTTTTCTTCAGCATCATATCCGATATCCAGTCAGAAGTACTGCTCTTTTGAGGTAAGGGATAGTAAGGGATAGTAAGGATTTTAAGGGTTGTTATGATTTTCAGTTTCGTAATTTTTCTGATCTTCAAAAATTCTGGAAAAATTTGAAATGATATTTTGATGAGTTTTCTTGATTGTGTCCAAAAATGGTGATTTTTGGATGTATAGATTGAGAGTTATGAATTTTATGAGAAAAGACTATTTTAAAAGTAACAGCTTATAATTCCTTGTGGTTAACTCCAAAATTGATGAAATTTTTATTGGGAGTACATGTATATGATAGAAGTATACTCTGTAAATTTCAGAATTTTTAGACAAAAGTACAATTTTTGATAAATGTCTAAATATTCGGCTATTTTGGCCATATGAAAAATAGTAAATGACTTTTAAAAATTCTGAGAAAAATATATGTTCACTATGGGACTATATTATGCTAAATCTCAGAAAAGAAATATTTTTGGAACTGATTTGGTATTTTTCATAAAAATGGTCTAGTTATGAGTAAATGAATTAAATATGTTTTGTGAAGAAAGAAAATTGGAAAATAGGATTTTATGGCTTGAGAATCCTATATGAGGTATATGCAGATTTTTGATGAGGGTTTTTGTTATTGATGATGAAATTGTAAGAGTTGGCATTTTATGATGATTAAATGCATTAATTAGTAAAGTGTAAACAATTAAAATAAATTGTTTATAAATTTAAGTAATGTTATTCTTTCAATATCATTATACCGAAATATTGGTATGAATTTTATTGTAGAATTTCTATCTTTTGTGTCGGGTTTACTATTCATGAGTTACGAATATTACTCTTGAGATTAAAACTATATGTTGATCATATTATTTTTATCATCATATATAACATTTTTATAACCCTGATGTTGAAATTCTCTTTCACTGGAGTGTAAAGATGGGTAGATTATTGGTATGATCATGACTAGGGTTCTCTTTGGCCTGTAGTGCAAAGTTGAATTGTTGACTGGTATGATCATGACCATTGAATTTATAATTGAATATCTTTAGCTTAAGTGCAAAGGTGAAATTATCAACATGGTTATAATTATTGTTTATATAAATTCTGAAATGATTATATATTTCTTTGAGATATTAATATATTTGGCCTGTAGTGCAAAGATGAATTGTTGATGAATATCTTTGACCTGTAGTGCAAAGATGAATTGTTGATGAATATCTTTGGCACGTAGTGCAAAGATAACCTGTTGTTGAATATCTTTGGCCTGTAGTGCAAAGATGAACTGTTGTTGAATATCTTTGGCCCGTAGTGCAAAGATGGTTTGTTGATGAATATCTTTGGCCCGTAGTGCAAAGATGGATTTGTTAGTATGATTATAAACAGGAATTGTGATTTGGTATAACCATGATCTTTGATGTTTCAGGTAAAGACAGGTGATGAAAATATTCTTCGTCCTGGGTGCGAAGAAAAATTTATAGTCACAATTATGATTATGAGTTATTCATATGATTGTGGAAAGGAACTGTTGAGTGATGTTACATGGATAAAATATTGTTGGTGGATTTTTAACATGGAGAAGATAATAGACTTTATAGTCTATTTGACTCTTCTAATGGATTGCTCGTTCCGCTGCAACTATGGTTGAAATTTTTATCATTTACCATATGTTCTAAATCTCTGATTTATTGTTGATGAAGGCTATTGATAATTGAATTATCTTTAGTCATGATATTCTTTACTGAGCTAGTTGTGCTCACCCTTTTGCTTCACAATTCCTTTCAGGTAATAAGAGTGTAGCTGGGTCGAGCGAGGGTAACGGGAAATAGAACGGTGGTCTCTAGCTGTGGATGTTCCCGAAGCAGTATAGAAAAGTTCATTTAGTAGTTATATTTGGTGAATCCAATAGGGTAAGGTGTACCCAACGTTGGAAGGGTGGTTTTGCCACTATCATACAAGATGTCTAACGACATACAACCTCGTGTCATCATAAGACAGGGATGTGCTCATCCACTTGCTGAGTATATCTATACGAGCACTACCTATATAATCTTGGTGTTTGTTTGAAGTATAATTCTCAATTAGAGACAGTGGAGATAATGATAAGTCAAGAGAAGACTCACCATTGGGAAGAATATGATAGTAATCTTCTCGTTTTTCTTTGGGGTCTATTGGGTCAACCAAGGATAATTCTGTGGCCATATGATATCTATCATAACCTAGACGCATGGCCTCCCATGTACGAAGGTTTCCTTGAGCACTTCCCAAAGATTCTAATTTCTAAAACAGTTTTTGACTATACCTTTATGTAAGGTGTCATTGTGAGGTGATGTCCACGATTGGAACATGAGTCACATTTGGTATATATTTGTATCCAAACTCACAGCATATGTGTTGTTGTATTTTGCACGACAATTGTTGTAATAAAGTTGTAGTTGTTTTCTGTACCATGTATTTGGCGACTCAGAATAGGTTGGATGGAATGGACCTATTTTGGGGTCGTTACATTTGGTATCAGAGCTTAGGGATATGATCTCTGGCGGAGATCGGGGAATACAACTAGGAGGGGAGAGATGAGTAAATCCTTCGCTAGTGTGTCCTACCTAAGCTTATTTGTTGGTCAGTCATAATATCGGGATATTATGTGATATGTTAATTTGTTAAATTAACACTTGTTTTGAAGCTGTATTCTAGAATGATATCTGAAATACAGGAGATGAGCAATGGAGAAATCATGATGACAGGAAAGATGGAATCTGAAATGAAAGTAAGGTATTCTCAACTTTTGAAATACCAGGTACGTAAATTTCGGGGACGAAATTTCATAAGGAGGGGAGATTGTAAGACCCCGAATTTTATGAAATAAAAGTATTCAATTTTTCTTATAATTACTATTCAGTAAATGGTTAAATTGATAAATGTTAAAGTTATGGGTGAAATATGATTTTTTTTCAAAATACACAAGTGGTTATAAAATAATCATTGTTGTCGGGAAATATTCGTTTGGTCGTGGAATATTCTTTCTGTCGGGGAATATTCGTACGACGGCGCAGCTATTTGTGGGCCCCATAACGAATAACTGTCGGGTGAAGAAAACGACAAATTTGAGTTTTTACAAATAACGGCGTAGTTGTTACCGTTAACACTGTTGAAATACCCGGTGATTAAAATACAGTAATACGCGTTATTGCACAGTAGCACACGGTATTGCACAGTATTTTTAAAATTATTGATTCTTACGTAAGAAGGCACTACTCAATAATTGTTACAGTAATTACTGTTCAATATTTTATTTTATTGATTCAATAATTGCTGCGTTGATATTTTATATTATTGTTGTTTCAATAATTGTTGCTGCACAGTATTTTCCTTTATCAGATCAATAATTCATATTATTTGAATAATATTATTAGATAACATTATTGGCAATGTCTAGAAAGTTCTGTCTAAGGAGAGGTTTGGTCATCTAATTGCGCGCCAGTAAGGAGAAATTCTTATTGGAAAGCCCCCTCTTTCCTGGGAACGGCCTGGTTGTCATAAATGTGATTCTGTAATATTATTTGTGAATAATTAATTATTGATTCATATGATAAGAAAATATTTATTTTATGTGGATATAAATGAGGGATATATTTTTGTGGTTAAAAATGAAGGAGTTAATGTTGAGATTTTTATCCGTATTTTTGTCGGAATGGAGGTATTAAAATCAAATTAGGGTTTTTGAGATATTTTGCGGGGGTTATAATTTTTAATCCGACCGTTGGATCGTGGTAATTTTTGGATATGTTATACATATATAAGTTGAGTATATGTCCACAAATTTTGAACCGTTAAAAATGAACGTATGATTTGTTTATGAATTTTACGAGATGACTGGTTCAGAAATTGTTGAATTTTCGGAGTTTATCATTTTGGTGGAAAATTCTAGAATTGGTGGGCCCCACTTGTGGTTGGTGAAGAAATGTGCTGAATTATATTTCAAATGTGGTGGGTGGGAATAGTAGCAGGTAAAGCCATCAGGTTGCAGGTCAAACCTACCAAAATTTTCCTATAAATAGAGGGCTAAGTTAGAATTGAAAATCACACCAGAAACATAAGCTTTCTCTCTTTCTCTCTCTATATTATGAAGCATATTTTGTGAGTTTTTAGATACTTGGTGAGTTGCTATTCATCAGTGCAAGTTTTCTTCAGCATCATATCCGATATCCAGTCAGAAGTACTGCTCTTTTGAGGTAAGGGATAGTAAGGGATAGTAAGGGATTTTAAGGGTTGTTATGATTTTTAATTTCGTAATTTTTCTGACCTTCAAAAATTCTGGAAAAATTTGAAATGATATTTTGATGAGTTTTCTTGATTGTGTCCAAAAATGGTGATTTTTGGATGTATAGATTGAGAGTTATGAATTTTATGAGAAAAGACTATTTTAAAAGTAACAGCTTATAATTCCTTGTGGTTAACTCCAAAATTGATGAAATTTTTATTGGGAGTACATGTATATGATAGAAGTATACTCTGTAAATTTCAGAATTTTTAGACAAAAGTACAATTTTTGATAAATGTCTAAATATTCGGCTATTTTGGCCATATGAAAAATAGTAAATGACTTTTAAAAATTCTGAGAAAAATATATGTTCACTATGGGACTATATTATGCTAAATCTCAGAAAAGAAATATTTTTGGAACTGATTTGGTATTTTTCATAAAAATGGTCTAGTTATGAGTAAATGAATTAAATATGTTTTGTGAAGAAAGAAAATTGGAAAATAGGATTTTATGGCTTGAGAATCCTATATGAGGTATATGCAGATTTTTGATGAGGGTTTTTGTTATTGATGATGAAATTGTAAGAGTTGGCATTTTATGATGATTAAATGCATTAATTAGTAAAGTGTAAACAATTAAAATAAATTGTTTATAAATTTAAGTAATGTTATTCTTTCAATATCATTATACCGAAATATTGGTATGAATTTTATTGTAGAATTTCTATCTTTTGTGTCGGGTTTACTATTCATGAGTTACGAATATTACTCTTGAGATTAAAACTATATGTTGATCATATTATTTTTATCATCATATATAACATTTTTATAACCCTGATGTTGAAATTCTCTTTCACTGGAGTGTAAAGATGGGTAGATTATTGGTATGATCATGACTAGGGTTCTCTTTGGCCTGTAGTGCAAAGTTGAATTGTGACTGGTATGATCATGACCATTGAATTTATAATTGAATATCTTTAGCTTAAGTGCAAAGGTGAATGATCAACATGGTTATAATTATTGTTTATATAAATTCTTAAATGATTATATATTCTTTGAGATATTAATATCTTTGGCCTGTAGTGCAAAGATGAATTGTTGATGAATATCTTTGGCCTGTAGTGCAAAGATGAATTATTGATGAATATCTTTGGCCTGTAGTGCAAAGATGAACTGTTGTTGAATATCTTTGGCCTGTAGTGCAAAGATGAACTGTTGTTGAATATCTTTGGCCCGTAGTGCAAAGATGGTTTGTTGATGAATATCTTTGGCCCGTAGTGCAAAGATGGATTTGTTAGTATGATTATAAACAGGAATTGTGATTTGGTATAACCATGATCTTTGATGTTTCAGGTAAAGACAGGTGATGAAAATATTCTTTGTCCTGGGTGCGAAGAAAAATTTATAGTCACAATTATGATTATGAGTTATTCATATGATTGTGGAAAGGAACTGTTGAGTGATGTTACATGGATAAAATATTGTTGGTGGATTTTTAACATGGAGAAGATAATAGACTTTATAGTCTATTTGACTCTTCTAATGGATTGCTCGTTCCGCTGCAACTATGGTTGAAATTTTTATCATTTACCATATGTTCTAAATCTCTGATTTATTGTTGATGAAGGCTATTGATAATTGAATTATCTTTAGTCATGATATTCTTTACTGAGCTAGTTGTGCTCACCCTTTTGCTTCACAATTCCTTTCAGGTAATAAGAGTGTAGCTGGGTCGAGCGAGGGTAACGGGGAAATAGAACGGTGGTCTCTAGCTGTGGATGTTCTCCCGAAGCAGTATAGAAAAGTTCATTTAGTAGTTATATTTGGTGAATCCAATAGGGTAAGGTGTACCCAACGTTGGAAGGGTGGTTTGCCACTATCATACAAGATGTCTAACGACATACAACCTCGTGTCATCATAAGACAGGGATGTGCTCATCCACTTGTTGAGTATATATATACGAGCACTACCTATATAATCTTGGTGTTTGTTTGAAATATAATTCTCAATTAGAGACAGTGGAGATAATGATAAGTCAAGAGAAGACTCACCATTGGGAAGAATATGATAGTAATCTCCTCGTTTTTCTTTGGGTTCTATTGGGTCAACCAAGGATAATTCTGTGGCCATATGATATCTATCATAGCCTAGACGCATGGCCTCCCATGTACGAAGGTTTCCTTAAGCACTTCCCAAAGATTCTAATTTCTAAAACAGTTTTTGACTATACCTTTATGTAAGGTGTCATTGTGAGGCGATGTCCACGATTGGAACATGAGTCACATTTGGTATATATTTGTATCCAAACTCACAGCATATGTGTTGTTGTATTTTGCACGACAATTGTTGTAATAAAGTTACAGTTGTTTTCTGTACCATGTATTTGGCGACTCAGAATAGGTTGGATGGAATGGACCTATTTTGGGGTCGTTACAGTCGTGGAATATTCTTTCTGTCGGGGAATATTCGTACGACGGCGCAGCTATTTGTGGGCCCCATAACAGAATAACTGTCGGGTGAAGAAAACGACAAATTTAAGTTTTTACAAATAACGGCGTAGTTGTTACCGTTAACACTGTTGAAATACCCGGTGATTAAAATACAGTAATACGCGTTATTGCACAGTAGCACACGGTATTGCACAGTATTTTTGAAATTATTGATTCTTACGTAAGAAGGCACTACTCAATAATTGTTACAGTAATTATTGTTCAATATTTTATTTTATTGATTCAATAATTGCTACGTTGAAATTTTGTATTATTGTTGTTCAATAATTGT
The DNA here is from genome assembly GCA_016801055.1 of Panax notoginseng. Lineage (NCBI taxonomy): Eukaryota > Viridiplantae > Streptophyta > Magnoliopsida > Apiales > Araliaceae > Panax > Panax notoginseng. Next base: position 82,706,466 of record CM029013.1, read on the forward strand.
TGCTGCACAGTATTTCCCATTATCAGATCAATAATTCATATTATTTGAATAGTATTATTAGATAGCATTATTGGCAATGTCTAAAAAGTTCTGTCTAAGGAGAGGTTTGGTCATCTAATTGCGCGCCAGTAAGGAGAAATCCTTATTGAAAAGCCCCCTCTTTCCTGGGAACGGCCTGTTTGTCATAAATGTGATTCTGTAATATTATTTGTGAATAATTAATTATTGATTTATATGATAAGAAAATATTTATTTTATGTGGATATAAATGAGGGATATATTTTTGTGGTTAAAAATGAAGGAGTTAATGTTGAGGTTTTTATCAGTATTTTTGTCGGAATGGAGGTATTAAAAATCAAGGTTTTTGAGATATTTTGCGGGGGTTATAATTTTTAATCCGACCGTTGGATCGTGGTAATTTTTGGATATGTTATACATATATAAGTTGAGTATATGTCCACAAATTTTGAACCGTTAAAAATGAACGTATGATTTGTTATGAATTTTACGAGATGACTGGTTCAGAAATTGTTGAATTTTCGGAGTTTATCATTTTGGTGGAAAATTCTAGAATTGGTGGGCCCCACTTGTGGTTGGTGAAGAAATGTGCTGAATTATATTTCAAAGGTGGTGGGTGGGAATAGTAGCAGGTAAAGCCATCAGGTTGCAGGTCAAACCTACCAAAATTTTCCTATAAATAGAGGGCTAAGTTAGAATTGAAACACACACCAGAAACATAAGTTTTCTCTCTTTCTCTCTCTATATTATGAAGCATATTTTGTGAGTATTTAGATACTTTGAGAGTTGCTATTCAGTGCAAGTTTCCTTCAGCATCATATCCGATATCCAGCCAGAAGTACTGCTCTTTTGAGGTAAGGGATAGTAAGGGATTGTAAGGGATAGTAAGGGATATTATTTTCTTCTTAATGATATTATTTTCTTCAATATCATTATGCTGAAATATTGATATGAGTTTTTATCAAATTTGGAACTTTTGTGTCGGGGGTTACTATTCACGTATACGGCACTAATCACGTATACGGCACTATTCACGAATACGGCACTATTCACCGAAAAATAAAATTTTTCCTTTTTGTCCAAGATGTCTATTATGGTTACTATCTTTGATTGTATCCATGTTTTGATCTTTATTTTTGAATTCTGCTTCACAATTGATTATTATGAAGTATTATTGATCTTGGATAAACTGTTATACGAATCCCTACTATTTGTCCTTCTGTCTCATTGGATTCGTTCTCTTTAAGATATTTTTCATCATCCTCAGTCCTAAATGATGATATTACTGAATATCTTTGGCCTGTAGTGCAAAGATGTATGATTACTTGATGAATATCTTTGGCCTGTAGTGCAAAGATGAACAGGTGTTGAGATGAACATGACCGACTGATGATACAAATGAATATCTTTGGCCTGTAGTGCAAAGATGAATATTTGGTTAAAGATGATTATTAATTGATGTTACAGGGATAAAATATTGATGATGGACTTTTAAATCTTAGAAGATAGTAGAATTCTTTCTCTACTTGACTCTTCTAATGGTTTGTTGTTTCCGCTGCAGTTGTTGATCTAAAACTTGTTGTCGATTATATTTTATCAGATTTTTCCCTGTTGAAGACTAACGATAATTTGTTGTATATTATCTTAGTCATAATATTCTTTACTGGGCTAGTTGAGCTCACCCTTTCCTTTTTGTTCCATTTTTCTTCTCAGGAGGTGAGAACATAGCAGGATCTAGTCGGGGTATGGAGTGATGGTTCTAGAAAGATGTATTAGCAGTCCTCACTATTTCTGTAATATAGTGTTTGAATAATTGTAATGAGGATTTATTTGAGTGTGGATATTGTCTAGAAGACAATATTTGTATTTAAACTCACAGTATGTGTTGTCGTATTTTGCACGACAATTGTATTATTGAAGTTGTAGTTTGCTTTCTGTACCATGTATTTGGCGACTCAGAATGGGTGTTGTATACCTATTCTGGGGGCGTCACAGAAAGGGTGAGCTCAACTAGCCCAGTAAGAAATATTATGACTAAGATAATGCAGAATAAATTATCATTAGCCTTCAACAGTGTTAAACTGATAAAATATAATAGACATCAAGTTTAACTGCAGCGGAACAAGTAATCCATTAAAAGAGTCAAGTAGAAAATAATCTCTACTATCTTTTATGATTTAAAAGGTTTTTCAATACTGTTATCGCTGGGACTCAGCTTAATAAAATAATTCACATCATCGAATCACTCCTGCACTACGGCCAAGGATATTCATGTATTCATTAATGGTCATGATCATGCTAACAACTGTCCATCAATGCACTACGGGCCAATAAAGACTTTTACCACATCATTTGTAACATTACGGTCATGATTATACCGAATAATCCCTGGTCATAATCATACCAAGTCCATCTATGCACTACAGGCCACAGATGACTTTCAATATTTTATAAATATGAGGATGATGACAATGACATAAGAATTCAATAAAACAAGTTCAAGAATTAATTTATCCAAGAATTAACAACGTCCAAATTGTCAACATGATACTGCTTTGTGGAGTAAAATTCAAGAATGCTTAGAAGAATATTTTCATGAAAAGATACTGAATGAAACGCAATTATCAAGGATATTCCACTAATTTCATGGAGTATAGAAGTTAAAACTTAACCAACTGAGTATAATAAAGAATGGAATAACAAAAGAAATCACCCGGCATGCGATAGACCGCACAGACAGGTTATTCCAACAGAATAATAAATAATGGAACCAGGTCCGGCGTAAATGCACAGACAGGATATTCCGACAGAATAATAAATAATGGAACTAGGTCCGGTATAAAACACACAGACATGATATTTCAACAGAATAATAACAAGACGGAACCAGGTCCGGTGTAAAACACATAGACAGGATGTTCCAACAGAATAATAATAAAAACGGAACCAGGTCCGGTATAAAACACACAGACAGGATGTTCCAACAGAATAATAGAAGAATGTCACCAAGTATAGGGTAGACCGCGTATACAGGTTATTCCCACAGAATAATAAGAAATGGAATAACAAAAGTTCTCTTCATGGATAAGAAAAAATAACACCCCTTACCGTTTTAAATAAGAGCTGAAATAAGGAAGTAGTTAAGTAGCAGAATACTCTTCTTCTCTCTCTCTATAGTTTCTCTCTCTAGAGTTCAGTGAATTCGTAAGAAATAATGAAGGAATGATCTGCTATTTATAGAAAAAAAGAATGCATAGTAACTAATCCATGAACGGTCCAGATTGATTACTTTAATCTGACGGTCCATATTTAAAGAAAAATCTTTTAAATAAAATATAATATATTCTATTTAAAGAATAACTTTAATAAAGTATTATGTTTTATATAAAAAGATGTTTCTGTTTTATTACGTTAATAATACGAATAAAACAAAACTTCATTATCGCTAAATAATTCATATTATTAACTGACAATAATTGAATCAAACTGAGTGACTTCTCACATAAGCATTAATAATCAATACCGTGTGCTACTATGCAACCACACGTATTACTGTACTTTTACTACCGAGTAGTTCAACAGTAACAATGGTAAAACTTCCGCCGTTATTTTTAATAAAATATTTTTGTCGTTTTCTCAATCCGACAATAATTCTGTTGTGGGGTCCACCAATGATTGTGCCGTTGTACGAATATTCCCTGTTAAAACGAATATTCTCCGACCAATCGAATATTATATAACAACTTGCGTACTTTGTAAAATTTATAAATATTACCCACAACTATAACATTATATCAAATTAACTCCATAATATTCAAAAATGATATTTATAGAAAATTCATCTTTATTTATAAAAGTTGGGGTCTTACAACCTCCCCTTCTTATGAAATTTTGCCCTCGAAATTAGGGTACGTACCTGGTATGTCGAAGAGGTAAGGATACCTTGATTTCATTTCAGATTCTAACTCCCAAGTCATTTCCTCAACATCGTGGTTTCTCCACAAAACTTTGACTTGAGGTATAACCTTGGAGCGTAGAATATGTTCCTTCTTATCCAAGATTTGAACAGGAACTTCTTCATACGTCAAATCTTCCGCTATTTCGTCCGGTTCTAACTCAATAATGTGGTTCGGGTCTTCCACATATTTGCGTAACATGGATATGTGAAAAACGTTATGAACACGAGACATACTTGGCGGTAAAGCGAGTCTATAAGCCACAGTTCCTACTCGATCGAGGATTAAAAATGGACCGATGAATCGAGGATTGAGCTTTCCTCTCTTTCCAAATCTCGTAACTCCTTTCCATGGAGCAACACGTAAGAACACATGATCTCCTACATCAAATTCCACGTCCTTTCGATGAAGATCAGCATAACTCTTTTGTCGATCTTGTGAGGTTTTTATACGTTGTCGGATCGTTTGAATCTTTTCTGTAGTCATACGTACCAACTCCGGTCCCAACAACGTTGCTTCACCCACCTCATCCCAGCATACTGGAGAACGACATTTTCTTCCATACAATGCTTCGAATGGAGCCATGCCAATACTTGCTTGATAACTGTTGTTGTAGGAAAACTCCACCAATGGTAAGAACTTGTCCCAACTTCCCTTGAAGTCAAGGACACAGAGTCTTAATAGATCTTCAAGAGTTTGAATAGTCCTCTCTGATTGTCCGTCCGTCTGAGGATGATATGCTGAACTAAATCGTAAATCCGTGCCCATAGCTTTTTGTAAACTAACCCAAAATCGTGAAGTGAATCTTGGGTCTCGGTCAGAAACTATGGATACTGGCATACCATGCAGTCTTACAATCTCGTTTATGTACATACGAGCAAGACGTTCAAGTGTATAAGTTTCTCGTATCGGTAAGAAATGAGCAGACTTGGTCAATCTATCAACAATGACCCAAATCGCATCAATACCTTGAGAAACCCTAGGAAGACCGGTAACGAAATCCATGGTAATGTGCTCCCACTTCCATTCTGGAATTTCAAGTGGTTGCAATGGACCTTTTGGTACTTGATGCTCCGCTTTGACTCGTTGACAAGTTAGACACCTTGAGATAAACAACGCTATCTCTCTCTTCATATTGCTCCACCAAAATGTATGACGAAGATCATGATACATTTTGGTACTTCCAGGATGGATTGCAAACGGTGTGTTGTGCGCCTCCATCATGATTTCATACTTTAAATCAGGGTTGTTAGGAACACAAAGTCTGGAGTTGACTCGAAGTATTCCTTCTTCATCGATTCTTGCTTCCGGCATAGCACCTTCTTGCACTTTCTTCCTCATACGCATCAGCTCCAGGTCTGTAGCTTGAGCAGCTTTAACTTTATCGATTAAAGTTGGTTCTACTCGTATATTCGCCATCATCACATGGGTCCCTGGAGTCTTTAACTCTATCTCCATCCTTTGCAAGTCACACAAAATGGGCCTTTGTGTTGACAATATCGCACTCGTACTTGCATATGATCTTCTACTCAATGCGTCAGCTACCACGTTCGCTTTTCCAGGATGGTATTGAATGGTATGATCATAATCTTTCAACAGTTCAAGCCAACGTCGTTGTCGCATGTTGAGTTCCTTTTGAGTGAAGAAATATTTGAGGCTTTTATGATCCGTAAAGATCTCCACCTTCTCCCCATACAAGTAATGCCTCCAAATTTTAAGTGCAAAGACAACAGCTGCCAACTCTAGATCATGAGTAGGATAATTCCTCTCATATTCCTTGAGTTGTCTTGATGCATAGGCTATGACTTTTCCATGTTGCATGAGAACGCATCCCAACCCTTTGCTCGAAGCATCACTGTAGATGACAAATCCCTCCGAGCCAGATGGTATTGTTAGAACAGGTGCTGAAATGAGTCTCCTCTTGAGTTCTTGAAAACTCTGCTCACATTCTTCGCTCCAACCGAACTTTGTATCTTTCCGAGTCAGCTGAGTTAATGGAGTAGCGATTCGAGAAAATCCTTCCACGAATCTCCGATAATAACCAGCTAAACCAAGAAAGCTACGTACTTCGGTCACTGATTTAGGTTGCTCCCAGCTTTGAATAGCTTCAATCTTTGCCGGGTCAACAGATATTCCACGACTTGATACTACGTGCCCAAGGAATGCTACCTCCTCCAGCCAGAACTCGCATTTCTTCAACTTGGCATAAAGCTTGTATTCACGAAGCTTTTGGAGTACCAGCCTCAAGTGTTGCTCATGATCTTCACGGCTTTTGGAATAAATAAGGATGTCATCAATAAAGACGACCACAAAGTGATCCAAATATTCCTTGAATACCCGGTTCATCATATCCATGAAGGCAGCAGGAGCATTAGTCAATCCAAAGGACATGACTAGGAATTCATAATGCCCGTACCGAGTTCTGAAAGCCGTCTTTGGAATATCCTCAGTTCTAACCTTCAGCTGATGATATCCAGAACGAAGATCGATCTTTGAAAAGAATTGTGCTCCTTGCAACTGGTCAAACAGGTCATCAATACGTGGCAATGGGTACCTATTTTTGATGGTGACATGATTCAACTCCCGATAATCAATACAAAGTCGCATACTTCCATCTTTCTTCTTCACGAATAGCACAGGAGCACCCCAAGGAGAAGTACTAGGACGAATAAAGCCAATGTCTAACAATTCCTGCAGTTGGATCTTTAACTCCTGAAGTTCAATAGGAGCCATTCGATATGGGGCTTTGGAAATGGGTTTTGTACCGGGTTCAAGGTCGATACAAAATTCAATTTCACGCTCTGGGGGTAGGCCAGGAAGTTCTTCAGGGAATACGTCAGGGAATTTATTAACAATAGAAATATCATTCAAAACTGACGTATTTTTGTTTAGATCCGTGACATGAGCTAAGAAAGCTTGACATCCGTTTTTCAATAAACGAATAGCTTTATGGCTTGAGATGACAGCGATTGATTTTAATGGTTTGGTTGCTTGAATTCGCATAATAGGTCGATTAGGAATATGAAAGCTAACAACCTTACGAAAATAATCAATTTTTGCATGATGAGTAGTTAACCAATCAATCCCTAGAATCACGTCAAATGCAAGTATTTTTAATGAAATAAGATCGACAGGTAATGTGTGGGTACCAACTTGAACCAAACAAGACTTATAAACCGTGGATGTAATGAAGGTTTCTCCCAATGGAGTTTCAACAGATAAGTCAAAGTCTAATTTCTCCGGAATCAAATTTAATCGATGAGCGCAAGTAGGAGAAATAAAAGAATGGGTAGAACCGGTATCAAATAAAGTATAGACTTCGTTAGAGTTTATGATAAGCTTACCCGTGATGACCTCATTCGGGTTCCTTGCTTTCTGGGAGGTCACAACAAACGCTCTCCCTTGCACTACCGGTTTTGACTTTTCTGGGACGGCCTTTGGTGTCTCCATCTTGGCTGAACTTGTTTTTGGTAAACGACAAAATCGAGCTAAATGACCTTCTCTTCCACAATTATAACATGCTTTAGACGGCATCGCGCAGTTTGGACTGATGTGCCCCTCCCCTCCGCATTTGAAACATATGATAGGTGGTCGTTCTCCTTCCTTAACAACGGGTGCTGGTGCTGACGTCTTTCCATCATTGTTGAATCTCCTCTTCTTGAAATGACCATTCTTATTGTTTTGGCCCTGATTACCACCGAAGTGGTTACCATTTCTGGCCTGTTGATTCCCTCCACGCTTGTTGTCACCGCTTCGATGACTGCTCTCACTGGTATTATCATTTTGCCGACTGCTCTCTTTTGGTTGCGTTGACTCGTTATCGCGCTCCACTAACTGAGCCCTATTCACAACATCTGAATACAAACACAGTTTATGAGAAATAAGATGTTGACGTATCTCAAGTTTCAAACCTCGCAAAAATATTCGCGTCATTCGCTCTTCATTATCCACCAAGTGGGACGCAAACCGGGACAACTCAGCAAATTCAGCCTCATACTGCGACACGGTCATATTATTCTACTCCAATTTGATGAACTCCACCTCCTTCATGTGACGAACACTTTCGGGAAAGTATTTGTCATTGAACAACTCTTGGAACTTCTCCCAAGACATCTTCAGTGCGACAGGTTGAGTACGCTTAATCGATTCCCACCAGTAATCTGCCTCTCCTCGCAACATAAAGGCAGCAAAGGGAACCTTTTGCTCCTTGGAGCATCCCAAGACATCAAATATCTTGGTAATCTGCTTTATCCATGTTTCCGCTATAAGTGGCTTTGGCTCTCCCTTAAACTCTGGTGGTCCCAGCTCCTTGAACTGTTTAGCGGTGACCGTCTGAGAGTTTTCAGTGTTTCCACCTATATTTTGGACAGGAGCCGCTCTCGCCTGCTGTTGCATGAACTGCATAAAGTTTCTGAACATTCCATCATTCATCATCTGGTCAGTATTGTTGTTTGCATGAGGATTGTCACCTTCCTGATGCACATTATCCTGATTATTGATATGTGGTGAATCAACAGTCGCCTGTGCTCCATTGCTATTCTCAACATTCTCAGATGCCATTTTCAGATACTGCCACAAAATAAAAGTTAATTGATATGTCATATATTATCCTTATATTATGACCGACCAATTAAATACCATGCAAATAAACTTAGGTAGGTCATACTAGCGAAGGAATTCCCCGTCTCTTCCCTCCTAGTTCTATTCTCACATCTTAGCCAGGGATCATATCCCTAAGCTCTGATACCAACTGTGACGCCCCCAAAATTAGGTATACATCACCCATCTTGGGTCGTCAGATACATAGTACAGAATACAAATACAACTTACTAATACAACTGTCGTGTACAATACGACAAAATAAACTGTGAGTTTGAATACAAATATTATCTTCTAGAGAGTATTCATACTCAAAAGGAGTCCTCATTACATTTATTAACACACCATTACATAGAATAGTGAGGACTACTAACTAATACTATCATTCGGACCATCACTCCGTTCCCCGACTTGCCCCAGCTACGTTCTCATTTCCTGAAGAGAACAGTGAAAGAAAGGGTGAGCTCAACTAGCCCAGTAAGAAATATTATGACTAAGATAATGCAGAATAAATTATCATTAGCCTTCAACAATGTTAAACTGATAAAATATAATAGACATCAAGTTTAACTGTAGCGGAACAAGCAATCCATTAAAAGAGTCAAGTAGAAAATAAACTCTACTATCTTTTATGATTTAAAAGGTTTTTCAACACTATGATCGCTGGGACTCAGCTTAATAAAATAATCCACATCATCGAATCACCCCTGCACTACGGCCAAGGATATTCGTGTATTCATTAATGGTCATGATCATGCCAACAACTGTCCATCAACGCACTACGGGCCAATGAGGACTTTTACCACATCATTTGTAACATTACGGTCATGATTATACCGAATAATCCCTGGTCATAATCATACCAAGTCCATCTATGCACTACAGGCCACAGATGACTTTTAACATTTTATAAACATGAGGATGATGACAATGATATAAGAATTCAATAAAACAAGTTCAAGAATTAATTTATCCAAAAATTAACAACGTCCAAATTGTCAACATGATACTGCTTTGTGGAGTAAAATTCAAGAATGCTTAGAAGAATATTTTCATGAAAAGATACTGGATGAAACACAATTATCAAGGATATTCCACAAATTTCATGGAGTATAGAAGTCAAAACTTAACCAACTGAGTATAATAAAGAATGGAATAACAAAAGAAATCACCATGCATGCGATAGACCGCACAGACAGGTTATTCCAACAGAATAATAAATAATGGAACCAGGTCCGGCGTAAACGCACAGACAGGATATTCCAACATAATAATAAAAAGACGGAACCAGGTCCGGTGTAAAACACACAGACAGGATGTTCCAACAGAATAATAATAAAGACGGAACCAGGTCCGGTGTAAAACACACAGACAGGATGTTCCAACAGAATAATAATAAAAATGGAACCAGGTCCGGTGTAAAACACACAGACAGGATGTTCCAACAGAATAATAATAAAAACGGAACCAGGTCTGGTGTAAAACACACAGACAGGATGTTCCAGCAGAATAATAGAAGAATGTCACCAAGTATAGGGTAGACCGCGTATACAGGTTATTCTAACAGAATAATAAGAAATGGAATAACAACAGTTCTCTTCATGAATAAAAAAGAATAACACCCCTTACCGTTTTAAAGAAGAGCTGAAGTAAGGAAGTAGTTAAGTGGCAGAATACTCTTCTTCTCTCTCTATAGTTTCTCTCTATAGCTTCTCTCTCTAGAGTTCAGTGAATTCGTAAAAAATAATGAAGGAATGAGCTGCTATTTATAGAAAAATAGAATGCATAGTAACTAATCCATGAACGGTCCAGATTGATTACTTTAATCTGACGGTCCATATTTAAAGAAAAATCTTTTAAATAAAATATAATATATTCTATTTATAGAATAACTTTAATAAAGTATTCTGTTTTATATAAAAAGATGTTTCTGTTTTATTACGAATAAAACAAAACGTCATTATCGCTAAATAATTCATATTATTAACTGATAATAATTGAATCAAACTGAGTGACTTCTCACATAAGCATTAATAATCAATACCGTGTGCTACTATGCAACCACACGTATTACTGTACTTTTACTACCGAGTAGTTCAACAGTATCAATGGTAAAACTTCCGCCGTTATTTTTAATAAAATATTTTTGTAGTTTTCTCAATCCGACAATAATTTCGTTGTGGGGTCCACCAATAATTGTGTCGTTGTACGAATATTCCCTGTTAAAAGGAATATTCCCCGACCAATCGAATATTATATAACAACTTGCGTACTTTGCAAAATTTATAAATATTACCCACAACTATAGCATTATATCAAATTAACTTCATAATATTCTAAAATGATATTTATAAAAAATTCATCTTTATTTATAAAAGTTGGGGTCTTACAAAAAATCTCTCTGAACCAGATGATATTGTCAGAATAGGTGCTGAAATGAGTCTCATCTTAAGTTCTTGAAAACTATTTTCACATTCCTCGCTCCAACCGAATTTTATATCTTTTCGAGTCAGCTAAGTTAATAGAGTAGCGATTCGAGAAAAACCTTCCACGAATCTCCGATAATAACCAGCTAAACCCAGAAAGCTACGTATTTCGGTCACTGACTTAGGTTGCTCCCAGCTTTGAATTGCCTCAATCTTCGCTGGGTTAACAGGTATTCCGTGATTTGATATCACGTGCCCAAGGAATGCTACTTTCTAAAGCCAGAACTCACATTTCTTTAACTTGGCATAAAGCTTGTTTTCACGAAGCTTTTGGAGTATCAGCCTCAAGTGTTGCTCATGATCTTCATGGTTTTTGGAGTAAATGAGGATGCCGTCAATAAAGACGACCACAAAATGATTCAAATATTCCTTGAATACTCGGTTCATCATATCCATGAAGGCAGTAGGAGCATTAGTCAATTCAAAAGACATGACTACGAATTCGTAATGCCTATACCGAGTTCTGAAAGTAGTCTTTGGAATGCCATCTATTTTAATCTTTAACTGATGATATCCGGAATGAATATCGATCTTTAAAAAGAATTTAGCTCCTTGCAACTGGTCAAACAGGTCATCAATGCGAGGCAACGGGTACCTATTTTTGATGGTGACATGATTCAACTCCCGATAGTCAATACAAAGTCGCATACTTCCATCTTTCTTCTTTACGAATAGAACAGGAGCACCCCAAGGAGACGTATTAGGCCGAATAAAACTGATTTCTAACAATTCCTGTAGTTGGGTTTTTAACTCTTAAGTTCAATATGAGCCATTCGATATGGGACTTTGGAAATGGGTTTTGTACTGGGTTCAAGGTCGATACAAAATTTGATTTCACGCTCTGGGGGTAGGCTAGGAAGTTCTTCAGGAAATACGTCAAGAAATTTATTAACAATAGAAATATTATTCAAATCTGACATATTTTTGTTTAAATCCGTGACATGGGCTAAGAAAGCTTAACATCCGTTTTTCAATAAACGAATAGCTTTATGGCTTGATATGACAGTGATTGACTTTAGTGGTTTGGTTGCTTGAATTTGCATAATAGGTTGGTTAGGAATTTGAAAACTAACAACCTTACGAAAATAATCAATTTTAGCATGATGAGTGGTTAACCAATCAATCCCTCAAATCACATCAAATGCAAGTATTTTCAAAGAGATAAGATCGACAGGTAACGTGAGGGTGCCGATTTGAATCAAACAAGACTTATAAACAGTGGATGTAATGAAGGTTTCTCCTAACGGAGTTTCAACAGATAAGTCAAAGTCTAATTTCTCTAGAGTTAAATTTAAACGTTGTGCGCAAGTAGGAAAAATAAAAGAGTGGGTAGAACCGGTAGGAAATAAGGTGTAGACTTTGCTAGAGTTTATGATTAGCATACATGTGATCACCTCATTCAGATTCCTCGCTTTTTGGCAGGTCATGACAAATGTTCTCCCTTGAACTACCAGTTTTGACTTCTTTGGGACGGCCTTTAGTGTCTCCATCCCAGCTGGACTTGGCTTTACTACACGACAAAATCAAGCTAGGTGACCTTCTCTTCCACAATTATAACATGTTTTGGGCTGTTGCGTACAGTTTGGACTGATGTGTCCCTCCCATCCGCATTTGTAGCATACGATCGGTGATCGTTCTTCTTCTTTAACAATATGTGCTGGCGCTGACATCTTTCCATCATTATTGAATCTCCTCTTCTTAAAATTTCTACTTTTATTGTCTTCGCCAAGATTACCACCGAAGTGGTTACCATGTCTGGCATGATGATTTACTCCTCATTTGTTGTCACCACTTCGAAGACTGCTACCACTGGTATTATCATTTTGCCACTACTCTCTCTTGGTTGGGTTGACTCATTATCGCGCTCCAATAATTGAGCCTTATTTATAACATCTGAATACAAACACAGTTTGTATGAAAATAGGTATTGACGTATCTCGGGTTTCAAACCTAGCAGAAATATTTGCGTCATTCTCTCCTCATTATCAACCAGATGGGACGCAAACCGGGATAACTCCTAAAACTTAGCTTCGTACTGTGACACTGTCATTTTATTTTGTTCCAGCTTGATAAATTCTACCTCCTTCATGTGACGAATACTTTCGAAAAAGTACTTGTCGTTGAACAGTTCTTGGAACTTCTCCCAAGACATCTTGAGTGCGGCAGGTTGAGTACGCTTTACAGATTTCCACCAGTAATCTGCCTCTCCTCGCAATATGAAGGCGGCAAAGGGAACCTTTTACTCCTCGGAACATCCCAAGACATCAAATATCTTGGTGATCTGCTTTATCCACGTCTCCGCCATAACTGGTTTTGGCTCTCCCAAAAACTCCGGTGGTCCCAGCTCCTTGAACTGCTAAGCGGTGACCATCCGTGAGTTGCCAGTGTTGTCACCTGCATTTTGAACATGAGTCTCTCTCGCCTGATATTGCATGAATTGCAGAAAGCCTCTGAACATTCCGTCGTTCATCATTTGGTTGGTGTTGTTGTTCACCTGAGGATTATTGCCTTCCTGATGCACATTATCCTGAGTATTGATTGTTGGTGACTCAACGGTCTCATGTACTCCATTGCTTATCTCAACATTCTCGGATGTCATTTTCAAACACTGTCACAAAATAAGGGTTAATTGACATGCCACATATTATCTCTATATTCTAAATGATCAATTAAATAATAAATAAGCTTAGGTAGGTCATACTAGCGAAGTAATTACCAGTCTCTCCCCTCCTAGTTCTAGTCTCACATCTCAGCCAGGGATCATATTCCTAAGCTTTGATATCAACTGTGACGCTCCCAAAATAGGTATACATCACCAATTCTGAGTCGCCAAATACATGGTACAAAATTCAAATACAAGCTTAATTATACAATACGACAAAAGCGTAGCTGAGAGTTTTTACACGAATATTGTCTTCTAGACAATATCCAAACTCAAATTCAATCCTCATTACATTTATTATAAAACTAAATAGTGAGGACTACAAAAATAACCATCTTGGACCGTCACTCCATTCCCCGACTAGTTCCAGCTACGTTCTTATTTCCTGAAGAGAACAATGAAAGAAAAAGGGTGAGCTGAACTAGCCCAGTAAAAAATATTATGACTAAGATAATGCAGAATAAATTATCGTTAGCCTTCAACAGTGTTAAACTAATAAAATCTAACAAACATAAAGTTTAACTGCAACGGAAAAGTAATCCATTAGAAGAGTCAAGTAGAGCATGATATCTACTATCTTCTATGATTTAAAAAGGTTATCATCAATTTTATCATTGAGACTCAGCTTAATAAATAATCCACATCATCGAATCGTCCCTGCACTACAGGCCAAGGATATTCATTAGTATTATGTCCACGAATTATCCATGCACTATGGGCTAAGGATATTCGTGTAATCATCAATGGTCATGATCATGCCAACAACTGTCCATCAATACACTACGGGCCAATGAGGACTTTTACCACATCATTTGTAACATTACGATCACGATTATACCGAATAATCCCTGGTTATAATCATACCAATCAACAGTCCATCTATGCACTACGGGCCAAAGATAACTTTTATAATAATATAAGTATGAGGATGATGACAATGATATAAGAATTCAATTAAATAAAAGCAAATGATAAATTTTAAAGATTTATAATTCAATTTAATAATGTACAAATTATCAACATGATACTGTTTTGTGGAATAAAATTAAAGAATAATAATGTATCAAAAATGATTTAGACCGAAATAAAATTAATTTTTGTCATGAATAGTACCCCGAGTGAATAGTACTTCAGAAATAGTATCCCGAGAATAGTACTTTGAGATGAAAAGGTTAAAACTTCTCAAGAATGCTCAGAATAATATTTTCATGTAAAGATACTGGATGAAGCGCAAATATCAAGGATATTCTACTAATTTCATGGAGTATAGAAGCCAAAACTTAACAAAACGAGTGTAGAATTCGAAATCTGAAACGAAATAATATTACTTACATACTACAGAGTATGAAAGAAAATATTATTTCTTACGAATATTGAACAAAAATAATCTCTTACCTTAAAAAGGAGAGTATTCTAACTGGTATAGCGGGGATATTCTTAAAGAAAACTTTCACGATTTTCTACGCTCAAAGCTTCTTAAAACTCGAAAGAAATACGCTCAATATTATAGAAGAAGAATTCTCTAATTCTGGTGTGATTTTCAATTCTAAACTAAGCATCATATTTATAGGAGAATTGAAGGATACTATTTGAAAATTAAAATCACGGATCAACAATAATAGTTCACAGGCGAAGAATTCGTTTGATAATTTGATTTTCACTATTCATTACTGTACAATAAAATATTCTAATGAAACAAAAACTTTAAATATAATATATATATATATATATATATATATATATATATATATATATATATATATATATATATATATATATAATCGGTCACGCACGGCATATATGTAAAATATATATGTATACTCCATATGCTACATATATATAAGCATATAATAATAATACTCCCTCCCATACACGTTTCTTTCCCCCACCCCATTTTCATTTTTCATCTCACATGTGGGCCCCACCCCACATGTCACTTTCACACAGCAAGTCCCTCTCTTACAAGGCATTATCACCCCACCCCCTTTTTTTTCCCACCACACTCACACACACGGTACACACACATATCAAATATATATATATATATATATATATATATATATATATATATATATATATATATACTTTATAACTTCCTTATGATTATTTAGAAAAATAAATAAGTGGGGGTCCAAATAATATGCCAAACTTACAACAAATACTTCATAAAAATCCACTAAATATTCTTAACAATATTTATTCATCATTAATATTATAACTCGCAATATTTAACAACCAGATCATTCCCATGAAAGAGGGGATTTTTCGATAAGTATTTCTCCCTAATGGCGTGCAATTAAGTGACCAAACCACTTTCCTCGACAGAACTTTCTAGACATCGTCAATAATGTAAATAATAATATGAATAACTGTGCGTCTCAATTATTGATTTAATAATATAAAATATTGATAATAATTAAATCAAATAACATGAGATACTATGCAATAATTACTGTAGTAATAATTGAGTGACTTCTCACGTAAGCATCAAATATCGTGTGCTACTATGCAACCACGCGTATTATTGTACTTTTATCACCGGGTATTTCAACATTTAACGGTAAAACTTCCACCATTACTTTTATAACAAGATATTTCTGTCGTTTTCTAACTCCGACAATAATTTCATTGTGGGGTCCACCAATAATTGTGCTGTCGTACGAATATTCCCAGTTAAAACTAATATTCCCCTACCAATCGAATATTTTTATAACAACTTGCATACTTTGTAAAATTTATAAATATTAACCACAACTATAACATTATGTCAAATCTACACTGTAATATTCAAAAATATATTTCAAGAAAAATTAATCTTTATTTATAAAAGTTGGGGTCTTACACCATGCAATCTCACAATCTCATTTATGTACATACGAGCTAGATGTTCAACTGAATAAGTTTCTCGTATAGGCAAGAAATAAGCAGACTTGGTTAATCTATCGACAATGACCCAAATTTCATCAATGCCTTGAGAAACCTTGGGAAGACTAGTAGCGAAATCCATGTTAATGTGCTCCCACTTTCATTCTGGAATTTCTAGTGGTTACAAGTTAAACACGTTGACAAGTTAAACACCTTGAGATAAACTCCGCGATCTCTCTCTTCATATTGCTCCACCAAAATGTATGTCGAAAATCACTATATATTTTGGTACTTCCAAGATGGATTGCTATCGGTATGTTGTGTGCCTCCATCATGATTTTATACTTCAAATTAGAGTCGTTAGGAACACAAAGTCTAGAGTTGACTCGAAGTATTCCTTCCTCGTCTATTCTTGCTTCTGGAATAACACCTTCTTGTACTTTCTTCTTCATACGCATCAGCTCCGGGTCTGTAGCTTGAGCAGCTTTAACTTTATCGATTAAAATCGGTTCTACGCATATATTTGACATCATCACGTGGGTTCATGGAGTCTTTAACTCTATCTCCATCCTTTGTAAGTCATACAAAATAGATATTTTCGTTAACAACATCGCACTCGTACCCGCATATGACCTTCTATTTAACGCGTCAGCTACCACGTTCGCTTTTCCGAAATGGTATTAAATGGTTTGGCCGTAATCTTTCAACAGCTCGAGCCAACGTCGTTTCCACATGATGAGTTTCTTTTGGGTGAAGAAATATTTAAGGCTTTTATGATCTATATAGATCATAAAAATGACTGCTGCCAACTCTAGATCATGAGTAGGATAATTCCTCTCATATTGTTTGAGTTATCGTGAGGCATAGGCTATGACTTTCCCATGTTGTATGTGAACACATCCTAAACCTCTGCCTGAAGTATAGCCGTAAATGATAAATCCCTCTGAACCTGATGGTATTGTCAGAACAGGTGGTAAAATGAGTCTCCTCTTGAGTTCTTGGAAGCTCTTCTCACATTCCTTGCTCCATCCGAACTTTGTATCTTTTCGAGTCAGTTGAGTTAATGGAGTACCGATTCGAGAAAATCCTTCCACGAATTTCTGATAATAACTAGCTAAGCCCAGAAAGTTACGTATTTCGGTTACTGACTTAGGTTGCTCCCAACTTTATATTGCTTCAATATTCATCGGGTCAACTGATATTCCATGTTTCGATATCACAGGCCCAAGGAATGCAACTTCCTCAATCTAGAACTCGCATTTCTTCAACTTGTCATATAGCTTATTTTCACGAAGCTTTTGGAGTATCAGCCTCAAGTGTTGCTCATGATCTTCACGGCTTTTGGAGTAGATGAGGATGTCATCAATAAAAATAACCATAAAATGATCAAAATATTCTTTGAATACTCGGTTCATCATATCCATGAAGGCAGCATGAGCATTAGTCAATCCAAAAGACATGAGTAGGAATTCGTAATGCCCGTACCGAGTTCTAAAAGTTGTCTTTGGAATGTCATCAGTTTTAATCTTTAATTGATATATCTGAAACGAAGATCGATCTTTGAGAAGTATTTAGTACCTTGTAACTGGTCAAACAGGTCATCAATGCGAGGTAACGGGTACCTATTTTTGATGGTGACATGGTTCAATTCACGATAGTCAATGCAAAGTCGCATACTCCCATCTTTCTTCTTTACAAATAAAACAAGAGCACCCCAAGGGGATGTACTAGGATGAATGAAACAAATGTCTAACAGTTCCTGAAGTTGGGTTTTTAACTCCTGAAGTTCAATAAGAGCCATTCGATGTAGGGTTTTAGAAATAGGTTTTGTACCGGGTTCAAGGTCAATATAAAATTCGATTTCAAGCTCTGGAGGTAGGCCAGGAAGTTCTTCAGAAATACGTCAAGAAATTCATTAATAACAAAAATATCATTTAAATCTGACGTATTTTTATTTAAATCCATGACATAGGCTAAGAAAGCTTGACATCCATTTTTCAATAAACGAATGGCTTTATGGCTTGATATGACAGTGATTGACTTTAGTGGTTTGGTTGCTTAAATTCGCATAACAGGTTGGTTAGGAATATGAAAACTAACGACCTTACGAAAATAATCAATTTTAGCATGATGAATAGTTAACCAATCAATCCCTAAAATCACATCAAATACAAGTATTTTCAAAGAGATGAGATCAACAGGTAATGTGAGTGTACCGATTTGAATCAAACAAGATTTATAAACAGTGGATGTAATGAGGGTTTCTCCTAATAGAGTTCAAACAGATAAGTCAAAGTATAATTTCTCAGGAGTCAAGTTCAAACGTTGAGCACAAGCAGGTGAAATAAAAGAATGGGTAGAACCGGTATCTAATAAGGTATAGACTTCGCAAGAGTTTATGATTAGCTTAGCCGTGATAACTTCGTTCAGGTTCCTCGCTTTTTGAGAAGTCACGACAAACGCTCTTCCTTGAACCATCGACTTTGACTTGTCCGGGATAGCCTTTGGTGCCACCGTCCCAGCTGGACTTGACTTCGCTAAAGAACAAAATCAAGCTATGTGACTGTGACACCCCCAAAATAGGTATACATCACTCATCTTGGGTCGCCAAATACATGGTACAGAATACAAATACAAACTTAATTATACAACAAGAGCTGAGAGTTTTTACACGAATATTGTCTCATAGACAATATCCAAACTCAAATTCAATTCTCATTACATTTATTATCACACTAAATAGTGAGGATTACTAAAACAGCCATCTCGGACGATCATTCCGTTCCCCGACTAGTCCCGGCTATGTTCTCATTTCCTGAAGAGAATAATGAAAGCAAAAGGGTGAGCTCAACTAGCCCAGTAAGAAATATTATGACTAAGATAATGCAGAATAAGTTATCGTTAGCCTTCAACAATGTTAAACTGATAGAATATAATAGATAATAAGTTTAACTACAGCAGAACAAGTAATCCATTAGAAGAATCAAGTAGAGCATGATATCTGCTATCTTTTATGATTTAAAAAGGTTTTCATCAACTTTATCGCTAAGACTCAGCTTAATAAATAAACCAAATCATCGAATCATCCCTGCACTATGGGCCAAGGATATTCATATAATCATCAATGGTCATAATTATATCAAATAATTCCTGGTCATAATCATACCAACCACTGTCCCTCAATGCACTACATGCCAATGAAGACTTTTACCACATCATTTGTAACATTACGGGTCATGATTATACCGAATGATCCCTGGTCATAATCATATTAATCAACAGTTCATCTATGCACGTAAGCCAAAGATGACTTTCATCACAATATAAGCATGAGGATGATGACAATGATGTAAGAATTCAATTAAATGAAAGCAAATGATAAATTTTAAAGATTTATAATTTAATTTATCCAGAATTCAATAATGTCCAAATTGTCAACATGATACTGCTTTGTGGAGTAAAATTCAAGAATAATATCCATGTATCAAAAATAATTTAGACAGAAAATAAATAAATTTTCCTGTGAATAGTACTTCGGGAATAGTATCCCGTGAATAGTATCCCGACATGAAAAGTGTCTCGAATACCCGAATAAATAATATTTGAGTGAATAGTAATCGGGTGAATAGTAATCTATGAATAGTAACTCGTGAATAGTACCCCAGCATAAAAAGTGTTCCGAATACCCGAGTGAATAATATTTTAGTGAATAGTAACCCGTGAATAGTACCCTGGGTGAAAATATTAATATTTAATAAGAAAGTTCATATCAATATTCCAATAAAACGATACTAGATGAAGCGCAAAACTTCAAGGATATCCCACTAATTTCAGAGATTATAGAAGCAATACTTACCATAGTAAGTTTAGATTTAAGAATATGAAAAGAAATAACATACAAAACTGCACATAGATTTTCACTTGTCATACGGTATGTAATCCGCGTAGACAGGTTATTCCAACATATTAAAAGATGAATACGAAAAAATAGTATTCCTTATGAATACGAAAGAAATAATACTCCTTACCTTAGTATAATACTGGATACTGCAATAGTGAAGTAGCAGAATACTCTTCTTATTGCTCTCTATAGTTTCTCTCTCTATAGTTTCTCTTGTGAGTCTCAGTGAATTGGTGAGAATGAAAGAAGAATTAAGCTTCTATTTACAGGAGAAATGACTAAATAGTAACTAATTCACGAACGATCCAGATTGATTTACTATTAGAACGGATGGTCCATATTGATTACTATTAAAACCACAATCGACGGTCCAAATTAATTTACTTTTAAAATCACCACCAACGGTCCAGATTGATTTACTTTTAAAACCACCACCGACGGTCCAGATTGATTTACTATTAAAACCACCACCGACGGTCCTGATTGATTTATTATTAAAACCACCATCGACGGTCCAGATTGATTTACTATTAAAACCACCACTAATGGTGCAGTATTTACTATTAAAACCACCACCAATTGTCCAGATTGATTTATTTTATTACACTTTAATACCCATAAAGTTTTTCAAGTTTGCATTATACCTCTCTAACTTTTGTAATTCACTTATCTTCAATAAACACATTCTTAATACTTTAACAATTATTCATCAATAATATTATAACTCACAATATTTAACAATCATATCATTCCCAGGAAAGAGGGGGCTTTTCGATAAGGATTTCTCCTTATTGGCGCGCAATTAGGTGACAAAACCTCTCCTTGACAGAACTTTCTAGACATCGTCAATATTTCAAATAATAATATGAATAACTTTATTGTCTCAATTATTGATTTAATAATATAAAATATTATGCAGATGATACTGTGACAATAATTGAATAAAAAATATGAGAGATATTATGCAGCAATTACTGTAGCAATAATTGAGTATAACTGAGTGACTTCTCACGTAAGCATCAATAATCAATATCGTGTGCTGCTATGCAACCACGCGTATTACTGTACTTTTACCACCGGGTAGTCCAGCAGTTAACGGTAAAACTTTAGCCGTTATTTTTATAAAAAGATATTTCTGTCGTTTTCTAACTCCGATAATAATTTTATTGTGGGGTCCACCAATGATTGTGCTGTCGTACAAATATTTTCTGTTTAAAACGAATATTTTCCGACCAATCGAATATTTTATAACAACTTGCATACTTTACAAAATTTATAAATATTACCCACAACTATAACATTATATCAAAACCACACCATAATATTCAAAAATATATTTCGAGAAAAATTAATCTTTATTTATGAAAGTTGAGGTCTTACAACCTCCCCTTCTTATGAAATTTCGTCCTTAAAATTAGGGTACATACCTGGTATGTCGAAGAGGTGAGGATACTTTGATTTCATTTCAGATTCTAACTCTCAGGTCATTTCCTCAACATCGTGGTTTCTCCACAAAACTTTGACTTGAGGTATAACCTTGGAGCGTAGAATATGCTCCTTCTTATCCAAGATTTTAACAAGTACCGCTTCATACGTTAAATCTTTCGCTATCTCATCCTGTTCAAATTCAATAATATGGTTCGGGTCTTCCACATATTTACGTAACATAGATATGTGAAAAATATTATGAACACGAGACATACTTGGCGGTAAGGCGAGTCTGTAAACTATAGTTCCTACTCGATCGAGGATTTTGAATGGCCCAATGAATCGAGGATTGAGCTTTCCTCTTTTTTCAAATCTTGTAACTCCTTTCCATGGAGCAACACGTAACAACACATGTTCTTTAACATTGAATTTTACATCCTTCCGATGAAGATCAACATAACTCTTTTTTCTATCTTGTGAGGTTTTTATACGTTGTCAGATCATTTGAATCTTTTCTATAGTCATACGTACCAACTCCAGTCCTAACAACGCTGCTTTACCCACCTCGTCCCAACATACTAGAGAACGACACTTGCATCCATACAACGCCTCAAATGGAGTTATGCCAATACTTGCTTGATAATTGTTGTTGTAGGAGAATTCCACTAATGGTAAGAACTTGTCCCAACTTCCTTTGAAGTCAAGGACACAGAGTCTTAATAAATCCTCAAGAGTTTGAATAGTCCTCTACGACTGCCCATCTGTTTGAGGATGATATGCCAAACTAAATCGTAAATTCGTGCCTATAGCTTTTTGCAAACTAACCCAAAATCATGAAGTGAATCTTGGGACTCGATCAGAAACTATGGATACTGGCATGCCATGCAGTCTTACAATCTCATTTATGTACATACGAGCAAGACGTTCAAGTAAATAAGTTTCTCGTATAGGTAAGAAATGAACAGACTTGGTCAATCTATCAACAATGACCCAAATCGCATCTATGCCTTGAGAAACCTTGGGAAGACCAGTAACGAAATCTATGGTAATGTGCTCCCACTTCCATTCTGGAATTTCAAGTGGTTGTAATGGACCTTTTGGCACTTGATGCTCCGCCTTGACTCGTTGACAAGTTAGACACCTTGAGATAAACTCCGCTACCCCTCTCTTCGTATCGCTCCACCAAAACGTATGTCAAAGATCACGATATATTTTGGTACTCCCAAGATGGATTGCAAACGGTGTGTTGTGCGCCTCTATCATGATCTTATACTTTAAAACAGGGTTATTTGGAACACAAAGTCTGGAGTTGACTTGTAATATTCCTTCTTCATCGATTCTTGCTTTCGAAATAGCACCTTCTTACACTTTCTTCTTCATACGCATAAGCTCTGAGTCTGTAGCTTGAGCAGCTTTAACTTTATCGATTAAAGTCGATTCTAATTATACATTTGACATCATCACGTGGGTCCCTAGTGTCTTTAAATTTATCTCCATATTTTGTAAGTCATTCGAAATGGATCTTTGTGTTATTAATAACGCACTTGTAAACGCATACGATCTTCCATTCAACGCGTCAGCTACCACGTTCGCTTTTTTAGGATGGTATTAAATGATATGATCGTAATCTTTCAACAGCTCGAACCAACATCTTTGGCGCATGATACGTTCATTTTGGATGAGAAATATTTGAGGGTTTTGTACCAGGTTTAAGGTCGATACAAAATTCGATTTCACGCTCTAAGGGTAGGCTAGGAAGTTCTTTGGGGAATACGTTAGGAAATTTATTAACAATAGAAATATCATTCAAATCTAACGTATTCTTGTTTAAATCTGTGACATGGGTTAAGAAAGCTTGACATCTATTTCTCAATAAACGAATAACTTTATGGCTTAATATGATAGTGATTGACTTTAGTGGTTTGGTCGCTTAAATTCTCATAATAGGTTGGTTAGGAATATGAAAGCTAACAACCTTACGAAAATAATCAATTTTTTGCATGATGCGTATTTAACCAATCAATCCCTAAAATCACATCACGCAAGTATTTTTAAGGAAATAAGATCGACAAGTAATGTGAGGGTACCGATTTGAACCAAACAAAACTTATAAACAGTGGATGTAATGAAGTTTTCTCCCAACGGAGTTTCAACAGATAAGTCAAAGTCTAATTTCTCCGGAGTCAAATTTAAACGTTGAGCGCAAGTAGGAGAAATAAAAGAATGGGTAGAACCGGTATCAAATAAGGTATAGACTTCGCTAGAGTTTATGATTAGCTTACCTGTGATCACCTCGTTTGGATTCCTCACTTTTTGGGAGGTTACGACAAACGGTCTCCCTTGAACTACCGATTTTGTCTTGTCTGGGACGGCCTTTGATGCCTCCATCCCAGCTGGACTTGACTTTAGTGCACGATAAAATCGGGCTAGGTGACCTTCTCTTCCATAATTATAACATTTTTTGGACTGCTGCGTACAGTTTGGACTGATGTGTCCCTCCCCTCCGCATTTGTAACATACGACCAGCGGTCATTCTCCTTCCTTAACAATAGGTGCTGGTGCTGACGTCTTTCTATCATTATTGAATCTCCTCTTCTTAAAATTTTCACTTCTATTATCTTGGCCATGATTACCATCGGAGTGGTTACCATTTCTAGCATGTTGATTCCCTCCACGTTTATTGTCACTGCTTCTATAACTGCTACCACTATTATTATCGACTTACCGGCTGCTCTCTCTTGGTTGGGTCAACTCATTATCGTGCTCCAATAACTGAGCCCTATTTACATCATCTAAATACAAACACAGTTTGTGAGAAATTATGTATTGACGTATCTCGGGTTTCAAACCTCTTAGAAACATCTGCGTCATTCTCTCCTCATTATCAACCTAGTGGGGCGTAAACTGGGACAACTCAGCAAACTTAGCTTCGTACTGCGACACGGTCATATTGTTTTGCTCCAACTTGATAAACTTCACCTCCTTCATGTGACGAATACTTTCGAGAAAGTACTTGTCATTGAACAGCCCTTAGAACTTCTCCCAAGACATTTTGAGTGCGACAGGCTGAGTACGCTTTACTGATTCCCACAAGTAATCAGCCTCTCCTCTCAATATGAAGGTGGCAAAGGGAATCTTTTGCTCCTCAGAGCATCCCAAGACTTCGAATATCTTGGTGATCTGCTTTATTCACGTCTCTGTCTTAAGTGTTCTGGCTTTGCCCAAAACTCTGATGGTCCCAGCTCCTTGAATTGCTTAGCGGTGACCATCTGTGAGTTTCTAGTGTTTTCACCCGTATTTTGAACACGAGTCGGGCTCGCCTGATGTTGTATAAATTGTATAAAGCCTCTAAACATCCCATCGTTCATCATTTGATCGGTGTTGTTGTTTACCTGAGGATTATTATTTTTCTGTTGCACATTATCCTGGGTATTGATCGTTGGTGACTCAACGGTCTCATGTGCTTCATTGTTGATCTCAATATTTTCAGATGACATTTTTAAACACTACCACAAAACAAGGGTTAATTAACATGTCACATATTATCCCTATACTCTGACCAACCAATTAAATACAGAATAAACTTAGGTAGGTCATACTAGCGAAGGAATTTCCCGTCTCTCCCCTCCTAGTTCTTTTCTCAAATCTCAGCCAGGGATCATATCCCTAAGGTTTGATACCAACTGTGACCCGCATCCAGGACTTGGATAGCACCTCATAGTGATACCTATCAGCTTGCCACCGTTACTCACGGCGTTCCCTACGGAAAGTCTGGCTTCGGTGCATCCCAAGACTTGGAAGTCACTAGATAAAGGCTCGGGGCTCTGTACTATGGCTTTGATACCAACTATGACGCCCCCAAAATAGGTATACATCACCCATCTTGGGTCGCCAAATACATGGTACAGAATATAAATACAAACTTAATTATACAACAAGAGCTGAGAGTTTTTACACGAATATTGTCTCATAGATAATATCCAAACTCAAATTCAATCCTCATTACATTTATTATCACACTAAATAGTGAGGATTACTAAAATAGCCATCTCGGACCATCACTCCATTCCCCGACTAGTCTCGGCTATGTTCTCATTTCCTGAAGAGAATAATGAAAGCAAAAGGGTGAACTCAACTAGCCCAGTAAGAAATATTATGACTAAGATAATGCAGAATAAGTTATCGTTAGCCTTCAACAATGTTAAACTAATAGAATATAATAGACAACAAGTTTAACTGCAGCGGAACAAGTAATCCATTAGAAGAGTCAAATAGAGCATGATATCTACTATCTTCTATGATTTAAAAAGGTTTTCATCAACTTTATCACTGAGACTCAGCTTAATAAATAAACCACATCATCAAATTATCCCTGCACTACGGGCCAAGGATATTCATGTTATCATCAATGGTCATGATTATACCGAATAATCCCTGGTCATAATCATACTAACCACTGTCCCTCAATGCACTACAGGCCAATGAGGACTTTTACCACATCGTTTGTAACATTACGGGTCATGATTATACTGAATGATCCCTGGTCATAATCATACTAATCAACAGTTCATATATGCACGTAAGTCAAAGATGACTTTTATCACAATATAAGCATGAGGATGATGACAATGATATAAAAATTCAATTAAATGAAAGCAAATGATAAATTTTAAAGATTTATAATTTAATTTATCCAGAATTCAATAATGTCCAAATTATCAACATGATACTGCTTTGTGGAGTAAAATTCAAGAATAATATCCATGTATCAAAAATAATTTGGACAAAAAAATAAATTTTTCGGTGGATAGTACCCTGTAAATAGTACTTCAGGAATAGTACTCCATGAATAGTACGCCGACATGAAAAGTGTCCCGAATACCCGAATAAATAATATTTGAGTGAATAGTAATCAGGTGAATAGTAACCTATGAATAGTAACTCGTGAATAGTATCCCAGCATAAAAAGTGCACCGAATACTTGAGTGAATAATATTCTAGTGAATAGTAACTGGGTGAATAGTAACCCGTGAATAGTACCCTGAGTAAAAATATTGATATTTAATAAGAAAGTTCATATCAATATTCCAATGAAACGATACTGGATGAAGCACAAAACTTCAAGGATATCCCACTAATTTCAGGGATTATAGAAGCAATACTTACTATAGTAAGTTTAGATTTAAGAATATGAAAAGAAATAACATACGAAACTACAAATAGATTTTCACCTGTCATACGGTATGTAATCCGCGTAGACAGGTTATTCCGACATATTAAATGATGAATACGAAAAAAATAGTATTCCTTATGTATACGAAAGAAATAATACCCCTTACCTTAGTATAAGACTGGATACTGCAATAGTGAAGTAGCAAAATACTCTTCTTCTTGCACTCTATAGTTTCTCTCTCTATAGTTTCTCTTGTGAGTCTCAGTGAATTGGTAAGAATAAAAGAACAAATAAGCTTCTATTTATAAGAGAAATGACTAAATAGTAACTAATTCACGAACGGTCCATATTGATTTACTATTAGAACGGACGGTCCAGATTGATTACTATTAAAACCACAATTGACGGTCCAGTTGATTTACTTTTAAAACCACCACTGACGGTCCAGATTGATTTACTTTTAAAATCACCACCGACGGTCCAGATTAATTTACTATTAAAATCACCATCGACGGTCCAGATTGATTTACTATTAAAGCCACCACCAATGGTTCAGATTAATTTACTATTAAAACCACCACCAATGGTCCAGATTGATTTAACTTATTACACTTTAGTACCCATAAAGTTTTTCAAGTTTGCATTATTGATAAGTATGAAATATGTTATATTTTTATTCCTTAATACTTAATCTTTTGTATTTATTTTGTGCCTAAATAAACACATTATTCTTATATTTTTATTTTAGGTACAATTGAAGGGGTTTCATGATTTTGGAAATAAATTAGAGGAGGTTTACGGGATTCCTAGCAAATCAAGGATTCAACAATTAGTATCATAAATGGATTTGGATTCACGCGGCAATGAGTTTAAGCACATGACAATTGTGGGATTTAATTTCAATTTCAAATCTGAATTTTAGATTCTAGAAGAATAGTTTTTACAATTCTATTGTAATTAGGATTTCTTTTAGACTAAGATTTATTTCCAAATTGAATTCTATTTCTTTATGGAAATTGGTGTAATCTGTAATTCCTTTTAGGATTTGGATTTCTACTTCCTATAGGATTTAGGACTTTGTCTAGCACTATAAATAGAGGATGAGAGTCAAGGTTTTATTCATTCAATCATCTACTACATTCTCTCATCTACAATATTGGAGGATTGAAGACATGAGCTAAGTTCTTTTTATTCAGTTCTAAGGGATGTTGAACCTTATTTATAATTAATGATTAATTGAGCATTCATTATTTATTCCTTCTCACATGAAATTCATTCTTGATAATCTGATTTAATTTCTGAATGCTATTTGGCTTAACTAATTTGATTTCTGCAGGATTGAGTTGGTTAACGAATATCATATGCTAGATCAAAAAATAATATTACGTGTAATTGATATTGTTTCTAATCACAAGTAGTAATTAGTAATACATGATTGTGGACAAGCTTTTGAGTATTGCTATGATTATCAGAAGACAAGTTAAACAATCCGAGCTTATGTGTTTGTTACTTGGAATAGTCTAATTCCCTAGTTCTTAATGCTGCTATTATATTAAATCTAGAGAGCTTGTTCTAGGTTATATAATTGTTAGAATCTTGTGAAGAGCTTGTTTCATTGAGTGACAATCTAATGGGAGTTTCGGGTAGCAGAGCTTGTTGTTACCTAGGGCTATTAGTTTCATTGAAGGATAAATAATGTTACACTTGACTAATCCATTGTTGTAAAAAGGTGATACTGAACTGAAGAACTGAAGCTTTTTATTCATTGTTTATTCTTATTTGTTTATTCTTGTTAATTTAGTTAATTAATTAAAAATTCCCTTTTCATTAGAAATCATAGGATTAATATAAAACAAATCACTCTCTGTGGGATCGATCATTGCTTACTGTTGTACTAATTATTTGAATTTGTAAAGTGAAAGTGAGGTTAATTTAGGAGTGTAAACGACAGCTCCCAAATTTTGGCGCCGTTGCCGGGGAGTGTTATTTTTTTTGTTTATTCTTTGTTTTCGTTTATTTTTATTATTTTGTTTTTATTTTTGTTTTATGACTCAATTCTCTAACTTTATTGACTTAACTTTTGATCAAGAGATAGAGAAAATTGCAAATATAAAAGAAGTTCTTGTTCCATCATTTGAAGTGGAAGAGATGGCGGTGCCACAAAATAACAGAACTTTGAAAGAACTGGCTACTCTTGATCTGACTCAACCATCTTTTTGTATTGAGTATCCTACTTTAGATGTTGCTTTTGAACTTAACTCTAGACTAATTCATCTTTTGCCTACTTTTTGTGGTCTTATAGGTGAAAATCCATATAAGCATTTAAAGGAGTTTCATGTGGTGTGTTCCACGATTAAAGCACAAGGAGTGGCAGAGGAGCATATCAAGCTTAGGCTTTTTCCTTTCTCATTAGCAGATTTGGCTAAAGATTGGTTATACTATCTACCTTCAGG
Organism: Panax notoginseng; assembly: GCA_016801055.1. Taxonomy (NCBI): domain Eukaryota; kingdom Viridiplantae; phylum Streptophyta; class Magnoliopsida; order Apiales; family Araliaceae; genus Panax; species Panax notoginseng. The sequence goes on from CM029013.1 coordinate 82,736,007, forward strand.
ATCAATACGATCATGGACTAATATGCAAAGGTTATTCTTGGAGAGATATTTTCCTACATCAAGAGTTACCGATATAAGAAAGGAGATATGTGGAATCAGGCAGTTCAATGGAGAGAATCTCTATGAGTATTGGGAAAGGTTCAAGAAGTTGTGTTCCAGTTGTCCACCTCATGGAATTGATGAACATTACTTGATCCAGTACTTCTATGAGGGGTTGCTACCAATGGAAAGAAGCATGATTGATGCAGCAAGTGGAGGAGCACTGGTAGACAAGACTCCAGAAGCGGCAAGGAACTTAATTGTAAACATAGCAGCTAACTCACAGCAGTATGGAACTAAGATGGGTCACACACCACAAACGGTAAATGGGGTAAGTACGAGAGACTTGGAGCAACAGATTTCTGATTTAACTATTTTAGTTCGACAAATGGCTGCAAGGAATACGCAAGGTATTCAGCAAGCTCAACCTCAGTACAACACAGAAAACCAAGAAGTACTTGTCAATTCTGGGACATCTATGGAGGATATGTTCAAGGCATTCATGAACCAAACACAACAGTTCATGAGTCAGACACAACAATTCCAGCAAGAGACAAGAACTTCTGTTCAAGATTTGAGGGACCAAGTTGGTCAACTTGCAACCACAGTAGGAAGGTCACTTTCTCAAACTGTTGAAAATGTAAGTGCCATAACATTGAGATGTGGTGCAGAGGATCAGCAACAAGGAAAGTCAATACAAAATAAGACAGACAATAGTGAAACAAACAGCAGTGATGTACTCAAGCATAAATTTCCACCTCTTTCAGCTTATGAACCGGAACTACCTTTTCCCCAAGTTCTAATACGGAATTGAAAAGTTGAAAAGAATTCAACGTGGTGGTATACAGAGTCTAATGAAAAATTCCTAGAAGAAATCTCGAATAGGGAACAAGAACTTAAAGATGATGAGGAGTTCACTAGTGGAAACTAGTTGGAAGTGCTTGAGGCTACTACTGAATTTGAAGAAGAAATCAGGTATTCAAAGTCTAAAAAGGATGAACAAGAGGAAGAGGAGAACAATTTGATAAGTTCTGCAGATATTTACAAAGAGGATATAGAGGATACATCAGTGCAAACAATAAAAACACTACATGATACATACCATTGGACCTTAACTATGGAATTGGATGAGGCACATGTCCAGTTCAGCATATATGAAGTTAAAAGGTATCTTGGTAATATTAATTCTATTTTTTCTACTGATGTTGTTGACTCTATAGTGCATGAATCTTTTGATCAAATACAATTATACAAGGAGGATTTGAGGGCTGGAATAGAGCAAAATCAGAATCTGAAGGATGCTCCTAATGAAGAATTGAAGCTGTTACCAGTCCACTTGAAGTACACAAGTCCAATTACATAGGATGAGAAGGATGATGTCAGGCCAATGACAATAAACAAGGGCAGCTGCTTGGGAGGCAACCCAAGATCTCAGATTTGATTTTTCTATCCCTTCACTTTTTAGTTTTTTTATTGCAAGTTAGCTAGTAGTATTTTCTTCTTTGCATGATTTTCTTACATTGGGGACAATGTAAGGTTTGAGTGTGGGGGGAAGATTTAGGTTTTTATTTTACTTAGGAATATTGATCCGATTTTGATGGGGAATTTGAAAAAAATTAATGCTTTTGAAAATTTTTAAAAATTTTGGTTCCATGGTTCTATTTGCCTATGTGTTCGAAGGTTAAAGTCAAAGATTAAAAATTGATGCTAAAATTTAGAATATGTTTAATGCTTAATTTGTTAATGAATGATGGCAACTAAGCCATGATCCATAGTAATTGATTTGAATTGAATTTGTGATACATGAATACTTGATTATGAGAAGCATGTTTATTTGGCTAAGTTATTTGTGGAGTTGTCTATGTGCACTAATTTCACGACTTAGAACTGTTTAACTTGCTTATGTTGTTGCAGAACCATGTGAAAAAAATGATGAATGAAAAAAAAAAAAGAAAAAAAATGAAAATTAAAAATCTGCTTCAATGTCCATTGTGCGAAATAACTGGGTATCTAAGCCTCGAGAAGCATCGGTATTCACGCTGAAAAGTACGATGGATAAAAGCAGCTTGACTAGTCGATTTTTGTGGCCTTTGTTACTTGAATAAGTAAGCCTTAGGGGTGTCTCTACACCTAGCGCCCTAAAATCATCTGGTTTGGGAGTCGTTGGTGGAAAGTTCGCTAATGGGTAACTCTAAAAAGCCTAAGAAAAGGAGACATTGCACATGTCAAGAAAAAAAAATACGAGAAAAACATGAAAATACATTCATTTGTGCTAAAAAAAAAGGGTTCTATGAAAAAAATTAAAAAGCAAAAAAAATTTGTTCTTGGTTGTGAGTCAGTGTGCATGGTTTTTGCTCCATGGTAACTAAGTTGAGTAAGTATGTAAATTTTGGAAAAGTTTCTTATGTGGTTACAATTTCATTTAATGAAATTCATTGGTGAAATGGTAAGGTTGGTAATTGTTAGTTGATTGATAAGGCATTAATTAGATTTTTGCAAATTTAGTGTTGATAGTCATGATTTGTACCTTGAAATCTTTTGACATTATGGTTGAATAGAATTTTTTTAAAAATCAAATTTTTGGTTTACACGAGGACGTGTAAAAAGATAAGTGTGGGGGAATTTGATGAGTACGAAATATGTTATATTTTTATTCCTTAATACTTAATCTTTTGTATTTATTTTGTGCCTAAACAAACTCATTATTCTTATATTTTTATTTTAGGTACAATTGAAGGGGTTTCATGATTTTGGAAATAAATTGGAGGAGGTTTACGGGATTCCTAGCAAATCAAGGATTCAACAATTAGTATCATAAATAGATTTGGATTCACGCGGCAATGAGTTTAAGCACATGACAATTGTGGGATTTACTTCTAATTTCAAATCTGAATTTTAGATTCTAGAAGAATAGTTTTTACAATTCAATTGTAATTAGGATTTCTTTTAGACTAAGATTTATTTTCAAATTGAATTCTATTTCTTTATGGAAATTGGTGTAATCTGTAATTCCTTTTAGGATTTGGATTTCTACTTCCTATAGGATTTAGGACTTTGTCTGGCACTATAAATAGAGGATGAGAGTCAAGGTTTTATTCATTCAATCATCTACTACATTCTCTCATCTATAATATTGGAGGATTGAAGACATGAGCTAAGTTCTTTTTATTCAGTTCTAAGGGATGTTGAACCTTATTTATAATTAATGATTAATTGAGTATTCATTATTTATTCCTTCTCACATGAAATTCATTCTTGATAATCTGATTTAATTTCTGAATGCTATTTGGCTTAACTAATTTGATTTCTGCAGGATTGAGTTGGTTAACGAATATCATATGCTAGATCAAGAAATAATATTACGTGTAATTGATATTGTTTCTAATCACAAGTAGTAATTAGTAATACATGATTGTGGACAAGCTTTTGAGTATTGCTATGATTATCAGAAGACAAGTTAAACAATCCGAGCTTATGTGTTTGTTACTTGGAATAGTCTAATTCCCTAGTTCTTAATGCTGCTATTATATTAAATCTAGAGAGCTTGTTCTAGGTTATATAATTGTTAGAATCTTGTGAAGAGCGTGTTTCATTGAGTGACAATCTAAGGGGAGTTTCGGGTAACAGAGCTTGTTGTTACCTAGGGCTATTAGTTTCATTGAAGGATAAATAATGTTACACTTGACTAATCCATTGTTGTAAAAAGGTGATACTGAACTGAAGAATTGAAGCTTTTTATTCATTGTTTATTCTTATTTGTTTATTCTTGTTAATTTAGTTAATTAATTAAAAATTCTCTTTTCATTAGAAATCATAGGATTAATATAAAACAAATCACTCTCTGTGGGATCGATCCTTGCTTACTACTGTGCTAATTATTTGAATTTGTAAAGTGAAAGTGAGGTTAATTTAGGAGTGTAAACGACAGCTCCCAATTATTCCCCTCTAACTTTTGTAATTCACTTATCTTCAATAAATACATTCTTAATACTTCAACAATTATTCATCATTAATATTATAACTCACAATATTTAACAACCAGATCATTCCTAGGAAAGAGGGGGCTTTTCGATAAGGATTTTTCCTTATTGGCGCTCAATTAGGTGACCAAACATCTCCTCGACAGAACTTTCTAGACATCGTCAATATTGCAAATAATAATATGAATAACTTTATTGTCTCAATTATTGATTTAATAATATAAAATATTATGTAGATGATACTGTGACAATAATTGAATAAAAAAATATGAGAGATATTATGCAGCAATTACTGTAGCAATAATTGAGTATAACTGAGTGACTTCTCACGTAAGTATCAATAATCAATACCGTGCGCTACTATGCAACCACGCGTATTACTGTACTTTTACCACCCAGGTAGTTCAACAATTAACGGTAAAACTTTCGCCGTTATTTTTATAAAAAGATATTTCTGTCATTTTCTAACTCCGATAATAATTTCGTTGTGGGGTCCACCAATGATTGTGTCGTCGTACGAATATTTTCTGTTTAAAATTAATATTCCCCGACCAATCGAATATTTTATAACAACTTGCATACTTTGCAAAATTTATAAATATTTCCCACAACTATAACATTATATCAAAACCACACCATAATATTCAAAAATATTTTTCGAGAAAAATTAATCTTTATTTATGAAAGTTGGGGTCTTACAGTGACCGTCCTTTCTATAACTGAAACACACCTTAGAAGGTTGTGTATAGTTTGGAATGTTGTGTCCCTCTTCTTCGCATCTGTAGCATCTAACTGACGGTCGCTCTCCTCCCCTAGAAACGATTGATGGTGCTGGTGCTGCTGTCAATGCCTTTTCGTCATTGTTTTCCACTTGACTCATTTCTTCTATTATCTTGGTCAGGATTACCACCGAAGTGGTTACCATTTCTAGCATGATAATTTTCTCCATGTTGGTTATCACTGCTTCGATGACTGTTGCCACTGGTACGACTATTATCGTGCTGTCGGTTGTTGTCTTTTAGTTGAAAAGTCTCATTATCTTGCTCCAATAATTGAGCCTTATTCACAACATCTGAATATAAATAAAATTTATGAGAAATAAGGTATTGAAGAATTTTAGGTTTCAAACCTCTCAGAAACATTCGTGTCATTTTCTCCTCATTATCTATCAAATGGGATGCAAACCAGGATAACTCCGCAAACTTAGCCTCATATTGTGATACAGTCATATAGTTCTGTTCCAGTTTGATGAATTCCACCTCCTTCATATGACGAATATTTTCTGAAAAATACTTGTCGTTGAATAATTCCTGAAACTTCTCTCAAGACATCTTAAGTGCGGAAAGATGAGTACGCTTTACAGATTCTCACCAGTAATCTTCCTCTCCACGAAACATAGAAGTGGTGAAGGGAACCTTTTGCTCCTCTGTGCATCCCAAGACATCAAATATCTTGGTAATCTGCTTAATCCATGCTTCTGCCTTAAGTGGCTTTGGTTTTCCCAAAAACTCTAGCTGTCCCAACTCCTTGAATTGTTTAACAGTGACCAGCCGTGAGTTACCATTGTTTCCACATGCATTTTGAACAGGAGTCTCTCTCGTCTGGTGTTGCATGAATTGTAGAAAGCTCCTAAACATCCCATCGTTCATCATTTGGTCGGTGTTATTGTTTACAGGAGGATTATTATCTTCTTGATGCGCATTATACTGGTTGTTGATTGGCGGTGTCTCAACGATCTCTTGTGCTCCATTGCTTATCTCAAAATTTTCAGATGTCATTCTCAAATACTACCACAAAACAAGGGTTAATTAAAGAAATTGACATGCCACATATTATCCCTGTATTCTGACCGACCAATTAAATAATAAATATGCTTAGGTAGGACACACTAGCGAAGGTTTTACTTGTCTCTCCCCTCCTAGTTCTAATCTCAGATCTCCACCAGAGATCATATCCTTAAGCTCTGATACTAACTGTGACGCCCCTAAAATAGGTCCACACAACTCATTATGAGTCGCCAAATACATGGTACAGAATTCAAATACAACATTTATTTATACAACTATTAATTGTCGTGCAAAATACGATAAAACATAATCTGTGAGTTTTAATACAAATATTATCTTGAACAATATCCAGACTCAAATAAAGTCTTCATTACAATTATTGTCACACTATTTTAAAATAGTGAGGACTACTATAATAACCATCTTGAACCTTTACTCCACTCCCCGACTAGTCTCAACTACATTCTTGCCTCCTGAGAAGAACAATGGAACCAAAAGGAAGAGGGTGAGCTCTACTAGCCTAGTAAAGAATATTATGACTAAGATAATGAAAAAAAATTATCTTTAGTCCTCAACAGTGAAAACTCTGATAGAATACAATAGACAACAAATTTTAGAACAACAACTGCAGCGGAACAAGCAATCCATTAGAAGAGTCAAGTAGAGCATGATGTCTACTATCTTCTATGATTTAAAATTCCATCATCAATATTTTATCCATGTAACACCAATTAATAAATGTTTCAAATCAACAAATTATCCATGCACTACGGGCCAAAGATATTCGTTTGTATCACCAGTGGTCATGATCATGTCATACATTTGTCCATCTATGCACTACGGGTCATGATTATACCAATACATAATTTTTGGTCATAATCATACCAATCAACAGTCCATCTTTGCACTACAGGCCAAAAATAACTTTCACCATAATATAAGCATGAGGATAATGACAATGATATAAAGAATCAATCAAGTGAGATCAATGATAAATATTAGAGATTTATAATTTAATTTTTCCAGAGTTCAAAATGTCCAAATTGTCAATATGATAACTAATTGTGGAGTAAAATTCAAGAATGATATTCATGTATCGAAAATAATTTAGACAGAAAAGAAAATTAAATTTTGTTGTGAACAGTACTCATGAATAGTACTGTATGAATAGTACCCCGACATGAAAGGATTAAAATTTAATAAGAAAGTTCAGACCAATATCCCAGTGAAATAATATTAGATGAAGCGCAAACCTTAAGGAATTTCTAATAATTTCAGGAATTGTAGAAGCAATACTTACCATAGTAAGTTTAAATTTAGGAATATGAAATGAAATAATATCACTTACATAATATGAAGTATGAAAGAAAATGATACCCCTTACGAGTATTGAACGAAATAACATCCTTTACCTTAGTAGAAAACTAGATTTGACTGGAATATCGGATATTATCCTGAGAAAATCTTGCACTAAAAGTTACACTCAAAGTATCCTTATACTCACAAGAAATACGCTCAATATTATTGAGAAAGAATTTTCTGATATTGTGATGGTGTGTTTAGGAAGGAGGGTTACCCCCTTTTATAGTGCAACTTCAGAGGGAAAAACAAATTCTTCTGCCTAACTTTTTTTTTCCCTCATTCTCCGCCTAAATTTTCTTTTCTTTTTTCAATGCCTAACTTCCTTTTCTTTTTCTTTCCTTGCCTAACCATCAATTCCTTAAGGGTGAGGCCCACAAAACTTTGCAACAAGAGATTTGAAAGAGAAATCATCAATCTTGAAAAGGTGAAGTGCACACATTTGTTTTTAAAAAAAAAACTTCAGCACACTCAATTTGAAAAAAGAATTCCAAAGCAATTTGATCACCTCCATCATTTTCTCACATGCTTAAATGAACCAATGTAAGCATGAGGATGATGAGAATGATATAAAGAATCAATCAAGTGAGATTAAGGATAAATATTAGAGATTTATAATTTAATTTATCTAGAGTTCAAAATGTCCAAATTGTCAACATGATAACTAATTGTGGAGTAAAATTCAAGAATGATATTTATGTATCGAAAATAATTTAGACAGAAAAGAAAATTAAATTATGTTGTGAACAATACTAATGAATAGTACTGTGTGAATAGTACCTATGAATAGTATCGTATAAATAGTGCACGCATTTTTTTTGAAAAGGAGAAGTGCACGCATTTGTTTTTTTAAAAAAATAACTTCAACACACTCAATTTGAAAAAAGAATTCCAAAGCAATTTGATCACCTCCATCATTTTCTCACATGTTTAAATATATATTATAATATTATTATTATTTAAAAAATTATAATTTATTATAATAATATATTTGAATGAATATTTTATCGGAGAAGATAATTGTGATTCCATTAAAAAATATGTCAAACTTTCAACAAATATTTCATGTTAAATTCTTTTATTTATATCAAAATTGAACCAACATCTACCATATAATAATTATTCACAATTTATATTGTAAGCTCACAATATTAATAACCAGATCATTCTCAGAAAAGAGGGGACTTTTCGATAAGGATTTATCCTTATTAGCGCGCAATTATATAACCTAACCCCTTTCCTCGACAGAACTTTCTAGACATTGACAATATTTGTGACGCCCCCAAAATAGGTATACAACACCCATTCTGAGTCGCCAAAATATATGGTACAGAAACAACTACATCTTTACTATTACAGCATAAGAACTGTGAGTTTAAATACAAATATTATCATCTAGACAATATCCACACTCAAATAAGTCTTCATTACAATTATTGATACATTCTTTCACAAAAATGGTGAGGACTACTAAAATAACTTCTAGAACCATCATTCCATACCCCGACTAGTACTCGCTACATTCTCGCCTCCTGAGAAAAATGGAACAAAAAGGAAAAGGGTGAGCTCAACTAGCCCAGTAAAGAACATTATGACTAAGATAATACATAATAAATTATCGTTAGTCTTCAACAGGGAAAAAAATCTAATAGAATACAATAGACAACAAGTTTTAAATCAATATTCGCAGCGAAAAATAATAATTCATAGAAGAGTTACGTAGAGAATGAAATCTACTATTATCTATGAATTTAAAAGTCCATCATCAATATTTTATCCCTGTAACATCAATCAATATTCCTCTTTGCACTACAAGCCAAAGATATTCATCAGTTGGTCATGTTCATCTCAACACATGTTCATCTTTGCACTACGGGCCAAAGATATTCATCAGAAATCATTCATCTTTGCACTACAGGCCAAAGATATTCAGTTATATCATCATTTAGGACTGAGGATGATGAAAAATAATTTAAAGGAAACGAATCCAGTGAAGTAAAATAACAAATATTAAGGATTCGTATTTCGATTTATCCATGTCCAAAAATACTTTATAAGTAATCATAGTGAAGTAAAATTCAAGAATGATCAAAACATGGATACAATCAAAGCTAGTATCCAGAATAGATATTTTGGACGAAAAGAAGAAAATTTCATTTTTCGGTGAATAGTAACTCGTGAATAGTAACTCATGAATAGTAACCCCGACATGAAAAGTTTTAAATTTGATAAAAAATTTCCAACCAATATTTTGACATAATGATATTGAAGAAATAATATCATTTTTGAATAAAATAACATCCCTTACCTCAAAATAACGGTACTTTTGATCGGAATATCGGATAGAAAGTCGAAAGAAACTTGTACCGAACAGCAACTCTCAAAGTATATAAATAGTCACTAAAATTCGCTCGACAATATAAAGGGAAAGAAAACTTATTTCTGGTGTGATTTTCAATTCTAACCTAAGCGTCTATTTATAGGAAAATGCTAGAACGCCATAGGAGACTAAATAATAAATTAATATTATTTTAAACTACCATTCTACGTATGCTAATCAAGACTCAAGACCAGCCCCTCAATGCTGAAACTTTCAGCAGCCCATGTGTTGTCAAACAAGAGTGGGTCCCACCCATAATTTAAAAATCATTTTATTTTTCGAAACTTCAATAATTCATAGAAAATAAACCGTTTATCAGAAAAATACGAATTTTATGTCCATTCTGCCTGAAATCGAATATTCTACAACTTTGTAGCTTTGAGTTTTTCCAAATTCCAAACATAAAATATTCGAAATCTACAAACGGATGATTTTTAATACATCTACACCGATAAAATACTAATAAAATACTTCAGCATTAATTCCTTCATTTTTATCCTCATAAAAATAAATATATCCATCATTTATATCCACATAAAATAAATATTTCCTTATCATATGAATCAATAATTAATTATTCACAAATAATATTACAGAATCACATTTATGACAACCAGGTCGTTCCTAGGAAAGAGGGGGCTTTCCAATAAGAATTTCTCCTTACTGGCGCGTAATTAGGTGACCAAACCTCTCCTTGACAAAACTTTCTAGACATTACCAATAATGTTATCTAATAATATTATTCCAAATAATATGAATTATTGATCTGATAATGGAGATGCTGTGCAGTGACAATTATTGAGCAACAAAAATATAAAATATCAACCCAGCAATTATTGAAGCAATAAAATAAAATATTGAATAGTAATTACTGTAATAATTATTGAGTAGTGCCTTCTTACTTAAGAATCAATAATTGGTGCAATACAGTGTGCTACTGTGCAACAACGCGTATTACTGTGTTTTAACCACCGGGTATTCCAACAGTATTAACGGTAATAACTACGCCGTTAATTATAAACAACTTATACTTGTCGTTTTCTTCATCCAATCGCTTTCTGTTATGGGGCCCACAAAAGACTGCGCCATTGTACGAATATTCCCCGACAAGAAGGATATTCCATGACCAAACGAATATTCCCCGACAACAATGAATATTTTATAACCACCTGCTTATTTGAAATATTTGCGCATTTTACTCATAACTAACCTCATTAATCAATTTAACACTTACTATTTCAAAATAATAAATAGAGGAAATTTAAATTTCATTTATTAATAATTTGGGGTCTTACAATATTGCTAACTAATAATATTATTTAAATAATATAAAATATTACACAAATGATACTGTGACAATAATTGAATCAATAATATAAGATACTATGCAACAACTGCTATGGCAATTATTGAATAAAACAGAGTGACTTCTTACGTAAGAATCAATAATCAGAGACACTGTGCAATACCGTGTGCTACTGTGCAATAACGCATATTACTGTACTTTTATCACCGGGTATTTCAACAATTAACGGTAAAAGTTTTGCTGTTATTTTTTTATAAAATGGTTATTTCTGTCACTTTCTATATCCGAAAGTTATTTCGTTATGTGGTCCACCAATGATTGCGCCGTCGTACGAATATTCCCCGACAAAAAGAATATTCTCCGACCAAACGAATATTTATGACAACTTACTTACTTTAAATTTGCACATATCACTCATAATCATAGCATTATATCAAATTAACACCTTATTATTCAAAATAATATTTAGAGAAAATTAAATCTTTATTCATAAAAAGTTGGGGTCTTGCAAATAGTATCCAAAACCATAAAACCATTAGAAATAAAGCAATATCCAAACACATTAGTCCCATGCAAAATTATTACAGGATCGTTCTCAAACCTAACAGAGTATCCTAAATGAAGTACTGATAAAACAGAAAATAAATTATGTTATTCCCCATGTATACTCTTATGCCAGCTGGAATGTGGCGGTATTCCATGAAACCACTCTGATCTCTAGCTATATGGTTTGTTGCTCTGGAGTCTATAATCCACATATAGATAGAATAAGAAACAAAAACAGTACTTGATACTAAGCACATGGATATATTAGGACTAAAAATTACCTTCTTCGGCTCAATGCATTCACGAGCGAAGTGTCCCGCCTTGTCACAGTTGTAGCATGTCATATTGGTTTTGTCCTTTTTATCAGAACCTCACTTTTTCCTTTTTCGTTTACCGACACCACCACTCGCAACCCCTTTAGGAGCAGTAGGATGAGCAGGTTTCTTCACCTTCTTGGGCTTAAACCCTCTATGAGAGTTCGATTCAACTACATATGCCTTGGAGGTCTTGACAACCTCAAGGCTCTCAGCCTCGAGCTCCAGGTGACGACGAATATCATCAAAATTTTTGATATTCTCATTATAGGTTATGTTGACCCGCGTATGTTTCCAATTATTGGGAAGATAGCAAACCACTACTAAAATTTATTGCTCGTTTAATAATTGAGTACTACTATATTTTAATTCATGGATCATATTATTCATGATTCGGAGGTGTTGTTTCATGGTGTTGTTGTCACGTTTTTTGTAACCATCGAATCTTATAGCTCATTCCCTCAGCATTGTCAACGAGATGCCACCAAACTTAGTTTTGAGAGTTTCCCACATTTCTTGTGCAGTGGAGTATTGTTTATACTCAAACAGAAAGTCATTTTTTGATGCAGCTCAGCAACGTTATGCGAGCGATGCGGTCCTTTTTGTGCCAACTTTCGAAGGCTGCAACCTTGATCAGATCATTTGCATGTTCACCTTCTGGTTTTGTCATCTTTGACAGTAGGGTTTCTTCAACCTCTTTCTCCTCCAAGACCATCCTAACTTTTTGGTGCCACCCGTCGTAGTTATCTCCGTCTTATTTGTTTCCTTGGTTAAGTTCTGCGATAATATGTTTTGATGTCATTTCTGCTTTGAATTAAAATATGAGAATTAATTAGGGATATTCATTGTTCACCACAGTATATAAAATATATTTGCAGCATGAACCAAATTAACATAAAAATAATGGGACATAAATACAGAAGGGAGAATTGGTTAAGCTTAGGAATCACAATCCGTATAAATGCCTAATTATTTAAATTTAATTTTTTAGTGCATAAGAAGTGTAATTTAGGGAATAATTTAATTAAATTACTACAACCTAAATCACTCCCACTAGGAACAAGTATACATGTGTAATTATAGCATGATAATTTAATTTCAAGCACCAACAATTAATATTTCAAAAATATTAATAAAGAGAATTAAATAACAAGAATTATTACTCAATTAATATATCAAGTATGATATAAACACATTAAAATGCTTTCAAATAAAATTTAAACAATAGTTTATTATCACAAAAGGTTACTGTAATTTTTTAGAATTTTTCTGATAATTATGCTAATTATTACAATTAATTAACTATTTCATATTTAAATTAGAAATTAACTAAAATTATCCAAATATATTAAGTTTCCAAAATTTCAGTGGAAATATTAATTTTATGCCAATAATTAATTTATGTTAAATTTTCAGAGTTTAATAATAACAATAGCTATTTATTAATCAATTTCATGCATAAAATAATTAATAAAACAAATTTAAGAAAATCATTAATAAAAAACTGAAATCTGTCGAACCGAGTCAAAATCGGGTCAATGGACGGATCGGATCAGATGGGTCAAGCTGATGGATCGAACTGGATGGTAGTGTGTGCCACACGAACGTGTTGCAAAGGTCAATCGTGCATGGCTATTGCGGCACTTCGACAAGCGTGCATGCCACGCACCGCCTTCCAAGCATTTTTTTGCAGCGCGGCTTTGACCGTTTCGATCGTCTGAACATGTTGGTTTTGATGGTGTGCTCAACCACTATTTTTGGGAGCTACCACATAAGTGTTGTGACGCATGCAACTCCCACTGGGAGTGGGATTGCACTGCATCTTCAACCTCCAACCACCAAAATTTTCATATTACTCATTTCGCGACCCCAACTTTGACAAGTCATATCTTATTCAATATTAATCCGAATCATGCATATAATATGTCATTAAAAAGCCTACAGAGCGTACTACGCATACATGCCAAAATCAAATGAAACGGACAATCACACATAAAGTTATGACTGGTCAAAATAGGCAGTTTGTAAACTAGGGTTCTAAATTAATGTTAAATTACATATCCGATTAAACCCAAATTATGCAAATCATATACACTATATACGGGCTACAACATACTACAATATCAACCCCTAACCTTAAGTGTAACTTAGGTTGTCATTAATAATGTTTTTCAAACTTTTAAACATGCATTCATGGCATAATATGTAAACAGTTCATACATAGCACACATATGATTGATATGCTCTGACACCAATAAATAATTATTTACATGCATGTTATTACATGTTTACACATAATAGGAGAACCAAAGACATACCTCTTGCAACGTGAAAGCCTTTGGTGCGAAAAACTCTTCTAATTATATGTCCTCTACAACCCAACAGTGTTTCCAAACTGCGATTCTTGTGGGATCTGTACGGATACCAATTTCACGGTTCCTAACAACTAGAGTTTTAATAGTATGTATGGGCAATCAGTATTGACAGTATGTTATTCTCTCTGATAATGGAACTATGATAACTGGCTTTTCATAAGTTTCAAGGACGTGGGTTTTTAATCCTGAAGTGGCTGAACCACTTCCCAACTTTTTTCTCCAACACTCAGCCAAACAAAGTTCAAAAAATTAAACGGCTTTTGACTTGGTCAATTGATTAAGCTGACTAATAAACCAAATAGGTTGGATCCTCCATGGGCGCCCCATTTAGATACCCAAGATTCAACACATACCTAACAGGCTAAGCAACAACTAACAAAGGAAAAACAAAAGGAATATTTTTATGTATCGTTATGAAAGATTATACCAAATAACAACAGACTTGCAAGATATCAAGATGACATATATGGGTTTGTTCGACTATTAGTGTTATTAACGTTTGCGACAGTGACGTTTTTAGTATTTGAATTTCCAAACACACCACAAAATTTTTAGCTCGTTGCATTTGAGCCACAAGCGTTGTGCTTGTGAATTAAATAAATTGTGTTTGAAATAAATTATTAGTAGACAAATAAGATTTTCAAGTGCTTTTAAACTTTTAAACGTTACATAACCAAATATATACATAATGCTTGTTCGGCTACTTCTCAATTGTTGTGTTTATTGTGTTTAAGCTGCAGACACGATAAACTTTTTGTTGTGTTACCAAACGCAGCATCCCAAATGTAGGTGCGCCTGACGTTTAGTCTGCATTTTTAGAGCAAAACGCTTCTTGCGTTTTAACTCAAATCACAGTAACAAAACGCACGAAAATTAGACCATATTAACATTTGAGTAGTCTAAAACCATCATGTTGTGGTGACTTCTCCTTAGAAATTACAATTAAGCGCTTGAAACTCTCTTTCAAGAAAGGTTGAAAATTGAATTGATTTCTCTTTAGAAATTACAATTAGGACTTGAAATTTATAATAATCTCTATTTTGGAATTGCAATTGTACATCTAACTAAGCTCGTCTAAATTTTACAAGGAGAAGAGTTTTGTGAATTACAGAGTGAAAGATGAATTGCATAGTGAGAGTAAGAGACCCACTGGGTCTATTCTTCTTTTGTCAATCCTCTTTTCTTACTTTTATTTTCATTTACCTTCAAGAGGCACATGTTCATTACTACCGGAGATCAATACAGTACTGACACACATAGAGATCACCTCCCGCCTGCCTGTCGATATTGTCAAAGTTAACTTCATACTAACCACTCTCATTATTACCGAATGTCCCTTTTATTTGACACCACACCAAATTCACTTGGGCGTAGAATGCATAATTAATTGATGACCATATTAACCGCATCTCTAAACTTGAATTTTTTTAAATGAATATTGATCTATATTTTGAAAATCTTGTTATTATTATTATTTTGCTATTATATTTTGAAAAAGAGATGATATGTGATTACATATTATATTAATTTTCTTTTCGCAAACAATTATATTGTATGATTACATAATTAATTTATTATCGTATATTTATACAATATAAAAACAATTTATGTCATTTTTGATCATTTTGCACCGTTTCAACTGCAACCATTACAATTCTAGCCGCATTACAATTCTAGCTGAACAAGAATCACAATTTTAACGACACAAGTTGAATGGTAAACGAACAAGATGATAACTAACTTTCGAACGCACTTTCAGCTGCAGCTGCATTTCTGCCATGGTATAAAGAAACAAACCCATATACTATCAGAAGTACTAGAGGCCACAACCCACAATGGTTTCCCTAATCTCTTCAATCAATGAATACTACAACCAATGTATGCTGCTTCAATCATTCATCTTGCAAAAAAAACTCAATTTAGTGCTGAAATAGTAGCATCCAACAACTGGAGCACCTCTTTCATTGCAGGCCTATATTTCCAAATCTCAATAGTACACAATGTGGCAATTCTAAAAAACTCCACAACTTGACCTTCTTTCAACTCGTCCCTCATAATATTGGCATCAATCATGTCCATTTGCTTATTTTGTGAAACCATATTGGTAGCCCACTGGATTAATCTAATTTCCTTTCCATCATCCTTAATCGGCCAACTAGGACGCTTTCCGGTACCTATCTCGAACATTAAAATTCCAAAACTATATACATCTCCCATTGCGGTGGCGATCGTTGATCCCTGAATATACTCCGGCGGCATATACCCCATCGTGCCGGCCACTTGTGTCGACACGTGGGATTGGGCGCCTTCGATTCTCCTTGCTAGCCCAAAATCAGCAATATGTGCCCCAAATTTAGAGTCCAATAAAACGTTACTAGCCTTGATGTCCCTATGAATTATTGGCGTCTCCAAATTGTGCATATGACACAGCCCTTGCGCCACATCTTTGATGATATTAATTCTCGTGTCCCAAGATAACGGCGGCCTGGAAAGTGACGTGGACATGTTATCGTTCTCGGAGGATGACGTGTCGCATAGCCATTGGTCGAGGCTGCCTTTCTCGATGAACTCGTAAATCAGGACCCGGTCCAGACCCGTGGCGCAGTACCCGAGCATCCTTACTATATTCGGGTGCTGGATCTTGCCCAGGGTCTCCATCTCGGCTCGAAACTCCCGGAATCCCTGGAACGCGTCGGCGGAGAGTTTTTTGACGGCGACGTTGGTGCCGTTGCAGAGGCTAGCCTTGTAGACGAGGCCGAAGCTTCCGTCGCCGATGATGAGGTCCGGGGAGAAATTCTTCGTCGACTTGAGGAGATCCAGCATGGACACCCGGGCGAGACTCGGGTCGAAGGTGGCGCTCTCGGTGACGGCGATGGAGTTGAGATTTGAGCTTGGGGTGGTTCGGGTACGGGCTCGGTTTTGATGGCGATGATGGGTCTGGGCCTGTTTTCTGGCTTTGCAGAAGATAATGAGAAAAGCGAAGATTAGGGTGATGGCGAAGAAGCTGGCTGCGGCAGCAAAGACGGCTTGGATTATTGGTTCCATGAATTTTTTTTGGTTGGCGGACGGCGGTGATGGGCGGCGGATGGTGGTGGAGGAGAATATTGGGGATAGTTGAGGAGAGAGAAAATATATAAAAAAAATGGAAGGGTCGGTAAGGGTTTAATTGACTGAGAGCTGTGTAGGAAAGGCAGAAAAGGAGCCGCCGTTAACGGTGGCACTACATGGAAAATAAAATGTTTAGTAGTCAAGTCAACGGTCCACCACCCAGAAAATTGAAATAAACTCTCTCTGTTCCTAAAAGATCTGTTCCTAAAAAATTATCGTTTAAGGTTAATATACACAAAATAAAGAATATAATTAATATCTAACAAAAATATTATATTTCCTTTATTAATTATCTCAATTAATTATTTTATTTTCAATATTTGTTATTCAATTCAACCAATTACTTCTTATTCAACTAATTACTATTTAGATTATAGCATTAAATTAAATAAAAATCATTAGGAAGGGAACAAAACTTTAATTAGGAGAAAACTTTAAATAAGGGTAAAGTAAGAAAAAAAAATAGTTAATGTGTATTGATAAACTCAAAACGATAATCTTTTTGGGATAAAAACTACTTTCTAAAACGATAATCTTTTAGGAACGGAGGGAGTATTTCCTCCGTTCTCAAAAAGGATAAATAATTATAATTTTCACACAAATTAAAAAAAATTCTTTAAAAATTTATTTTTACTAATTTTATAAAATTATATAGAGTGATGAGTATTTTTATTTTTCATATATTAATGAATCTCATTAAATGATATATTTACCCTTCTGTAAGACCCAAATTTTTATGAATAAAGATTAATTTTCTCTAAATATTATTTTGAATAATAAGGTGTGGATTTGTTATAATGTTATAGTTGTGGGTAATATTTATAAATTTGGCAAAGTAAGCAGGTTGTTATAAAATATTCGTTTGGTCGAAAAATATTCGTTTTATCAGAAAATATTTGTACGACTACACAATTATTGGTGGACCCCACAACGGAATTATTGTCAGAGTTAAAAAACGACAGAAATATCTTTTTATAAAAATAACGGTGAAAATTTTAATGTTAACTGTTGAAATACCCGGTGGTAAAAGTACAATAATACGCGTGGTTGCATAGTAGCACACGGTATTGTACAGTATATTTGATTATTGATTCTTACTTGAGAAGTCACTCAGTTTTATTCAATTATTATCACATTAATTGATGCATAGTATCTCACATTATTGATTCAATTATTGTCAAAATATTTTATATTATTAAATCAATAATTGAGATGACAAAGTTATTCATATTATTATTTGTATTATTGACAATGTCTATAAAATTCTGACGAGAAAAGGGATTTGGTCACCTAATTGCGCGCCAATAAGGAGAAATCTTTATCGAAAAATCCTATCTTTCTTGGAAATGATCTGGCTGTTAATATTGTGAGTTATAATATTAATGATGAATATTATTAAAAATATATTTTGTGAAGCCAAGCGAATTGAAATAAAAAGAAGGGATTTTTATGAAGGATTTGTTGTAAATTTTACATATTATATGGACCCCCACTTACCCATTTTTCAAAATAGTCGGGAGAAAGTTATCTCAGTTTTATATATATATATATATATATATATATATATATATATATATATATATATATATATATATATATATATTATAATATTTATTTTTATGTGAAATAGAATATATTATATTGTATTGTTTGCATAATACTGTATAGTGTGTGCATAGTGCTGCATAGTACAGCATAGTAAAATAATAAAAAAAAATCAACGAATTCAGTCGAACGTCGCCCGTGATTTTTTCTTATTGTGCAGTCCGTGATTTTATTTTATAAATAGTATCTAGCCATTCTCCTATAAATACGATGCTTAGTTTATAATTGAAAATCACACCAAAATCAGAGAATTTTTATTTTATAATATTGAGCGTATTTCTTTAGAGTTTAAGGAAGCTTTGAGTGTAGAAAACAGTGTAAGTTTTTTTAAGAATGTGGCGCCCCCAAAATAGGTATACAACACCCATTCTGAGTCGCCAAAATACATGGTACAGAAACAACTACATCTTTACTGTTACAACATAAGAACTGTGAGTTTAAATACAAATATTGTCATCTAGACAATATCCACATAAAATTAATATTTTCCTCATCATATAAATTAATAATTAATTATTCACAAATAATATTACAGAATCACAGTACTGGCAACCAGGCCGTTCCCAGGAAAAAGGGAGCTTTCTAATAAGGATTTCTCCTTACTGGCGCGCAATTAGATGACCAAACCTCTCCTTAGACAGAACTTTCTAGACATTGTCAATAATATTATCTAATAATATTATTTAAATAATATGAATTATTGATCTGATAATGGAAAATACTGTGTAGTGATAATTATTGAAACAACAGTAATATAAAATATCAACGCAGCAATTATTGAATCAATAAAATAAATTACTGAACAGCAATTACTGTAACCATTATTGAGTAGTGCCTTCTTACGTAAGAATCAATAATTGGTGCAATACAGTGTGCTACTGTGCAACAACGCGTATTACTGTGTTTTAACCACCGGGTATTCCAACAGTATTAACGGTAACAACTACGCCGTTATTTATAAACAACTTATACTTGTCATTTTCTTCATCCAATCGCTTTCCGTTATGGGGCCCACAAAAGACTGCGCCGTCGTACGAATATTTCCCGACAGAAAGAATATTTCACGACCAAACGAATATTCCCCGACAACAATGAATATTTTATAACCACCTGCTTATTTGAAATATTTGCGCATTTTACCCATAACTAACCTCGTTAATCAATTTAACCCTTACTATTTCAAAATAATAAATATAGGGAATTTAAATTTCATTTATTAATAATTTGGGGTCTTACAACCTCCCCTCCTTATGAAATTTCGTCCTCAAAATTGACGTACGTACCTGGTGTTTCGAAAAGATGAGGATACCTCGCTTTCATTTCCGTTTCCAACTCCTAGGTCATTTCCTCAATAGCATGGTTTCTCCACAAAACTTTAACTTGTGGTATGACCTTCGTGCGTAGGACATGCTCCTTTCTATCTAAGATCTTGACAGGTACCTCCTCGTACGTTAAGTCTTCAGCTATCTCGTCCGGTTCTAACTCAATAACGTGGTCTGGGTCTTTCACATATTTACGTAACACAGACATATAAAAAACATTATGAACACGAGACATACTTGGAGGTAACGCGAGTCTATAGGCCACATTTCCTACTCGGTCAAGAATCTGAAATGGACCAATAAATCGTGGATTGAGCTTTCCTCTCTTTCCCAATCTTGTAACTCCTTTCCATGGAGCCACACGCAACAATACATGATCCCCAATGTTAAATTTCACGTTCTTTTGATGAAGATCCGCATAACTCTTTTGTCGATCCTGTGCCGTTTGTATACGTTGTCGAATCGTTTGGATCTTCTCTGTAGTCATTCGTACCAACTCTGGTCCTAGCAACGTTGCTTCTCCCACCTCATCCCAACATACTGGAGAGCGACACTTTCGTCCATATAATGCTTCAAATGGGGCCACACCTATACTTGTCTGATAACTGTTATTGTAGGAGAATTCCACCAATGGTAGGTACTTATCCCAACTCTCTTTGAAATCTAGGACACAAAGTCTTAATAGATCTTCAAGGGTTTGAATAGTCCTCTCTGATTGTCTGTCCGTTTGAGGATGGTATGCCGAACTAAATCGTAAATCTGTGCCCATAGCTTTTTGCAAGCTAACCCAAAATCTTGAAGTAAATCTTGGGTCACGATCCGAAACTATGGATACTGGCATGCCATGCAGTCTCACAATCTCATCTACGTATATACGAGCAAGACGTTCAAGGGAATAAGTCTCCCGTATCGGCAAGAAATGAGCAGACTTAGTTAATCTATCAACAATAACCCAAATAGCATTTATGCCTTGAGAAACCGTGGGAAGACCCATAACAAAATCCATGGTAATGTGTTCCCACTTTCATTTCGGAATCTCAAGTGGTTGCAATGGACCTTTTGGCACTTGATGTTCCGCCTTTACACGTTGACAAGTTAAACACCTCGAGATAAACTTTGCAATCTCTCTCTTCATATTATTCCATCAAAATGTATGTCGAAGATCACGATACATTTTGATACTTCCAAGATGGATTGCAAATGGTGTATTGTGTGCTTCCATCATAATCTTGTACTTTAAATCAGAATCGTTAGGAACACAAAGTCTGGAGTGGACTCGAAGTATTCCTTCTTCATCGATTCTTGCTTCTGGAATAGCACCTTCTTGCACTTTCTTCTTCATACGCATCAGCTCCGGGTCTGTGGTTTGAGCAACTTTAACTTTATCAATTAAAGTTGGTTCTATGCGTATACTTGACATCATCGCACTCGTTCCTGCATATGATCTTCTGCTCAACGCGTCAGCTACCACGTTTGCTTTTCCAAGATGGTATTGAATAGTGTGGTCATAATCTTTCAACAGTTCGAGCCAACGTCGTTGCCGCATATTGAGTTCTTTTTGAGTGAAGAAATATTTGAGACTTTTATGGTCTGAATAAATCTCCACTTTCTCCCCATATAGTTAGTGCCTCCAGATCTTTAGCGCGAAAACGACTGCTGCCAACTCTAGATCATGAGTAGGATAATTTCTCTCATATTCTTTAAGTTGTCGCTAGGCATAGGCTATAACTTTTCCATGTTGCATGAGAACACATCCTAGCCCTTTGCCTGAAGCATCGCTGTAGATAACAAATCCATTCGAACCAGATGGTATGGTCAAAACAGGTGCCGAAATGAGTCTCCTCTTAAGCTCTTGAAAACTCTTCTCGCATTCCTCGCTCCATACGAATTTGATATCTTTCCGAGTTAGCTGAGTTAACGGGGTAGCGATTCGAGAAAACCCTTCCACGAATCTCCGATAATAACCAGCTAAGCCCAGAAAGCTACGTACTTCGGTCACCGTCTTTGGTTGCTCCAAACTTTGTATTGCTTCAATCTTCGCCGGGTCAACAGATACTCCATGTTTTGACACCACGTGCCCTAGGAATGCCACTTCCTCAAGCCAGAACTCGCATTTCTTCAACTTAGCATATAACTTATTTTCACGCAGACTTTGGAGTACCAGCTTCAAATGATGCTCATGATCTTCACGGCTTTTGGAATATATGAGGATGTCATCAATAAAGACAACAACGAACTGATCTAAATAATCCTTGAATACTCGGTTCATCATATCCATGAAAGCCGCAGGAGCATTAGTCAATCCAAAAGACATGACTAGGAATTCATAATGCCCGTACCGAGTTCTGAAGGCAGTCTTTGGAATATCCTCAGTTTTAACCTTCAGCTGATGATATCCAGAACGAAGATCGATCTTTGAAAAGAATTATGCTCCTTGTAACTGGTCAAACAGGTCATCAATACGAGGTAGCGGATACCTATTCTTAATAGTGACATGGTTTAATTCCCGGTAATCAATACAAAGTCGCATACTCCCATCTTTCTTCTTTACAAATAAAACAGGAGCACCCCAAGGAGATGTACTAGGACGAATGAAACCGATGTCCAACAACTCTTGTAGTTGGACCTTTAACTCCTGAAGTTCAATATGAACCATTTGATATGGGGTTTTAGAAATAGGCTTTGTACCAGGTTCAAGATCAATAAAGAATTTAATTTCACGTTCCGGGGGTAGACCGGGAAGTTCTTCAGGAAATACGTCAGGAAAGTCAATAACAACAGGAATATTATTCAAATTTGGCGTGTCTTTATTCAAATCCATAACATGGGCTAAGAAAGCTTGACATCCGTTTTTTAATAAACGAATGGCTTTATGACTTGATATAACAGTGATTAATTTTAATGGCTTAGTTGCTTGAATTCGTACAACAGGTTGGTTAGGAATATGAAAACTAACAACCTTACGAAAATAATCAATTTTGGCATGATGAGTAGTTAACCAATCAATCCCTAAAATCACATCAAAAGCAAGTATCTTTAAAGAGATAAGGTCAACAGGTAATGTGATGGTGCCTACTTGGATCAAACAAGATTTATAAACTGTGGATGTGATGAAAGTTTCTCCTAACGGAGTCTCCACAGATAAATCAAAGTCTAACTTCTCCGGAGTCAAGTTTAAACGTTGAGCACAAGCAGGAGAGATAAAAGAATGGGTAGAACCGGTATCTAAGAAGGTATAAATTTCGCATGAATTTATGATTAGCTTACCCGTGATCACCTCGTTTGGGTTACTCGCATGTTGACCAGTCACGACAAACGCTCTTCCAGGAACCGTTGACTTTATCTTTTCTGGGGCAGCTTTTTGAGTCACCATCTCCGTTGGACTTGGTTTTGCTACAGTGCAATCTCGAGCGATATGTCATTCATTTCCACAATTATAACATACCTTAAACTGTTGTGGGCAGTTTGGGCTGATATGTCCTTCTTTTCCGCACTTATAGCATATAACCGGTGGTCGTTCTCCTCCCTTGGAACCAGTTGCTGCTGGTGCTGACGTCTTCGTATTGTCATTGTTGAATCTCCTCTTTTTAAAATCTCCTTCCGACTCGCTTCTTCTATTTTCATAGCCACGATTACTACCAGAGTGGTTGCCGTTCTTGTCTGTATTTTTCTTTCTCCACTGATTATCATTGTTCTGATGACTGCTGTCACCGATATGATCCTGGTTATGGTCCCTCAGTTGACCGTACTCGTTATCTCGCTCTAATAATTGAGCCCTGTTGACAACATCTGAATAGAGAGAAAATTTATGAGAAATGAGATATTGACGTATGTCGGGTTTCAAACCTCTCAGAAACATCCTCGTCATACGTTCCTCATTCTCCACCAAATGAGGTGCAAACCTGGACAACTCTGCAAACTTTGCCTCGTACTGAGATACCGTCATATTATTCTGCTCTAGTCTAATAAACTCTACCTCCTTCATATGACGAATACTTTCAGGAAAGTACTTATCATTGAACAGTTTCTGAAATGTCTCCCAAGACATACTGAGTGCGGTTGGATGGGTACGCTTCACAGACTCCCACCACTAGTCTGCCTCGCCACGGAACATAAAGGTGGCGAATGGAACCTTCTGTTCCTCCGTGCATCCCAAGACATTGAATATCTTGGTAATTTGCTTGACCCACGTTTCCGCCATGATCGGATCTGGCATTCCCTTAAATTCTGGTGGTCCCAATTCTTTGAACTGTTTGGCTGTGACAAACCATGAATTGCTATCATTTCCTCCTTTATTTTGAACACGAGTCTCCCTCGTCTGGTTTTGCATGAATTGCAAAAAATATCTAAACATTCCATCGTTCATTATCTGCTCATTGGTGTTGTTCACAGGAGGAACATTGCCAGCCTGTTGCACGTTCTCCTCGTTGGTAAGCACCGGTGTCTCCACGGTCTCATTTACTCCACTATTAACATTCTCAGTCGACATTCTCAAATACTGCCATAAAACAAGGGTTAATTAAATAAATTAACAAATCACATAATACCCCTATATTATGACTGACCAATAAATAAGCTTAGGTAGGACACACTAGCGAAGGATTTATTCGTCTCTCCCCTCCTAGTTCTATTCTCCGATCTCCGCCAGAGATCATATCCCTAAGCTCTGATACCAACTGTGACGCCCCCAAAATAGGTATACAACACCCATTCTGAGTCGCCAAAATATATGGTACAGAAACAATTACATCTTTACTGTTACAACATAAGAGCTGTGAGTTTAAATATAAATATTGTCATCTAGACAATATCCACACTCAAATAAGTTCTCATCACAATTATTGATACATTATTTCACAAAAATGGTGAGGACTACTAAAATAACTTCTAGAGCCATCATTCCATACCCCGACTAGTACTCGCTACATTCTCGCCTTCTGAGAAAAATGGAACAAAAAGGAAAAGGGTGAGCTCAACTAGCCCAGTAAAGAACATTATGACTAAGATAATACAGAACAAATTATCGTTACTCTTCAACAGGGAAAAATCTAATAGAATACAATAGACAACAAGTTTTAAATCAATAACTGCAGCGGAAACAGCAAACCATTAGAAGAGTCAAGTAGAGAATGAGTTCTACTATCTTCTAAGATTTAAAAGTCCATCATCAATATTTTATCCCTGTAACAACAATCAATAACCATCTTTAATCAAATATTCATCTTTGCACTACAGGCCAAAGATATTCATTTGTATCATCAGTCGGTCATGTTCATCTCAACACATGTCCATCTTTGCACTACGGACCAAAGATATTCATCAGTTAATCATTCATCTTTGCACTACAGGCCAAAGATATTCAGTAATATCATCATTTAGGACTGAGGATGATGAAAAATATCTTAAAGAAAACGAATCCAGTGAAACAAAATAACAAATATTAAGGATTCGTATTTCGATTTATCCATGTCCAAAAATACCTTATAATTATTCATAGTGAAGTAAAATTCAAGAATGATCAAAACATGGATACAATCAAAGCTAGTACCCAGAATAGATATTTTGGACGAAAAGAAGAAAATTTCATTTTCGGTGAATAGTAACTCGTGAATAGTAACCCCGATGTGAAAAGTTCTAAATTTGATAAAAAATTTCAACCAATATTTTGACATAATGATATTGAAGAAATAATATCATTTTCGAATAAAATAACATTCCTTACCTCGTAAAGACAGTACTTCTGGTCAGAATACCGGTATAAGGCTGAAAGAAACTTGCTCTGATGAATAGAAACTCTCAAAGTATCTAAATACTCACAAAATACACTCAATAATCTAGAGAGAGAAAGAGAGAAAACTTGTTTCTGGTGTGATTTTTAATTCTAACTTAAGCACCTATTTATAGGAAAATACTAGAACGCCAAAGGAGACTAAATAATAAAATATTATTATTACAAAACTCATTTCTACGCATGCCTAGAGACCAATTCAGCCACCAGCCATCCTTGACCCAAATTAGCAGCCCACATGTGTTAGAATAAAAGTGGGTCCCACCCATAATTAATAAAAATCATTTTATTTTTTAAAACTTTAATAATTCATAGAAAATAACCCTTTTATCAGAAAATTCAAATCTCGCGACTTTTTTTATAGAAAATTCAATTCTCTACAACTTTGCAGAAGAAAGTTTTTCCAAATTCCAAACAAAAATTGACCGAAATCTATAAACGGACGATTTTACAGGCTATAATCAAATTTCAGTCAAGAAATGGGGTCCACCGACACACAAAACATGTGTTAATCATTTAATACAACAAAAAAATACTCTTCCTCCTCATATACTCATATATCCCACATTCATTGTAAAACTATCACCATTATTATATTGTTAAATATAATAATAAATTATTTTATCAGAAAAGATAAAATATCATTTTTTAATAATTGTCACTTAAAAATTTTCTCCATCTATATCCACATAAAATTAATATTTTTCTCATCATATAAATCAATAATTAATTATTCACAAATAATATTACAGAATCACAGTACTGGCAACCAGGCCGTTCCGAGGAAAGAGGGGGCTTTCCAATAAGGATTTCTCCTTACTGGCGCGCAATTAGATGACCAAACCTCTCCTTAGACAGAACTTTCTAGACATTGCCAATAATGTTATCTAATAATATTATTCAAATAATATGAATTATTGATCTGATAATGGAAAATACTGTGTAGTGACAGTTATTGAAACAACAGTAATATAAAATATCAACGCAGCAATTATTGAATCAATAAAATAAAATACTGAACAGTAATTACTGTAACCATTATTAAGTAGTGCCTTCTTACGTAAGAATCAATAATTGGTGCAATACAGTGTGCTACTGTACAACAACGCGTATTACTGTGTTTTAACCACCGGGTATTCTAACAGTATTAACGGTAACAACTACGCCGTTATTTATAAACAACTTATACTTGTCGTTTTGTTCATCCAATCACTTTCCGTTATGGGGCCCACAAAAGACTGCACCGTCGTACGAATATTCCCCGACAGAAAGAATATTCCACGACCAAACGAATATTTCCCGACAATAATGAATATTTTATAACCACCTGCTTATTTGAAATATTTGCGCATTTTACCCATAACTAACCTCGTTAATCAATTTAACCCTTACTATTTTAAAATAATAAATAGAGGAAATTTAAATTTCATTTATTAATAATTTGGGGTCTTACAAAGAATATTTTCGCCCTACCAGTCAGAAATACTCTCCTTCTAAGGAAGATATATTATTTTTGTTCAATATTCGTAAGAAATAATATTTTCTTTCATACTCTATAGTATGTAAGTAATATTATTTCGTTTCAGATTCTGAATTCTACACTCATTTAGTGAAGTATTACTTCTATATTCCATGAAATTAGTAGAATATCCTTGAAATTTGAGATTCATCTAGTATCATTTCACGAAAATATTATTTTGAACATTCTTGATAATTTTTAATCTTTTCATGTTGGGGTACTATTCACGAGATACTATTCCCGAAGTACTATCAACGGGGTACTTGTAAGATCGCAACATTCATGAATAAAGTGTAAGACCCCAACTTTCATGAATAAAGTGTAAGACCCCAACCTTTTATAAATAAAGATTTAATTTCTCTAATTATTATTTTTGAATAATAAGGTGTTGATTTGATATAATGTTGTAGTTATGGGTAAAATGTGTAAATTTTATAAAATAAGCAAGTGGTTATAAAATATTCGTTTTAGTCGGGAGATATTCTTTTTGTCATGAATATCCGTACGACAGCGCAATCATTGGTGGACTATATAACGGAATAAATGTTAGATATAGAAAGCGACATAAATAACTTTTTTATAAAAATAACGGCAAAATTTTTACCGTTAAAACTGTTGAAATATCCGATGATAAAAATACAGTAATACGCGTGGTTGCACAGTGGCACACGATTTTGCATAATATTTCTAATTACTGATTCTTACGTAAGAAGTCACTAAATAATTGATACAATAAAATTGCACAGTCTTTCATATTATTGATGCAATAATTGCTGCAGTGATAATTGAATAGTATTTTATATTATTGATTCAATAATTGTCACGACACGATAATTCATATTATTGAAATGATATTATTAGATAGCATTATTGATAATGTCTAGAAAGTTCTGTTATTTCATATTATTGAAATGATATTATTAGATAACATTATTAATAATTATAAATAATTAATGAATTTGATAAGTAAGGATTTCTTTAAATTTTAATATAAATGGAGGAATTTTAGAATGCGACAATTGTCGAAAGTTGTTATTTTTTTTATAAAACCATAATTATCTTCTCCGATAATATATTTATATATTATTATAATATTACATTATAATAATATAATGTGATAATATAATAGTATAATTTTTGTAATTTAAATGGTAATATTATTATAATAAATTTATGGTATAAGAATAAAATAAGGAGGAAGAGTGCAAATTGAATTTGAATTTCTTTTTAATAATTATTAAATGTTTAAAACATGTTGTGAAACTCCAGATTTTATGAATAAAGATTTAATTTTTTCGAAATATTTTTTTAAATATTATGGTGTGAATTTGAGATAATATTATAGTTGTGGGTAGTAAAAATACAGTAATACGTGTGGTTGCATAGTAGCATACGGTATTGATTATTGAGTCTTACGTGATAACTCACTCAGTTTTGTTTTATTGGTATTATTAATGTAATAAAACAGAAAAGCTTTTTATATAAAACAGAATACTTTTATAAAGTTATTCGTTTTATTAGACTAATAGTAAAATCTTTTTATATAAAATAAAATACTTTTATAAAATTATCTGTTTTATTAGACAATAATTAGAATATATTATATTTTATTATGCATAGTATTTGCATAGTGGCTGCATAGTAAAATCTTTTATAAAGTTATTCATTTTATTAGATTATAAATATAATATATTATATTTTATTTAAAAGATTTTGCTTTAAATATGGACCGTCAGATTAAAGTAAATCAATCTAGACCGTTCATGAGTTAGTTACTATGCAGTCCATTTTTTTATAAATAGATGCTCATTCCTTCATTATTTTCTTACAAATTCACTGAAACTCTAGAGAGAGAAATTATAGAGAGAGATAAGAAGAGTATTATGCTACTTCACTACTCCGATATCAAGTTTTTTTATGGTAAAGGATATTATTTGTTGTACCCGTAAGGGGTATTATTTATTTTGTATTCATGAAGAGAACTTCTGTTATTCCATTCTTTATTATTCTGTTGGAATAACCTGTATACGCGGACTACCCTATACTTGATAAAATTCTTCTGTTATTCCATTACTTATTATTATGTTGGGATAACCTGTTTATGTGAAGTACCGCATACATGGTGAAATTCTTCTATTATTCCGTTCTTTATTATTCTGTCGGAATATTCTGTCGTTGCGAATTTTGCCTGACCTAGTTCCATTAATTATTCTGTTGGAATAACCTGTATACGCGGATTACTGTATACCTGGTGATTTCTGTTGTTATTCCATTCTTTATTATCTTGTCGGAATATCCTGTCTGTGCGTTTACGCCGGACCTGGTTCCATTATTTATTATTTTGTCGGAATACCATGTCTGTGCGTTTACGCCGGACCTGGTTCTATTATTTATTATTCTGTCGGAATATCCTGTCGGTGCATTTACGCATGACCTGGTTCCACTATTTATTTTCTATTGGAATAACCTATCTGTGCGGTCTATCGCATGCATGGTGATTTCTTTTGTTATTCCATTCTTTATTATACTCAGTTGGTTAAAACTTTGACTTCTATACTCCATGAAATTAGTGGAATATCCTTGATATTTGCGCTTCATCCAGTATCTTTTTATGTAAATATTCTTCTGAGCATTCTTCAATTTTACTCTACAAAGCAGTATCATGTTGACAATTTGGATGTTATCAGTTCCTGGATAAATTAATTCTTGAACTTCTTTTATTGAATTCTTATATCATTGTCATCATCCTCATATTTAGATTTTGTTGAAAGTCATCTATGGCCTGTAGTGCATAGATGGACTTGGTATGATTATGACCAGGGATTAATCGGTGTAATCATGACCGTAATATTACAAACTATGTGAAAAAAGTCCTCATTGGCCCGTAGTGCATTGATGGACAGTTTTTGGTATGATTTTGGCTATGGATTCTCTTTGGTCGTAGTGCAGAGATGAATTATTTTATGGCATGATCAGGACTGTTGATGAAAACATGATTATCTTTAGCCGTAGTGCATGGATAATTCATGGTCGTGATACTAAATAATATCCTTGGCCGTAGTGCAGGGGTGATTCGATGATGTGGATTATTTATTAAGCTGAGTCCCAGCGATAAAAGTCATGAAAAACCTTTTAAATCATAAAAGATAGTAGATTTTATTATTTACTTAACTCTTTTAATGGATTGCTGGTTCCGCTGCAGTTAAATTTGATGTCTATTATATTTTATCAGTTTAACATTGTTGAAAACTAATGATAATTTATTCTGCATTATCTTAGTCATAATATTTCTTACTGGCCTAGTTGAGCTCACTCTTTCTTTCACTGTTCTCTTCAGGAAATAAGAATATAGTTGGGACGAGTCAGGAAACGGAGTGACGGACCAGATGATAGCATTAGTAGTCCTAATGGATTGCTGGTTTCGCTGCAGTTAAACTTGATGTCTATTGTATTTTATCAGTTTAACATTGTTGAAGACTAATGATAATTTATTCTGCATTATCTTAGTCATAATATTTCTTATTGGGCTAGTTGAGCTCACCCTTTCTTTCACTGTTCTCTTCATGAAATGAGAATATAGTTGGGACGAGTCAGAAAATGGAGTGACGGACCAGATGATAGCATTAGTAGTCCTCACTATTCTATCTAATAGTGTGATAATAATTGTAATGAGGACTCTTTTTGAGTATGGATACTCTCTAGAAGATAATATTTGTATTCAAACTCACAGTTTATATTTTGTCGTATTGTACGCGACAGTTGTATTATTAACTTGTATTTGAATTCTGTACCATGTTTCTGGCGACTCAAGATGGGTGATGTATACCTTATTTTGGGGGCGTCACAGTTGGTATCAGAGCTTAGGGATATGATCCCTGGATAAGATGTGAGGCAAGAACTAGGAGGGGAGAGACGAGGGAATTCTTTCGCTAGTATGACCTACCTAAGTTTATTTGGTATTTAATTGGTCGGTCAGAGTATAGAGATAATATGTGATATGTTATTTATCCCTTGTTTTGTTGCAGTATTTGAAAATGGCATCTGAAAATGTTGAGATAAGCAATGGAGCACAGGAGACCGTTGAGTCTCCACAGATCAATAATCAGGACAATGTGCAACAGGATGGCGATAATCCTCATGTAAACAACAACACTGATCAATTGACTAACGACGATAAGTTTAGGAGTTTTTTAGAATTCATGCAACATCAGGCGAAGGCGGCTCCTATTTATAATGCAGGTAAAAATAATGGCAACCCATGGTTGGTCACCGCTAACCAATTCAAGGAGCTGGGACCACCGGAGTTTTTGGGAGAGCCAGAACCACTTAAGGCGGAGACGTGATTGAAGCAGATCACCAAGATATTTGATGTCTTGGGATGCTCAGAGGAGCAAATGGTTCCCTTTGCCACCTTTATGTTGCGTGAAGAGAAAAATTACTGGTGGAAATCTATAAAACGTACCCAGCCTGACGCACTCAAGATGTCTTGGAAGAAGTTCCAAGAGCTGTTCAATGACAAGTACTTTCCCGAAAGCATTCGTCACATGAAGGGGTGGAATTTATCAAGTTGGAGCAAAATAACATGACCGTGTCGCAGTACGAAGCCAAGTTTGCCGAGTTGTCCCGATTTGCGTCCCATTTGGTTGATAATAAGGAGAGAATGACGCGAATATTTCTAAGAGGTTTAAAACTTGAGATACGGCAATATCTTATCTCTCATAAACTATGCTTGTATTCAGATGTTGTTAATAGGGCTCAGTTATTGGAGCGCGATAACGAGTCAACCCAACCAAAAGAGAGCAGTCGACAAAATGATAATACCGGTGATAACAGTCATCAAAGAGGTGACAATAAGCATGGAGGGAATCAACATACCAGAAATGGTAACCACTTCGGTGGTAATCATGGCCAAAATAATAAGAATGGACATTTCAAGAAGAGAAGGTTCAGCAATGACGTAAAGACGTCGGCATCAGCACCAGTTTCAAAGGAAGAAGAACGACCATCGGTCGTATATTTCAAATGCGGACAGGAGGGACACATCCGTCCAAACTATACGCAGCAATCCAAAGCGTGTTTTAATTACGGAAGAGAAGGTCAACTAGCTCGATTTTGTCATATAGTGAAGTCAAGTCCAGCTGAGATAGTGATGCCAAAGGATGTCCCAGATAAGCCAAAGCCGGTAGTTTAAGAGAAAGCATTTTTTTTTCGTGACAAGGAACCTGAATAAAATTATCACGGGAATATTGGTCATAAACTCTTGTGAAGTCTTTACCGTGTTAGATACCGGTTCTACTCACTCTTTTATTTCACCTAGTTGTGTTCAATATTTCAACTTAACTCCGGAGAAGTTAGACTTTGATTTATCTGTTGAAATTTTGTTGGGAGAAACCTTCGTTACCTCCACTATTTATAAATCTTATTTGATTCAAATCAACACTTTCATGTTACCTGTCGATCGTATCTCTTTAAAAATACTTGCCTTTGATGTGATTTTAGGAATCAATTGGTTAACTACTCATCATGTTTTTTTTGTAAGGTTGTTAGCTTTCATACTCCTAACCAACCTGTTATGCGAATTCAAAGTAACCAAACCACTAAAGTCAATCATTGTCATATCAAGCCATAAGTAAAAAGTCCTGAGCCTTTATCTGGCGACTTCCTTGTGTAGAATGCACCGAAGCCAGACTTTCTGTAGGCGACGTCGTGAATGATGATGTCAAGTTGATAGGTATTAATGTGACGTGCTATCCAAGTCTTGGATGAGGGTCACAATTTTGAACGATATTTCTATTGTTAATAAATTTCTTGACGTATTCGTGAAGACTTCTTAGCCTACCCCAGAGCGTGAAATCAAATTTTGTATTGACCCCAGTACAAAACCCATTTCTTAAACCCTCAAATATTTCTTCAACTAAAACGAACGTATTATGCGCCAAAGACGTTAGGTCGAGCTGTTGAAGATTACGATCGTACCATTCAATATCATCGTGGAAGTGCGAACGTGGTAGCTGACGCGTTGAGTAGAAGATCGTATACGAGTGAGATGTTGTTAACACAAATACCCATTTTGTATAGCTTACAAATGATGAAGATAGAGTTAAAGACTCTAGGGACCCACGTGAAGATAACGAATATACGATTAGAATCGACTTTAATCGATAAATTTAAAGCCGCTCAAGCTACATACTCAGAGCTGATGAATGTGAAGAAGAAGGTTCAAGAGGGCGTTATTCTAGAAGCAAGAATCGATGAAGAGAGGAAATCTCAACCCTCGATTTAATTGACCCATTTAAAATCCTCGATCGAGCAGGAACTGTGGCTTATAGACTCGTTTTACCGCCAAGTATGTTGCGTGTTCATAACATTTTTTAACGTATTGATGTTACGTAAACATGTGGACGACCCGAACTACATTATTGATTTAGAACCGGACGAGATAGCGGATAATTTAACGTATGAAGATGTACCTGTTAAAATCCTGGAATGTATTCAACACTCAAAGGTTATACCTCAAGAGTTAGAATCTGACGAAGTGTCCTCATCTGTTCGGCATACCAGGTACGTACGTAAATTTCGAGGGCGAAATTTCATAAGGAGAGGAGATTGTGAAACTCCAGATTTTATGAATAAAGATTTATTTTTTTTGAAATATTTTTTTAAATATTATGGTGTGAATTTGAGATAATGTTATAGTTGTGGGTAGTATTTATAAATTTTGCAAAATATGCAAGTTGTTGTATTATATTCGATTAGTCGGGGAATATTATTTTTGTCGGGAAATATTCGTACGACGACACAATTATTGGTGGACCCCACAACAGAATTATTGTCGGATTGAGAAAACGACAAAAATATTTTATGAAAATAACGGCGTAAGTTTTACCGTTAATACTGTTGAACTACTCGGTAGTAAAAGTACAGTAATACGTGTGGTTGCATAGTAGCATACGGTATTGATTATTGAGGCTTACGTGATAAGTCACTTAGTTTTGTTTTATTGGTATTATTAATGTAATAAAACAGAAAAACTTTTTATATAAAACAGAATACTTTTATAAAGTTATTCGTTTTATTAGGCTAATAGTAAAATCTTTTTATATAAAACAAAATACTTTTATAAAGTTATCTGTTTTATTAGACAATAATTAGAATATATTATATTTTATTATACATAGTATTTGCATAGTGCCTGCATAGTATTTGCATAGTAAAATTTTTATAAAGTTATTCGTTTTATTAGATTATAAATAGAATATATTATATTTTATTTAAAAGATTTTACTTTAAATATGGACCGTCAGATTAAAGTAAATCAATCTAGACCGTTCATGAGTTAGTTACTATGCAGTCCATTTTTCTATAAATAGATGCTCATTCTTTCATTATTTACTTACGAATTCACTGAAACTCTAGAGAGAGAAATTATAGAGTGAGAAAAAAAAAGTATTATGCTACTTCACTACTCCGATATCAAGTTTCTTTTACGGTAAGGGATATTATTTGTTGTACCCGTAAAGGGTATTATTTCTTTTGTATTCATGAAGAGAACTTCTGTTATTTCATTCTTTATTATTCTGTTGGAATAACCTGTATACGCGGACTACCCTATACTTGGTAAAATTCTTCTGTTATTCCATTATTTATTATTATGTTGGGATAACCTGTTTATGCGAAGTACCGCATACATGGTGAAATTCTTCTATTATTCCGTTCTTTATTATTCTGTCGGAATATCCTGTCGGTGCGAATTTTTCCTGACCTGGTTCCATTAATTATTCTGTTGGAATAACCTGTATACGCGGATTACTGTATACCTGGTGATTTCTGTTGTTATTCTATTCTTTATTATCCTGTCGGAATATCCTGTCTGTGCGTTTACGCCGGACCTGGTTCTATTATTTATTATTCTGTCGGAATATCCTGTTATCTTGTCTGTGCGTTTACGCTGGACCTGGTTCCATTATTTATTATTCTGTCGGAATATCCTGTCGGTGCATTTACGCATGACCTGGTTCCACTATTTATTTTCTGTTGGAATAACCTGTCTGTGCGGTCTATCACATGCATGGTGATTTCTTTTGTTATTTTATTCTTTATTATACTCAGTTGGTTAAAACTTTGACTTTTATACTCCATGAAATTAGTGGAATATCATTGATATTTGCGCTTCATCCAGTATCTTTTCATGTAAATATTCTTCTGAGCATTCTTCAATTTTACTCTACAAAGCAGTATCATGTTGACAATTTAGACGTTATCAGTTCCTGGATAAATTAATTCTTGAACTTGTTTTATTGAATTCTTATATCATTGTCATCATCCTCATATTTATATTTTGTTAAAAGTCATCTATGGCCTGTAGTGCATAGATGAACTTGGTATGATTATGACCAGGGATTAATCGGTGTAATCATGACCGTAATATTACAAATGATGTGGAAAAAGTCCTCATTGGCCCGTAGTGCATTGATG
The DNA here is from genome assembly GCA_016801055.1 of Panax notoginseng. Taxonomy (NCBI): domain Eukaryota; kingdom Viridiplantae; phylum Streptophyta; class Magnoliopsida; order Apiales; family Araliaceae; genus Panax; species Panax notoginseng. The sequence continues at coordinate 82,771,910 of CM029013.1, forward strand.
GACAATTTTTGGTATGATTATGGCTATGGATTCTCTTTGGCCGTAGTGCAGAGATGAATTGTTTTATGGCATGATCAGGACCGTTGATAAAAATATGATTATCTTTAGCCGTAGTGCATGGATAATTCATGGTCGTGATACTAAAGAATATCCTTGGCCGTAGTGCTGGGGTGATTCGATGATGTGGATTATTTATTAAGCTGAGTCCCAGCGATAAAAGTCATGAAAAACCTTTTAAATCATAAAAGATAGTAGATTTTATTCTCTACTTGACTCTTTTAATGGATTGCTGGTTCCGCTGCAGTTAAACTTGATGTCTATTGTATTTTATCAGTTTAACATTGTTGAAGACTAATGATAATTTATTCTGCATTATCTTAGTCATAATATTTCTTACTGGGCTAGTTGAGCTCACCCTTTCTTTCACTGTTCTCTTCAGGAAATGAGAATATAGTTGGGACGAGTCGGGAAACAGAGTGACGGACCAGATGATAGCATTAGTAGTCCTCACTATTCTATGTAATAGTGTGATAATAATTGTTATGAGGACTCCTTTTGAGTATGGATACTCTCTAGAAGACAATATTTGTATTCAAACTCACAGTTTATGTTTTGTCGTATTATACATGACAGTTGTATTATTAAGTTGTATTTGAATTCTTTACAATATTTATGGCGACTCAAGATGGGTGATGTATACCTTATTTTGGGGGCGTGACACATGTGATAAAAGTGGTGGAGTAAGCAAATTGGCATGGAAAAGTCTTGTTTCAAGGTAGGTGTGCTGAAAGAAAAATCACCCGTATGTAAGATTTTGTCAAACCTGGTGTGCTACCACTTTTCTATAAATAGGTTACTTAGTTAAACATTGAAACTCACACCAAAATCAGAAAATTCTCTCTATAATATTGAGCGTATTTCTTGTGAGTATAAGGATACTTTGAGTGTAGTTTTTTGTGCAAGATTTTCTCAAAATAATATTCGATATTCCAATCAAATCCAGTTTCTACTAAGGTAAAGGATATTTTTTTTTTCGTAAAGGAGGTTATTTTCTTTCAATACTCGTAAATGATATTAATTCATTCCCTATTCGTAAGGAATATCATTTTTTTTCATATTCTATATTACGTAAGCGATATTATTTCATCTTGTATTCTTAAATTTAAACTTACTATGGTAAGTATTGCTTCTATAATTCTTGAAATGATTAGAAATTTCGCTTCATCTAATATCATTTTACTGGAATATTGGTCTGAACTTTCTTATTAAATATGTAACTTTTCATGTTTGGGTACTGTTCATGGGCACTGTTCATACGGTACTGTTCATATATACGGTACTATTCATACGGTACTATTCATAAAAAAAATTTCTTTTTCCAAGTTATCTGTTGTGACCCTTATTCTTGAAATTGAATCCATTGTATGGTCTCACTTGATTCATTCTTATTATCATTATCAAAATTCTCAGACTTAAATTATGTTGAAAGTTATCTTTGGCCCGTAGTGCAAAGATAAACTGTTAATTGACGAATATCTTTGGCCCATAGTGCAAAGATAAACTGTTGATTGATATATTTGGCCCATAGTACAAAGATGAACATGTGTTTGGCATGATCATGACCACTGGTAATACAAACGATTATCTTTGGCCCATAGTGTATAGATAATTCGTTGATTAGAAATAAATATTGATTGATGTTACATGGATAAAATATTAATATTGGACTTTTAAATCATGGAAGATAGTAGACATCATGCTCTACTTGACTCTTCTAATGGATTATTATTTTCGCTTCAATTATTGATCTAAAACTTGTTGTCTATTGTATTCTATCAGATTTTTTCCTGTTGAGGATTAATGATAATTTATTCTACATTGTCTTAGTCATAATATTCTTTACTGGACTAGTTGAGTTCATCATTTTTTTTGTTCTATTTTTCTTCTCAGGAGGCGAGAATATAGCTGGGACTAGTGGGGATGTGGAGTGATGGTTCAAGGCTATTTTTATAGTAGTCCTCACTATTTTGTAAAATAGTGTATCAATAATTATAATAAGGACTTTATTTGAATTTTGATATTGTCTACAAGACAATATTTGTATTAAAACTCACAGCATATATATTGTCGTATTTTGCACGACAATTGTAATAATGAAGTTTGTAGTTATTTTCCGTACAATGTATTTGGCGACTCAGAATGGGTTGTATGAACCTATTTTGGGGGTGTCACATAAAGATTAATTTTTCTCGAATTAAATTTTTGAATATTATACTGTGAATTTGATATAATGTTATTATTGTGGGTAATATTTATAAATTTTACAAAGTAAGCAAGTTGTTATAAAATATTCGATTGGTCGGGGAATTTTCATTTTATCAGAAAATATTCGTACGACGTCACAATCATTGGTGGACCCCACAACGAAATTATTGTCGGAGTTAGAAAACGACAGTAATATCTTTTTATAAAAATAACGGCAAAAGTTTTACTGTTAACTGTTGAAATATCCGGTGATAAAAGTACAATAATACGCGTGGTTACATAGTAGCACACTGTATTGATTATTGATGCTTATGTGAGAAGTCACTCAGTTATACTCAATTATTGCTACAATAATTGTTGCATAGTATCTCACGTTATTGATTCAATTATTGTCATAATATTTTATATTATTAAATTAATAAATGAAACGACAAAGTTATTCATATTATTATTTGTATTATTGATAATGTCTAGAAAGTTCTGTTGAGAAAAGGAATTTTGTGACGCCCCCAAAAGAGGTATACAACACCCATTCTGAGTCGTCAAAATACATGGTACAGAAACAACTACAACTTTATTAATACAACATAAAAACTGTGAGTTTAAATACAAATATTGTCATCTAGACAATATCCACACTCAAATAAGTTCTCATTACAATTATTGATACATTATTTTACAAAAATGGTGAGGACTACTAAAATAACTTTCTAAAACCTTCATTCCATACCCCTACTAGTACTCGCTACATTCTCGCCTCCTAAGAAGAAAAATGGAACAAAAAGAAAAAGGGTGAGCTCAACTATCCCAGTAAAAAATATTATGACTAAGATAATATAGAACAAATTTTCGTTAGTCTTCAACAGGAAAAATTTAATAGAATACAATAGACAACAAGTTTTAAATCAATATTCACAGCGGAAATAATAATTCATTAGAAGAGTTAAGTAGAGTATGAAATCTACTATCATCTATGAATTTAAAAGTCTATCATCAATATTTTATCCCTGTAACATCAATCAATAAACATCTTGAATCAAATATTCATCTTTGTGCTACAGGCCAAAGATATTCATCAGTTGGTCATGTTCATCTCAACACTTGTTCATCTTCGCACTACGGGCCAAAGATATTCATCATAAAATCATTAATCTTTGCACTACAGGCTAAAGATATTCAATTATATCATCATTTAGGACTGAGGATGATGAAAAATATTTTAAAGAAAACGAATCCAGTGAAACAAAAGAACAAATATTAAGGATTCGTACTTTAAACAATCCGAGTTCAAAAATACTTCATAAATAATAATAGTGGAGTAAAATTCAAGAATGATCAAAATATGGATACAATTAAAGCTAGTATCCATAATAGATATCTTAGACAAAAAGAAGAAAATTTTATTTTTCGATGAATAGTGCCGTATTCGTGAATAGTGCCGTATACGTGAATTGTGACGCCCCCAAAATTAGGTATACATCACCCATCTTGGGTCGTCAGATACATAGTACAGAATACAAATACAACTGATTAATACATCTGTCGTGTACAATACGACAAAACATAAACTGTGAGTTTGAATACAAATATTATCTTCTAGAGAGTATTCATACTCAAAAGGAGTCCTCATTACATTTATTAACACACCATTACATAGAATAGTGAGGACTACTAACTAATACTATCATTCGGACCATCACTCCGTACCCCGACTTGTCCCAGCTACGTTCTCATTTCCTGAAGAGAACAGTGAAAGAAAGGGTGAGCTCAACTAGCCCAGTAAGAAATATTATGACTAAGATAATGCAGAATAAATTATCATTAGCCTTCAACAATGTTAAACTGATAAAATATAATAGACATCAAGTTTAACTGTAGCGGAACAAGCAATCCATTAAAAGAGTCAAGTAGAAAATAAACTCTACTATCTTTTATGATTTAAAAAGTTTTTCAACACTGTAATCGCTGAGACTCAGCTTAATAAAATAATCCACATCATCGAATCACCCCTGCACTACGGCCAAGGATATTCGTGTATTCATTAATGGTCATGATCATGACAACAACTGTCCATCAATGCACTACGGGCCAATGAGGACTTTTACCACATCATTTGTAACATTACGGTCATGATTATACCGAATAATCCCTGGTCATAATCATACCAAGTCCATCTATGCAATACAGGCCACAGATGACTTTCAACATTTTATAAACATGAGGATGATGACAATGATATAAGAATTCAATAAAACAAGTTCAAGAATTAATTTATCCAAGAATTAACAACGTCCAAATTGTTAACATGATACTGCATTGTGGAGTAAAATTCAAGAATGCTTAGAAGAATATTTTCTTGAAAAGATACTGGATGAAACGCAACTATCAAGGATATTCCACAAATTTCATGGAGTATAGAAGTCAAAACTTAACCAACTGAGTACAATAAAGAATGGAATAACAAAAGAAATCACCATGCATGCGATAGACCGCACAGACAGGTTATTCCAATAGAATAATAAATAATGGAACCAGGTCCGGCGTAAACGCACAGACAGGATATTCCGACAGAATAATAAATAATGGAACCAGGTCCGGTGTAAAACACACAGACAGGATATTCCAACAGAATAATAATAAAACGGAACCAGGTCCGGTGTAAAACACACAGACAGGATGTTCCAACAGAATAATAAACGGAACCAGGTCCGGTGTAAAACACACAGACAGGATGTTCCAACAGAATAATAGAAGAATGTCACCAAGTATAGGGTAGACCGCGTATACTGGTTATTCCAACAGAATAATAACAAATGGAATAACAGAAGTTCTCTTAATGAATATAAAAGAAATAATATTCCCTACCTTAAAAGAACTGGATATTGGAAAAGTGATGTAGCAGAATACTTTTATTCTCTCTCTCTTATTCTCTCTATACTTTCTCTCTCTTTAGCTTGAATGAATTCGTGAAAAATAATGAAGCCCTAGGCCTCTATTTATAGAAAAACTGAGGGTGGCTCTTGGTCTTAACGAAGGGTCAAATGACTCTTGGTCTTAACGAAGGGTCAAATGACTCTTGGTAATATTGAAGGGACAACTACTATTGACGAAAGTAATTACTATTGACCAAGGTAAATACTATTGACGAAGGTAATTACTATTGACCAAGGTAAATACTATTGACTAAGGTAAATACTATTGACGACGGAAATTACTATTGACGACGGTAATTACTATTGACGACGGTAATTACTATTGACGACGGTAATTACTATTGACGAAGAGACTCTTAGATGATGACATATGGCCCCCCATAAAATAACCAAACTTACCACAACGTCTCAATAATATAACATATTATACAGATGATACTATGACAATAATTTAAGAGATATGATGCAGCAATTACTGTAGCAATAATTGAGTATAGCTGAGTGACTTCTCACGTAAGCATCAATAATCAATACCGTGTGCTACTATGCAACCACGCGTATTACTGTACTTTTACTACCGAGTAGTTCAACAGTTTTAACGGTTTTAATGGTAACACCTCAGCCGTTATTTTTATAGAAAGATAATTATGTCGTTTTCTCAATCCGACAATAATTCCGTTGTGGGGTCCACCAATGATTGTGCCGTCGTACGAATATTCCCGACAAAAAGAATATTCTCCGACCAAACGAATATTTTATAACAACTTGCTTACTTTACAAAATTTATAAATATTACCCACAACTATAACATTATATCAAATTAACTCCATAATATTCAAAAATGATATTTATAGAAAATTCATCTTTATTTATAAAAATTGGGGTCTTACATGAATAGTGTCGTATACGTGAATAGTAACCCCGACACAAAAAGTTCCAAATTTGATAAAAATTCAAATCAATATTTTCAGCATAATGATATTGGAAGAAATAATATCATTTATATAAAAAATAATATCCCTTAACTCGAAAGAATAGTACTTCTGGCTGAAATACTGAATATAGTGCTGAAGAGAACTTGCACCGTACAGCAATACTCAAAGTCTTAAAATACTCACAAGAATACGCTCGATAAAATAGAGAGAGAAAGAGAGAAAATTTTAGTTTCTGGTGTGATTTTTAATTCTAACCTAAGCACCCTATTTATAGAAAAATGCTTAGAACACCAAAACAGAAAATTTAATAAAATAATTTTATTTATTAAATTTTTCCTACGCCCACTTTTGAAGATCTGAATTTAGCCATTAACATGTGCAAGTGGGGCCCACCAAAATGTAAAAAACGTTTTTATTAATAAAAATAAATAAAACTTACAAAAATTAATTATTTTGAAACTTCAGAACTTTAATAATTCATAATAAATAACCCTTTTGTCAGAAAAATTCGAACCACACGTCTTTTTCATAGGAAATTTTATTGTCTACAATTTTGCAGAAGAAAGTTTTTTCAAATTCAAAACAGAAATTGACCGAAATCCACAAGCGGACGATTCTACAGGCTATAACCAAATTTCAGTCAAGAAATGGGCCCACATACATGTTTAACATGTTTTAAATAACTTTTGTAATAAAAATACTCTTCCTCCTCATATACTCATATATACCATATTCATTGTAAAAATATCATCATTATTATATTATTTTATCAAAAAAGATAAAATATCAATTTTTAACAATTGTCACTTTAAAAATTTTCTCTATCTATATCCACATAAAAATGAATATTTTCCTCATCATATAAAATAATAATTAATTATTCACAAATAATATTACAGAATCACAATACTGACAACCAGGCAGTTCCCAAGAAAGAGAGGGCTTTCCAATAAGGATTTCTCTTTACTGGCGCGCAATTAGGTGACCAAACGTTTCCTTAAACAGAACTTTCTAGACATTACTAATAATGTTATCTAATAATATTATTCAGATAATATGAATTATTGCTTCGATAATAGAAAATACTGTGTAGTGACAATTATTGAAACAACAGTAATATAAAATATCAACGCAACAATTATTGAATCAATAAAATAAAATACTGAACAGTAATTACTGTAACAATTATTGAGTAGAGCCTTCTTACGTAAGAATCAATAATTAGTACAATACCGTGTGCTACTGTGCAACAACGCATATTACTGTGCTTTAACCACCAGGTATTTCAACAGTATTAACGGTAACAACTACGCCGTTATTTATAAATAACTTATACTTGTCATTTTTTTCATCCAATCACTTTCCATTATGGGGCCCACAAAAGACTGCGCCGTCGTACGAATATTCCCCGACAACAATGAATATTTTATAAACACTTGCTTATTTAAAATATTTGCGCATTTTACCCATAACTAACCTCATTAATCAATTCAACCCTTACTATTTTAAAATAATAAATAGAGGAAATTAAATTTTATTTATTAATAATTTGGGATCTTACAACCTCCCCTCCTTATGAAATTTCGTCCTCGAAATTGACGTACGTACCTAGTGTTTCGAAAAGATGAGGATATCTCGCTTTCATTTCCGTTTCCAACTCCCAGGTCATTTTCTCAATAGCATGGTTCCTCCACAAAACTTTAACTTGTGGTATGACCTTTGTACGTAGGACATGCTCTTTCCTATCTAAGATCTTGACAGGTACCTCCTCGTACGTTAAGTCTTCAGCTATCTCGTCCAGTTCTAACTCAATGACGTGGTTTGGGTCTTTCACATATTTACGAAGCACAGATATACGAAAAATATTATGAACACGAGACATACTTGGAGGTAACACGAGTCTATAGGCCACATTTCCTACTCGGTCAAAAATCTGAAATGGACCAATAAATCGTGGATTGGGCTTTTCTCTATTCCTAAATCTTGTTACTCCCTTCCATGGAGCCACACGCAGCAATACATGATCCCCAATACTAAATTTCACGTCCTTTCGATGAAGATTCGAATAACTCTTTTGTCGATCCTGTGCCGTTTGTATACGTTGTCGAATCATTTGGATCTTTTTCGTAGTCATACGTACCAACTCGGGTCCCAACAATGTTGCTTCTCCCACCTCATCCCAACATATTGGAAAGCGACACTTTCGTCCATATAATGCTTCAAATGGAGCCACACCTATACTTGCCTAATAACTGTTGTTGTAAGAGAATTCCACCAATTGTAAATACTTATCCCAACTCCCTTTGACGTCTAAGACACAAAGTCTTAATAGATCTTCAAGAGTTTGAATAGTCCTCTCTGATTGCCAGTCCATTTGAGGATGGTATGCCGAACTGAATCGTAAATCCGTGCCCATAGCTTTTTACAAGTTAATCCAAAATCGTGAAGTGAATCTTTGGTCACGATCTGAAACTATAGATACTGGCATGCCATGAAATCTCACAATCTTATCTACGTACATACGAGCAAGACATTTAAGGGAATAAGTCTCCCATATCGGCAAGAAATGAGCAGACTTGGTTAATCTATCAACAATAATCCAAATAGCATTTATGCCTTGAGAAACTGTGGAAAGACCCGTAACAAAATCCATGGTAATGTGTTTCCACTTCCATTTTAGAATCTCAAGTGGTTGCAATGGACCCTTTGGCACTTGATGTTTCGCCTTTACACGTTGACAAGTTAAACACCTCGAGATAAACTTTGCAATCTCTCTCTTCATATTATTCCACCAAAATGTATGTCGAAGATCACGACACATTTTGGTACTTCCAGGATGGATTGCAAATGGTGTATTGTGTGCTTCCTTCATAATCTTGTACTTCAAATCAGAATCACTAGGAACACAAAGTCTGGAGTGGACTCGAAGTATTCCTTCTTCATCGATTTTTGCTTCTGGAATAGCACCTTCTTGCACTTTCTTCTTCATACTCATCAGCTCCGGGTCTGTGGCTTGAGCAACTTTAACTTTTTCGATTAAAGTTGGTTCTATACGTATACTTGACATCATTACATGGGTCCCCGGAGTCTTGAATTCTATCTTCATTTTTTGTAAATCACACCAAATGGGCCTTTGTGTTGACAAGATCGCACTCGTTCCCACGTATGATCTTCTACTCAATGCGTCGGCTACCACGTTCGCTTTTTCAAGATGGTATTGAATGGTATGGTCGTATTCTTTCAACAGCTCAAGCCAACGTCGTTGCCGCATGTTGAGTTCTTTTTGAGTGAAGAAATATTTGAGGCTTTTATGGTCTGAATATATCTCCACTTTCTCCCTATATAGATAGTGCCTCCAGATCTTTAGCGCGAAAACGACTGCTGCCAATTCTAGATCATGAGTAGGATAATTCCTCTCATACTCTTTAAGTTGTCGAGAGGCATAGGCTATAACTTTCCCACGTTGTATGAGAACACATCCTAGCCATTTGCCTGAAGCATCGTTGTAGATAACAAATCCATCCGAACCAGATGGTATGGTCAAAACAGGTGCCGAAATGAGTCTCCTCTTAAGCTCTTGGAAACTCTTCTCGCATTCCTCGCTCCATACGAATTTGATAGCTTTTCGAGTCAGCTGAGTTAATGGAGTAGCGATTCGAGAAAATCCTTCCACGAATCTACGATAATAACCAGCTAAGCCCAGAAAGCTACATACTTCGGTCATCGACTTAGGTTGTTCCCAACTTTGTATTTCTTCAATCTTCGCCGGGTCAACAGATACTCCATGCTTTGACACCACGTGCCCAAGGAATGCTACTTTCTCAAGCCAGAACTTGCATTTCTTTAACTTGGCATATAACTTGTTTTCACGAAGCCTTTGGAGTACCAGCTTCAAATGGTGCTCATGATCTTCACGATTTTTGGAATATATAAGGATGTCATCAATAAAAACAACAATGAACTGATCCAAATATTCCTTGAATACTCGGTTCATCATATCCATGAAAGCCGCAGGAGCATTAGTCAATCCAAAAGACATGACTAAGAATTCATAATGCCCATACCGAGTTCTAAAGGCAGTCTTTGGAATATCCTCAGTTTTAATCTTCAGCTGATGATATCCAGAACGAAGATCGATTTTTGAAAAGAATTGTGCTCCTTGTAACTGGTCAAACAGGTCATCAATACGAGGTAGCGGATACCTATTCTTGATAGTGATATGGTTTAATTCCCGGTAGTCGATACAAAGTCGCATACTCCCGTCTTTCTTTTTTACGAATAAAACAGGAGCACCCCATGGAGATTTATTAGGACGAATGAAACCGATGTCCAACAACTCCTGTAATTAGACCTTTAACTCCTGAAGTTCAATAGGAGCCATTTGATATGGGGTTTTAGAAATGGGCTTTGTACTAGGTTCAAGATCTATAAAGAATTCAACTTCACGTTCTGAGGATAGACCGGGAAGTTCTTCAGGAAATACGTCAGGAAAGTCAATAACAACAGGAATATTATTCAAATATAACGTGTCTTTATTCAAATCCATAACATGGGCTAAGAAAGCTTGACATCCGTTTTTTAATAAACGAATAGCTTTATGACTTGATTGATTGATTTTAATGGCTTAGTTGCTTGAATTCGCACAACAGGTTGGTTAGAAATATGAAAACTAACAACCTTACAAAAACAATCAATTTTGGCATGATGAGTAGTTAACCAATTAATCCCTAAAATCACATCAAATGCAAGTATCTTTAAAGAGATAAGGTCAACAGGTAAGGTGATGGTGCCAACTTGGATCAAACAAGATTTATAAACAGTAGATGTGATGAAAGTTTCTCCTAACGGAGTCTCCACAGATAAATCAAAGTCTAATTTCTCCGGAGTCAAATTTAAACATTGAGCACAAGTAGGAGAAATAAATGAATGGGTAGCACTGGTATCTAGTAAGGTATAAACTTCGCATGAATTTATGATTAGCTTACCCGTGATCACCTCGTTTGGGTTCCTCGCATGTTGATCAGTCACAACAAACGTTTTTTCAGGAACCGTTGACTTTGACTTTTCTGAGACAGCCTTTTGAGTCACCATCCCCACTGGACTTATAGTGCAATCTCGAGCGATATGTCCTTCCTTTCCACAGTTATAACATACCTTAAACTGTTGTGGACAGTTTGGGCTGATATGTCCTTCTTTTCCACACTTATAGTATATGACCGGTGGTCGTTCTCCTCCCTTAGAACCAGTTGTTGCTGGTGCTGACGTCTTCGTATTGTCATTGTTGAATCTCCTCTTTTTAAAATCTCCTCCCGACTCGCTTTGATGAGTTAAGTAGAGTATGAAATCTACTATCATCTATGAATTTAAAAGTTCATCATCAATATTTTATCCCTGTAACATCAATCAATAAACATCTTGAATCAAATATTCATCTTTGTACTACAGGCCAAAGATATTCATCAGTTGGTCATGTTCATCTCAATACCTGTTCATCTTCGCACTACGGGCCAAAGATATTCATCATAAAATCATTAATCTTTGCACTACAGGCCAAATATATTCAGTTATATCATCATTTATGACTGAGGATGATGAAAAATATTTTAAAGAAAACGAATCCAGTGAAACAAAAGAATAAATATTAAGGATTCGTACTTTAAACAACCCGAGTTTAAAAATACTTCATAAATAATCATAGTGGAGTAAAATTCAAGAATGATCAAAACATGGATACAATCAAAGCTAGTATCCATAATAGATATCTTAGATAAAAAGAAGAAAATTTTATTTTTTGATGAATAGTGTCGTATTCGTGAATAGTGCGTATACGTGAATAGTGTCGTATACGTGAATAGTAACTCCGACACAAAAAGTTTTAAATTTGATAAAAATTCATATCAATATTTCGGCATAATGATATTGGAAGAAATAATATCATTTATATAAAAAATAATATCCCTTACCTCGAAAGAATAGTACTTTTGGCTGGAATACTGAATATAGTGCTGAAGGGAACTTGCACCGTATAGCAACATTCAAAGTCTTAAAATACTCACAAGAATACGCTCGATAATATAGAGAGAGAAAGAGAGAGAAAACTTTAGTTTCTGGTGTGATTTCTAATTCTAACCTAAGCACCCTATTTATAGGAAAATGCTTAGAACACCAAAGTAGAAAATTTAATAAAATAATTTTATTTATTAAATTTTTTCTACGCCCACTTTTGAAGATCTGAATTCAGCCATTAACATGTGCAAGTGGGGCCCACCAAAGTGTAAAAAATGTTTTTATTAATAAAAATAAATAAAACTTCCAAAAATTAATTTTTTTGAAACTTCAGAACTTCAATAATTCATAATAAATAGTCTTTTTGTCAGAAAAATTCGAACCACATATTTTTTTATAGGAAATTTCATTATCTACAACTTTTCAGAAGAAAGTTTTTCTAAATTCCAAACAGAAATTGACCGAAATCCACAAACGGACGATTTTACAAGCTATAACCAAATTTCAGTCAAGAAATGGGCCCACATACATGTTTAACATGTTTTCAACAACTTTTATAATAAAAATATTCTTCCTCCTCATATACTCATATATCCCATATTCATTGTAAAAATATCATCATTATTATATTATTTTATCAAAAAAGATAAAATATCGATTTTCAACAATTGTCACTTTAAAAAATTTCTCCATCTATATCCACATAAAAATGAATATTTTTCTCATCATATAAATTAATAATTAATTATTCACAAATAATATTACAGAATCACAATACTGACAACTAGGCAGTTTCCAGGAAAGAGAGGGCTTTCCAATAAGGATTTTTCCTTACTCGCGCGCAATTAGGTGACCAAATGTCTCCTTAAACAGGACTTTCTAGACATTGTCAATAATATTATCTAATAATATTATTCAGATAGTATGAATTATTGCTTCGATAATGGAAAATACTGTGTAGTGACAATTATTAAAACAACAGTAATATAAAATATCAACGCAACAATTATTGAATCAATAAAATAAAATACTGAACAGTAATTACTGTAACAATTATTGAGTAGTGCCTTCTTACGTAAGAATCAATAATTGGTGCAATACGGTGTGCTACTGTGCAACAACGCGTATTACTGTACTTTAACTACCGGATATTCCAACAGTATTAACGGTAACAACTACGCCGTTATTTATAAATAACTTATACTTGTCGTTTTCTTCATCCAATCACTTTCCGTTATGTGGCCCACAAAAGACTGCGCCGTCGTACGAATATTCCCCGACAATAATAAATATTTTATAACCACTTGCTTATTTAAAATATTTGCGCATTTTACCCATAACTAACCTTATTAATCAATTCAACCCTTACTATTTCAAAATAATAAATAGAGAAAATTAAATTTTATTTATTAATAATTTGGGGTCTTACAAGTTTGGTCACCTAATTGCGCGCCAATAGAGAGAAATCCTTATCGAAAATCCCCCTATTTCCTGGGAATAATATGGTTGTTAATATTGCAAGTTATATTATTGATGAATAAATATTGTTAAAAATATTGAGGGGATTTTTATGAAGTATTTGTTGTAAATTTGACTTATTAGTTAGACCCCCCACTTACTCATTTTTTAAAATTGTCTGTAAAAATTATCTCAATTTTATTTTATATATATATAAGTATTCTATATTTAAATAATATTTATATCTAAATATATATATATATATATAAGGGGTTACCTTGGGTGGGGGTGGGGCTGGGGGTGGGGGTGGGGGGGGGGAATTGGGAACACGGGAGGGAGTACTATTTTATTTATATATATATATATATATATATATATATATATATAATAAGTTTTATTTTTTTATGAAAAATAGAATATATTATATTTTATTGTGTATAGTATTTGTATAGTGTCTGCATAGTATTTGCATAGTAAATTAAAAAAAATTTCACCTGATCGGTTGCGCGCCCATGATATTGACATTGTGCAGTCCGTGATTTTTTCCTAAATAGTATCCTTCCATTCTCCTATAAATAGGATTCTTAGTTTAGAATTAAAAATCACACCAACATCAGAGAATTCTTCTTCTATAATATTGAGCGTATTTCATTCGAGTTTTAGGAACTTTTGAGTGTATAAAGCAATACAAGTTTTTTTTTTAAGAATATCCACGCCCTACCAGTCAGAAATACTCTCTTTTTAAGGTAAGGGATATTATTTTTGTTCAATATTCGTATGAAATAATATTTTCTTCTATACTCTGTAGTATGTAAGTAATATTATTTCGTTTCAGATTTCGAATTCTACACTCATTTTGTTAAAATATTGCTTCTATACTTCGTGAAATTAGTAGAATATCTTTAAAATTAGTGTTTCATCTAGTATCTTTTCACAAAAATATTATTTTGAACATTCTTGATAATTTTTAATCTTTTCATGCTGGGGTACTATTCACGAAGTACTATTCACGAGATACTATTCACTCGGATACTATTCACCCGAAGTACTATTCATGATAAAAATTGATTCTTTTTCTGTCTAAATTATTTTTGATATAATATTATTCTTGAATTTTATTCCACAAAGCAGTATCATGTTGACAATTTAGACATTATTGAATTCAGGATAAATTAAATTTTAAATCTTAAAAATTTATCATTTGCTTTCATTTAATTGAATTCTTATATCATTGTCATCATCCTCATTCTTATATTGTGATGAAAGTCATCTTTGGCCGTAGTGCATAGATGAAATGTTGATTGGTATGATTATGACTAGAGATTATTCGGTATAATCATAACCTGTAATGTTATAAATGATGTGGTAAAAGTCCTCATTGGCCCGTAGTGCATTGATGGACAGTTGCTGGCATGATCATGATCATTGGTGATAACACGAATATCCTTAGCCCGTAGTGCATGGATAATTCGTGGATGTGATACTAATGAATATCCTTGACCCATAGTGCATGAATAATTCAGTAATGTGAATTATTTATTGAGCTGGGTTACAGTGATAAAATTGATGATAAACTTTTTAAATCATAAAAGATAGTAGATATCATGCTCTACTTGACTCTTCTAATGTATTGCTTGTTCCGCTGTAGTTAAACTTGTTGTTTATTGTATTCCATCAGTTTAACACTGTTGAAGGCTAACGATAATTTATTCTGCATTATCTTAGTCATAATATTTTTTACTGAGCTAGTTGAGCTTAACCTTTTACTTTTATTGTTTTCTTCAAAAAATGAGAACGTAGCCGGGACGAGTCGTGGAATGGAGTGATGGTCCAGGATAGGTGGCTATAATAGTACTCACTATTTTATGAAATAATGTGATAATAAATGTAATGAGGACTCCATTTGAGTTTGGATATTGTCTATGAGGCAATATTCATGTAAAAACTCTCAGCTACGCTTTTGTCGTATTGTATAAATGAAGTTTGTATTTAAATTCTGTGCCATGTATTTGACTACTCAGAATGGGTGATGTATACCTATTTTTGGGGCGTTACAGTACTATTCACTTGGGTACTATTCATGACAAAAATTAATTTCTTTTCTATCCAAATTATTTTTGATACAAATAGTATTCTTGAATTTTACTCCACAAAATAGTATCATATTGACAATTTGGATATTCTTGAAATATGAATAAATTGAATTATAAATCTTTAAAATTTATCATTGCTCTCATTTAATTGAATTCTTATATCATTGTCATCATCCTCATACTTATATTATTATGGAAGTCATCTTTGACCCGTAGTGCATAGATGGACTGTTGATTGGTATGATTATGACTATGTATCGGTATAATCATGATCTGTAATGTTACAAATGATGTGGTAAAAGTCCTCATTGGCCCGTCGTGCATTGATGGACAGTTGTTAGCATGATCATGACCACTTGTGATACTAATAAATATCATTGGGTCATAGTGCATGGATAATTCATAGATGTGATACTAACGAATATCATTGACCCGTAGTGCATGGATAATTCAATGATATGGATTATTTATTGAGTTGTGTTACAATAAAATATTGATTATGAACTTTTAAATCATAGAAGATAGTAAATATCATGCTCTACTTGACTCTTTTAATGGATTGTTTGTTCCACAGCAGTTAAACTTGTTGTTTATTGTATTCTATCAGTTTAACACTGTTGAAGGCTAAAGATAATTTATTCTGCATTATCTTAGTCATAATATTTCTTACTGTGCTAGTTGAGCTCACCCTTTGCTTTCATTGTTCTCTTTAAGAAATGAGAACATAGCCGGGACTAGTCGGGGAATGGAGTGACGATCCGATATGGTGTGTAAGACCCCAACTTATTAATGAATAAAATCAAATTTTCTCTAAATATTATTGTGAATAATAAGGGGTTAATTTGATATAATACTTTGGTTATGGGTGAAATGTGCAAATTTTACAAAATAAGCAAGTGGTTATAAAATATTTATTTTTGGTCGGTGAATATTCGGTTGGTCGTGGAATATTCTTGCTGTCGGGGAATATTCGTACGACGACGCAGCCTTGTGTGGGCCCCATAACGGAAAGCGATTGGATGAAGAAAACGACAAGTATAAGTTGTTTATAAATAACGGCGTAGTTGTTACCGTTAATACTGTTGGAATACCCGGTGGTTAAAATACAGTAGCACACGGTATTGCACCAATTATTGATTCTTACGTAAGAAGGCACTACTCAATAATTGTTACAGTAGTTATTATTCAATATTTTATTTTATTGATTCAATAATTGCTGCGTTGATATTTTATATTATTGTTGTTTCAATAATTGTTGCTGCACAGTATTTTCATTTATCAGATCAATAATTCATATTATTTGAATAATATTATTAGATAACATTATTGGCAATGTCTAGAAAGTTCTGTCTAAGGAGAGGTTTGGTCATCTAATTGCGCGCCAGTAAGGAGAAATCCTTATTGGAAAGCCCCCTCTTTCCTGGGAACGGCCTGGTTGTCATAAATGTGATTCTGTAATATTATTTGTGAATAATTAATTATTGATTCATATGATAAGGAAATATTTATTTTATGTGGATATAAATGAGGGATATATTTTTGTGGTTAAAAATGAAGGAGTTAATGTTGAGGTGTTTTATCAGTATTTTTATCGGAATGGAGGTATTAAAAAATCAAATCAGGGTTTTTGAGAAATATTGCGGGTGTTATAATTTTTAATCCGACCGTTGGATCGTGGTAATTTTTAGATATGTTATACATATATAAGTTGAGTATATGTCCACAAATTTTGAACCGTTAAAAATGAACGTATGATTTATTGTGAATTTTACAAGATGACTGGTTCAGAAATTGTTGAATTTTCGGAGTTTATCATTTTGGTGGAAAATTCTAGAATTGGTGGGCCCCACTTGTGGTTGGTGAAGAAATGTGCTGAATTATATTTCAAATGTGGTAGGTGGGAATAGTAGCAGGTAAAGCCATCAGGTTGCAGGTCAAACCTACCAAAATTTTCCTATAAATAGAGGGCTAAGTTAGAATTGAAAATTACACCAGAAACAAGTTTTCTCTCTTTCTCTCTCTAGATTATTGAGTGTATTTTGTGAGTATTTAGATACTTTGAGAGTTTCTATTCATCAGAGCAAGTTTCTTTCAGCCTTATACCGGTATTCCGACCAGAAGTACTGATATTTTGAGGTAAGGGATATTATTTTCTTCTTAAATGATATTATTTTCTTCAATATCATTATGCTGAAATATTGATATGAGTTTTTATCAAATTTGGAACTTTTTGTGTCGGGGTTACTATTCACGTATACGGTACTATTCACGTATACGGCACTATTCACGAATACGACACTATTCACCGAAAAATAAAATTTTTCTTTTTTGTCCAAGATGTCTATTATGGTTACTATCTTTGATTGTATCCATGTTTTGATCTTTATTTTTGAATTCTGCTTCACAATTGATTATTATGAAGTATTATTGATCTTGGATAAACTGTTATACGAATCCCTACTATTTGTCCTTCTGTCTCATTGGATTCGTTCTCTTTAAGATATTTTTCATCATCCTCAGTCCTAAATGATGATATTACTGAATATCTTTGGCCTGTAGTGCAAAGATGTATAATTACTTGATGAATATCTTTGGCCTGTAGTGCAAAGATGAACAGGTGTTGAGATGAACATGACCGACTGATGATACAAATGAATATCTTTGGCCTGTAGTGCAAAGATGAATATTTGGTTAAAGATGATTATTAATTGATGTTACAGGGATAAAATATTGATGATGGACTTTTAAATCTTAGAAGATAGTAGAATTCTTTCTCTACTTGACTCTTCTAATGGTTTGTTGTTTCCGCTGCAGTTGTTGATCTAAAACTTGTTGTCGATTATATTTTATCAGATTTTTCCCTGTTGAAGACTAATGATAATTTGTTGTATATTATCTTAGTCATAATATTCTTTACTGGGCTAGTTGAGCTCACCCTTTTCCTTTTTATTCCATTTTTCTTCTCAGGAGGTGAGAACATAGCAGGATCTAGTCGGGGTATGGAGTAATGGTTCTAGAAAGATGTATTAGCAGTCCTCACTATTTCTGTAAAATAGTGTTTGAATAATTGTAATGAGGATTTATTTGAGTGTGGATATTGTCTAGAAGACAATATTTGTATTTAAACTCACAGTATGTGTTGTCGTATTTTGCACGACAATTGTATTATTGAAGTTGTAGTTTGCTTTCTGTACCATGTATTTGGCGACTCAGAATGGGTGTTGTATACCTATTCTGGGGGCGTCACATGGTGACTGTAGTAGTCCTCACTATTTTATAAAATAGTGTGATAATAATTATAATGAGAACTCCATTTGAGTTTGGATATTATCTACGTGACAATATTCTTGTTAAAACTCTCAGCTACGTTTTGTCGTATTTTACACGACCGTTGTATAATTAAGTTTGTATTTGAATTATGTACTATGTATTTGATAATTCAGAATGAATTATGTATATCTATTTTTGAGGTGTCACACCTTCACTTTATATATTTTTACTCATTAATTTGAATTTTTTTATTACATTTAATCATCCTCTTGAAAACGAAGGGAGTACATGGCGATCCACGCAACACAATTTTGTATACTTTAATTTCATATTTTTTCTAAAAGAATTTTTTTGGAGCCAACTTTGATTTTAATTTTTTTCAGGAAAACATTTTATTAAATTTTTTACATTTAAGAAAACATTTTATTAAACGGGTACTTAAATTCTGTAATGAATGAATTAAAAAAAAGGGCGATGTTACACATCTTTACAAGTAACTTTCATAACCTTGAAATAGACGAATTTATATGACTTGGGGAGTTTGTTCGACCAAGTGATGCGATGGAGTAAAAATAATTTAAATGAAATATAAAAATATTATCTATATTATAAATTATTTGTGAGGATTCTTGACCAAGTTTAGTGTAATTGTGTCACGTTTGACCTGCTATATATATATATATATATATATATATATATATATATATATATATATATATCTTTAATTCTTACAATTTTAGATATATTATTATTGTCATTTTTAATTTAAATTTTTTATATTTTTCTATTTATTTTTTCAAACTTTATAAAATTCTAATTTTACACTCGTTAATTTATACACAACACGTGTATGGCGGCCACTAGTAGTATTTAGTTATTATTTAAAAATATTTTTAGCTCACAATTTAAAATTTTGTATTTAAATTAATGAAGAAAATTTAAAAGTTTATCTTATACACTTTTGTATAATTTAGGTTTTTATTATTTCAAAATATTTTTCATAATTGCGTATTCAAATACTATTTAAACTTTTTTATAAAAAATATTATTGTTAAAAAGCCATGTTATATTGTGAAAGATTTCCGTTAAATTACGATTACGAGATATATCAATACATAAAATTATATATGATTATAAAATTAACATACTATATCAAATATATCGTATAAATATTACCAATTATAATTATTTATATTATTCATAATAAAAATTAACATATAAAATCGTAATATATATCATTTATCGTTTTTTAAAACGTTTACCTTTTAAAGTGTTTCATCTGAGCGTGCCTATCACACTACATCGGATACTATATCTTTTTTCCAAAATAGGCATTCAAAGTCAAGGTAGTTGGATGATGAGATGAATCACATTTATTAAATTTTTTATAGGCGAAAGTGTTTTAATTAAAAAAATTAAATAATATTTAGTAAAATTTTGAAAACATTAAAATTTATATATATATATATATATATATATATATATATATATATATATATATATATATATATATATCTTATAATTTTAAATGTCGATCATTTTGTTATGAGTTATGTGGATAATTATAATTGATAATATTTTAACGATGTATTTGATATAGTGGATCAATTTTATAATCGTACATAATCTTCATATATTGATATACATAGCAATCGTAATTCAACAAAAAAATCTCTCAATATATAACAAGACTTAAATAAAAATTGACATTTTCTCATGGTTTCTCTCGAACGAGTATAGGATACTTGATATTTATGTAACCACCTTGTCAAAATATTAATTTTACTTAGATAAATATCAATTCCCTATATATTAGATGTTTTCAGTTAAAGGTGTAAACTACTTTTCAAAAATAGCTTAATTGGATTTCTTTTAAAACGCTTTAATTTACCAATAAATTTTGTGTTACTATGATTTTCTTTATGTTCTCAAAAACTATTAAAAATATTTATTTATATTTTATATTTTAAGTTTAAAACAATAATTTAGATGAAAAAACCATCAATTCACATAACAACTCACTAAATGGTCAGTTAAACTATTTTAGATGACAAGAAAATGCGTGAATTAATTATATTTTAATATTAGAGAGAATTTTTTTTATCCGTTTTAAAATTTAGAGTTTTTCAATTATAAAACTATTAAAGGGACTTATTTTAAGTATCATATTGTTGACTCTAGAATAAATTGTCATTATCAGCAATCTAACTAGTGTCTTGACCAAGTCATAATTTCATACTAGTACTGATGTATAGTATAGTGCCAAAATATCCTCTTAAAGAACACTCAACCGTCTAATTTTATAAAGATATAGAAAATAATTAAAATTTTGTAGGAATTGTAGCCTTGTAGGAATTGATTTTAGTGAGTGTAGAATTAACTTTCCCTTCGGAGCCTACGTGAAAGTTACGTCTAATTAATTCCTGGCGGGACCACACGCCATGGCCTAAATTGTCCGGAGACTGACTTTTAGTTATGCCTAACTAGAGGTGTTCAACAGATTAAAGTGGGTCCGAAATCGGCCAAATATTAATATCGATATCGATATCGGTACCGGTTGGATCGGTATGCCGAACTGACGGTACCAGTTCGATATCTATTTTTACCAAAAATTAATATAATTATTATTATTTTTATTATTATTATTATTATTATTATTAATATTATTATTATTATTTTATTATTATTATTAATAATAAATTATTAATAATAATAAAAAATTAGAAAATTGGTATATACCGGTCCGGTTCGGTAAAATCGAACCATCAAAACGCCGAACCGAAACCGGTATATACCAATTTTTTTGTACCGAACCGGATCGGTTTTTTTTGCACCGAACCGGTCGGTTCGGTCCGGTCCGACAAACTGAAAAAATCGAAAAAATTGGTTTTTTTGAACAACCCTTTGCCTAACCCTAACCCATCATACATGTTAATAGTGTGATTTGATGGGTCTAGAAAATTTGATAGGACTTACGTCACGTGGTTGAATATTTCAGTAATGAGACTTGACATTCTAAAAATTTTACCGTCCTAATTGATTTATAATTCCCTTATCTAATCTGATTTCTTACTTTTATAAAAATCAAATCTAATTCAATTATGAAGTTAGTAGTTATAAAGAAACTTTACGTAAAACTCTTATTCTTCTCCGAGGAAGGGCAAAAAAAATTAAAGAAGTGTGAGCAACTATAAATACACGACCATAATTCAGGTTATAGAGACCTTAGAACGTACACACCTTACACAATTATTACTCTTGTTCACTAGAGCAATTTTATATATTCATTGTTGACGCTTTTGACATGTACTTATTTTCACATCTGAGCTATTCTCCGACGACCCCAACCGTTACGCTTCTAAGTATGGTTGTTTGTTTCTTGTGCAGGTTTTAAACTCATTGTTTGAAAATTCGGCGAGTGAACAGATTTTGCCCTTCACATTAACGCTAGAAGGAGGACCTTGTCCTAGTGTTGAATTGAAATCCCCAATTGTGTGTGCGCAGCCGTGCCCCAGCGCGTCGCACAGCTTCCCCTCGTGTCGCACAGCGCCCCATCGGGCACCCGCGTGCCCCCATAATTCCCAATGCCTACCCCCCATTGTAAGACCCCAACTTTTATGAATAAAGATGAATTTTTCTCTAAATATTATTTTTGAATATTAAGGTGTGAATTTGTTATAATGTTATAGTTGTGGGTAATATTACAAATTTTACAAAGTAAGAAAGGTGCTATAAAATATTCGTTTGATCGAGAAATATTCGTTTTATCAAGGAATATTCGTACGACGGCACAATTGTAAGACGCCGAATTTTTTTTATATAAAATGGAATTTCCTTTAATTATTATTTTAAAATAGTAAAGGTTGATTTGATTAATGTGGTTAGTTATGGGTGAAATACGCAAATATTTTTAAATTAGCAAGTGGTTATAAAATATTCATTGTTGTCGGGGAATATTCGTTTGGTCGTGAAATATTCTTGCTGTCGGGGAATATTCGTACGACGGCGCAGCCTTTTGTGGGCCCCATAACGGAAAGCGATTGGATGAAGAAAACGACAAGTATAAGTTGTTTATAAATAACGGCGTAGTTGTTACCGTTAATACTGTTGGAATACCCGGTGGTTAAAACACAGTAATACGCGTTGTTGCACAGTAGCACACGGTATTGCACCAATTATTGATTCTTACGTAAGAAGGCACTACTCAATAATTGTTACAGTAATTAATGTTCGATATTTTATTTTATTGATTCAATAATTGCTACGTTGATATTTTATATTATTGTTGTATCAATAATTGTCACTACACAGTATTTTCTATTATCGAAGCAATAATTCATATTATCTGAATAATATTATTAGATAACATTATTGGCAATGTTTAGAAAGTTCTGTATAAGGAGAGGTTTGATCATCTAATTGCGCGCCAGTAAGGAGAGATCCTTATTGAAAAGCCCCCTCTTTCCTGAGAACTGTCTGGTTCTCAGTATTGTGATTCTGTAATATTATTTGTGAATAATTAATTATTGATTTATATGATGAGGAAAATATTAATTTTATGTGGATATAGATGGAGAAATTTTTAATATAACAATTATTGAAAATTGACATTTTATCTTTTCTGATAAAATAATTTATTATTATATTTTGATGGTGATATTTTTACAATGAATGTGGGATATATGAGTATATGAGGAGGAAGAGTATTTTTGTTGCATTAAATATTTAACACATGTTTGGTGTTACAAAAAATATTTAACACATATTTTGTGTGTTGGTGGACACAATTTTTGATTAAAATTTAATTATAGACTATAAAATCGCTCGTTTGTGAGTTTTGGTCAATTTCTGTTTGAAATTTAGAAAAACTTTCTTCTGTAAAGTTGTAGAGAATTAAATTTTCTACGAAAAGGACATGAGGTTTGAATTTTTCTGATAAAAGGGCTATTTATTATGAATTATTGAAGTTCCAAAATTCTGAAATAATTGATTTTTAAAAGTTTTAAATAATTATTTTAAGAAAAACGTTTCTTTGGGCTACACATGTGATATAAATGTGCTGAATTCAGTTGGTCTAAGGTGGGCTTGATATTGTTTAATTATAATATTATTTTATTAAATTTTCTGCTTTGGTGTTCTAAGCATTTTCCTATAAATAGGGTGCTTAGGTTAGAATTAAAAATCACACCAGAAACTGAAGTTTTTTCTCTTTCTCTCTCTATATATCGAGCGTATTTTGTGAGTATTTTAGTACTTTGAGTATTGCTATACGGTGCAAGTTCTTTCAGCACTATATCCAATATTCCAGTCTGAAGTACTGTCTTTTCGAGGTAAGGGATGTTATTTTATTCGAAAATGATATTATTTCTTCAATATCATTATGCCGAAATATTGGTTGGAAATTTTTATCAAATTTAAAACTTTTTCATGTCGAGGTTACTATTCACGAGTTACTATTCACGAAGCGTGATGATATTTTTATGAAATTTCTATCTTTTGGTGTCAGAGTTACTATTCACGTATACGGCACTATTCACAAATACGACACTAGTCACAGAAAAATTAAATTTTCTTTTCTGTGTCCAAGATTGTCTGTTATGATTCCTATCTTTGATTGAATCTATGTTTTGGTCTTTATTCTTGAATTTTACTCCACTTTGATTATTTATGAAGTATTTTTGAACTTGGATTGTGTAAAGTACGAATCCTTAATATTTGTTCTTTTGTTTCACTGGATTCGTTTTCTTTAAAATATTTTCATCATCCTCAGTCCTAAATGATGATATAACTGAATATCTTTGGCCTGTAGTGCAAAGATGAATGATTTTCTGATGAATATCTTTGGCTCGTAGTGCAAAGATGAACAGGTGTTGAGATGAATATGACCAACTGATGAATATCTTTGACCTGTAGTGCAAAGATGACTATTTGATTCAAGATATATATTGATTGATGTTACAGGGATACAATATCGATGATGGACTTTTAAATTCATAGATGATAGTAGATTTCATTCTCTACTTAACTCTTCTAATTAATTATTATTTCCGCTGCGAATATTGATTTAAAACTTGTTGTCTATTGTATTCTATTAGATTTTTTCCTGTTGAAGACTAACGATAATTTTTTCTGTATTATCTTAGTCATAATGTTCTTTACTGGGCTAGTTGAGCTCACTCTTTTCCTTGTTGTTCCATTTTTCTTCTCAGGAGGCGAGAATGTAGCGAGCACTAGTCGGGGTGTGGAATGATGGTTCTAGAAGTTGTTCTAGTAGTCCTCACTATTCTGTAAAATAGTGTATTATAATTATAATGAGGAGTTATTTGAGTGTGGATATTGTCTAGATGACAATATTGGTATTTAAACTCACAGTTTAAGTGTTGTCGTATTTTGCTCGACAATTGTATTAATAAAGTTGTAGTTATTTCTAGATCTGTACCATGTATTTGGCGACTCAGAATGGGTGATGTATACCTATTTTGGGGGCGTCACAGCTGGTATCAGAGCTTAGGGATATGATCTCTGGCGTAGATCGGAGAATAGAACTAGGAGGGGAGAGACGAGTAAATCCTTCGCTAGTGTGTCCTACGTAAGCTTATTTGTGTCAGTCATAATATCGAAATATTATGTGATATGTTAATTTATTAAATTAACCTTTATATTTGAAGCTGTATTCTAGAATGATATCTGAAATACAAGAGATGAGCAATGGAGAAATCATGATGATAGGAAAGATGGAATCTGAAATGAAAGCAATGTATTCTCAACTCTTTGAAATACCAGGTACGTAAATTTCGTGGACGAAATTTCATAAGGAGGGGAGATTGTAAGACCCTGAATTTTTTTTATATAAAATGGAATTTTTTTTAATTATTATTTTAAAATAGTAAGGGTTGATTTGATTAATGTGGTTAGTTATGGGTGAAATGCGTAAATATTTTTAAATTAACAAGTGGTTATAAAATATTCATTGTTGTCGGGGAATATTCATTTTTTCGTGGAATATTCTTGCTGTCATGGAATATTTGTACGACGGCGCAGCCTTTTGTGGGCCCCATAACGGAAAGCGATTGGATGAAGAAAATGACAAGTATAAGTTGTTTATAAATAATGACGTAGTTGTTACCGTTAATACTGTTGGAATACCCGGTGGTTAAAACACAGTAATACGCGTTGTTGCACAGTAGCACACGGTATTGCACCAATTATTGATTCTTACGTAAGAAGGCACTACTCAATAATTATTACAGTAATTAATGTTCGATATTTTATTTTATTGATTCAATAATTGCTGCGTTGATATTTTATATTATTATTGTATCAATAATTGTCACTACACAGTATTTTTTATTATCGAAGCAATAATTCATATTATCTGAATAATATTATTAGATAACATTATTGGTAATGTCTAGAAAGTTCTGTCTAAGGAGAGGTTTGGTCATCTAATTACGCGCCAGTAAGGAGAGATCCTTATTGGAAAGCACTCTCTTTCCTGAGAACTGCGTGATTGTCAGTATTGTGATTCTGTAATATTATTTGTGAATAATTAATTATTGATTTATATGATGAGAAAAATATTGATTTTATGTGGATATAGATGGAGAAAATTTTTAATGTGACAATTATTAAAAATTAATATTTTATCTTTTCTGATAAAATAATTTATTATTATATTTTGATGGTGATATTTTTACAATGAATGTGGGATATATGAGTATATGAGGAGGAAGAGTATTTTTGTTGCATTAAATGTTTAACACATGTTTGGTGTTACAAAAAATATTTAACACATGTTTTGTGTGTTGGTGGACATAATTTTTGACTGAAATTTGATTATAGACTATAAAATCGCTCGTTTGTGAATTTCGGTCAATTTCTGTTTGAAATTTAAAAAAACTTTCTTCTGTAAGGTTGTAGAGAATTAAATTTCCTAAGGAAAGGACATGAGGTTCGAATTTTTCTGATAAAAGGGCTATTTATTATGAATTATTGAAGTTTCGAAATTCTGGAATAATTGATTTTTAGAAGTTTTAAATAATTATTTTAAGAAAAACGTTTTTTTGGGCTACACATGTGATATAAATGTGCTGAATTCAGTTGGTATATGGTGGGCTTGAAATTGTTTAATTATAATATTGTTTTATTAAATTTTCTACTTTGGTGTTCTAAGGATTTTTTATATAAATAAGGTGCTTAGGTTAGAATTGAAAATCAAACCAGAAACTGAAGTTTCTCTCTCTTTCTCTCTCTATATATCGAGCGTATTTTGTGAGTATTTTAGTACTTTGAGTATTGCTATACGGTGCAAGTGCTTTCAGCACTATATCCAGTATTCCAGTCAGAAGTACTGTCTTTTCGAGGTAAGAGATGTTATTTTATTCGAAAATGATATTATTTCTTCAATATCATTATGCCGAAATATTGGTTGGAAATTTTTATCAAATTTAGAACTTTTTTATGTCGAGGTTACTATTCACGAGTTACTATTCACGAGTTACTATTTGCGAGTACTATTCACGAAGCGTGATAATGTTTTTGTGAAATTTCTAGCTTTTGGTGTCAGAGTTACTATTCACGTATACGACACTATTCACGTATACTGTACTATTCACTAATACGGAACTAGTCACAGAAAAATTAAATTTTCTTTTCTGTGTCTAAGATTGTCTGTTATGATTACTATCTTTGATTGGATTTATATTTTGGTCTTCATTCTTGAATTTTACTCCCCTCTGATTATTTATGAAGTATTTTTGAACTTGGATTGTGTAAAGTACGAATCCTTAATATTTGTTCTTTTGTTTCACTGGATTCGTTTTCTTTAAAATATTTTTATCATCCTCAGTCCTAAATAATGATATAACTGAATATCTTTGGCCTGTAGTGCAAAGATGAATGATTTTCTGATGAATATCTTTGGCCCGTAGTGCAAAGATGAACAGGTGTTGAGATGAACATGACCAACTGATGAATATCTTTGGCCTGTAGTGCAAAGATGACTATTTGATTCAAGATATATATTGATTGATGTTACAGGGATAAAATATCGATGATGGACTTTTAAATTCATAGATGATAGTAGATTTCATTCTCTACATAACTCTTCTAATGAATTATTATTTCCGCTGCGAATATTGATTTAAAACTTGTTGTCTATTGTATTCTATTACATTTTTTCTTGTTGAATACTAACGATAATTTGTTCTATATTATCATAGTCATAATGTTCTTTACTGGGCTAGTTGAGCTCACCATTTTCCTTGTTGTTCCATTTTTCTTCTCAGGAGGCAAGAATATAGCGAGCATTAGTCGGGGTATGGAATGATAATTCTAGAAGTTGTTCTAGTAGTCCTCACTATTCTGTAAAATAGTGTATTAATAATTATAATGAGTACTTATTTGAGTGTGGATATTGTCTAGATGACAATATTGGTATTTAAACTCACAGTTTAAGTGTTGTCGTATTTTGCTCGACAATTGTATTAATAAAGTTGTAGTTATTTCTGTACCATGTATTTGGCTACTCAGAATGGGTGATGTATACCTATTTTGGGGGCGTCACAACAATCATTAGTGGACTCCACAACGGAATTACTGTTGGAGTTAGAAAACGACAAAAATAACTTTTTATGAAAATAACGACAAAATTTTTATCATTAACTGTTGAAATACCGGGTGATAAAAGTACAATAATACGCGTGGTTGCATAGTAACACATGGTATTGTACAGTATCTTTGATTATTGATGGTTAAGTAAGAAGTCAATCAGTTTTACTCAATTATTACAATAGTAGTTGTTGCATAATATCTCATATTATTGATTCAATTATTGTTACAGAATCATCTGCCCAATATTTTATATTATTAAATAAATAATTGAGACGACAAAGTTATTCATATTATTATTTACATTATTGACAATGTCTAGAAAGTTCTGTCGAAGAAAGAGATTTGGTCACCTAATTGCGCGCCAATAAGGAGAAATCCTTATCGGAAAGTCACATCTTTCCTGTGAATGATCTGGTTATTAATATTGTGAGTTATAATATTAATGAATAAATGTTATTAAAAATGTGTTTTGTGAAGTCAAGTGAATTGAGATAAATAGAGGGGATTTTTATGAAGTGTTTGTTCTAAGTTGGGCGTGTTATTTGTGTGACGCCCCCAGAATACGATAACACATGTGCTGTGAGTTTAAATACAAATATTGTCTTCTAGATAATATCCAAACTCAAATAAGTCTTCATTACAATTATTCATACTGTGACACCCCCAAAATAGGTATACATCACCCATTCTGAGCCACCAAATACATGATACATAAATCAAATACAAACTTTTTTTATACAATACGACAACAGCGTAGCTTAGAGTTTTTACACAAATATTATCTCATAGACAGTATTTAAACTCAAATCAAGTCCTCATTACATTTATTATCACACTATTTTATAAAATAGTGAGGACTACTATAGCCACCATCTCGGACCGTCACTCTATTCCCCGACTAGTCCCGACAACGTTCTCATTTTCTGAAGAGAATAATGAAAGCAAAAGGGTGAGCTCAACTAGCCCAGTAAGAAATATTATGACTAAGATAATGTAAAATAAATTATTGTTAGCCTGCAACAGTGTTAAACTGATAAAATATACTAAACATCAAGTTTAACTGCAGCGGAACAAGCAATCCATTAGAAGAGCCATGTAGAGTATGATATCTACTATCTTCTATGATTTAAAAACTTAGCTTAATAAATAAACTACATCATCGAATCATCCCTGCACTACGGGCCAAGGATATTCATGTAATCATCAATGGTCATGATCATACCAACAACTGTCCATCAATGCACTATGGGCCAATGCGAACTTTTATCACATCATCTATAACGTTATGGTCATGATTATACCAAATAATCCCTGGTCATAATCATACCAATTGTGACGCCCCCAAAATAGGTCCAATCCAACCAACCTATTTTGAGTCGTCAAAAACATGGTACAGAAATTAACTACAACTTTATTACTACAATTGTCGTGTAAAATACAACAACACATATGTTGTGAGTTTTGATACATATATATACCAACTGTGACTCATGTCCCAACCTTGTATAGTATGTCACAACGGCACCTTACATAAAGGTATAGTTAATAACTGTTTTAGAAATTAAAATCTTTGGGAAGTGCTCAAGGAAACTTTCGTACATGGGAGGCCATGCGTCTAGGTTATGATAGATATCATATGCCCACAAAATTATCCTTGGTTGACCCAATAAATCCCAAAGAAAAATGAGAAGATTACTATCATATTCTTTCCAATGGTGAGTCTTCTCTTGACATATCATTATCTCCACCGTCTCTAATTGAGAATTATACTTTAACCAAACTCCAAGATCATATAGATAGTGCTTGTAGATATACTCAGCAAGTGGATGTGCACAACCCTGTCTTATGATAACTCGAGGTTGTACGTCATTAGACATCTTGTATGATAGTGGCAAAACACCCTTCCAACGTTGGGTTCGTCTCACCCTAGTTGATTCACCAAATATAACTACTAAATGATGACCACCGTTCTACTGTTATCCCCGCTCGACCCAGCTACACTCTTATTACCTGAAAGTAATTGTGAAGCAAAAGGGTGAGCACAACTAGCTCAGTAAAGAATATCATAACTAAAGATAATTAAATTATCAATAGCCTTCGTCAGAAATAAATCAGAGATTTAGAACATATGGTAGATGATAAAAATTTTCAACCATAGTTGCAGCGGAACGAACAATCCATTAGAAGAGACAAATAGACCATAAAGTCTATTATCTTCTCCATGTTAAAAGTCCACCAACAATGTTTTATCCCTGTAACATCAATCAACAATTCCTGTCCAATCACATATATAACTCATAATCGTAATTGTTGTTCTAAATTCTTTTGTTTTCCATCCAGGACAAAGATAATTTTCATCACCTGAAACATCAAAGAACATAGTTATACCAAATCACAGTTCATGTTCATAATCATACTAATAAATTCATCTTTGCACTATGGGCCAAAGATATTCATCAACAGACCATCTTTGCACTACATGCCAAAGATATTCATCAATAATTCATCTTTGCACTATGGGCCAAAGATATTCATATCTCAAATAAATATATAATCATTTCAGAATTTATATAAACAATAATTATAACCATGTTGATCAATTCACCTTTGCACTTAAGCTAAAGATATTCAATTATAAATTCAATGGTCATGATCATACCAGTCACAATTTAACTTTTCACAATTGGCCAAAGAGAACCTTGGTCATGATCATACCAATAATCTACCAATCTTTACACTCTCGTGAAAGAGAATTTCAACATCAATGTTATAAAAATGTTATATATGATAATAAAATCAATATAATCAATACATAGTTTTAATCTCCAGAGTAATATTCATAAATTAACTATAATTTGGTTAGAAAAAGAAACCAATTTTGTAGTAAATAGTACCCGTGAATAGTAACTCGTGAATAGTAACTCATGAATAGTAACCCGTCGTGAATAGTAACTCGTAAATAGTAACTCGTGAATAGTAAATCATGAACAGTAACTCATGAATAGTAACCCCGACATGAAAAAATTCTAAATTTGATAAAAATTTCCAAATAATATTTCGGCATAATGATATTGAAGAAATAATATCACTTACGAAGAAAATAACATCCCTTACAATCCTTTACTATCCCTTACCTCAAAAGAGCAGTACTTCTGACTGGAATAACGCTGAACGAACTTGCACCGTATAGCAACACTCAAAATATCAAAATACTCACAAGAATACGCTCGATATATAGAGAGAGAAATAGAGAGAAAACTTCAGTTTCTGGTGTGATTTTTAATTCTAACCTAAGCACCCTATTTATAGGAAAATGCTTAGAACACCAAAGTAGAAAATTTAATAAAATATATATTTATAAAAATTATTGAAGCCCACCTCTTTGACAACTGAATTCAGCCACCAATATAGCCCGCCATAATGCCAAAAATGTTTTTCTAAACAAAAATATTTAAAACTTCCAAAATTTAATTATTTTGGGAACTTCAATAATTCATAATAAATAGCCCTTTTATCAAAAAATTCGAATCTCGCGTCTTTTTATAGGAAATTCAATTCTCTACAACTTTACAGAAGAAAGTTTTTCCAAATTCCAAACAGAAATTAACCGAAATCCACAAACGAGCGATTTTTCAGGCTATAATCAAATTTCAGTCAAGAAATGGGGTCCACCGACACACAAAATATGTGTTAATCATTTAATGCAATAAAAATACTCTTTCACCTTATATACTCATATATTCCACATTCATTATAAAAATATCATCATTATTATATTATAATAATATAATAAAATATTATTTTATCAGAAAACATAAAATATCAATTTTCAACAATTGTCACTTTAAAAATTTTCTCCATCTATATGCACATAAAATTAATATTTTTCTTATCATATAAATCAATAATTAATTATTCACAAATAATATTACAGAATCACAATATTGACAACCAGGCAGTTTCCAGGAAAGAGGGGGCTTTCTAATAAGGATCTCTCCTTACTGGCGCGCAATTAGGTGACCAAACCTCTCTTTAGACAGAACTTTCTAGATATTGCCAATAATGTTATCTAATAATATTATTCAGATAATATGAATTATTGCTCCGATAATGGAAAATATTGTGTAGTGATAATTATTGAAACAACAGTAATATAAAATATCAACGTAGCAATTATTGAATCAATAAAATAAAATACTGAACAGTAATTACTGTAACAATTATTGAGTAGTGCCTTCTTACGTAAGAATCAATAATTGGTGCAATACCGTGTGCTACTGTACAACAACGCGTATTACTGTGTTTTAACCACCGGGTATTCCAATAGTATTAAGGTAACAACTACGCCGCTATTTATAAACAACTTATACTTGTCGTTTTCTTCATTCAATCGCTTTCCGTTATGGGGCCCACACAAGGCTGCGCCGTCGTACGAATATTCCCCGACAGTAATGAGTATTTTATAACCACTTGCTTATTTTTAAAAAAAATCATATATCACCCTTAACTTTAAACTTTTATCAATTTAACCATTTACTAAATAGAAAAATTGAATACTTTTATTTCATAAAATTCGGGGTCTTACACCAATCAATAGTACATCTATGCACGTAAGCTACATATGACTTTTATCACAATATAAGCATGAGGATGATGACAATGATATAAGAATTCAATTTAAAGAAAGCAAAGGATAAATTTTAATGATTTATAATTTAATTTATTCAGAATTCAATAATGTCCAAATTGTCAATATGATATTACTTTGTGAAGTAAAATTCAAGAATAATATTGTATCAAAAATGATTTGGACAACGAAGAAATCTATTTTTGTCATGAATAATTTCTTGGGAAATCTCAAGAATATTCTACAAATTGCACGGAGTATAGAAGTAATATTTTAACAAAATGAGGGTATAATCAGGAATACGAGACGAAGTAATATTACTTATATACTACAGAGTATGAAAGAAAATATTATTCCTTATGAATACTGGAAAAAATAATATCCCTTACCTCAGAAGAAGACTGGATACTGGAATAGTGAAATAGCAGACTTCTCTTCTTCTTTCTCTCTATAGCTTCTCTCTCTATAATTGCTCTTGTGAGTCTTAGTGAATTAGTGAGAATGAAAGAAGAATGAGCTTCTATTTATAGAAAAATATAGTTTCGATAATTGCACGTTTTGGGGCTCGAAATATTACAGTATAATACCTTCATCTTTTCCTTCATTTTTAATTTAGTCTTGCAAGTATTATCAAACTTGCACCACCTCCCCTAATAGTACATGAATGTGAATCAATAGTACATTCATGTGAATCAATAGTTTTATACATGTGAAAAAAAAGTTACGGTATAGTACCTTCATCTATACCTCTATTTTTAATTTAGTCATGCAAGTATTATCAATCTTGCACCACCTCCCCTAATAGTACATGCATGTGAATCAATAATACATACATGTGAATAAATAGTTATAAGCATGTGAATAAATAGCAATTAATTGCTCATTTATCCGATTAATTACCCGATTGGTCAATATAACCTCCAGAAATCAATTATTATCGAAATAAATGTTGATTTTCACTAACACTAATAATTCCAACACAATGAAAATATCAATTTCATCTTTAATCAACACGAACTTATTCATCATTAATATTATAACTCACAATATTTAACAACCAGATCATTCCCAGGAAAGAGGGGGCTTTCCGAAAAGGATTTTTCCCTATTGGCGCGCAATTAAGTGACCAAACCTCTCCTTGACAGAACTTTCTAGACATTATCAATATTGTAAATAATAATATGAATAACTTTGTCGTCTCAATAATTGATTTAATAATATAAAATATTATACAGATGATACTGTGATAATAATTGAATTAATAATATGAGAGATATTATGCAGCAATTATTGTAGCAATAATTAAGTATAACTGAGTGACTTCTCACATAAGCATCAATAATCAATACCATGTGCTACTATGCAACCACGCGTATTACTGTTCTTTTACCACCGGGTATTTCAACAGTTTAACAGTAAAACTTTCGCCGTTATTTTTATAAAAAGATAATTCTGTCATTTTTTAACTCCGACAATAATTCCGTTTGTGGGGTCCACCAATGATTGTGTCGTTGTACGAATATTCCCTGTTAAAACGAATATTCCCCGACCAATCGAATATTTTATAACCACTTGTTTACTTTGCAAAATTTATAAATATTACTCACAACTATAACATTATATCAAATCCATATCATAATATTCAAAAATATATTTCGACAAAAATTAATCTTTATTCATAAAAGTTGGGGTCTTACACATACACTATTTTATAAAATAGTGAGGTTCGCTAAAATAACTGTATTAAAACATCACTCCACACCCCGACTAGTTCCCGCTATATTCTTACCTCCTGAGAAGAAAAATGGAACAAAAAGGAAAATGGTGAGCTCAACTAGCCAGTAAAGAATATTATGACTAAGATAATGTACAACAAATTATCGTTAGCCTTTAATAAATCAGATAAAATATAATGGACAACAAGTTTTAGATCAATATTTGCAGCGGAAATAATAATTCATTAGAAGAGTTAAGTAGAGAATGAAGTCTATTATCTTCTATGATTTAAAAGTCCATCATCAATAATTTATCCCTGTAACATCAATTAATATACATCTTGAATCAAATATTCATCTTTGCACTACGAGCCAAAGATATTCATTTATATCACTAGTTGGTCATGTTTATCTCAACACTTGTTCATCTTTGCACTACGGGCCAAAGATATTCAGTTATATCATCATTTAGGACTGAGAATGAAGAAAAATATTTTAAAAAAACGAATCAAGTGAGATAAAAGGACAAAGATTAGTGATTCGTGCTTTAGATAATCTAAGTTCAAAAGTACTCCGTAATAAACCATAGTGGAGTAAAATTCAAGAATGAACATCAAAACATGGATACAATCAAAGATAGTAACCATAATAGACATCTTGGCCAAAGAAGAGAAAATTTTATTTTTTTGTGAATAGTGTCATATTCGTGAATAGTGCCGTATACGTGAATAGTAACCCCGACATGAAAAGGTAGAAATTCCACAAGACAAATCATACTTCGTGAATAGTACTCGTGAATAATACCGTATTCGTGAATAGTGTTGTATACATGAATAATGTCGTATACGTGAATAGTAACCCCGACATGAAAAGGTAGAAATTTCATAATAAAATTCATACCAATATTTTGGTATAATATTATTAGAAGAAATAACATTATTTACGAAGAAAATAACATCCCTTATCTCAAAAGAATAGTACTGCTGGCTAAAATATCGGATATAATATTAAAGGAAACTTGAACTAAATAGCAACACTCAAAATATCTAAATACTCACAAAATACGCTCGATATTATAGAGAGAGAAAACTTCAGTTTCTGGTGTGTTTTTCAATTATAACTTAAGCACCTTATTTATAGGAAAATGCTAGAACGTCAAAGCAGACTTAACCTACTACTTGATGGCTTTACCTGCTGCTATTCACGCACACCACCATTGAAAAAAAATCTCAGCATATCAACAAGGACAAGAGTGGGGCCCACCCATTCTAGAAAAATTTCAAAAATATTTTAAATTTAAATAATATTCAGAAACTTCAATAATTCATAATAAATAGCCCTTTTATCAGAAAAATACGAATTTTATGTCCATTCCATAGAAAATTTAATTCTCTACAACTTTGTAGAAGAAAGTTTTTCTAAATTTCAAACAGAAAATGACCGAAATCCACATACGGATGATTTTTAATACCTTAATTCAGACAAAATACTGATAAAATACATCAACATTAATTCCTTCCTTTATATCCATATAAAAATAAATATTTTCTTATCATATAAATCAATAATTAATTATTCACAAATAATATTACAGAATCACAATAATGACAACCAGGTCGTTCACAGGAAAGAGGGGGCTTTCCGATAAAGATTTCTCCTTACTGGCGCACAATTAGGTGACCAAACCCTTTTTCTAGACAGAACTTCCTTAGACATTGTCAATAATGCTATCTAATAATATTATTCAAATAATATGAATTATTGATCTGATAATGGAAAATACTGTGCAGTGACAATTATTGAAATAACAATAATATAAAATATCAACGTAGCAATTATTGAATCAATAAATAAAATTTTGAATAGTAATTACTATAACAATTATTGAGTAGTGCTTTCTTACGTAAGAATCAATAATCCAAAAATACTGTGCAATATCGTGTGCTACTGTGCAATCACGCGTATTACTGTACTTTAACCACCGGGTATTCCAACAGTGTTAACGGTAACAACTACGCCGTTGTTTATAAAAAAAATTTATACTTGTCGTTTTCTTCATCTGACAGTTTTCCGTTATGGGACCCACAAATGGCTGCGCCATCGTACGAATATTCCCGACAATAAGAATATTCCCCGACCAAACGAATATTCCCCGACAACAAAGAATATTTTATAACCACTTGCTTATTTTGTAAAATTTGCACATTTCACCCATAACCAAAGCATTATATCAAATTAACACCTTATTATGTAAAATAATAATTAGAGGAAATTCAATTTTATTAATAAAAAGTTGGGGTCTTACAACCTCCCCTCCTTATGAAATTTCATCCTCGAAATTGACGTACGGACCTGGTGTTTCGAAAAGGTGAGGATACCTCATTTTTATTTCTGATTCTAACTCCCAGGTCATTTTCTCAATAGCATGGTTCCTCCACAAAACTTTAACTTGTGGTATAACCTTTGTGCGTAGGACATGCTCCTTCCTATCTAAGATCTTGATAGGTACCTCCTCGTACGTTAAATCTTCAGTTATCTCGTCTGGTTCTGACTCAATAATGTGGTTTGGATCTTTCACATATTTACGAAGCACAGATATGTTAAAAATATTATGAACACGAGACATGCTTGGAGGTAATGCGAGTTTATAGGCCACATTTTCTACTCGGTCAAGAATTTTAAATGGACCAACAAATCGTGGATTGAGCTTTTCTCTCTTCCCGAATCTTGTAACTCCTTTTCATGGAGTAATACGTAGCAATATATGATCTCCAATATTAAATTCTATGTCCTTTCGATGAAGATCCGTATAACTCTTTTGTCGATCTTGTGCCGTTTGTATACGTTGTCGGATCATTTGGATCTTCTCTGTAGTCATATGTACCAACTCTGGTCCCAACAACGTTGTTTCTCCCGCCTCATCCCAACATAGTAGAGAGCGACACTTTCGCCCATACAACGCATCAAATGGAGCTATGCCTATACTTTCTTGATAACTGTTGTTGTAGGAGAATTCTACTAATGGCAACTACTTATCCCAACTTCCTTTGAAATATAGGACACAGAGTCTTAATAAATCTTCAAGAGTTTGAATAGTCTTTTCTGATTGCCCACCCGTTTGAGGATGGTATGTCGAACTGAATCGTAAATTCGTGACCATAGCTTTCTGCAAGCTAACCCAAAATTGTGAAGTGAATCTTGGATCACGATCCTAAGCTATGGATACTGGCATGCCATGCAATCTCACAATCTCATTCACGTACATACGAGCAAGACGTTCAAGGGAATATGTCTCCCGTATCGGCAAAACATGAGCAGACTTGGTTAATCTATCTACAATAACCCAAATCGCATCTATGCCTTGAGAAACCTTGGGAAGACCCGTAACGAAATCCATGGTAATGTGTTCCCACTTCCATTTCAGAATCTCAAGTGGTTGCGATGGAACCTTTGGTACTTAATGCTCCGCATTTACACGTTGACAAGTTAAACACCTCGAGATAAACTCCGCGATCTCTCTCTTCATATTGCTCCACCAAAATGTATGTCGAAGATCATGATACATTTTGGTACTCCCAGGATGAATTGCAAACGGTGTGTTGTATGCCTCCATCATGATTCTATGTTTCAAGTCAGAATAGTTAGGAACACAAAGTCTGGAGTTGACTCGAAGTATTCCTTCTTCATCGATTCTTCCTTCTGGAATATCACCTTCTTGCACTTTCTTCTTCATACGCATCAGCTTCGGGTCTGTAGCTTGAGCAGTTTTAACTTTAACGATTAAAGTCGATTCTAATCGTATATTCGCTATCTTCACGTAGGTTCTTGGAGTCTTTATTTCTATCTCCATCTTTTGTAAGTCGTACAAAATGGGTCTTTGTGTTAACAATATCGCACTCGTAAACGCATACGATCTTCTACTTCATGTGTTAGCTATCACGTTCATTTTTCTAGGATGGTATTGGATGGTATGATCGTAATCTTTCAACAGCTCAAGCCAACGTCGTTGCCGCATGTTGAGTTCCTTTTGGGTGAAGAAATATTTGAGACTTTTATGATCTGTATAGATCTCCACTTTCTCTCCATACAGGTAGTGCCTCCAGATCTTTAGCGCGGAAAACGACTGCTGCCAACTCTAGATCATGAGTAGGATAATTCCACTTATATTCTTTGAGTTGTCACGAGGCATAAGCTATGACTTTCCTATGTTGCATGAGATCACATCCTAACCTTTTGCCTGAAGCATCGCTGTAGATAAAAAATCCATCCGAACCAGATGGTATTGTCAGAACAGGTGCCGAAATGAGTCTCCTTTTGAGCTCTTGGAAACTCTTCTCGCATTCCTCACTCTATACGAATTTTGTATCTTTCCGAGTCAGCTGAGTTAACGGAGTAGCGATTCGATAAAATCCTTCCACGAATCTCTGATAATAACCAGCTAAGCCCAGAAAGCTACGTACTTCGGTCACCGACTTCGGTTGCTCCCAACTTTGTATTGCTTCAATCTTTGCCGGATCAATAAATACTCCATGTTTTGACACCACGTGCCCAAGGAATGCTACTTCTTCAAGCCAGAACTCGCATTTCTTCAGCTTAGCATATAGCTAGTTATCACGAAGCCTTTGAAGTACCGGCTTCAAATGTTGCTCATGATCTTCACGGCTTTTGGAATAGATGAGGATGTCATTAATAAAGACAACAATAAACTGATCCAAATATTCCTTGAATACTCGGTTCATCATATCCATTAAGGCAGCAGGAGAATTAGTTAATCTAAAAGACATGACTAAGACTTCATAATGCCCGTGCCTAGTTCTGAAGGCAGTCTTCAGAATATCCTCAGTTTTAATCTTCAGCTGATGATATCCAGAACTAAGATCGATCTTTGAAAAGAATTGTGCTCCTTGCAACTGGTCGAACAGGTCATCAATGCGAGGTAGCGGATACCTATTCTTGATGGTGACATGGTTCAATTCCCGGTAGTCAATACAAATTTGCATACTCTCGTCTTTCTTCTTTACGAATAAAATAGGAGCACCCCAAGGAGATGTACTAGGATGAATGAAACCTATGTCTAACAACTCTTGTAGTTGGACCTTTAACTCCTGAAGTTCAATAGGAGCCATTCGATATGGAATTTTTGAAATGGGTTTTTGTACCAAGTCCAAGGTCAATAAAGAATTTAACTTCACGTTCTGGGGGTAGGCCGGGAAGTTCTTCAGGAAATATGTAAGGAAATTCACTAACAACAGAAATATTATTCAAATTTGACGTATTTTTGTTCAAGACCATGACATGGGCTAAGAAAGCTTGACATCTATTTTTCAATAAACAAATGGTTTTATGGCTTGATATAAAAGTGATTGACTTTAGTGGTTTGGTTGCTTGAATTCGCATAATAGGTTGGTTAGGAATATGAAAACTAACAACCTTACGAAAATAATAAATTTTGGCATGATGAGTGGTTAACCAATCAATCCCTAAAATCACATCAAATGCAAGTATTTTCAAAGAAATATGATCGACAGGTAATGTGATGGTACCAACTTGGATCAAGCAAGATTTATAAATAGTGGATGTAACGAAAGTTTCTCCTAACGGAGTCTCAACAGATAAGTCAAAGTCTAATTTATTCATAGTCAAATTCAAACGTTGAGCACAAGCAGGAGAGATAAAAGAATGGATAGAATCGGTATATAATAAGGTATAAATTTCGCAAGAGTTTATGATTAGCTTACCCGTGATCACCTCGTTCGGGTTTCTCGCGTTTTGGGCAGTCACGACAAACGCTCTTCCAGGAACCACCGACTTTGTCTTGTCCGGGACAACCTTTGGAGTCACCATTCCCGCTAGACTTGGTTTCGCTACATGACAATCTCTAGCTATATGACCTTCCTTTCCATAGTTACAACACACCTTGGATTGTTGTGGGCAGTTTGAGCTGATGTGTCCCTCTTTCCCACATTTATAACATACGACCGGTGATCGTTCTCCTCCCCTAGGAACAGTTGATGTTGGTACTGACGTCTTCACGTTGTCATTATTGTACCTTCTCTTTTTGAAATCTCCCCTGACTCGCTTCTTCTACTATCATGACCACGATTACCACCAGAGTGGTTACCGCTTTTGTCCGGATATTTTCCTCCCCACTGGTTATCATTGCTCCGATGACTGCTGCCACCGGTATGACCCTGGTTGTGGTCCCTCGGTTGAACATACTCATTATCTCGCTATAATAATTAAGCCTTGTTCACAACATCTGAATATAGAGAAAATTTGTGAGAAATATGATATTGCCGAATTTCGGGTTTCAGACAACTCAGAAACATCCGCATCATAAGTTCCTTATTCTCTACCAAATGAGGTGCAAACCTGGATAACTCTGCGAACTTAGCCTCGTACTGGGACATAGTCATGTTGTTCTGTTCTAGTCTAATAAACTCTACCTCCTTCATATAACGAATACTTTCAAGAAAGTACTTGTCATTGAACAGTTTCTGAAATGTTTTTCAAGATCTGTTGAGTGCGGCAGGCTGGGTACGCTTAACAGATTTCCACCAGTAATCTGGCTCACCACAGAACATAAAGGTGGCGAATAGAACCTTCTGTTCCTCCGTACATCCCAAGATAAAAAATATCTTGGTAATTTGCTTAACCCACGTTTCCGCCTTGATCGGATCCGGCTTTCCTAAAAATTCTGGTGGTCCCAACTCTTTGAACTGCTTGGCTATGACAAGCCTTGCGTTGCTATTATTTTTACCCGTATTTTATACACGAGTCTCCCTCGTCTGATTTTGCATGAACTACAAAAAGTTTCAAAACATCACATCATTCATCGTTTGATCGGTGGTGTTGTTTACAGGAGGAACATTTTCGTCCTGTTGCACGTTCTCCTGGTTGGTGATTAAAGGTGTCTCCACAGTCTCATTCACTCTATTATTAATATTTTCAGTTGTCATTCTCAAATACTGCCATAAAACAAGGGTTAATTAAAGAACTTAACATTCCACATATTATCCCTACATTCTGACCGACCAATTAAATACCAAATAAGCTTAGGTAGGACACACTAGCGAATGATTTACTCGTCTCTCCCCTCCTAGTTCTATTCCCCGATCTCCGCCATAGGCATATCCCTAATCTTTGATACCAACTGTGACGCCCCCAGAATAGGTCCAATCTACCCAACCCATTCTGAGTCACCAAATACATGATATAGAAACTAAATACAAACTTCATTATTACAATTATCGTGCAAAATACGACAACACATATGATGTGAGTTTAAATACAAATATTATCTTCTAGACAATATCCAAACTCAAATAAGTCCTCATTATAATTATTCATACACTATTTTATAAAATAGTGAGGACTGCTAAAACAACTGTATTGAAACATCACTCCACACCCCGACTAGTTTCCGCTATATTATCGCCTCCT
This sequence comes from Panax notoginseng, assembly GCA_016801055.1. Taxonomy (NCBI): domain Eukaryota; kingdom Viridiplantae; phylum Streptophyta; class Magnoliopsida; order Apiales; family Araliaceae; genus Panax; species Panax notoginseng. The sequence continues at coordinate 82,814,267 of CM029013.1, forward strand.
GAGAAGAAAAATGGAACAAAAAGGAAAATGGTGAGTTCAACTAGCCCAGTAAAGAATATTATGACTAAGATAATGTATAACAAATTATCGTTAGCCTTCAATAAATCAGATAAAATATAATGGATAACAAATTTTAGATCAATATTCGCAGCGAAAATAACAATTCATTAGAAGAGTTAAGTAGAGAATGAAGTCTACTATCTTCTATGATTTAAAAGTCCATCATCAATATTTTATCCCTGTAATATCAATCAATATACATCTTAAATTAAATATTCATCTTTGCACTACGAGCCAAAGATATTCATTTGTATCACCAGTTGGTCATGTTCATCTCAACGCCTGTTCATCTTTGCACTACGGGCCAAAGATATTCAATTATATCATCATTTAGGACTGAGAATGATGAAAACTATTTTAAAGAAACGAATCAAGTGAGATAAAAGGACAAAGATTAGGGATTCGTACTTTAGATAATTCAAGTTCAAAAATACTCCGTAATAAACCATTGTGGAGTAAAATTCAAGAATGAAGATCAAAACATGGATACAATCAAAGATAGTAACCATAATAGACATCTTGGCCAAAGAAGAGAAAATTTTATTTTTTTGTGAATAGTACCGTATTCGTGAATAGTGCCGTGTACGTGAATAGTAATCCAGACATGAAAAGGTAAAAAATCCATAAGACAAATCATACTTCGTGAATAGTACTCGTGAATAGTACCGTATTCGTGAATAGTGCCGTATACGTGAATAGTAACTCCAACATAAAAAGGTAGAAATTTCATAATAAAATTCATACCAATATTTCACTATAATTATATTGAAAGAAATAACGTCATTTACGAAGAAAATAACATCCCTTACCTCAAAATAATAGTACTGCTAGCTGAAATATAGGATATAATATTGAAAGAAACTTTCACTGAATAGCAACTCTCAAAGTATCTAAATACTTTCAAAATACGTTCGATATTATAGAGAGAGAGAAAACTTCAGTTTCTAATGTGTTTTTCAAATCTAACCTAAGCACCTTTTTACAGAAAAATTCTAGAACGCCAAAGCAGACCTAACCTGCTACCTGATGGCTTTACCTGCTGCTATTCACGCACACCACCATTGAAAAAAAATCTCAGCACATCAAGGACAAGAGTGGGGCCCACCCATTCTAGAAAATTTTCAAAAATGTTTTAAATTTAAACAATATTCAGAAACTTCAATAATTCATAATAAATAACCCTTTTATCATAAAAATACGAATTTTATGTCTATTTCATAGGAAATTTAATTCTCTATAACTTTGTAAAAGAAAGTTTTTCTAAATTCTAAATAGAAAATGACAGAATCCACATACGGATGATTTTTAATACCTTCATTCCGACAAAATACTGATAAAATACCTCAACATTAATTCCTTCCTTTATATCCACATAAAAATAAATATTTCCTTATCATATAAATCAATAATTAATTATTCATAAATAATATTACAGAATCACAATAATGACAACCAGATGGTTCCCAAGAAAGAGGAGGTTTTCCGATAAGGATTTCTCCTTACTAGCGCGTAATTAAGTGATCAAACCTTTTTCTAGACAGAACTTCTTTAGACATTGCCAATAATGTTATCTAATAATATTATTCAAATAATATGAATTATTGATCTGATAATAGGAAATACTGTGCAGTGACAATTATTGAAACAACAATAATATAAAATATCAATGTAGCAATTATTGAATTAATAAAATAAAATATTGAACAGTAATTACTGTAATAATTATTGAGTAGTGCCTTTTTACGTAAGAATTAATATTCCAAAAATACTGTGCAATATCGTGTACTACTGTGCAACCACGCGTATTACTATACTTTAACCACCAGGTATTCCAACAGTGTTAACGGTAATAACTACGTCGTTATTTATAAAAAAACTCATACTTGTCTTTTTTTTTATCCAATAATTTTCTGTTATGGGGCCCACAAACGGCCGCGCTATCGTACAAATATTCCCCGACAGTAAAAATATTTCACGACCAAACGAATATTCCCCGAGAACAATGAATATTTTATAACCATTTGCTTATTTTATAAAATTTGCACATTTCACCCACAACCAAAGCATTATATCAAATTAACATCTTATTATTCAAAATAATATTTAGAGGAAATTCAATTTTATTAATAAAAAGTTGGGGTCTTACAATTGGACCCTCACTTACCATTTTTTTAAATCGTCGGTAAAAAGTTTTCTCAGTTTTGTTTATATATATATATATATATATATATATATATATATAATATATTATATTTTATTTGATTGCATAGTACTACATAGTGTTGCATAGTGCTGCATAGTAAAATAAAAAAATTTTCCATACGAATTCGCCGTCTACTCCCGTGAATCCTTTCCTGTGTAGTCCGTGATTTTCTAATTCAGATAATATCCTTTCATTCTCCTATAAATATGATGCTTAGTTTAGAATTAAAAATCACACCAGAATCGAAGAATTCTTCTTCTATAATATTGAGCGTATTTCTATAGAGTTTAAGGAAGATTTGAGTGTAAAAAATAGTGCAAGTTTTCTTCAAGAATATCCCCATCATACCAGTCAAAAATACTCTCATTTTAAGGTAAGGGATATTATTTTTGTTCAATATTCGTATGAAATAATATTTTCTTTCATACTCTGTAGTATTTAAGTAATATTATTTTTTTTCGTATTCCTAATTCTACACTCATGTTGATAAGTATTGCTTCTATACTCTTTGAAATTAGTAGAATATCCTTGAAATTAGTAGCGCTTCATCGAGTATCTTTTTACGGGAATATTTTTCTGGACATTCTTGTTAAATTTTGGTCTTTTCATGTCGGAGTACTATTCACGAAGTACTATTTATGGGGTACTATTCACCCAGGGTATTATCCATGATAAAAATTGATTTCTTTTCTGTCCAAATTATTTTGGATATAATATTATTCTTGAATTTTACTCCACAAAGCAATATCATGTTGACAAATTGGACATTATTGAATTCTGGATAAATTAAATTATAAATCTTTAAAATTTATCCTTTGCTTTTTTTAATTAAATTCTTATATCATTGTAATCATCCTCATGCTTATATTGTGATGAAAGTCATCTTTGGCCCGTAGTGCATAGATAGACTGTTGATTGGTATGATTATGACTATGTATCGGTATAATCATGACATGTAATGTTACAAATGATGTGGTAAAAGTTCTCATTGGCCCATAATGCATTGATGGACAGTTGTTGGCATGATCATTGCCATTGTTGATAATACGAATATCCTTGGCCCGTAGTGCATGGATAATTCGTGGATGTGATAATAATGAATATCTTTGGCCCGTAGTGCATGGACAATTCAATGATGTTAATTATTTATTTAGCTGAGTCTCAGCGATAAAATTGATGATAAACTTTTAAATCATAGAAGATAGTAAATATCATGCTCTACTTGACTCTTCTAATGGATTGTTTCTTTCGCTGTACTTATACTTGTTTTCTATTGTATTCTATCAGTTTAACATTGTTGAAGGCTAACAATAATTTATACTCCAGGGAACTACGTGATGATATCAAATATACGAGTAGAACCGACTTTAATCGATAAAGTTAAAGTTGCTCAATCTACGGACCTGGAGATGATGCATATGAGGAAGAAAGTACAAAAATGTGTTATTCCAAAAGCAAGAATCGATGAAGAAGGAATACTTTGAGTCAACTCTAGAAATAATGTGAAATAATGTATCAATAATTGTAATGAGGACTTATTTGAGTGTGGATATTGTCTAGATGACAATATTTGTATTTAAACTCACAGTTCTTATGTTGTAATAGTAAAGATGTAGTTATTTCTGTACCATGTATTTTGGCGACTCAGAATGGGTGTTGTATACCTATTTTGAGGGCGTCACAGTTGGTATCAAAGCCATAAGTAAAGATCCCCGAGCCTCTATCTGGTGACTTCCTGTTGATGAGGGATGCACCGAAGCCAGACTCACCGTAGGGGACGCCGTTCTGCGGTGGCAAGCTGATAGGTACCCTGGTGAGGTGCTGACACAAGTTGGTGTCCAAAGTCACAGTTGGTATCAGAGCTTAGGGATATGATCTCTGGCGGAGATCAGGGAATAGAACTAGGAGGGGAGAGACTTGTAAATCCTTCGCTAGTGTGTCCCTACCTAAGCTTATTTGTTGGTTGGTCATAATATAGGAATATTATGTGATATGTTAACTTGTTAAATTAACCCTTGTTTTATGGCAGTATTTGAGAATGTCGACTGAGAATGTTAACAGTGGAGTAAATGAAACCGTGGAGACACATGTACTCACCAACGAGGAGAACGTGCAACAAGCTGGCAATGTTCCTCCTGTGAACACCACCACTGAGCAGACGATGAATGATGAGATGTTTAGAAGCTTTTTGATGTTCATGCAAAACCAGACGAAGGAGATTCCTGTTCAAAATATAGGAAGAAACAATGGCAACGCACAGCTGGTCACAGCCAAGCAGTTCAAAGAGTTGGGACCACCAGAATTTTGGGAAAAACCGGATCCAATTAAGGCGGAGACGTGGGTCAAGCAAAATGATATTCGATATCTTGGGATGCATGGAGGAACAGAAGGTTCCATTCGCCACCTTTATGTTCCGTAATGAGACAGATTACTGGTAGAAATCTGTGAAGCGTACCCATCCAGCCGCACTCAGCATGTCTTGGGAGACATTTCAGAAATTGTTCAATGACAAATACTTTCCTGAAAGTGTTCGTCATATGAAGGAGGTAGAGTTATTAGATTGGAACAAAAACTATATAACGGTGTCTCAGTACGAGGCAAAGTTTGCAGAGTTATCCAGGTTTGTACCTCATTTGGTGGAGAATGAGGAACGTATGACGCAGATGTTTCTGAGAGGTTTGAAACCCGACATATATCAATATCTCATTTCTCATAAATTTTCTCTTATTCAGATGTTGTCAACAGGGCTCAATTATTAGAGCGAGATAACGAGTACGGTCAACCGAGGGACCACAACCAAGATCATACAGGTGATAGCAGTCATCAGAACAATGAACCAACGGAGAAAGAAGAATACGGACAAGAGCGACAAACACTCTGGTGGTAATCGTGGCCATGAAAAAATAGAAGAAGCGAGTCGGGAGGAGATTTTAAAAAGAGGATATCAACAATGACAATATGAAGACGTCAGCACCAGCAACAACTGGTTCCAAGGGAGGAGAACGACCACCGATCATATGCTATAAGTGCGAAAAGAAGGACATATCAGCCAAACTACCCACAACAGTTTAAGGTATGTTATAATTGTGGAAAGGAAGGACATATCGCTCGAGATTGCACTATAGCGAAACAAGTCCAAGGGGGGGATGGTGACTCAAAAAGTTGTCTCAGAAAAGTTAAAGTCAACGGTTCCTGGAAGAGCGTTTATCGTGACTGGTCAACATGCGAGGAACCCAAACAAGGTGATCACGGGTAAACTAATCATAAATTCATACGAGTTTATACCTTACTAGATACCGGTGCTACCCATTCATTTATTTCTCCTGCTTGTGCTCAACGTTTAAACTTGACTCCGGAGAAGTTAGACATTGATTTATCTATGGAGACTCCGTTAGGAGAAACTTTCATCACATCCACTGTTTATAAATCTTGTTTGATCCAAGTTGGCACCATCACCTTACCTATTGACCTTATCTCTTTAAAGATACTTGCTTTTGATGTGATTTTAGGGATTGATTGGTTTAACTACTTATCTTGCCAAATTGATTGTTTTTGTAGGGTTGTTAGTTTAAATATTCCTAACCAACCTGTTGTGCGAATTCAAGCAACTAAGCCATTAAAATCAATCACTATTATATCAAGCCATAAAACCATTCGTTTATTAAAAAACGGATGTCAAGCTTTCTTAGCCCATGTTATGGATTTGAATAAAGACACGTCAAATTTGAATAATATTCTGTTGTTATTGACTTTTGACGTATTTCCTGAAGAACTTCCGGTCTACCCCGGAACGTGAAGTTGAATTCTTTATTGATCTTGAACCTGGTACAAAGCCCATTTCTAAAACCCCATATCAAATAGCTCCTATTGAACTTCAGGAGTTAGGTCCAACTACAAGTGTTATTGGACATCGGTTTCATTCGTCCTAGTACATCTCCTTGGGGCGCTCCTGTTTTATTTGTAAAGAAGAAACGAGGGAGTATGCGACTTTGTATTGATTACCAAGAATTAAACCATGTCACTATCAAGAATAGGTATCGTGCCTCGTATTGATGACCTGTTTGACCAGTTACAAGGAAAACAATTCTTTTCAAAGATCGATCTTCGTTCTGGATATCATCAACTGAAGGTTAAAATTGAGGATATTCGAAGACTATCTTCAGAACTCGGTACGGG